>CM050163.1:323959743-324567243 GCA_027410445.1 Discoglossus pictus
GGAATACATGCATCTCTAAATTAGTTTTGCTTTGTCACTGTTTTTATATTTGTTTCAATTCTGAATTAATTCATTTCTTAACCCACAGGAGTCCCATTGTTAAAGGGCACATCTGGATCACACTTTCTTGTACATTTCTTAATATTTGTGATTTCACACCAAAGTCAGAATTTATCCTACAAAGTAAGGGATTTCTCAGATATATTCTCCGAACACGAGGGAAAGAAAGAGGTTTAAAGTTTCACTCCATCCTAATTCTGTTACTATTTGCTTTGTTCACCAATCACTCTGATCCTCCTAGCAGGGGGACAAGACCTGGAGAACAAAACTGGCTAAAACTATGTAGATAAAAAGGCAATGGATTCGGCTTTCAAGGCAAAAGACGGTGCAGTCTATAAAAGAATGAAAACAGGAATAAAAGTACAGTATCTTTAACCTGCAGATGTATTGTACCTTTGAAAAGTTCGTACTGTGTAATAAAAAAATGAAAATCACTGTGATGTTCCAAAGACTTTGTAATTGTATGACACCAGACTTTGAAAAGAGGTCAGTGCTCAGAGAGTGTCCAAAATCTTGGCAGGAAAGTAGAACGATTTATTCATAAAGGTAAAGCAAATAACAGAATATTGTTTTTATAGATTAAGGGGTAAACATTTTATTATGGTTCAGTACAAGGTGTGTTAATGTCTTATTTTTTTTTCTTCCAGAGTTGCTCTTTAGGCTTGGCAAAGATGAGACAGTCAAGAGCAGTACACCAAAGAAGAATATAGAATACACTTTACAGCGGGCATTGCAGAAGGTACGTTAACAAAATAATCGTCCAAGACGATACCGTTTGGATGTACTTTTTTTTTATACATCACAGCAACAAATGAAAAGGTGGCATGTTCTTTGTCATATATTTTTGTTCACCAAAAGTTTCACATTAAGAATGGAAAATATAAATATTTAAAGGGAAGATTTGCACAATATACCTTGTAAACAATAAAACATTTAAAGTTTTCCATCTTCTTCCATATTTTTGTGTGAGAAAATGTTTTTTTTTTCTTTATGGCAAACTATTGGAGATATTTTTTATTGTTCATAATCATTTCTGAAACAAGATATTTAAAGTGAATGTCACTGTTTTGTGTAAATATGAATGCAAAATGTACACAACTTGTCTAGAATTACTCTTTATTGTTCCATGACTGGAAACTACCATTTTAATTTTTTCTCTCAAAATTGTATTAAGTTTATTTAACACTGCATTAATAAAATGAATATATAGAAAAATAAATAGGGTGGGAATTTACCAAGAGCCTGGGAGCTTGGGCTTCTAAATATTTTTTCAAAGTATAAAGTATCTCTATGAAGTGCTTCTTTCCAGGCTCCTAGAAAATGTCTTTCTTCTGTAAGATCCACTTGGCTCCTAAATTCTAGGGGCCTCATTCTATTATCGGCCGCAGCCGCTGCGGGGCCGCAAGGACCGGCCGCAAGCTATTCGGCTATTCTATTCCCTTACGGCCGTAGGCTCCGGCAGGCTTGCGGCCGGTGCCTTGCTATCTCTTGCGGCCGATCGCGCCGGAGGAAAGCCTTTGATCTAAAACGGCCGCAAGAGATTTGCAATTCAATTGCTCCGGGAAACCTCTCTGCAAGGCTAAAAACGAGCCGCAGTTACTTGCAGGAAAAAGGTCTCGCTAGCACCAATTAAGCACATAAAATAGCTCAAATAAAGCCATCCTGCACTTTGAGAAGACTATAAAGGGATTTTAGGTGTTAGAAAAAATAGCACATAATTATCCTGTACTCAAATCCGTAAAATATTTCATTTTTAATATCCGTAAAATATCCATGTAAAAAGTCCAGAGTGCTTGGAGCACCTCAGACACGCCCACGCCGCAGCCGGAAAATAAACAGTTAATTTGAACTCGGGTTTGGGCAGATGTGCAAGCTTGAGAGTGGGTTCCTTTTATTCCTCATGTCCCCCAATATGATCCCTAGCATTTACAGAGCTGTACAGTGCAGGCTTGAATTTATTTTTGACTTTTTATATTTCACAGATTACGGCCGGTTCCAAGATATGCGGCCGGCCGTAAAAGGAGATCCTTGCGGGGCCGTATAATAGAATCGCGAGTAAACTGAACCCCCGCAAGGAATCGCAGCCTTACGGCCGATTTACGGCCGATAATAGAATGAGGCCCCAGATGTTTTTGTCATAAATGGGTGAAAATTTTCTGGGAACCAGACATCCTAACATTTGTATTGCTGGATCCTAAATATTTTTCCAAATTATAATGTATTTCCATTGCATGTATGCAATCATTTTCAATTGAAATGGTAATGAAGTAACTCAATTAATGCTAAAAGAGAATTTTCCTGAGCCATTCAGATTGTAGGCTCAGGAAAATATTGTTGTAGAGACATAAAGAAAATAAAAAATATTAAATAGCAGCTTTCCCTCTACGATCAAAATAGGGCAGCAAAAGGCAAATGAGGCTCATTATTCAAATTAATATATTAACTTAAACTCGTTAAATAATATCATATAAAAACAAGTTCTGTGTTGGTGGAACCTCCTAAGTAAAAATGGTTAGTAAGTGTGGGCAATTTCTCTTTCTTCTTACCTCTTCTTACCTCTTTTTTGCTCAATTTCCTTTCACTTTTGCCCCACCTTAATCACTAGACTTTCTCGTCCTTTACTCTTCTTTGTCACATGTTGCCTAAAAATTATTTCAATCCTTTCTATGCACTCTTTGTTCCTTTTACATCTCTCTAACTACATCTCTCGATCTCCCTCTTTTGGCACTCTTGCTCTTGATTTTCAATTACTAATCCCTACTCCTGTATTCTCTTTTTCCAAACCAGGGTGTCAAGATATCACCCTTGTCTCATCAACCACCACTACACCCTCACATGGTGGCCATTTTAGTGTTGCCAATACTTGTTGCCATATTTAATGTTGGCGTTTCCTAACTCACCCATTATTTTATTATTATTAATATAATAATAATAATTATAATATTTACATAGTTTCTCATTTTTCTTCCAATATATACATGAATAAATTCTTCAAGTACATGAATATATTCATCAATTATAAAAAATATATATATATATATATATATATATATATGTATAGAATGTAATTTTATCATATACACAGTACTGGCATTTAAAACAAAATCACACTCTATATATTTTAGTTGCCCTTAAACAAAATATTTTTTAGAAGTACAACATTTTTAACAGTGTGGTACAATATGGAAATCAGCACCACAATTTGCCATTTAGTTGATTTATCTATCCTGCATTTTATGTTGTTCTATCCACTTCCTAATATAGCCAATGCTTAGTACACTGCGTCACAAGTAGCAGAAAACACTCTATTGCCCTAGAAATTACTTCATATCACTATGTATACCTCCGCTACCTACTAATGCAGCTCTGCCCGATTTTTTACTACATGTCAATCAAAATGGTTAGATGCATTGTGCTTAAAGGCTCAGAGGCTTCATATGTGATCCTTCCATTGAAATAGGTTGCCTCTCACTAAATTGGCCTAGTTGCTACATAGGAACTAATAACAGATCCGCCATGTGTTATTGGTTGTTGGTGGGACTGCAAGCAGCAACTACAGCTGCTTCTAGGATCCAGTAGTCAACAAAAACTGATTGCGGAAATAAACACAAATGCACATTTTGCTGAGCGATCAATTGTCTTTTATGCCAAAAATATTTTTCTGTTGGTTTATACCCTGCCATTTACATGTTTCTCTGGTGAGTCTAGATCTTCTCCAGTAATAAATGAGCATCACTGCTTATGCATGTTCGCACCACGTGGAGTTTGGGTTAGAACAGGAAACTCACTTTATTGAACATGCTAATATAAAATATCATGCAGCAGGTGATGACAGTTTTTGTACAGTGTTTAGAAAGAGGCTCTAGAGAATATGCATTAATAAACTGGAAATGTCAGGATTTTGCCATTTGCAGTTGCCATAGTATTTGCTAAATTGAAATATATTAATAAAGCATTTATTCATATTTGCATATGGGATTATATCTACTACCTGCGTTCTTTTAGTGTAAGACCTGGTATTGTACAGCAGTCTGTCATATTACAGTACATTATCTGGTAGATGGTATAAGATTAAATAAATATTAACTGATAACTTTATTTGTGTAGATGTTTTAAAGAATAAAACTAATATAAACCAGGTAACATCTAAGTAATTTTGCTAAATGAAAAAATTTATTGTAACTCAGAAAGTCGAACATTGTCTTGTTTTTTTTCATCTGTATATTTGTCATCTAAAGTAATGTTTCTATGGTTGTAGAATCCATTTACAGTTCAACACCACAAACAGCATATTATTACAGTATATAGATACAAGTAAAAGTAGAAAATGCAACACTTTATCTTATGGTAAGACAACCTCTCATATAAAATCTGTAAAACTCATCATGAAACTAATTGGGTACTGATTCACTAAATGCCATGAAGGGATTAAACGACCATTGTGGCCAATAGTGGGAAAGGAAGCTGTTTTATTTTTATATATATTTGTGCTCGGGTCCCTCTCTCGTCCCGCCTTTTCCGTGGGTGGGGCCCTCAGCTGCTTCATACACGGTCGGTCCCTCTCTTGCCCCGCCTCTTCCTTGGGCGGGGCTCTCTGCAGCTTTATAAGCTATCCCTGTTTGCACCTCAGCTCATTTGGCTCTTTGGCTTCCCTACGCCCCATTCACGTGGTTTGTGGCCCAAATGTACTAAACTTCTACCCTCCTTATGCTTTCTTATCTGCCTTCTCCAGGCATCACTTCTGTCACCTCTATAAATACTATGCAGAGCCTCCTGATGTGCAGATCCTGGCTCCTTTTCTTGACCGAAAGGGTGCTCTCATTGCTGGAGAGAGATGGTTACTCTTTAGGTAAGTTATCCCCACTACCTTACGCTTTCCTCCTATAGTTCTAGGCCCGAACCTACTTGTCTATGCCACTTGTCTATGTCCAAGGCGGCACTTCGGCCTACCTACGCCTTAATCACACTCGCAAGCCCCACATCAGCCTTCGCTAGGCACCACCGCCATCACTCCTTCTTCTAAGTCCTACACTAGCCCTGTCGTCTATTTCCGCTAATGTTATTTCATGTATCTCCTAAAACACTTCCCCTCCAGTAGCCTCCTCCGCAGTCCCTGCGGATCCCGGGCTTACCAGCAGTTCTTCACCCCCCTCCGAGACCCACTTTCAGGTCATTAGCGACTTCATCTGCTATCGCTGCTGTTCCCGGGTGTTTCAGGAGTTCTTACTGCACAAAGGACTCATCTGGCCCTCTGAGCAGGCCGGATGTCCGGTAGCACCCGGCACTTCTAGGCTACCCCTCGTAGCGTCACATTCGCGTCATGTCATTAGCATATGCCGGTTCCCGACACAGCCAGAAGAGTAGTATCACTGATGTAGCTAACATTTTTGATATTTCTCCCAGCAATATTAATTGCAGCCCGGCATTAGGCATGATTATTATGCATAATATGTTGAATAAATAAGGTTACAGGGTACAACCTGGTTGTACTCCTTTCCTGATCTTGAACCATTTTGTTGTTCCATGTTTGATTCTGAACGTGTCTTCATGGTCCACGTACAGATTCCTCAGAAGGCGAATGAGATGGTCTGGTACCCCCATCTCTTCAAGAACTTGCCACATTCAGAAGCTTTAGAATAGTCTATGAAGCGGAAGTAAATGTTTTTCTGGAAGTCCCTTGCTTTATTATCCAGCGGACATTTGGCAGTTTGGCGCATCTGGGAGTTCTCAGTCCATATATTGTTGGAGCTGAGCTTGCAGGACCTTAAGTATGGCATATTTATCGCTACATCCTACCTGTTAAATTATTTTCGGTTTAGTAATTCCAGTTGAACCTCAACAACTCTGAACCTCAGATACCTATTTTCTGTGCTGTATATTTAAATGAGCCTTGTCAAGTTGTTCATTGCTCAGGTTCTCCTCGGTTACAAAGCATAATTCTCTCTTTCATTTCTGTTTCCAGTATTCCCGCTGTATTCCTATTTTTTTTTTTTTTTTTACTGTAGTCATTTTAAAGTTCATGCAGACTTAAAGAAGCAGTTATGTGCACTGCAACACTCTAAGGGGTAGAGGAACACGTTGGACATTTTTGTTAAATAAATAGACAACATATATATTTTTTTTAAATAAATAGGACTACAATGGTTCATTAAAGTGATGATAACGCCAGTAAAATATTGTAGCTCTGGGTAAACCTGCTTGCCACCATCTTGAAAACTGACTCTTATATAAAGCCTATTGGAAGATCCCTGGATCCCCACTTAATTGAAATTCATGGTATACTTAGGAATTGGAGAAGACAGGGCCCTTTGATCGCCTTTGATTTATAGATTATGCTAAACAAGTACTTCTTTAAATATATAGTATGCTTGACTTTTTAAAATATTTCCCCCAGACCTGGAACTGGTTTCACAAACTAATTATCATAAATGGTTAAAACATAGTGCTTGAATTCTTTAACATAATTTTCCTCCAAATTTAGGGCCCTATTAAATTCTCCCTCGTAGTTCTCTCGGTGCTCGCAAAAGGCAGTTTTCCTGCTGTTTGCGAGAACCGAATCTCTCGCAGCCTGCTTTACGATATGACTGCGAGAAAATGGCCGAGAATAGGCTCCGAGAGAGCTACGTAGCCTTAAATCTATGCACGAGTCTCGCATATCGTAAGAATCCCTACGTGGACAAAAAGTCCACGCAAGGGATCCGAAAGCCTCTACGTGCTGCCTCGGAACAGCCCGAGACAGCAGCGTGAGGCTCCCCCCTGCACCCTATACACATCCCCATGCTGCAGGGGTCTCTATCAGGACCCCTGCAGCACCCCCACATTAACCCCTTGCAGCGGGGGTCCCCGATCTGCATAGATCAGGCCCCCCGCTGCATTTAAAACTTTTAAATTCCCCGCCGCGGCTCCTTAAAGGGACCGCGGCACACTATTAGCCAATCCCGGCCGCGGCACTTAAAATTAACCCCCCTCTATGCTGGGGGTCCCCATCGGGACCCCCGAAGTGTCCCCACATAAACCCATTGCAGGGGGGGTCCCCGATCTGCATAGATCAGGCCCCCCGCTGCATTTAAAACTTTTAAATTCCCCGCCGCGGCTCCTTAAAGGGACCGCGGCACACTATTAGCCAATCCCGGCCGCGGCACTTAAAATTAACCCCCCTCTATGCTGGGGGTCCCCATCGGGACCCCCGAAGTGTCCCCATATAAACCCCCTGCAGCGGGGGGCCCCGATCGGCACCGATCGTGACCCTGCTGCAATTCAATTTTAAATTTCCCGCCTCGCGGGTCCTCAAAGGACCGTAAAGGTCCTGAAAGGACTCGCACTAAAAATAATAACCCCAGGCAACTATAATTACCCCATTAACTCATGATGGTCAATCCAGACCACCATAAGGCCTAAATTAACCCATTAACTCATGGTGGTCAATCCAGACCACCATAAGACCTAAATTAACCCATTAACTCATGATGGTCAATCCAGACCACCATAAGGCCTAAATTAACCCATTAACTCATGGTGGTCAATCCAGACCACCATAAGACCTAAATTAACCCATTAACTCATGATGGTCAATCCAGACCACCATAAGACCTAAATTAACCCATTAACTCATGATGGTCAATCCAGACCACCATAAGACCTAAATTAACCCATTAACTCATGATGGTCAATACAGACCAGCATAAGGCCTAAATTAACCCATTAACTCATGATGGTCAATACAGACCAGCATAAGGCTCTATTTAACCCCATCAGTCCCATAAGGGTATATTATTACCATTATGGGCCTGTTACAACCCAACATTAACCACATAAGTGCCATGATGGTCCTCAAGGACCATCATGACACTAACTACAAACACTACACTATAACCCCCAATAAACCATTTAATCTAAACTAACCCCCCTCTACACTAATCTTTTAACACTTACACTACCTACCTACACTACCTACCCCCTAATAAACCTCCCCAACACTCTAATTACAAAAAACAATAAACCTACAGCACAGAAAACAAAAAACCTACAGTACAAAAAACAAAAAAACCTACAGTACAGAAAAAAAAAAAATTACACACCTGAAAAGGAAAGACAGATAAACACAATACAATAATACATATAATACATTACATACATTACATACAATACATGACATTACATATAATATATTAAATATAATATATTAAATATAATATATTACATATAATACATTACATACATTACATACAATACATGACATTACATATAATATATTAAATATAATATATTAAATATAATATATTACATATAATATATTACATATAGTCCTAATCAAATACCCCCTATCTATCTAACATACAATCTATTTAATTTAAAATAAATCCTAACTATATCAAATACATCCCCCTATCTATCTAATATACCAAAAATCCTAACTACATACACAGACCCTTATTCTAAAATAAAATAAAATAATTACAGTCCTAACTACATACACAGACCCTAATTCTAAGCTAAAATCAATAAATTAAGACCACTTACCTTTAAGATGTTGCTTCAGATCACTAACCTATGGGTCAAACAAAAAAAAAAATTAGTACAAAACATTAACATCAAATAAATAAACATTATATACATTCTACATATTCAACTCACCTTTACAGCATGTCCAGTCACTGTTAAGCTCTTCCGGCGCGGCCCTGTTAAAAAAAAAAAACACAATACATGAATACATGAATACAATATATAAACAATAAATAAAATACACAAATAAACATCTAAATATACATTTAACTTACCTCCCCGCGATGTCCCCGGCCTTCTCTCCTTCAGCCCCGGCTGGGCCGCGGAACCATCCGCGCTCTAAAAAAAAAAAAGAAAAAAAACTAACGGAGGTCTGCACTGGCAGACCTCCCCGACGCTACTGAACCTCCCGGAGTCGTTTCCGGGAGGAAATTGGCATTGGCGGCTTGTGATTGGCTGAAAAAGCTGTCAGCCAATCAAAAGTCGTCAATGTAGGAGCCAATCAGGATGCGCAGATGTCTTCTACCAATCACTCCGTGGGGGTGTATCCCATAGTGATTGGCTGAAGGCATCTGAGCGTTGTGATTGGTTCCCATAAAGATAGACAAGTGTTTTAGCCAATCAGGGTGGGATATTGGGGTGTATCCCATCCTGATTGGCTCACACATTGACGACTTTTGATTGGCTGAAATTGATAGACAGCTTTTTCAGCCAATCACAAGCCGCCAATGCCAATTTCCTCCCGGAAACGACTCCGGGAGGTTCAGTAGCGTCGGGGAGGTCTGCCAGTGCAGACCTCCGTTAGTTTTTTTTCTTTTTTTTTTTTAGAGCGCGGATGGTTCCGCGGCCCAGCCGGGGCTGAAGGAGAGAAGGCCGGGGACATCGCGGGGAGGTAAGTTAAATGTATATTTAGATGTTTATTTGTGTATTTTATTTATTGTTTATATATTGTATTCATGTATTGTGTTTTTTTTTTTTTAACAGGGCCGCGCCGGAAGAGCTTAACAGTGACTGGACATGCTGTAAAGGTGAGTTGAATATGTAGAATGTATATAATGTTTATTTATTTGATGTTAATGTTTTGTACTAATTTTTTTTTTTGTTTGACCCATAGGTTAGTGATCTGAAGCAACATCTTAAAGGTAAGTGGTCTTAATTTATTGATTTTAGCTTAGAATTAGGGTCTGTGTATGTAGTTAGGACTGTAATTATTTTATTTTATTTTAGAATAAGGGTCTGTGTATGTAGTTAGGATTTTTGGTATATTAGATAGATAGGGGGATGTATTTGATATAGTTAGGATTTATTTTAAATTAAATAGATTGTATGTTAGATAGATAGGGGGTATTTGATTAGGACTATATGTAATATATTATATGTAATATATTATATTTAATATATTATATTTAATATATTATATGTAATGTCATGTATTGTATGTAATGTATGTAATGTATTATATGTAATATATTATATTTAATATATTATATTTAATATATTATATGTAATGTCATGTATTGTATGTAATGTATGTAATGTATTATATGTAATATATTATATTTAATATATTATATTTAATATATTATATGTAATGTCATGTATTGTATGTAATGTATGTAATGTATTATATGTAATATATTATATTTAATATATAATATTTAATATATTATATGTAATGTCATGTATTGTATGTAATGTATGTAATGTATTATATGTAATATATTATATTTAATATATTATATTTAATATATTATATGTAATGTCATGTATTGTATGTAATGTATGTAATGTATTATATGTAATATATTATATTTAATATATTATATTTAATATATTATATGTAATGTCATGTATTGTATGTAATGTATGTAATGTATTATATGTAATATATTATATTTAATATATAATATTTAATATATTATATGTAATGTCATGTATTGTATGTAATGTATGTAATGTATTATATGTAATATATTATATTTAATATATTATATTTAATATATTATATGTAATGTCATGTATTGTATGTAATGTATGTAATGTATTATATGTATTATTGTATTGTGTTTATCTGTCTTTCCTTTTCAGGTGTGTAATTTTTTTTTTTTCTGTACTGTAGGTTTTTTTGTTTTTTGTACTGTAGGTTTTTTGTTTTCTGTGCTGTAGGTTTATTGTTTTTTGTAATTAGAGTGTTGGGGAGGTTTATTAGGGGGTAGGTAGTGTAGGTAGGTAGTGTAAGTGTTAAAAGATTAGTGTAGAGGGGGGTTAGTTTAGATTAAATGGTTTATTGGGGGTTATAGTGTAGTGTTTGTAGTTAGTGTCATGATGGTCCTTGAGGACCATCATGGCACTTATGTGGTTAATGTTGGGTTGTAACAGGCCCATAATGGTAATAATATACCCTTATGGGACTGATGGGGTTAAATAGAGCCTTATGGTGGTCTGTATTGACCACCATGAGTTAATGGGTTAATTTAGGCCTTATGGTGGTCTGGATTGACCATCATTACTTAATGGGTTAATTTAGGCCTTATGGTGGTCTGTATTGACCATCATTACTTAATGGGTTAATTTAGGCCTTATGGTGGTCTGGATTGACCACCATGAGTTAATGGGTTAATTTAGGCCTTATGGTGGTCTGTATTGACCATCATTACTTAATGGGTTAATTTAGGCCTTATGGTGGTCTGGATTGACCACCATGAGTTAATGGGTTAATTTAGGCCTTATGGTGGTCTGTATTGACCATCATTACTTAATGGGTTAATTTAGGCCTTATGGTGGTCTGGATTGACCATCATGAGTTAATGGGGTAATTTAGGCCTTATGGTGGTCTGGATTGACCACCATGAGTTAATGGGTTAATTTAGGCCTTATGGTGGTCTGGATTGACCATCATGAGTTAATGGGGTAATTATAGTTGCCTGGGGTTAATATTTTTAGTGCGAGTCCTTTCAGGACCTTTACGGTCCTTTGAGGACCCGCGAGGCGGGAAATTTAAAATTGAATTGCAGCAGGGTCACGATCGGTGCCGATCGGGGCCCCCCGCTGCAGGGGGTTTATATGGGGACACTTCGGGGGTCCCGATGGGGACCCCCAGCATAGAGGGGGGGTTAATTTTAAGTGCCGCGGCCGGGATTGGGTAATAGTGTGCCGCGGCCCCTTTAAGGAGCCGCGGCGGGGGAATTTAAAAGTTTTAAATGCTGCGGGGGGGCCTGATCTATGCAGATCGGGGACCCCCCCCTGCAATGGGTTTATGTGGGGACACTTCGGGGGTCCCGATGGGGACCCCCAGCATAGAGGGGGGTTAATTTTAAGTGCCGCGGCCGGGATTGGGTAATAGTGTGCCGCGGCCCCTTTAAGGAGCCGCGGCGGGGAATTTAAAAGTTTTAAATGCAGCGGGGGCCTGATCAGTGCCGATCGGGGACCCCCGCTGCAAGGGGTTAATGTGTGGGGGCTGCGGGGGTTCCTATGGACCCCTGCAGCAAGGTGTTCATGTGAGGACACTTCGGGGGTCCCGACAGGGACCCCCGCATTGAGGGGGGGGTTCATTTTAGGTGCCTGGGGGGGGTTTGGAGTACCCCCCACGGCAATGCTTATGTGGGGGACTGCCGCGGAGGTCCCTTTTAGGACCCCCGCAGCACTTGATGAGGAGTGGGAGCCTGCGATATCATCTCGCAGGCTGTCACTCCTCATGTACATTTACGCAGTGTAGATACGTACGGCCCTGCTGCGTAGCTCACACGTTGCTCGCAGCAGGGCTAATTTAATAGCATTGTAAGTTAGAGAAACTTTGCAGTACGTAGGGCTTAAGTAGAAGCCTCTTATTTACGAGGCTGGAATTTAATAGGGCCCTTAGTTTGCAAAGTCTCCAGCTCGAAGTACAAATTTTTCGTAATTACATCAACACTAAATAGAACCAGTAATGAGATATCAAAACATCAGCATAGTGTCTTCTCTTTGTCTATGGATTAAGTCGTAAAAGAAGTGCAGTAATTTAGAGCAAATGATTTGATTGCTTGTACTTGTAACAAATGCCATATGGTCAGGTAATGAATGCTGTCATCTAGTTATTATGGAATGACAAACATCATGTTAAAATAATAACACACAGAACAGAAAGTGCTCACATTCATTTATCTTAAGGTGGAGTGAGTAATTGAAATAATTTCAGTGCTGCAGATTATAATGTCACCTAGTTTGTTCTAGGTTATCATATCTGTACTGTGACTCTAATTTTATTTGCCAGATATAAATTTTCATCTCTGCAGATGCAAAGTGTTACATTGCTTAGCATGGATATAAGCCCAGAAGGCATGTTCCATTTCCTTCTAATCATTTTGACTGACTTGCTATGTGTAGCATTATGCAACAAGGAAAATAAAACATTCAAATGAATTTAAAGTACCAATAGCTTAAGGGGACAATTCTGAGCGTTAATGATTCTCTTCATTATGAAGGATTACCTGCCACACAGTTTCAAGGGATATTCTCTGACAGAATGTATTTCAAGGGTCGTAAGATTTGTTGTAACTATGTTACTTTTATTTTTCGCTAAGGTAGGTATGTTATGATGAGAGTTATTCATTCATTGTGCTTATATAATGGCCACTATAGTTTTTTTTTGATCTTGAAATTATTTCTAATCTTTATGGTAGGCCTCACTTTAGCATCTTTTTTTGTTGTAATCCACTTTTAAACTTTAGAAATTAAGTATATTTAAAAATGTTCTATTTCTAAAGACTGAAATGAGAGATGTGTGATCTTCAATAAAAATTGGTCTCTAACTCACTAACTGTAGGTAACTAAAGTGCAGAACAGTGTTTAAGAACTGCACAGGCTTTCTCTCTCTCTCTCTCCCTCTCTCTCTCCCCCTCTCTCTCCCCCTCTCTCTCCCCCCCACTCTCCCCCCCTCTCTCTCCCCCCCACTCTCCCCCCCCTCTCTCCCCCCCACTCTCCCCCCCACTCTCCCCCCTCTCTCTCCCCCCTCTCTCTCCCCCCCTCTCTCTCCCCCCCTCTCTCTCCCCCCTTCCCCCCCCCTCTCTCACTCCCACCCTCTCTCCCCCTATCCCCTTCTCTCTCTCCCCCTCTCTCCCCCCCTCTCTCCCCCCCTCTCTCCCCCCCCTCTCTCTCCCCCCCTCTCTCTCCCCCCCCTCTCTCTCCCTCGCTCTCTCTCTCTCTCGCTCTCTCTCTCTCTCCCCTCTCTCTCTCCCCTCTCTCTCCCCCCCCTCTCTCCCCCCCTCTCTCCCCCCTCTCTCCCCCCCTCTCTCCCCCCCTCTCTCCCCCCCTCTCTCCCCCCCCTCTCTCCCCCCCTCTCTCTCCCCCCCCCTCTCTCTCCCTCGCTCTTGCTCTCTCGCTCGCTCTGAAATGAGAGATGTGTGATCTTCAATAAAAATTGGTCTCTAACTCACTAACTGTAGGTAACTAAAGTGCAGAACAGTGTTTAAGAACTGCACAGGCTTTCTCTCTCTCTCTCTCCCTCTCTCTCTCCCCCTCTCTCTCCCCCTCTCTCTCCCCCCCCACTCTCCCCCCCCTCTCTCCCCCCCCACTCTCCCCCCCCCTCTCTCCCCCCCACTCTCCCCCCCACTCTCCCCCCTCTCTCTCCCCCCTCTCTCTCCCTCCCCCTCTCTCTCCCCCCCCCCTCCCTCTCTCTCTCCCCTCTCTCTCCCTCTCCCCACCCCCTCTCTCCCCCCTTTCTCTCCCCCCCCCCTCTCTCCCCCCCTCTCTCTCCCCCCTCTCTCTCCCTCCCCCTCTCTCTCCACCCCTCTCTCTCCCTCTTCCTCCCCCTCTCTCTCCCTCGCTCTCTCTCTCTCTCGCTCTCTCTCTCTCTCCCCTCTCTCTCTCCCCTCTCTCTCTCACTCTCTCCCTCTCCCCCCCCCCCCCTCTCTCCCCCTCTCTCTCTCCTTTCACACCTGACACGCCAATGTCTGTCCAGTCAATGGAACAGAAAACGTGACTTACCAGAGAAGGCAACCTTTTGCCAATTAGCAGAGGTCCAATTTCGGTACTGTTGTGCAAACTGAAGCCGCTTCCGACAATGAACCCTCATCAGTATGGGTGCAGTAAAAAGCCATTTGCTTCTGAGCCCCATACTCTACAGGGTTCGCTATACTGTCATTTTAGACACACGTCTGGTAGCCCCCTGGTTCATTTGGACAGTGAGTGGTCATAATCATGTGACGTGTGTGTGTCTATATATATATATATATATATATATATATATATATATATATATATATATATATATATATATATATATATATGTTGTTTGTTTTTTATAAATAGTACATCTGTATTCACACTTGAATGTCTAAAGCAAGTTAAAAAACCTGCTTCCAGCTCCTATATATATATATATTTATATATATATATATATATATATATATATATATATATATATATAAGCAGTGTAAAACATAAGTAAATGACAGTCAGGGACTCAAATAATTCAACTAACATTTTGTTTACGATACAGTATAAGAAATCATTATTTTTTTCTTATTAATTAATTTCTGTCTTGTATGACTAACAACCATGTATAATCATTTTAATATGTCTTCTCCTTGGCTTTCAGATAAACCATTTGGAGAGAAAATTAAAAGAATTGGAAATGGAATCAAAGAAATTAATGGAAGCAAATGAAGAGTTAATTGTAGAAAGAAATTCCCTTAAATCATCCATAAGATACCTTCAAAAAGATGCAGATGCTAGAGAGCAAAAGATTGAGGAACTCATTATAAGAAATCAGAAGGCAAATGAAGCTAGAGATACATTAGAGATAAAGAAAGATGAATTGAATAGGGAAGTAGCATCTTTAAAGCGACTGTTATCAGAAAGTAAGAAGTTGAGAAAAGAGAACAGAGATCTTTTAAGGCAAGTGCAGACTCTACAGAGTACCTTAAAACAGGCCAAAATCATGGCCACCAAGGAACTGAACAGCAAGCAACACAAACAAAAGGAAGCAAGTACCAAGGTTAAACATAAAGCAGCAAAGAGGATCTCGCTGAGACGTCATCAAGCTTTTCTTAATCAGTCTATCAAGGTTATGAGTAGTATGTTTGAGAACTTCAACAAAGACGGCTGGGAGGATGTGAGTGAAGACAGGTACGGCTCTCATTAACTCAGCTCTGTGGAGGGGACATTGTGCATATGCAAATACAGGCAAATGGAGATTGAATTTCAACTACTGTCGATTTGGTATTCAGAAAAAAATGCTGTCAGATCCTCTGAAATATCTTGGGAGGTCTTGTTCTGAGCTTATTGACTGAAATTTGCATGCAAAATTAGCCACAACTGTACAAGCAGTTGAATAGGTGCCAGGAAGCCCAAAAGAAGGCAATGCTTGATTTCTTCCAGTGATGCTATTTTCATGCAGTCATGAGGCTTGAAATTGACAGTTTGGCAGGTTGATTTAATTTGCTGGCCCTTTGCATATTCACCACTGACAGCTAAGGATTCCCAGGCAAGCCTACTAAGTCCGTTTAGTTATCTTGTGACATGCCAATCCACAAGGAAAAGCATTTTTTCCCCCTTAATTTAGTTAGATAAATTTTAAATGACCCATTTCGACTTGCTACCAGATGTCTACAAGCTGTTTAACATCCCTTAAATTAAGAACCATCTTCACTAATTATTTCATGTATGTTTTATGCACAGTCATTGTGCTAACTTTAATTGAGCATTGCTTAAAGATGCTTTCTCTTGCAGTAACTTTACTTGGAGTGGTTGTTCCTATTGTGTTTTCACAGTATGTTACGGAAGTATTTCTCTACATAATTTAAGCAATTAAGAATATCACCGCTACCAATTTTTTCAATGCATACAAATGTTACCATGGAGGTTACCCTATAGAATTTTGAGAAAGCCCAACGCTAGAGCAAAAATAATTACATCATTATATGCATCTTTATGTCTATATGTAATATTTACTTATGTTCTATTATTTAACTATTTTATTGCCACACAGGAAGTAATTACATTACAAATAGCAAAGGTATTCAGTGATTACATTTTAGTTAAAATTGCTCTGAGATTAATCTGACAGCACGCTGCTAAAAGGACTAATGAAATCTTACAGCATCTTTTAATGTTCAAACTGTCGCTGTAATTATTTATTTCCTAGGGCTTACTAACTACTGAAGTGTTGGAAAACTAGCAGAGAAATTAACAATTTTAATGTTAATCAAGTAGGGGCATGTACTGAGATACTAATATTTGAAGCAGTTCATCCTATATTGTTTTTTTGCTATTTTCCACATTGTGATATGTCAATATGGTAAACGACCTGAATGGAAAGGATATAAGACTTTGTTTACTTAATGCAGTACAGAAAATCCAAGGATAAAGTGTACATTTTAACCAGTCTGTAGTACATATGGACGATTGTTGCTGCTGCCATTTCACTGGTTTTGATTTTTCTGTGAAATTTAGTTTCCACTAGACCTCCATTATTCCTTTAACACTCTTCTAACCTGGGTGAAATTCATTGAAAGAGGACACATTTACTGTATGCTTAACAAAAGCTATTTATATAGCAAGACACAGTATATACAAATAACTGCAGTTGTTAAGTTCCACCAAATTACACCTAGCTTTTGAGTTGTCTGACCATTCTCTTGGTGGTTGAGTCACCTGAGAAAAAGTTCTTAAATAACCATAGGCCATGAGAGAGAAATACATCATCATACCTTATGGAATTGTGTTCCCAAGACCTCTATACCACCAGAGAGTTTATTACTGCACCTCAAAAGCTAGATGCAGGGGTCAAAGGAATGGGAGGTGGCTTCTTAACATAATTAAGTGATGTTATTACTTCATGAAGCAAGAATTATGATTGAATAGTAACTATGAAATACTGCCTCCCTGAGCATAATTAAATATGGCAGTAGTTTTTTATATTACTAGATTTTGTACTATCTTGCCACATACAGTCTCTCAGGAACCACCCAAGCAAGCTTTAAAATTGACATTAACACATATTGGGAAATGGTAATGTACATCAAGCAAAATGGCACACGTATAGCAGTGTTGGATTCCTGGCTCCTGTGGCTTAATAGACATATCCATGGGATGCCAGCATATTTGGATTCTATGTTTAGTGTATTGATGACTGCTTAAGTAGTTCAGGTAGGCAAGAAAGGGAAAGTGTGTTGCAATTTGTATGCTACATGTAAACACAAGCAGAAACTGCAATATTTTAAAATAAAATACTTGACTCAACCTCCTTAATATTATTTTTATAAATATGGCTTATAAGATCCAATTTTTTGTATTGGTGTATTTTATTCTGTATTACTTGTATGTTTGCTAAATATTTAAAGTGACACAGCAGACTATCCAAACGGGTATAACTTTCAACTATAACAAAAGCTTTATCAATTGAATGTTATTTAAAAAACAACTTTTTCATACAGTAAACTTCATTAAAGTTTGTAATTACCCTAATCAGCTTAGTTACTCTATAGGTTTCTGGTATGCCCATTCATAGATTCAGAGACCCAAGGAATAATTGGCAATGATATTCCATTAGCAAGAGTTGTCACTATTTTATTTGTGGGTACATCAGAAATCCTGATTGCTAAGGCATTCAGTTGATAAAGTAGTTATTGCTATGTCTTCTTAACTTTAAATATTTATTTTATTTTTTATTCAGGATTCTGTAACTTGTTACAAGTTGTAATTTCAGTGCAATAGAAACAAAATGTCACATGCATCCTGTGTTTGAGAATACAGTAAAATCTTTTTTTTTTTTAAACTTATTCAGATTAGTAAAAATAGAATATACATTTGGAGTGAAAAGGAGCGCACACTTGATATCTATTTCTGTTTTAAAACACAGTGATTTGGAAACTGAATCTTTTGAGAGCTTGGGACAAGTGATTGTACAGTCAGCCGAAACAGCTTGTTCATCGGTTGAAGAAAGGAGCACAGTGGAAGAAAACTCAAGTGATGCCTTTACTGATAAGGTAAATTATTTGCTTAGTATTTTTATATGAAAATCAGAATTTCTAAATTCTTAAACTCGATACAAGTAATCGGTATCACTCAACTCAAACATTTCTGTGCTCTTGCTTGTTGCCTCATTAAATTTCGCAATCTACTCTGAGACGCTGACTATAATAGTCCTCATAATTATATAAAAAATATTTCATAAATTAACAATAACATTTTTAATTGCTTAATAATGGTGCTATGAATGTCACATATATACTATGACTAGTGACCTGGCTTTTTTTTCTAATGGCAGCAAGGAAGACTGGAATGTGTGGTCCTTTTAAAAACTACTTTTGGTAACGGAACTGGTAATAAATAATAAGGTGGGGATAACAGTGTAATTCATGAAGGTCGTGGGGATGCTCATGTAAAAATAATACCTCTCCATACCTCCGTATCCTGGTGTGAGGGTACACAAGGCAAAATAATGCAGTGTTCCTACCTATCCTCACTTTCCCCATTCTGTAGAGTAGTCAATCTCCCAACTTCAGTTTAATAAAGCCATATCTACACCCCTCTAGCCCAAACTTGTAATCGGCCCATAGGATCCCCAGCCCTAAAACCCTTTGTTTGTAGGAATCTAGACTGGTAACCGGGGTAGGACTAAAGATCCATCCCTACTCCCCAACTACTGTCTGGTGCAATGGGGTTCCTTCGAAAATGGGCTCCGTGGCCACAGGGCTGAAGGTAAGGATTGCCTCCCTCTCGGGAAGGCCACTAGGAATTAAAATCTAGTTATATGTTAACTTTCCTTTAGCTGAAATGTCCTTTGTAATGGTTTAATGCAGAATCTGTATTAAGTCTGTAATTACCTCATATGTATTACTGTCTTGAATTGAGTAACAAAATCCAAATTTGTTATTAATTTTTAGGTGGCATCTTGTACTTTGTTATTTAGAGCACTTCATTTATCAACTCATATATGTATTCTGACACAATACACAATAGACACAATACACTGTGAGCTATCACATATATAGCTGCATATATTAATTATAAACATTTAAAGTATATTAATTCATGATTTCATTAATTAACACCACACTATCGCAAACAAGCACAAACACCTTCACCGCGACACCCACAAGGAGCACCAATGGTGCTCACAGGACACAAACTTCACCAGGGGAGAGCCTTGCAATAAGCGACAAAACAAGATCACTGCGGACCTTCCAATAAGCGCAAAAGCGCCTATGATCACAACACATACACCAACCCAGAGGCTTGCAATGAGCACCGAAGGCGCTCAGCGCCAGCCTCCCAATGAGCACACAAGGATCTAAGACCACCAAAACACTTACTCCCTGTGGCAAACAGCATTACCTGCCTTACAATTTTATTGCCGTCATTTTTTGACGGGCAAGCCGCTAGTTATTTATATTATTTAAAATATTTATAATTTAGAGGCTGAGCTATTTATATATTTGCGTATATAGTTAAAACCATTATAGCTTCAATTATTTCTTCAGGACTAGAAAAGAGTTCTTTAGGTAAAATGTTGATTCTTTTGTTATTTTCCACTAAAGGATGTGCCTCAAACCATACCAGAGAAGATGGGTAAAATGAAAAAACACAACTTTGTCCTCAAATATCATCCATCCACAGTAAAAGGAGGTATGTGTGTTGCATTTTTGGGAATTGCTGATACTAAGTTTGAGAATAATCTTAAACACAGTCAAAGCTAACCTTATCTGTTTACGTATGTCTGAGAAACTTTGAAGAAATATCTGCTCTATTTAATGCATGTGGACTTCTTTACAGTATTCTTCCTAGAAAATTATTTCCCCATGAGGAACACGTTATGTATTTTATGTATTTAGATAAACTATATCTTTTATATCTCTTGAGGGAAGTGGCATACACTCTTATGAGAAAAACAGAGGCTGCATTATTTTTCTGTACCAACTAAGATAATATACTGTAATATCACTTAAATAATTGATAAGCATCTATTCTGGACAAGAGGAATTACATGAAACATATTTGCATTCTGCCATCGGATTCTACCATTAGATTACTCTTTTACGCTTTATGATATTTTATATTTGTTTTTATTTTTGCCTGTATATAATCTGTGATTTAAGGTCACATTTGTTTCTGCAAACTAGATTTCTCTATTGATTGCAGAAAAGTTCAGTATGTTTTGGTCTCTAAGTTACACTGTGGGTCATTCCATATTACTTAATCTTTTACTTGGATGGCTTTGTTGTTTGGTCATATCCGACTCTCTGTGACCTTACGGACTTCAGCACTCTGGGCACATCTGTCAGCCACTGCCTCTATGAGCTCCCTCAAGCTCATGTATATTGCTTCAATTATCTCTTCTATTAATTCCCCACCCTGACGTCCCCTTTCTTGTGTGCCTTCAATCTTTCTCAATAATAGAGTCTTCTCTAGGGAATCCTGTCTTCTCATAATTGCTAAAATACGTGCGCCTACTTTAGTTTCATGGTCTAATTTTAAATTCCCTATAGTATTGATTGACAAATTACTTTTATTTAAATATTTCCACGTTCGAATTTGAGAGGCATATTTACATTGCAAATACAGTATAGAAATTCAGGACCCTCTTTCAGCGGGATCACCTTTAGTTTGCCCTCAAGTCCAAAAAAGAAGACAAATAAACTGATACTTTTTCCATTTGTATTAACAAATTATACCTTGCAGCATCCAAGTTAAGAGAAAACAAAACTTCTAAAAAACAAAGTAAATAAATAAAACAGTATAATATACTAACTATCCTGAATTAGAGAACATCCCCCTAAGTTAATATGTGGAAGCAACGTTTCTTGAATTACAGACTTGAGTCTGTTTGGACATATTTCTACCTACTAGAAGGAGAAATATTTGCCCATTCCACCTTACATAAATGTTCAAGCCCAGTCAGACTGTGTGGTGATCTTTGATGGACTGCCATATTCAAGCCATTTCAAAGATTTAAGATTTATTACCTTCCTGACGTTTAGGCACTGTTCAGCCTTGCAAGTGTGCTTTGGATCATTATCATATTAAAAGGTGAACCACCTTCTTGATTTCTGCTTGTAGGGGATAATGGGTCACAAACGGAGGGAGTCATAAACCCCTTTAGTTATTATTATTAGTTAGATTTTGAGATCCATATTTCTAAGAGCTATCGGATGGTAAATGGCACAATTTAAGGGTCTTTGTCCTGTTTTGAAATTAGTGTAAATAAGTTGTGTGGCACACATAGATTGGAGCTTGAAGTCAACTTTTAGAATACTGTTACAAATTTCTACTTGTTTTGGGCCTAGTGTAGTAGAGGAGAGTCTTTTTTATAATATTAATTGGTCGGTGAGGTGTTTTGGAGGACATCAAGCCCTGTATTGTGCTTTGAAGCTTCTGCCAGGTCATTTTTTATCTGTACAATGAATTACTTTTTATTATATGATCCTAGTGAGATAAATTTCCCTTGGATGCTCGTTTTGTGGGCTACACATTTAGGGAGTGTGCAGTTTGTGGAACCTGCATTTTTTGTAAAGTAATTGGTGATTTGGTTTAAATTTTCTTGTATGAATATGATGAATATAAAACCATTCCATCTTATAAAAACGTAAGTAAGTTCAGGTACAGTATGTATTGCTACATAGAACTCTTTATTGTCTTTTGCAAGGTAGGGGACAGGTTCAAATTAGAAATGTTGTTAAATAATGTATTAATATTGTACACCAAGAGCAATATTATATATATTTTTATATGCCTACATTAATTCATTAAATAGTTAATCACCTTAAATAAAGTTAGTAACGAAGGAGGAGGATCTTTTCAGCCAAGTTTTATTTAAAATATCCAACTTTCAAGCTCAAATATCTAATATGTCCACTCAAAAAAATGAATGATAAACAAATGCAGTTATACATATATATTTATATGTAAACTTTTTAATGATGCAATAACTGGGACCTTTCGCTGTGTCTCTGTAAGAGATCCATAACTTCACCTTTAGTAGCATAAATCTACAAACTTATTTTTTTGAAACACTTGTACAGCAACAAATATCTTTGTCAGATTTCAATAAAACTTGTTATTATGGTTAAATTCTTCATATGGAGCTTAATCTAAAACTATGTAAATTAATATTTACATTCTTTAGGGAATGCAACTATTGTTGAAATCTACAATAATACTAAATGTATTTTTTATATTCTGTTTTAAATCCTAGAATACATGCAAAGTATTTACTTGCAGTGTTTTATTATGTTTAATTAATCTGTAAATATTTGATTGGACAGTTTTTATACATTTTTATTTTTTGTAAGATTGTATATTTTTGAAATTATCTATAAGTATATAAATTAAGAAAACAAAATGAGAAACGTATTACTTTCCTAATTCTGCTATATCTTGTACATCATATAAATAATACTACCTCTTTTATACATTATAATTTTAATCATGT
Source organism: Discoglossus pictus (assembly GCA_027410445.1). Classification (NCBI taxonomy): domain Eukaryota; kingdom Metazoa; phylum Chordata; class Amphibia; order Anura; family Alytidae; genus Discoglossus; species Discoglossus pictus. Next base: position 323,982,716 of record CM050163.1, read on the forward strand.
AAATATGTTTGATTTTCTGGATCTACACTTGAATAATGTTATTTGTTGTCCATGTGTTGTCTATATTTAGTCAGAAAAGAGAAGAGAAACAACACTATGGCTTGTAAGCAAGGCACCTCCCTGGCTTCTTTACGTGATAGAGTTGCAACCTTACAACACCAAGTAGCTGTATTACAGAAGGGGAAACATACAGCTACCGTCTCTGCCAACGACTTCAAGAAAGCTAAAATACAGCTAGCAGCTGAACTGCATCTGGCACAGCAAAGGTTTCAAATCAGCAAGCAGATGGCAAAGGTAAGGAATGTTCTTTGTTTAGTCTTTAACAGGAAGATTATTACGGAAATAATTGCTGTGCTCAAATAAGATGCTAAACCCATCAATAAAGTGTTTTTTCTTGGTATTTTTATTTGGCTTCACAAATTGCCATGAATACATATACCCAGAGTCTTTTTCAAAACGTACTTTTTATATTATTATACAGCTATTGGATAGCTGTAGAACTAATACAAATTAATGTGAAATATTTTACCACACATTCTAAAAAGTTTAAATATTTGAAAGTATTAGCGTTTTTAATGCTCGTTGTACTATAACTTGAAACTTTTGCTTGCTTTTTTTGGCTATAGTCTTTTTATGTTTTATTTTAACATATTCCATATGGTCACCTGCTTATTCCTCTTGTTTGTAAGACCATAGGATTGAATTCCTTCTAAGGTAATTCTTCTGCATTGGGCAGCTGGTCTGTCCCTGATGGTGGGCCGAATCAGCATTTTCCAAAGTAATACAACCTATTATTCACTTTGTTGCAGTGTCTACCATAATATGCTTAATCATCAAAGTATATACCAGCAGGATGTAACCATTGGGACAGTAGAAAATAAAAAAGGATATTTAACAACATTGTTAACAGCAAGGTAAATTGTCATTTAGGCAGACACATTGTACATTGGCTCTCAAACATAAAAGTGGAAAATACCCATTTCATTTAAATGGGCACAGCCATCATATTAAGTCATGCAATGCCTAAGTAAGAGATGAGGTGGAATGTAAATTAAAATATAATTTTTCACTCAATTGTATGTATTTTTTGTTTGCTATTAGCTGATGTGCTTGCAGCTCACTTGTATTCATGTTATTCATTTAGCTGGCCCATCAGGAGTATGAAGGGATGAGGTGGCTTCTTTGACCACAATTACATCACATTAGACTGTTTTTTTGATTGATTAATCAATGTTGGTTCTTTAACTACACTACAAACATTTTTAGATTTCATAGTGACTGGTAGTATAAAGTAGGAATTGATCAGTGTAACGAGTTAGAGAGTGCATACTGATCCACAAACCCAATCCAGATCTGGATGTCTGATGAATGTTGGTAGGCAGATCCTAATTCAGGGACAAGCTGATTTACAGGTTGGAGGTCATGGCAGTTGCCAATCAGAATGGCCAATATTTCAAGTGTGGAACGGCAGGAAGCAGACGATATTAGTTGGGTTTGCAAGACAACATCATACAAAGGAAATCCTCTTACTTCGTATTCTTGACGATTCTATTGGAACACCCAAGACAAGATATTGCCCAAGCAATTAGAACTGGCCTGGAAGTGGCATATGTAAGGAGAAGATTCCAAACTAAAACTCACTTTCTGGTTTGTTTTGGCTTGAGGAGGCATCGTCCGCTCAAGCAGCCATCTTAGTGAAGGCAACGGCGTTACCTCTAGGGTGTCTTTGGGGAAAGACTGTTGTGATGAACTAAAATTATACAAATTTGACATAATGTTCTATATCAAATATGTATCTATTAACATACATATTGTATTTGGGTATTAGCCCATATGATGTCAGGAAAGTGTGAGCCTTACTCATGAGTTTTGAGTCTGCATTTTTTCCCTAGGTTTTCCAAAAAAATAAATCACCTATAATAGTTTTCATAGTGTGTAATGCTCCTGCCAAGCATTGGCGGAGGGAGGTTACACATTATGTAAATGGAGCGACGCATGCACAATGCGTGGCAATGTGGGTAGCGCATGCACAACGTGGGTAGTGCGTGCGCAACGTGGGTAGCGCGTGCGCATTGCGCAACGTGGGTAGCGCGTGCGCATTGCGCAACGTGGGTAGCGCGGGCGCATTGCGCACCGTGGGTAGCGCGGGCGCATTGCGCACCATGGGTAGCGCGGGCGCATTGCGCAACGTGGGTAGCGCGGGCGCATTGCGCAACGTGGGTAGCGCGGGCGCATTGCGCAACGTGGGTAGCGCAGGCGCATTGCGCAACGTGGGTAGCGCGTGCGACATGTGCATTGCGCCCGATGAGACGTGCATTGCGTACTGCGTGAGGAGGGAGAGACAGGGGTGTGGGTGTGAGAGATACATGGGTAGGATGGGTGAAAGACTGGAGAGACAAGGGAGAGGGTGAGAGAGATGGGGAGGGGAGCATTGCACGATGGAGGGGTCAGGGGAATGAGACACAGTGGAGGGAGTGAGGAGGGGAAAGAGACACTGAGGGGGGAGAGACACAGGAGGGAGGAGGGGAGAGACACAGCAGGGAGAAGGGGAGAAAGAGACACGGGAGGGGGGGAGAGACACAGGAGGGAGGAGGGGAGAGACACAGGAGGGAGGAGGGGAGAAAGAGACACGGGAGGGGGGAGAGACAGGAGGGAGCAGGGGAGAAAGAGACACGAGGGAGGAGGAGGGAAAGAGACACAGGGGAGTGAGGAGGGTGGGAAAGAGACACGGGGGTGAGAGACACAGGATGGGAGGAAGACACACAGGGGAGGGAGAGGGGGGGGGACACGAGGGGGGGGGGAACAACACATTAAATATTATCCCGCCATTTATGACGGGCAATTGACTAGTAAAATAATATGTATGGATTATCGTCTGTTTATATAGTGCGTGATTAATTCAGTTATGAATGTTGTACATATTATTTTGCGTTTGTGCTTGTGATAGTGTCCTAACAATTGGGTTTATTATGTACATAATTTAAACACATTAAATAAAGTTTGTTATTGTATTCCGTTTGAACTAAATTTGAAAATATAAAAATAATTCATAACATGAAAAAAATATATTAATCATATAAACCCCACAGAAGTAAAATTCTTGCAACAGAGCAATGTGATCATTCCTTCTTATTCCCTAAAGGAATGATGGAAAGAGTCAAATGGTTACTGTATTTATTTCATTATACAACCATTAAATATAGAGTGGAAAGTGCACTACTGCATTAGGATGATTATGTTGTGTAATAGGACTTAACAATGTTAATAGCCCTACCTTGTCTTTTTCTGGGATAGTAAAATACAAGGCAATGTGAAAGGGCATTATGTTCTTTGATTTTAACCTGCAATGATAAAAACTGTTAAGCTAACAAAATATGTTTATACAATCTGTAAACATTATTTTCCCATTGCTTTGCTGTATGTTTAAAAGTTAGAAATGAATTAACTATTGAATTTTAAAGTGAAAATGTGTTTCCGTTGCCACTGACAGGACATTATTCTTTCTAAAAGGTCCATTAGAAGAAAAGTGAAGAAAAATATATAGACGCGTATTCCTGGATGAAAGCCTCTGCATAAAATAAATAGCACTGCTTCCTAATTTGGAATCTAATAGAGACTACTAGCGATGTTCAGGTTATATGAGCAATTGTCCAGAGAATTTACTAGAGGCCACTATTATGGTCCAGCTTTAATATCACAGATGTGATATTAAGTGTAAACAACTTCGATAATTGCAGTTATGAAATTGGTTTTTCCCAAATTGTAAGTTTTCTCAAAATTCGCAATACATTTTGTCTTTGTTTTTGTGGGTTTTTTTTGCAGAAAAGTTATGAAATATGGACCATTACAATTTATAAGTATTTTTCTTAACTGAAAAAAATCTCTTCGACATGTATACATTTTTAAGATGACTTGATGAAGTCATTCAGATAAAGCAGAGTTGATAGTAAAGGATCGAGTCACATTATTTTGATGTCCGCAGCAAGTACCCAATGAAATATGACACATGTCGTGAGCTGGCTCGGTGGGTATATATGGTGATATGCAGGTATTCTGCAAAAATACCAGCTGTCGCTGTCATGGGTAAAACGTGCAATTTATCTGATTTTGGCAAGAGGATGGTCATTGGCTTTCGGGCCAAGGGTGGCAGTATTTCTTAAACAGTGCAGTTTGTGAAATGTTTGCGTACTGGAGCACCACGTGCCGTTGATGTCACAGGTGTGTGATGGCCCACCGACATGCTACAGTTGAGGAGTTCATTGTCCAAACAAACGGGGGGGGGAGGGGCTACCAGTCATGTCTAAAATGACAGGACAGCAAAACCTGTTGAGTATGGGGCCCGAAGCAAACATCTGGTCACTGCACGCATGCTGACAAGAGTTTATCGTCTGAAATGGTTTCAATTTGCATGAAAGTACTAAAATTGGACCTCTTCTGAATGGCAAATGGTTGGCTTCTCTTATGTTATGAGTCACGTTTTCGGCTCCATCAACTGGACAGACTTTGGAGTGTCCGATACAAAACCTCAGAGAACAAACACTGCAACCATTATTGGAAGAACACAAGCTGGTGGCGGCAGCTCTATGGTCTGGGGAGTGTTTTCTTGGCATTGTCTGGGTCCATTCATACCTATGGAAGTCACTCTCTCAACTGATTGGGCTATTTATCCATCCTTGCAGATCAAGTACAACCATATATATACATTGACTGTCCTCCCTGGAGCCGATGGGATCTTCCAGCAGGACAATGCATCTTGTCGTAGGGGCCAGAATTGTCCGGGAGTTGCTGGAGGAGCACAACAAAGTACATCCCTGGTCTCCAAATTCCTGTAATTGTACCCCATCGACCACCTGTGGGACCTCCTTGATCACCATGTTTGCCGTATGGGTCCTACCCCACACATTCTTCAGCAGCTGTCGAATGCACTGCAGTATGAATATATCCAGATACCTTTACAACCTTTCAGCATCCTATTGACTCACTACCACACCGCCTAGCAGCTGTCCGTGATGCATACTGTGGTTATTTGGGATACTAGGACCATGTAGAAAAATGCATAATAATGTTGTATATATAAAGGTGAAATGAAGTAGACTTCATTTGTATATAAGTGCGAAACCTATTTTTATTTCTTTTACTTAGTAATGACAGTTTTGTAGGGTAACTAAAGACTGATGCATTCCACGCAATGTTGTGTGTGAATTGGTGTTTTTGGGGCTGCCCAGTTTCCTGACTTCTATTCTCAGTAGCGCCCAAAGTTCTGGATATACTTTCCTCCTCCTCCATAACCAAAAGCATAGGTTTATATATGTGAGTTTCCTAAATATAAAAAAAAAATATATTATTGTTAGTGTCACATTCCCTATTATCTGTTTAAAAACATTCCTCCTTCTCCTGTCACATTCCCTAAACTTGCTCCCTCCTCCTCCATAACCAAAAGCATATTTTAATTTGAGTGTAAATGAGAGGTATACATTTAGGTTCTAGATATAAATGTTTATGTATTCTCACAATTTCACTTGAATAATGAAGACATACAGGTTACTATTACTATTATTATTATTATTATCCTTTTTTTGTATCTTGCCAACATATTCTGTAGCGCTGTACAGGGGATAAGGGCAAGGAAGAATACAATGTTAACAAACTGCAGAAAAATGGAGGGCCCTGTTTTGAGCTTAGAATATTTGCAGAGAGTGCTTTTTTCCAAAGCACCCTACAAGATTGGAAACTCGCTACTTACAATCTAAAGGGAATGGAAGAGGCAGAGACTTGGGGAGGAACAGATAGGGGATAGCAAGAGTGAGGAAGAAAGTGAAAGTTTACTTAGGTAGGAAGGTATGTGACATTGTGAGGTGAATGGCTCCGGTGTGTAATATGTTATCTGTCCCTAGTGGTCAGATAATGTAACCTGTTAGTGGAAATTTCTGGTCAGGACCCGGGTTAGGAAATGTGTCTCCAGAAGCCAGAAGGAGAGAGAAGGAAGGGAGATGCAAATGGGACTCACAGAAGTGTTTCTGCTTATGAGCTTGAGATGAGGGAGGAGATAGTGGGATGGAGGAAGGAGTGTAGCTCACGGGAGCATAAAAGAGTAGATGAGAGCATGGAAGGAGAGATGGTTATGTTGGAGACATAATGTGGATAAGTTGAGGAAGGAAAAGGCAGCAGGTTAAGAGAAAGAATGCAGGAGGTAACATTGTGTAAAGGTTATCAGCCTTATTAAATTGCAATTCAGCCAATTGAATTGGGCTCTATTTAAGCACGCATCATATTTTTTTTTTACAGAAGTTTTTTCACTAACTAAAAGCTTCTGTAAAAAAAAATATGCTATGTGCTTATATAGAGCCCTATTCAATTGTCCGAATTGCTATTTAATAAGGCTGTAAATTAGGAATAGTTAGCAGGTGTTCCTAATCATCAGCTGAAATAAATTTGTGTGACTCAATAAATTTAAAACAAACAGGGGGTTAGGAGGAGACTGGTATGTAGTTCTGTTGGGTCTGTGCAGGGCAGGAATAAGGTGGGGGAAAAAAGTGAAGAGGTATATTACCACACTAAGATTAGAGATTTGTAGTATATGATTTTCATACTTACATCAAAGTGAACTAAGGGATGATGTAAAAGAAATGGTGTTTTTTTTTTTTTTTTGGCAAACCAAATCCCATTGCTTTATCATTGCCTTTGTTTGTATTTATAATTTAAAACAAGTAAAATCACATCAAATGCAATAATTGAGAAACTTTTCAGAGTAGAAAAACACATCAGTACATATATTTTTAACTCAATTATGCATGACTTCCCCCATAACTTGTGCTGAGGGAATGAGACTTGCTGTTTGCCATGGCACAGTTCATTTCCCGGTTTTATTTGTAGCACCATACGCTTCCTTCACATGCAGATCTTTAAATGATCCCCACAAGATAGTTTTGTTGGCACAGACTGGAATACTACAGACAAAGACAGATGTTTTTGCAGTCAGTACTTTATAATCCACTTGAAGTCTCAGAGGGCAAACCCACACATAGATGTGAGATTTATAAATATTCCACAAGTTTTGAGGCAGATTTTGTAGTTTGTTCAGCCTGACGGATGGCCGACATATGGTGTCCGTTATAGCTTGTTGTGTTGTAGTTGTAATGTCTCCACTAAGGAACTTTTCTTTCTTTGCAGTTCCACATTTCCATTCTCAAATTTTGTGAATATAGACAAACTACTTGTTCTTAGTAATGGGTATCAACCATGTTGAGTAGACGTGAGTGATTGGATGATCCCATATGGCTGTAAATGGGAAAATCGAGTGAAATAGGAATGACTCAGTAGTTATGTTGTAAGACTTCCTTTTTTAGTAAATTTGGAATAAAACATTTTACTACATAGGGCAGGGAATTGGGTGACTTTCAATATTAATATGACTTAACAATAAATGTTATTGTTATATACCATTGTCTCGAGTAGTTTAATCCTATTTCTCAGCTAAACATTGTGGTAACACTTGCACTGGTGGAATCACATATTATAAGTTAATTTTTGATGGTTGCCTTTTCACACAATAAACTTTAAGTAGAAACTATATTAAGCCAGATGATGCGTTAGATATTAGGGAATTGATCAAAGGAGAAATAGTTATTTGGAAAGTCACCATATAAATGGACCACAAAAGTCACCATTTGTGCTCAGCAGCGCTTAGAACGAGGGTGAAAAGGCATGTGGGGAGAAAGGTGTTTGTTTTATTTAAATTGATGCTGAATTCATGTAGTTGTGATGAATTCATAGAGTTATGATGAATAGAAGTCAGGCTATTTCAGTGCGTTGCCTCTGCCTGAATGAGTAATGAGCTCTGCATCGCACGGAATGTAGTACATTTTAATTAGAATCAGGTGTAGAGGTTTTGAATCAGGCAGTGGCTAAATGATTCGTAACTACTTGATTATTTTCTAGCAGTAACAATAGAACAGATAGCACAGCCTGTGGTGGTGAAACGCTTAACACTTGTTTTTTTTTTATTGACTAATGTATTTATTAATACACATATGATTGAAATATATTGGTTAAGCAAAAACAAGTGGAATGTGTACCAGTTACAGACTTAAGCATTATTATTTATGCATATTCTTCTGAGAGGGTTTCAGGGTTAAACTAAACTGGCAATAACTAAATCAATTCTTGATAAATTTAAAAAATGTAAACACATTTTCCACATTATTTTCTATCCTCTAACTGATTTTGCAGAGTACATATGGTGACTTTTGTAGTCCTTTAATTAGATAATTGCACTTATACTCATTTTACCCCCCAGCAACCACACTTTAGGAATGCATATTTTATAGCTATTGTCACTGCTTCCTTTCCTTCCTGACTTCAATTCTCAGTAGCCTTCGCCAGAATTTCCCAGTGACTTGTTAACTGCTGATCTCAAGAACATCTTAATTATCCTTCTGCAGCTTTCTCTTGTGTGAGGTTTTCAAATACAGGTAAACCATTAACACTACCCTGAGTGCTGATTCACTATAGCACTCTTTTCCTCTCTAATTCCCTGCTCAGCACAAAATCTCGCTATAGCGCGTTTTTTGCACGCCAAATCTCATCTGGCACTTTAAACCCCTGCTTAGCACTTGCAGATTCGCCATAGCACTCAGGTAGCTCAGCTAAGCTCCGTTTCACATAGCACTCCACCTTGCAGGAATGCATGTGGAGCACTAAACGTGTATTGCTGTAATACTTTAATGATATTTGCTTACAAACTAGTAAATGCGCAGGTTAAAGTGATTGAATGAATCAACTTTCATGAAGAACATGTATTTAAGTAGATGAATAACGGTTTGAGAACATGTTAGAACAGGGCTGTATAAATCTTTGAAGACTGTTTGCTGGGGGTCCTAGTATTTTACTTCCGATTCCTAAATATTGTTAGTGCTATAGTGGATTTTTTGCACACAATGTCTGTTTGTGTGTTTCAGCAGCTTTATGTTCCTTGAAAGGGCTTTGATTAAAGGAACAAAAATCTTTGTTACTTAAAGAGCTTCTATTAAACATAGCTAACATGTTTATTTTATTATTCTTATTTCATGAAACATTTATGATTCAGGATATAATCAAAAAGTATATTTAATATGCAAAATATACTCCCTCAATACATGGTTTTCTTTTTCTTTTTCCCGTTATTACCTAGCCATTCTTGACATATAGAAAAACAAACACACTCTGCAGGCCTTGAGTGATAACAAATATGATTGGTAAACATTATCTTGCACTTTTTTTTTGTGCCCAAAATATCTAATGTTCTATTTAAAACATATAGTTTTAACTGCTTGGTAGAAGGTTTGGAAGTTTTGTGCCCCTTTTAACTTATTACAAATAATTCTGCAGGTTTGTAGCTTCCAGTAATGGTTAGCTGCTTTTTGAAGAAACTCAAAGAATATCTGCAAATCAGCCTAATGATGCGTTTGGTAAAGTGTAGGAACACCACATCGGCTTCACTTGATCAGCTCTATCCCCTTGATTTTTTCACTTCTTAATCTATTGTTTTACTTTGATTGCCACACTTTTTCTAGTATTCTGTTGGGGTACTTGGCCTACTCAGAAATTTTGAATAGCTTCGAAAGGAGCCAAAAAGATTTAACATGCCATGTCTGAAATTAAGTAAAATTAAGGGACTGACACTTATTTTAGCAGCCTCAATTCCCTGAAGAAAAGCAACTTTTGTCAAAAAAATGGTCCTGCCTGAATCTCATTGAGACAGTTTAGTTGACCATCTTCCTGAGACATGTATACATTGTTAAAGAGTCAGAGGAAGCACTTTTCATGTTCAATCTCTTTTTTTAGTTCACAATTAAAATTAATAATGCATGTGCAAACACTAGCAAAGCAATGTTTTAGGCAGAAAATGTAATTTACAAAAAAAAGTATACGTCATTAATAGTTGCTACTATACCCCTCCCCACCTCTCACATTGTCCTGAGCACTACTGAAAAGAAAACAGACATTTCAACTGAGATAACATTCATTAGGTATGGTGGGTTTCCTGGAGCTTGCTCTGTAGGATAAAGGGGCCATAGTTACAATCCCATAACTCCCTGCATGTCCAAAGTGAGCAGGCTTCAGGTTTCTCACTCTGCCTATTAGTTATCTCAGTTGAAAATGCTTCCTTTCTTTTCAGCAGTGCTCAGGACAATGGTAAAGGTGGGAGAGGGGTACAATAGCAACTATTAAAGGGGTAAACCATATTTTTTAATTATATTTCTTCCCAAGGCTTTGTTTTGCTTATGTTTGCACATTTATTTTTAATGTTAATATGAACAGCACTTACACTGGCTGTTTAATGTGTTTGGTATTTACGTGTGGTAGTATTGTGTCAATATAATAAACTGTAAGTTCACATATAAGCTTATTTGCATGAAACTCATACACAAGGCAATTTGAACAATGTAAAAAACATTTTGACATATATAGATTTAAAACCTATACATAGGCACATGAATGTGCTTTGCCAAAAATGTCACTTTCCCTGCAATATCGGCAACTGATCCTCCTTAGTACATCCATATGAAAAGCAAAATCATTACATTGTCATTATAGTTAAATGACTGCTGTAATTTTCCCCTCCCCTTGGAGCTCTTTTCAAACTGTAGCAAAGTATGCAGCTCATTTCCCCAGATTCTGTCACTAGATCTGTGCAGTAAATAGCTGTATGCACTGTGATCTATAAAGTCAAGAACACTTTATTATTACAGTGACCTTTTAATTTTTAGACTGTACAAGTGTATAGAGGCATACATTACAGTAATCCTTCCTGTGCAATTCATGTGGGGGGGGGGTCCAGTATTTAAATGCAAGCCCACAGATTGTGTTGCACAGGCCGTATGTTTGCAGGCTTGAAATTTGCTACATTTACAGAGCGATTCAATTGAACAAGCCTGCAACTTATGGGCCACGGTCCAAAACCTTAAACCATGCATTTCAGAGCCTGAACATGATTAATTTAAGCATTTTTCAAAACTACAATGGGCCTTTAAGAAAAATAAATATTTAATACTACAGTTATATTCCACTTAATGATACCCCTTTGAGTGCTGATTCGCTATAGCTCTCTTTTTGTTTTTTAGCCCTTTAAATCCCTACTCAGCACTCTCAGATTCGCCATAGCACTGTCTGAGTTCTATAGCGATATACCGTAATGCCTTGCTTATAATTTTTGTCACATGGCCTTCTGCATGTAGGAACACATGTGCGGCGATAAAATGGAATATTGCTGTATTTATATATTAGCGTAGATTGTAATTAATTAATGTAAATGTAATCAAGAAACAGAAATGCCATTATTGATTTGGTACAGTGTTAGAATGAAGATATAATTGGAAATATTTCCAGCTAGTATAATTGATTGAATATTGGGGGATATTGCATTTAGCTATATGTGTGTTTTCAGCAGCTAACATGGTTACTTGGCATATATAGTAAAATGTCCTAAAACCTATTCATATATTTTATGCCTTATCCATAAACGGTAGCTTTGTGTAATAGACATTTTTATAGGTTATTCTATTTATATGTGTCAGATCCTCTAGGGCCGTGGCTTTTGCCAGACAGCATACTTTTTTATTCTGAAGCTGATAAAACATTGTGCTATTATTGATCGGTGCATGACACAGCCTGTCTCTCTGCTGGCAGAGTGTAGCAACATTTATCCAGGAATTTGTGAAATGTCACTTGGATCATGTTCTCAGAGTAAACTGTGCACGAAACAGGTTGTGAGCGGAGTGTCCACATGGAGTAGGACGTGACTTCCCTAATGCTGCATCCTATCATCTTTCCAAGACAAGGTTATTTGTTAATGGAATGTCAATGCTTTCAGTTAGATCTAGCAAGAAAACCATCATACGCACTCAGACTGTCATCTTATATCAGGACTGTATACTCGCATCCATAACCTTACTCTGCAATTGTAAACAATCCTAAAAGCTATGAAAGATTTAACAAATTGCTGGTGTACTGTTCAATGTTTAAAGGATCACTGTGTCCCTATATTTACAATATGCTCTTTTGAAGATCTAAAAGAAAGTGAAATAAAAACAAAATCCAGTCATTAAAGAACCATTCATGATGTGATAGAGCACAAGATTATATATTAAAATGATCTATTTATTTAATGAAAACGCTGCTAAAAAAATCTAAAGTTTTAATTCTGTTTACATAACAAAGTCTCTCCAGCCTACTGCCTGTTTCATGAGTAAAACAGACAGCTGAGCCACTGGGTGAAATCAGTGATTGATAGCAGTTTTTCCCTGGTGACTGCGACTGCAGCATAATTGGAAATGCATTAATGATTGTCTTTCTAAAAGCATTTTTACCCATTAAAGTGTGGCTTTTAAATTTAGGACTACAGTGATTATTTATGCTTTTTTAAAGTTAATAAAAAAACAATAAAAAACAGAATGTGAGGTTAAGTAAAAGTGAGCTTATCTAATACAACCATAGTACAGATTTATAATTTAATAGAAAACATGATTGTGCAGGTACCATTCAGATCACTTGACCACCTATGTTATTTAAACGGAACACTTTAAAGCACATTGAAACTGAGAAAATATGTTTCTCATCAGTGGCCTGTGTGACATTTATTGTCATCAGTGTACTGAATACTTGGGGAATCTATTGATATTCATCCTCCTCTTATCAAAGTTAAAAAATATTGTTTGACTAAAGACTTTTTCAATTAAATTTTTTTTTTTTTTTTTTTTTTTCATTATGAGTTTTTTTGCCACCAGTGAAACAGTATTCTTGTTTGATTCAAACTGTCATAGCCTCTTCCCTACCAGTGTTAATTACCTATTTATATTGTGACGATCTAGCCAAAATAAAGCATCTCATCTTGTTAACAATGTCTACCACATTTTTATAGTTTTGATATATATATATATATATATATATATATATATATATATATACTGTATATATATATCAGTATATCATATGATATAGAACATGCAACATTTCTAACACACTTGTGTTAATATTTCCTCAGGTGAAATGTAGAAGTAAGACACTTTTACATGTAAGGAAATCTGCTGCAACCTGTAGTAATAGAAAAAAAAGTTTGGTATTCATTAATAAAAAAAAATTGTATTTATTATTAGTCGATTGGGAAACATAATCCCCTAAAATCCAAACATCCAATAACCACTTTGAAATTACACCACTAGTATCCTAATAGCTATGCTTCAGTTTCACTTATGGGCACCTTATCCACATCCACAAAGCTGCTTCTTGACCTCCCCTTGTCTAAAATCCCATTTCTTCATTGTATTCCTATTATATAGTGCTATGTGAAATGCTGGCTAAGTCTACATAAATGTGAGTAGTGGGTTCTGGATGTTCACAGGTAGATTTATAGGCAAGAATTGTGGGCACACTAAGGGTCTCATGCTAATCGGGCGTAAATCGGCCGCAAGTCTGTGATTCCCTGCAATCGGGCTATGGCCCTGCGTAGCACTACGTCTACGCTGCGATTCAATAGGCGGGTGCCACAAGGAGGTCCCTTTTGCGACCGATCGCAAACCATACTACCTGCAGTAAGCACTTGCGTGCTTGAATAGGATCACACCCGCAAGGCAGTAACTTGTGTTTCAAGCCCGCATACTCAGAGAAATGTAAATGCAAATATAAATACAAGACATCACTGTAAAGCACTGTAAATGATGGGGAACACAATGGGTGATATGAGGATTAAAGGGACAACATTCTCAAGCAGGCACATCGCCACATTACAATACTGTATTTCACTTTTAATTTATGTCCAAATTCCAACGGGCTTGAGTAGCAAGTTACAGGCTTGGATGTTATTCAAGCCTGTGGGACTTTGGACGGAAATTAAACATGAAATCAAGTATTGGGAATGTTATGCCTTTAATCCTCATGTCATCCATTGTGTACCCCATCATTTACAGTGCTGTCTTGTATTTATATTTTCATTTACAGGGCTCCATGTTTGCGGGCTTGAAACATGAGTTGCAAGCTTGGAGGTCATTCAAGCCCGTAGGACCGCAAAGGTCTTACTTTCAAATCGTAGCACTTTATAAGCAAATAAAAAAGCCATCCTGTACTTTTATTAAAAGAGAACTTGATGTTAGGTGTTAGAATTAATAGCACAACAGTCTCAAGCTCTCAGTTCAGCATAAATAACTACTTTATTGCATGTTACATTTCCATCATAAAATCCTACGGGCTTCAACCTCCGAGCCCGGAGGTTGGACTCAAAAGTCCTATGGGTTTGGAGATGGAAGACTGTATGACGAAAATTTAACATGAACTAAACTATTTTTATTTGCCGATTTGAGAGTAGGGGAACTTTGTGCTATTCTAAGCCCTAAAATCACTTCCACTTCTAATAAAAGTACAGGATGTCTTTTATATTTGGCTTAATTGGGGCTACGATTTGTAAGTAAGAACGCTGTGGTTTGATTTTAGCGATTTACGGGCTTGATGGAAGGGTGATCGAAGCAATTGAATAGGGAATTGGGATTTCTTGCGGCCGCAACTCTCACGGCCGTGCAAGATCAAAGGCTTTGACGAAAATAAACTGTGATTGAGCAAATCGCAAGGGATCGCAGCTTGACGCTCATAATCCGATCAGAGACTGCAAACTGAATAGCGAAGTAGCTTACGGCTACTTAGGGCCTCATTCAAATGCTACGTTTTTGGCATAAGTCCAACATAATCTCCAAGATAATAGCAGACCTGCAGAGTTTCTCTCTGGATCACTATATTATGCTGTTATATAGCCCATAGTAACTGAAAGCTTTCTATTTTTAATTATGTTCAATGCCCTAGAATATTAACATAATATTAAATGATATTGTATATACTTACTTACACTGTGCAAACATAGCTAACAGTTTTAGTTCTAGTTGGATCTTAATTTACAGCAATATTTCAGGATAGAACCATCCCTTACAATTGGCCTCATCCAATTGCGATTTGACCAATTGAATAGGGCTCTATATAAGCACAGAGCATATTTTTTTTACAGGAGTTTTTAGTTCATGAAGATCTTGCTTTTGGATAGAAGGTCACTAACTAAAAACTTCTGTAAAAAAATATGCTGTGTGCTTATATAGAGCCCTATTCAATTGGTTAAACCACAATTAAATGAGGCCCAATGTGTCCCTTTTAAAAAGAAATTACAAACCATATTTTTCATTTTATAAACAATCCTGATTATTTGATGATGTCGTTTAATGTTTTGCTCCACAAGTATTTGGAATTTTATTAAGCAACTTGGCTTTGCAAACACATTGCATTAAATTATATTACAATATGCACGCCTTAATGATCTGTATCATTGTCTATATGAATATGAATGTATTTAGCTAGTAATTGCAAAGCACCACCTGTTTCCATGTTCCATGTTTTTTTTTTATATGGGCTTTGGTATATCATGATACAGAATCATGAAGATACCTTTTTTGTATGTTTTTTTTAAAAATAATATTATGACAATACATTTACTACTATACAATGCTATTCAATAAGACAAAATACGTTTAAGGCAGAATTTTACCATTGCTCTCCTTAGACTATATTATTAATTTCAGTGTCCTGCCTTAGCATACATATTGTGTTTGAACAAATAGGACATGCACCTTGAATTTACAGAGACATTAGAGCAAATATTTTCAGAGTTGATAAAAGCAAAGCAGTACATCTCATCCCTAATATATTTCAAAGGTCAAATGTGTATTCATGGCACAGACAGATAAACATTTAGTCAAAATTGTCATGTTATTATTTGATGGAGACTTTATGGTCTTATTTTATTTAATCCGGCGTATAACTAGAATTGTTTTATTGTTTAAAATCTCCAGTATTCAAAACGTTCTAATTTAAGCCAATGGTTCTCAACATTTTTCATGCCTCCCTTCCTAAACCACTTTGGGCCAATTATGAAATCCAGACCATTTTGAAATTTGATGGGGAAATAGTCCAAGTGCTAAATGTGGCCCTCTGCATGCTTTGGCTCAGGATGTATACAAGTTTTATTGCGATAAGTAATATCCTTACATATGAGAAAGCATGGCCAGAAAGGGACAGAATCAGGATGTGTAACCAATTTGAGCCATATATAACAACTATATTAGATATGACTAGAAATTAATGATGTGAAAAGAGTGAATAGGAATCAAGTTTGCTGTCAGACTCAAGAAGAAAAAACGTAAGCTAAAAATCTAAAATGGTGGTGCAGTTGAATGGTTTAGTTCATGGGTGGGCAAGTTCGGTCCTGGAGGTACACACACAAACCCTGATTTGAATATCTCCTTTCTGTGTACAGATGAGGCAATCAGGATGACTGAAGAAGGGTTATCATCAAATCTAGGCATGTGTGTGACCCTCCAGGATCGAACTTGCCCACCACTATTGTGAAGCTACTTGTGTTAGTTTCTGTCATTTAGTGACTTCAATGAGAAAAATGGTGGCATGCCAAATCTTTAAATAGTGTACCATGTTCAATAAACATGATGTATTTTGTCTCAGCCTTTAGTATTTAATGCAAAGGTTATATTTTGTGATCTACATTCTACAAGAACCACACAACAAATGGATTTATAGGTGTTTAAAGTATTTTCACAGATCCTTCTATTACTTTTCCATTGTATCTCTGTTAGTTAGTCTTAATCAGGGAGGGTTTGAGATTGTAAGTTTGCGAGTTTTCGATGTTGTCTGTGCTTTAGAGAAAACACAGGGTATGTCTGATTTTAAGCTAAAAAAACAGGGCCCTCCATTCTATTGCAATTTGTTAAAACTGTTTTGATCGGCACTGGAATATGTTGGCGCGTTACAAATAAAGGATAATAATAATAATAAAGGTTGCAAAGAGTGACGCACCATCCGTCTGTTAGTCAATAAAATAATTAAAACTAGGCCAAATAGCAGTTTTGTTTTATGTTTTTTTTTGTGCATCAAACAAGTTATTAAAGTGCATGGGTACAACACCTTGATGTTTCCCAGATCAAAGACATGGTCCTCCTAGTTATAAATCTTTTTTTTAAATATTTTCTCCCATTTTCAGCCATTCATAGGATCTTACAACTCACAAATAACCTACTTAAAGGTAATGCTGATATTCACCAGTGGCTTAGCCATGTCAGCTGATAGAACTACACAACATAGATGTTGTCCTTTTAAACCAAGACTGTCCAGTTGAATATGCCACTGGATTTTCTGACTCGTATACCCTAGTTTTGATCCACAGTGGATTCAAAATGATTAATTTACTCCAAAGCACACATAAAAGACACACACACATTTATGTATATACATTGGTAGTGACATACAAATCCAAGTTCTCACATACATATATTTACATTGCTTGGAAAGTTAGACTTTTTATTTAATTGAATTCAGTGAAACTATTTCTGTTAGGATTTGATATTTTCATTATCTCTTCAGAAATCTAATTTATGCACCTTATGACAGACTGGCATTTTTTACATCCTTGGACATTTTTGAGAGCATCTGTGCTAATTGCAACCCATATTTAGAATGACCTCATAATAGTGTAGTCCACCTCAATTGTCATACCCGTCTTTGGTAAGAATACCACAGCTACGTTTATTTCTATCAGACAACTGCTTTTCAAATGTAAAAAAAAAAACTTGATAGGCAATTAGCAATAATTAGGAAACTTCACATCAATAAGATGTTAACAGCAGGTTGTTTAAAATAAAAAAAAAGTTCACTGTCAGCAGTTAAAAAGAAGTTTTTGTGTCTGACACTTATGTATGACATGAGAAACATGAAATGTTAATTTAACTTTTTTTTTTATTTCTCCTTATTATGCATGCATAGTATTATTGTGTCATTCATATACCACACTGACAGAGTGCAAAGGGTGTTAAAATAGTGCTGAGAATTAATCTACCATTCGCCAATTAGCCAAAGGGTTCTTAATGGTCTCTACAGGCTACTGAAGTCTAACAAGTAGCTAACGCATTGGTTAAAAGTCCTTTATATTACCGTCATTTGCTTAACATTTTTGTGAAAGCTACTCTAGGCTGCTAATAAGTTCATCTGACAGAGAACAGCTTTTAAATGAGTGATTGGGCGAAACTGCTCAAAGTCTGGGCCAGCTAATGAATGAACGATACACTCCTGCCTCCACGGCCTACCTCAGACATTATTCAGTGCCACACTGTGTTAAGTGTTGAACTTTTAGTTGAAGCCTGACCTAGGTTAAGGGTTTATTCCACTACTACAAAAAAGTGGATATTATAAAGCTTATCAGCTTCTTCTTACCCTACCATTTTTCTCATGGATAATGTTCTCCGAAAGTATATCTAGATATTCTCAGAAACAGTTAAATAAATATACTAATTGTTCTTGATCCTACCAATTACTTTTAAAATACAGTTTAATTTGGCCAAACCTTAGAAATGGACCATTTTTTCACATAGCCTTGGATATCCAGTAATTCAGTTGTGAAATGAGAGTATTTAATTTGAAGTGACAAGCTTTCCGGTTATGCAACTCTCTTTTTTTGGAAAAAGCAATGCTGCTACACATTATACATTTACTCATGTGAAAAACTAAATAAAAACACAGAAAACAATGAGAAAGATCAGGCCCCAGTGGGACAGAAGAGACAAGAGCACTGTGATTAAAATCATTGGTCAGAAATTATATATGAAAAGAGTGGCATTTGTACAATGTGTGCTTATTGTTTTTGGACGTCTGAAGATGAATGAATGTACAGTTGTTCTCAAAAGTTTGCATACCCTGGCAGAAATTGTGAAATGTTGGCATTTATTTTGAAAATATGACTGATCATGCAAACGAAATGTCTTTTATTGAAGGATAGTGATCAAATTAAGCCATTTATTATCGCATAGTTGGTTGGCTTCTTTTGAAATCATAATAATAACATAAATCACCCAAATGGCCCTGATCATAAGTTTGCATACCAGCAGTTATTAATACTGTGTATTGCCTCTTTAGCATCAATTGACAGCGTGCAGTCTTTTGTAATAGTTGTCAATGAGGCCCCTTATTCTTTCAGGTGGTAAACCTGCCCATTCGTCGTGGCAAAATGCCTCCAGCATGAACCGCACGTTTAAGATCTCCCCAGAGTGGCTCGATGATATAAAGGTCAGGAGACTGTGACGGCCACTACACAACCTTCACCTTTTTCTGCTGTAACCACTGGAGGGTCAACTTGGCCTTGTGCTTAGGGTCATTGTCATGCTGGAAAGTCCAAGAGAGTCCCAAGAGAGTCCCATACAGAAGAATGCAAATTGTCTGCCAGTATTTTCTGAGAACATGCTGCATTCATCTTGCCATCAATTTTCACAAGATTCCCTGTGTCTTTAGAGCTCCACCCCCCCCCCCCCCAAAAAAAAAAAACATTAGGAACCTTTTCACTATAGGCCTTGTTGACCCCTCTCCAAACATAGTGCTTACGGTTGTGACTATAAAGCTTTATTTTAGTCTCGTCACTCCAAATTACAGTATGCCAGAAGCTGTGAGGCGTGTCAAGGTGTTGCCTGGCATATTGTAATCAGGCTTTTTTGTGACATTGGCGCAGTAAAGGTTCCTTTCTGGAATCTCGACCATGCAGTTCATTTTTGTTCATTGTCGTATTCTGCTTCTTGAAACAACCACACCGTCTTTTTCCAAAGCAGCCTGTATTTCTCCTGAGGTTACCTGTGGGGTTTTCTTTGTATTCCAAACAATTCTTCGGGCAGTTGTGGCTGAAATCTTTCTTGGTCTACCTGACCTTGGCTTGGTATCAAGAGATCCCCAAATGTTCAACTGCTTAATAAGTGATTGAACATTACTGATTGGCATATTCAAGGCTTTGAATATCTTTTTTTATATCCTTTTCCATCTTTATGAAGTTCCATTACCTTGTCTTTTGACAGTTCTTTTCGGCTCCCCATTGCTCAGTATCTAGCCTGCTCAGTGCATCCACGTGAGAGCTAACAAACTCATTGACTATTTATACACAGACACTAATTGCAATTTAAAAAGCCACAGGTATGCTAAATAAACTTTTAATTGCCATTTTAACCTGTGTGTGTCACCTTGTGTGTCTGTAACAAGGCCAAACATTCAAGGGTATGTAAATTTTTAATCGGGGCCATCATTTTGATTTAAAAGGAGACGAACAACAATGTGATAATAAATGGCATATAAATTCATATGATCACTATCATTCGATAAAAGACATTTTTTTTAATTTTTTTTTTTGCATGATCAGTCATATTTTCAAAATACATGCCCAAGTTTCACAATTTCTGCCAGGTTATGCAAAACTTTGAGCACAACTGTATATACTTTTCATTCCAGATGAATACCAAAAGCTCAATATATATATATATAAACCGTATTGGTCCAAATATAAACTGCACCTTTTTTCCGATTTTTGAGTTTGCGAGTTACGGGTGCGGCTTATATTCGGGACCGTAAAAAAAATCACGTTTTGTGCTTTCTCCAAAGAACCTTACAAAACTGAAAACTCGTAAACGTACTATCTAAAGGTTTTGGGTGTGGTACAGGACGGTGATAGATGTGTTGTGCATATTTAAGGATGAAGGTGATAAGCTTCTTTCAACAGTTGTGTTTTATTGAGTTTTTAAAGGTCTTGAGGCAGGAGGATAATCTAGTGGAGCATGGCAAGGAGTTCAATGAATAGGGCAGCATAAGAAGAAAGCTATTAACAGGCTGAAAAGAGCGTGGGGGGGGGGGGTTACCTTGAGTCGTGAGCAGAGATAAAAGTGTGGCTTTATACATTAAGGTAATGAATTTAATTTTATTCTGGAGGCTAGGTATGATGTGAGAGAGCAGTGTCACTTATGCCAAGAGAGCAGACAATTTGGATAAGAAGAGGATGGTCAACTGAGGCAGCAGAGATATCTAGGAGAATTAGAATAGAGGAGTGACCCTTTGACTTGGTGATGAGCAAGTCATTAGTGACTTTTATGAGAGCTGCCTCTGTGGAGCGTCAGAAGCCAGATTGGAAGTGGTCAAGAAGTTGGAGGAAATAAATTGGGTAAGACAATTATAAATAAGTCGCTTAAGCATTTTTGAAACCTGGGGAAGTTGAGAGATAGGGCTCTGGTTAAATGCAAAAGGAGAGTCAGATGAGGGCTTCTTAAGAATGGGTGTGTTATGGCGTGTTTTAAAGATGTTGGAAACTTTCCAATGTTGAGGGGATTGATTAGATGTGTGAGAGCAGGGATAAGTGTGGTAGAGAGAAAGGAGGACGGATTTGATATTAACGATGAGAAGTAATGTTGTTTGGCAAGATTGAAGGCAGAGAAGTAGGAGCACAAAATAAAATTGTAATGGAGTAAGTCTGTGTGAAGTGTGAGATTTCCACGGTCGGTAGTGCCAGGAGCATCTCTAGATGTTTTGTGTTTGTGTAGTGTGCCAGTGGTTTCCAAATAGCAGGAAAGCAGGGTCTGATAATGCTATATTCTGTAAGAGAACGAGGTTTGGTGTTAAAGGAAGAGAGGAGAGATAAAACGTGAATAACAGAATGTCAGGAGAGGTATAGGGTAAGAAGATGATAAAACCAGGGGTTGGTGTAAAGGAATGCTTAAAAAAGTATGGGGGTTGGATACAAATAAATGGTACTGGTACACTATTTACCTAGAGAAAGTTTCAAAATGCATGCTAATATTAGTAATCAAAGTGAAGATTATAATAAATGTAGTGTTGGCTTCCTCCATTGTCTGCAAATACCTTCAGTTGCTGTGCAGATTTTGCAGTGGTTTCCAAATAGCAGGAAAGCATGGCCATTTATAGATACAGACAGACAGACATACATACATACACAACACTCACAGAGCTTTTATGGGTGGGACCCTTGCAGTGTTCTCAACAGAATTGTTTACCAGCGAGTGGCACAAAGAAGTGGCCTGGTGTATATATTGTTCTAAATGTGATTTTGTGTTTTTGTTTTATTTGCTTCTCAATTCAAGTAGTGATCTTAAATATGTGGGTGGAGTGGCCTAACTTAAATTGGACTGGGGACTGCCTTGTCTTCTTTGGTCAAATTAGTACAATAAAGAAGAATTTTCTGTTCTTGAATAAGAACTGAACTACTGTAGTTCATTACAATTTTCATGTTTGTGAGCTGTGTAACAAACTAACAATAACAGCATCTGTACAAGTGATGAACATAAAATCATTATTAGAAAAGGTTGTAATTTTTTGAAAACTCTGTTTATGTATGGAAGATTCTATCTAGTTTTTTTTTCATCATTTACTCATTTCTTAACAACTGGAGTATGAGGGGTGTGTTTTTGTCTGTCAGTGATGGAAGACATGAGGGGGGGGGGGTAGATGTGAAGGATTTCTTAGATAATTGTATCTCATGGAAATTGACACAAATCCCTTTCCCTGCACACAAAAACAGAAATGGGTAGCTTGTGCTAATAAATGCAAGCCCTGCTCTACATAAATATAAATGTCTCTATCACACACACAACTTTCATCAAAGTATAACAGGTGCCTCAAGACCCCAGCAGAGATATCAAAATTATATTTTTTTGCCACTGCAAACAATGATAGGTTGTTAAGAATTACTTGTGACAGCAGCTGTTGATCCTACCCATGCAGTCTATATAGGTAATAAGACGAGTGAGGAACTCATCCTGATTTACTTGCTACATATTTCAGGAGTAAGTTTTGACTAGATATTTATAGCTTACCTGCTAGCTAACAATGTAAATTCAGTAACCCTTAATTTTTCTTTATAACTTTCTGAAGAATATACTGAGTCTTTCATAAACTCAATGACTTGATTCAAATTGTTTAATGTCTACAAGGCCATTTTCATTCTATTTCCAATAAGGGTTTTCTCTTAATTAAACGTAATATTTGTGCAACTGAATCAAAGTGCTTTGGCTGCTGTATACCATGTTAAGTCCTGCTCAGTGGAAATAAACAACCAGCATCTGTTATTGTGTCCTTTTCCAGATTGGCTTTTACCTATAAGTGCATCAATCCCTAGTCAAGGTTATGGAAAGTGTGGTTCGCTGGCCATGATGTGTACACAGTAGATGATGAAATGAAAAAGCTTGAGATAAGACCATCCAACAAGATATTATCCTCAACAGCTGCTCTATTTTGTTTTACCCTCTAAAAGCCTATAAAAAAACAACGCCAACAAAAAAGGTCATGATTACAAACACCGGGAAGAGTGCTTTAACAACCTCTGCCATGAGTTGCCATGTTTTACAGAAATAAACAATGATGGAAATATTGCAATATAGTAGATGCGAAACCATACTTTGGAGTTGGTCCATATATTGTAAATTAAAAACGAGTAGAACACGTATGGAAAATAAGGTTACTTAAAATTCAAAAGTAGAATCTAATAGAAGCTACAATAAAGTTCTGTGAAGACATTATATGTTTTGTCTTCTTTCCTAACAGTATTAGATGAAAGCACACAATGCTAAAAGAGTCAGCTAAGATAACATTTTCTCTAAATATGATTCTAAGCTCATGATTTTCATAACTGGTAATGGTTTTAGTTTGTTACATATTTCAGTGCCAAGTCCTTTATGTGCAGCAGTTATCTATTTATCAATTTATCACTTACTAATTATTTGTCAAACTGTATATACAGCAATATAGATAGTAGTTATTAGTGATCAGCACATTAGTAATATTAATAACACGGCACTATCCATCATATAAAGTTGCACAGTCTACAAGCATTTTCAAAATTCTATGGACAAGGTGATTATAACTAAGATGATTAGTATTTGCTAACCAGTTTGATTGGCACATACATTATGTACCCTTTGTATAATTATTTTCCCAATATATTTTTCTTTCTTTAAAAGGCTGTTGCTGTTAAAACTAAGTAAACAAAGATCTTCAACTTAAAACTAATAACATTAGCAGCTTTGTAACCATAAGTTTACAAGCATCTTTAGAGAAAATCATAAATGTAAATTAACCCCTAACTATCATGCTGGTCTATATAGACCACCATGGTAACCAGAATTTAACCCCTGGAGTGCCATGGGCATCCTCAACCCACAATAAATTACAAATTACCCCAAAAAATGAAGAAAACTAAAATTACCAAAAAACTCCCCAATAAAATAAAAATAAATACATTTAAAATAAAAAAAGAACACAATAAAATAAAAATAACCTTTAAAATAAAACAAAGTAATTATACTTTCCCGTCTTAAGTGATCATCCAGCAATGATCATCTTCTGCGCTGGGCTAGACAGGCTGTGCTGAAAGTAGTAGTTCTTGTCCTCTTCTTTCTTGATTGAAGCCAATGAACCTCATTTTCTGGGCCAGGAAAGAGCCATCCAAAAAAAAAAACTACCCCTCTCTAAATAACTTTAACAGAGTTCTCTTGGGTGGAGCTTCCTCACCGCAAATGGCCGTTGCCGCCCTAAATAGGATTTTGTTGTGCATTCTGATTTGCTGAAATAAATGTCCACCATATTTCAGCCAATCAGAATGGGTTTTGAGTTGTTACCCTAGTCAATGTCTATTCAGATTGATGAACCTATAATCTGAGCAATCTGATTGGTGACATTAGAGTTAAAATGAGTATTGCACAGGCTGACAACTCAAAACCATTCTCATTGGCTGAAATATCCATGGTATGGGTTAATTTATGGACCTCCACAGCAGGGGTTAATATTTTTGATGTCATGGGGTTCCCATGGTCATGTAACTTTGCACAATCTCCTCATTTTGCGTAATCTTGTGCCTGACAAGGAATGGGTTTATGAATTTTGTATGGGATCAGTAATATTATGGCTGCAGAGCATTGAATACCTGTGTAATATTACTGAAAAAAGCTTTTGCCTCTGAAATTCCATAAAAAACGTAATTTACTTAACTCAGATTGAATAGAGCCCTTAATAGGTAATCTTCTAAACTGTGAATATTGTGTGAGAGGGGGGTTATATGCTGTGACCACTTTTCTTTCCTGTTCTATTTGTTACTACACAAGGTTTGCAAAACTATGCAAAATTAACAGTGTGGCCTTGTTAATTAATTACAATGTCTCTCACATGATCCATCTAGATAAAAATTTGATCTACATTAGACATATGTAGCCATGCTACATAACACAAGCTGAATTTATTGAAAATCCATAATTTACCATTTGTGCTTTACTAGTACTGTATCTCTAATATGTGAATTATGTTTAACTCAGTATGACTTTTCCTCCATTTTTTGGACATTAGAAGCTATCATCAGACCTCATTGAGCTTCAACAAGAAAAAGAGCAATTGGAAAAAGTGGCAGAGCAGATGAAAGATCAACTTGCCCAAGCCAAAAGGTCATCAGATGTGTTGAATCAGAATCCAGTCACCCCTATAACGCCATCAAAGAACTCAGACTCAGAGATGAAACAGCTTCAAAGTAAACTAAAGGTAGAGTAAATCATTTTTTGCAAATAAAAGTGTACTTTTTACAATGTGTTTATGAAAATGTAAAGTAGCCTACATCACATCTATTTGCATTCTAGAAAGTGGAGCTTAAACTACCAATGCTTTCAGGGCTAATGGAAAATGTAGTTGTTTATAAGGACACACCTTCCCTTCTCAGCTATCCAGCAAAAATTGGCATTTTATTTTGATGTTGGTTTTTGCAAGCTCTATGCAACTTTATTAAGTTTTTTGGGATTCTGTCCCTCCTTAGTACCTAAACATGTGCTACAGGAAGGTCCTTTATCACAGATCCCCATTAAATAACTTACTTGTAAAATAATTTTTCTATTGCTTTAATCTGAACGGTTTTGAAGATTGTAGCTTTATCATGTAAGTCACCTTTTTGAATTTTTCATCAAGATAAAGCAGTGTTATGAACTGTGCCTTCTTTTCAGCCTAAAGTGGCAGATTATTTTCATTTGAATCAAGAGATCGTTGTTCCTTACTTTGTGCAAATCTAGCATATCCCAAAGAAGAACAATGAAGATGTGGGAGGGAGAGGCAGCTTTGATACACCCTATTAGACCCTTCTTCTATCAAAAAAGGACAAGCAAAAAAATGCTTTTTTTTATGTTCGCTTTTTACTCACCAATAAATACATTTGTCTCTGCCCTGAAGTAACCGCACAGGACGTCCCACCCCGATGTCGATAATAGTTAGAGGACATGTCTGGGGCTAGGATGGCTCTTTCTCTCCTTTTCATCCTGTGAGTTTTAGATGGAGAAGGAGGCAAGCATTGACTATCAGTAGGATTGGGACTTAACCCCATAGTTACCTGTGCTGTTCCTTTCAGGATAGAGAGAAATCTATTTATCGTTGAGGAAAAAAAATCTAAATTTTACTTTATCAGGTTTAGTTCTTAAAATTACCTTCTGCCTAAAAGTACCAACATTCATGGTGAAGTATTTAAAACAAAATGATGTATTTGAAGAACAACCAATTATAAATATTTTATGTATTTTACCATCATTTGGACCTTTGCTTGTATCCTTTTAACAGTGTCCCTTTCTCATATTTTCCCATGCTTTATTCAAGAGTGTAACAATAGTAATAAATGAATTACAGTTTATTTCTCTGTTATTATATTTCTAAGCACTAAAAGAGTAATATACATGCTTCAATGCCCTGCTCTTTCTGTAGTGCATGGCATGCTCTAGTTACTCCTGAACTCCTTGTACCTGGATTCAGCACATTAGCTGATGCCCTGGTCACAGCATTAGTCTTTTTCGTGTTTAAAGGTCGATGTCGCATAGGGAAAAACAAAGTCCTGATGCCTTCTGCAAGGGGGATACTCAGAGAGTACATACAGAAAGGAAATCTGAACTGCTGCCTTTAAGAAGCAGTTCATGATCAGAGGGCCTAAGTCCATAGTAGCAGAGCCGGGACATTAGGCTCAGGAGGGAGGATGTGCTAGTTTCAGTACTCATGTAGCGCACGCTACCATGCAATCTATGATCTCGTAGTCATGTCAGTTTCTAAAAGAGCTGTTCACTTACTCCTCCAGCCAGGACTAAAGTCTTTGGAGGACAGCTGACAACAATAGAAAAGAGAAAAAGAACGTGAAAGGAAAAATTGGACAGAGGCTTATACATGTGGTGGGGTCATTTGCAAGGTTGTAGTTTTGATCTAGCGTTTTTCTTCTTCTTTTCTTGCTGCTAAAGCTTTCAGGTTTCAGATTCTTTCATGTATAGTTTTGATCTTGAGTTGGCTCATTGATTGTTCCAACACACATGATCCCTGTTACTTTTGTCCCTTTAAACATCTGTTCTCGTTATTATTAAAGCATCCCAGTCTTTCACTCCTTTCTATGAATAGTGCCAAATTGCCCATGCAGTGTACAGGATAAAGAGATAGAGCAGTTTGACTACATGTAAGACTGCAGCAGATCATTTATTTTACTATATAATTAACACTGCCGTTTTAAAAGTCAAGCTTGTTCAGAGAAAATATGAGTCTACTATATTACCACAGTCATAGGCGAACTCACTTGCCACTATTCAGTCTGCAGTTTTGGCAACACAGATCTTATTATAAAATGATTGCACTATAGTTAATGATAATCTTTGAATTAACTAAAACCAGAAGACCCTGGAAGTTGTCTTATTTTCATAGTCACATAGACTTATGCAAGAGATTGGAAGCTCAACTTTCAGGTCAAATAACTGATTTGATTCCTTCTGTAATTTAGAGATGGTGGCACCTTTTATAAGCAACTTTCTAGAACTAATCACATCCAGGAATAGTGACATTTCAATGACTTTTAAACAATTATTTTAGGATTTTAATAATATAATTCAATCACATATATAGTTGTGAGCAAGCAAGTTGTAGCTAACGCTCGTATTTGTTTGTCGAAAGTCTGTAAATGTTGCGAGGACCGCGGACCTCGCAACATTTCCAGACTTACGACAAACAAATACGAGATGCTGAAAAAACACTACGACCTCACAAAGATACGACTTAAACGGCCGACCCGCGCAAACCTGAAAACATTAGAAACACAATAAATACAAAAAAAAAACATAAAAAACACACCCACACCAAGGGGAGCACCCAGGACCTCTGCAAGTGAAGTTACACCTCCATTTAAGTCCAAAATCCAGAGTTTACACACACGAAAATCCCCTAAGCGAAAGAAAAAGTAGCCGCAGAAAAAACCCGAAAACGAGGCTACAGGACCCTAAACACGCAAAACACCGCCAAGCACAGGTGCATTTTCACAAAACCTGTACAAGCTACAAGATACACCATTAGCAAGGACGCTACATCATACACAGCCGCGTACCACACACATTCGCTGCCATTTTACAACACTAACTTACACAATGCGGAAGTACACATCTAACCTAACGGCTTCCCCTCACGCACGCAGCCTATTTACACTACACACTGCACACATTGCTGACACTTACACCTCAGCTCTACAACACTGCACACCTACATTATATGCTGCAGCAACATCAAAAAAGCTCTTCAGCACAATGCTTCCTGCATATATTACTTTGAAATAGGTAAAATATATTCCTTTATTAATGTATTATTTATTAGATTACCAAACAGCATTAGCTCACTTACAATTTCATTGCCGTCCTTTTTTGACGGGCAATATTCTAGTATATACATATATATATATATATATATATATATATATATATATATATATATATAAACATTTCCACTCCGTATTAGCTAATTATTATTTTCTTTTTAAATAAGTAACTCTCATAGTATTGATTTAAATATATTTAGATGGTTGGCTGAATAGTTCAGTGATATTTATTTTTAAGTTCTAAATTCTGTGAAAGGCCTAATACTTTGTATTTTTATTTAGACCTGTTACAAATATTTAGAATTTATAGAATAAATACGAGTCAGATTATTATAATTATTAATCAGATCATTAGAAATTAAATAATTATTCTATCGTTAAGTATATTCAGCATAAATGTGATATTTGTAATAAATGTATGTTATGGGAAGAAAATACCTCAAATACAATTTATGGGAATTGACCTTGTGATTTAAGTATGTTTTTTGTTTGTTCTTTATATTTATATTTCAGTTTTTAAATAAAACCTAGAATTAAGCCAATTTTTTAGCTTTTTTTGTCAAAATGCATTTAATTTATTTAATACAATGAATGTAAAATAAACAAGAGTAATTATCTCTTATGCATTTAAATATTAAGTTACAGTCATGTTTTCCAATAAAGCTTTACAATAAAGTTGGCACAGAAATACAAGTAAGATGAAGCTGTTGTAAGTCGAAGGGGCTCTGGTTCCTTGCTGATTATGATGAAGGTTTGAATTAAATTATGTCAAAATATAAATTGCAATTATTTTGTAGTTTTTTTTAACTTTAGTCTAGAACCCAAACTGTTTTTCTTGAATAAGCAATTAGAAAGCATGTAACAGCCCTCCCTTAAAAAAAGGCATCAATTCTTAATGAATTATAAACACATTTATAAAAATTAAACAGTCAGGAAAATACATACAGACACACATTATATTAAATGGCATTACATAATTTGATAGTATTGAGTGCAGGCTAACTAAATGAATGGAGTAGGTAACCTGTGTTGCAACTTGGAATAAGAATATACAAGGTCCCATTAGGGGAAATAAAGACATTTCTCTTACTCTGGTTTTCTATACAGTATAAATAGAATTATTCATTACTACATTATACCTTTGTTACTTATAGACTTTTAGATGCATTCACTTTTTTCTTGTTTTAGAATAGTAAAAGTGCAGTTGTTACAATGGCATACTGCGTTACAGGAAAGCAAAATAGCAAAGTACTCTTATAAATACTCATTTATCCTTTTTTGCATTAATGTCTGCTTAGAAATTATGAAATATGTATTTAATACAAATAGACAGCAAAACACATTACTATGAGATAAAGGTAGCCATTTTATATACTTAAGAAAAAGTCATTCATGCTGTACTTTACCTATAAACAGAATGAGGAAGCTTTATAGACATAATAAAAAGGTTAGTTGAAAGCGTACAACAGCAAATGTGTAATGTCTTCACAGTGTACTGGGAAATTCTTTGTTCTGAAAATATATGTAAATATACTATTAAAATAAAAAAATTATTTCTATTTTCACACCCATGCCTGCAAAAGGTTTCATTAGTTTTAAGATTTCTCATTGTGTTTTCAGTTATTTAGAAGAGCAGTACAACAATGAAGAGAAAAATAATGAAACAAGTTTCTCTTTTGCAATATTCTGCTGCTTTACTCTGAACCTTCACCAATATATTTTATGGAGTGTTTGCACATATAATCCCTTCAGTGCTGGAAGGACAACAACACGTTGTAACTCAAAGTGATACAGACCGCCCAGAACGGCAAATGCTATATTAAATTATCTGCCACAATCCGGTACTATACGTTTTTTTTTTATCTTTAATTTAGAATATGACTTTTGAAATGACAAAACAGTCCTCAACAATTAAATCTTTGAAAAATGAAGTCCAGGAAAAGGAAGAACAGATTCGGGAACTACAAGAAAGGTATGTGTATTTATTGTTCTGATTAATGCATCGATCCATTGTGTTTGCTGCCACCTAGTGGCATGTCCTAAATCATACACAGCTTTTTTTTCTTCTCACATTGATGGTTTTTTGGTCTCACATTTTTTGGGGTTAGGGGAGGGAGGGAGTTTGAGGTGCTAATACTTCACATTTGTTTTTCGTTTCTCTGTTTTATGTTTAATATCGCAGAAGGATTTTCTGGTTTCACAGGAAAGCTGGGAAGTGCAGCTGAAGGTCACAAATTGTGTGAACTCATAAATGATTTGATGGAGTAACTAAAGTTAGATTGAGACCCCAGAGTGGACTTAATCATCCTTGATGTAAATTCAAATCAGTGCAGAGCTAAGAGGAATCTTTCTGATACAGTAATTCTTTGCCTAGGGGCTGAGAGACGTGTCAAGGTTTAGCTGCTTAAACTGGATTAAGCACCAAAGCTTATATGTATAACAAGTGCAAAAGGACAGTTTTGTTTGTTTAGATTTGGATTGATTGAGGCCTTTTAAATAGCAAAATTCAAGAGCGCTGTAATAGTTTACAAATTCTAGTATTCACTTTTTTCAGTTACAAGGCTGCAATGCAAATTGATTTCACTGTTTTCATATAAGAAATTACTATTTTATTACATGTTATAGATATTCTCATAACTATATGTTGCTAATTCCATTTTATTCTAATTTGTGGTTATTCTAAACTAATTCTGGATGATGCCACCAAAAAAATAAAATTAAAGTGAAAATAATCTCAAATTCAAAATTAGATTTTATGAAAAAAATTTCAGCTATTATTAAAGAGACATACAATCAGAAATTGGCTTTTATTATTATCCATTAATATTTAATGTATTTGTAACTTGTGAACCTATTCCGCAGCTCTGTATAGGGGTTAAGTACAAGTCAAAAAGAATAGTAACATATTGCAGATAAGTGGAGGGCCCTGTCTTTGAAATTAAAATCTAGCATGTATTGTGCTTTCCCTAAAGCACATTGCAAGGTTAAAGCTTGCACATGTACAATCTAAAGGTAACAGGTTTTAAACATTACACATTGTTTGTTTAAAAATGATTACTACAAAGGTTAAAAAAATGTATGTTTTTGCAACAATACCTCTTCTGGAAAACTCTGAATGTTGGTTATCAGGGAACTGGATTAAGTTCTGTAGTTTAATAATTGGCAGCAATTGGCTGCAACTTGCACTTCCAAATCAGAGTTTGCATGAAGGAGTTTCTGAATTTTTGTAAAATTGTCACAAAAATGAATTTGCACAAACTTAAAAGTAAAAAAAAACCTTTGCAACATTAGTTTATTATGCAACATAATGGATGTCAGAGATCCATTATAGAATTATAGAATTATTGCTTTTCATAAACTAGTGATTATAAAAGCTGTATTTTATGGATCCTATAGAACATGTTGCATGTGTTGACATTTTGATGCTGGCCCTCATGGACTTACTTCAGGGGATCTAGGCCACCAATCATGAGGAGCTCATGCGCAGCCTGGCAAGGCGCAATAGGCAGGAGAGGAGGCATCATCTAATGACCTATTCCTATCTGGCTGGGCTGCTCAGGATCGGACTGGTCCCCAGTCCCGACTCCTCTACCCCCGAAGCATTCCCACGACACCCGCAGCCCGGCCCCTCCTCTCCTCCCACCATTCCTCCACCACCGCCACTTCTGGTGCCGCTGCCTCCCGGGGGGCTGCTTAACCCCCTCCTCCCCCCCACCACCTGCAGGGAGACAAGGGGACGATGTGGGCCCTGTGACTAGGTGGAGGAGGACGTAGGGGCTGCGCATATGTTTGTGCGTTCTTAACAGCACTCCTCAGTGACAATCTATTGGTCACAATGTTAACCTAATCTAGCAATCTCCACGCTTTGGTCTAAGTTAGATCTTGACCAACCAGAGGTATTTATCACTGAGGAAGCTGCAGGTTATTGGCAGCGAAATGCTTTTGATACATTTTTGATATATCCATATATTGTTTTTACCAATTTGTATTTGAAAATAAATATATCTTTTTTCACCATGCTTTAGTGCTCTTGTCTTTATCCGGGAGATCTATCACCAACATAATATCTACCATAGGTAGGCCGGTGAAGGTCAAGATAAACACAATATTATTAACCTAATCTAGCCTGGCTACAGAGTCTTGGATCTTCGCCTATGTGATGGTGATATTTTGTATGCAGATGGCTCCCTCCCATCACACATGTTTCATGATCCTCTTCTCTGTTTAACATGTTACCAGTTGATGGTCACTGAGGAATGCTGTTGAGGAGAAATGCTGCAGTCCCTATGATTGTTCAGGCCATAGTTTGTATGTTTAGTTTTTTTTTTTTTCATTTGTTTTGTTTTAGGTACAGTTCAGGTCCATGAAGGCATCTTCTGCATCTGCAAGTATTGTGGAGGAAATGTATGAGGTGTAAGGTTTTCACAGTGACTCTCAGGTAGACATTCCTTCAATGACAGCCCCCCTTAACATGTAACTCAGACAATCTTAAAGCTATCATATAGCCAGATATCTAAAACATTCTTGTTGTTAGCTTAAATGTAGACTAATACCGCTATGGCGGTGGACTTGAAAAGTCTCACAATGGCATGTTAATGACAGCCAGCATCGAAATAAGCACTAGTGAAGCATGTGATCCTGACCTCAATATCGGTCTGAGAACAGATCATTGTGTCTGATGTAAGTGACATTCAATCTGGCTGATGACCGTTGTGTCCTCTCTGTATTAATAGGTATTTTCCCATATTGATGATTATCCAGAGACCTAGCAAATAGATAGTAATGCTTGCAGATGGTAATCAGGTGAGTTGGTATATTGTTACAGTATGTAGGACTGTACTATACATGCATGTTGATTAGTTTTTTTTTATCCTCCTCCGCCTTTTTTTAGTTGACCAATTTTTTTCTGATTTTTGTTTTTGTCAACATTCTGTATGTGTGAAACTGGATTGGATTAACAGTTGAATCATCTGTTTCATTGAGCAGATCTAGAAGTTGTAAGTGCTATGCACATTCATGGTTTCTTCAATTAAATGAAGTGATTTGTGATGATCCTATTTTCATCAGATTCCAGTTGCATTGGTGTAGTGACCACATGTTACCCTGGTAGGTACTATGCATCATGCTTATTCTAGACTATGACATTACCCTTTGTCGGTATCCCCTTTTACCCCCAAGCCTTTTGCTCTTTAGGGATCTGCCCACACCACACCCATGATATTAATATAGCTATAGTAGTAGTAATAGTCATAATAGCCTTAGATATCATATAATGCTATATACTATATATAATAATAATAATATTAAATGGTTAGTACACATGCCAAGTCCAATTAGTGATACTGTGGAGTATGAACATTCCCCTGAGGTCCTGATAACAATATGACAGTTGATACTGCAGTGGGTTGTCAGTTCCTTCTCTAGTGGACTGTGATTTGTCTGACCTCTCTGCTATGATCTGCCCACCTAGAGTGACCCTTCATGGTATAGCTCACAGCTTCATTGCAGTACACAAGCCCATTCACCACCATCACTTAGCAGTGCTGAAGGGGACCAGGGAAACATACACCACACTAATCTACTCTCACCCATAAGCAGGGTCTGCAAAAACACATGAAGGCTGTGCAGAGGCATGTGGATCAATAGCCAACTCATGTCCATCATGGGTAATCTCTGCTACGCCCGTCCTGCCATTGCTGGTGGCCATGTGCAAAGATGTATAGCCATTTCTATTTTGTGACCTCCCATTATGTTCTGCTATTCATCAATTTAAATTAGTGTAAATTACTAAGTGTTGGTGGTGAAGGGGCTTGTGTACCTGAATGAAGCTGTGACCTATACCATGTAGGGCTAGTGTAGATGGGCAGGTGATAGCAGAGAGGTCAGGCAAATCCCATTCCACTAGAGAAGGAACTGGCAGCCCACTCCAGTATATTTAGCATGCATCCCTAGGGTCACAGAGATTCAAGCACGACTGAAGGACTGAACAACAAATATTTAAATGTTCCCTGGGTACTTGATATATGTGACTAGTGATTTGCACGTCAAAAAATCAGGTAATGCTGTTTGGTACACTAAGTAAGTATTTTTTTTTTGTGTGAGTACCTTCGGCGCTCATTGCAAGTCTCGCGCTGAGCGCCTTCAACGGTCATTGCGAGCCTCTTGGTTGGTGTATGTTTGGGTATGAGAGCTCCTTTGGCGCTCATTGCAAGTTTTGTTCTGATGGTCTTTTGGCTCGCATTGTGAGCCTCTTCCCTGGTGTAGTTGTGGTCCTGTAAACACCGTTGGCGCTCCTTGTGAAGTGCGCGCTGAGCGCCTTTAGCGTTTATTGTTTTTTTTTTAATGTGTATGTATTTTGTAATGTTTAATAATTCATTAGTAAAGTTATAAAGTAATATGCTTTACCTATTTGTAATTAATATATGCATGAAACAATATGCTGATGAGATAACAATCTGTTTTGATGTTCCTGCAGCATACAATGTAGATTTGCACTGTTGTGTGAGTGTCAGCAATGTGTGCAGTGTGTAGTGTAAATAGACTGTGTGCGCAAGGGTAAACCGTTTGTTTAGCTGTGTACTTCCGCATTTTGTAATGCTAATGTTATTAGGTTTGAGTGTTTGTGGTAAAATGGCTGCGAGTGTGTGTGTGTGTGTGTTTTAGGCGGGTGTTGAGCATTTAGCGTCCTTCCTAATAGTGTATTTAATAGGTTGTACGGGTCTGTGGAAAAGGCGTATGTGCTTGGCGGTGTTTTGCATGCTTAGGGGTTGTGTAGCCTCGTTTTTGTTTTTTTCGGCGGGGATTTTCGAGTGGCGAAAATCTTTAAAGTGTCTTTTACTGTTATGAGCCGTACTTTTGATAGGCAATTTTTTCAAAGTGCTACGGGTCTCGCACTTTGAATTGTGTATTTGAGTTTTGTGTTGAAGTTTTAGTTCCACGGGTCGTAGGGATGAGCGCCTATGGCGCTCATCTCCACCAGCGCAAGGAGTGCCTTTGTCCTTTGGTGCTCCTTGCTTGGCCGCAACATCGGCCCTTGCTTTGCGAGTTCTGCGGTTGCGGCCCTCGAGCGAGGGCCGCAGTTGCAGCAGGTTTACTTTGCGATCCCTCAGTTTTGACATTGCTTTACCAACGGATTTTGGCAAGGTCGTGCTGCTGAGAACTACAGTGGATATAAAAAGTCTACACACCCCTGTTAAAATGTCAGGTTTCTGTGCTGTAAAAAAATGAGACAAAGATAAATCATTTCAGAACTTTTTTCACCTTTAATGTGACCTATAAACTGTACAACTCAATTGAAAAACAAACTAAAATCTTTTAGGTGGAGGGAAGAAAAAATATAAAAATAAAATAATATGGTTGCATAAGTATGCACACCCTTAAACTAATACTTTGTTGAAGCACCTTTTGATTTTATTACAGTCTTTTTGGAGTCTATCAGCATGGCACATTTTGACTTGGCAAGATTTGCCCACTCTTCTTTGCAAAAACACTCCAAATCTGTCAGATTGTGAGGGCATCTCCTGTGCACAGACCTCTTCTTCTGGCGAAGCCATTCCTTTGTTGATTTGGATGTATGCTTTGGGTCTTTGTCATGCTGAAAGATGAAGTTCCTCTTCATGTTCAGCTTTCTAGCAGAAGCCTGAAGGTTTTGTGCCAATATTGACTGGTATTTGGAACTGTTCATAATTCCCTCTATCTTAACTAAGGCCCCAGTTCCAGCGGAAGAAAATCAGCCCCAAAGCATGTTGCTGCCACCACCATGCTTCACTGTGGGTATGGTGTCCTTTTGGTGATGTGCAGTGTTGTTTTTGCGCCAAACATATCTTTTGGAATTATAGCCAAAAAGTTCAACCTTGGTTTCATCAGACCATAACACCTTTTCCCACATGCTTTTGGGAGACTTCAGATGTGTTTTTGCAAAATGTAGCCTGGCTTGGATGTTTTTCTTCGTAAGAAAAGGCTTTCGTCTTGCCACTCTTCCCCATAGCCCAGACATTTGAAGAATACAGGAAATTGTTGTCACATGTACCAGCCAGTACTTGCCAGATATTCCTGCAGCTCCTTTAATGTTTCTGTAGGCCTCTTGGTAGCCTCCCAGACCAGTTTTCTTCTCGTCTTTTCATCAATTTTGGAGGGAGCTCCAGTTCTTGGTAATGTCACTGTTGTGCCATATTTTCTCCACTTGATGATGACTGTCTTCACGGTGTTCCATGGTATATCAAATGCCTTGGAAATTCTTTTGTACCCTTCTCCTGACTGATACCTTTTAACAATGAGATCCCTCTGATGCTTTGGAAGCTCTCTGTGGACCATGGCTTTTGCTGTGGGATGCGACTAAGAACATTTCAGGAAAGACCAACTAGAGGAGCTGAACTTTATTTGGGGTTAATCAGAGGCACTTTAAATGATGGCAGGTGTATGCTGACTCCTATTTAACATGATTTGGAATGCAATTGCTTATTTCTGAACACAGCTACATCCCCAGCTATAAGAGAGTGTGCAGACTTATGCAACCACATTATTTTTTTTTATTCCCTTCAACTAAAAGATTTCAGTTTGTTTTTCAATTGAGTTGTACAGTTTATAGGTCACATTAAAGGTGGAAAAAGTTCTGAAATAATTTATTTTTGTCTAATTTTTTTACAGCACAGAAACCTGACATTTTAACAGGGGTGTGTAGACTTTTTATATATAAATGCTTTATGCATGTTGCAGCAAGGCTTTTCATATTGGCATGTGCATAACCATTCCAACATATGATTAAAAAAAATAATGCCCATTTTTTATTTGGGGATTATTGTGCAAGTAATTGGAATGCCTTTCCATGCTTTTCTCATATTTTAATGTCCACTGGTGTGTTTCTATTGTCTTTTACAGTGTTTAAACTTGTCTGTAAACCCTTTGCAGGTCCTATTTGGAGGCCGTAATGTTTTTTCCTTTATTTGTGGGTTACTGGCTTGAACTCCATGTTGTCTTTGGAAATTTGTTCCATTTTAGTAGTGAAATTGGAATGTAGCAGTTACGGGCTTGAGAGAACAAAGGATTTGCGGTTGCGCGGTTCAGATTTCCTCATCCCGTAGGCTTTTTTCGCCCCTTACCCGTAAGTCGTGAGCTTCTTGCTTTACGCGGCCAATTTAATAGCCGCAAGTATTGCGGGCTACATTATGGGCTACGGTTTTGCACGTTCAGGGAATTTAATAGGGCTGTTAGTTTTGTAACTTCATGGTTTTAAAATGACATTAAACAATTATTCATGAGTGGGAGTATCTGTTTAGGCCAGCTTATTAAAATTAAGTCGGTTTGATGAAGACCTGGACTTCGGCAGAATTAAAATATGTGATAAATCATGAGCATATAAAGCAAAAACTATACATCTTATTAAGTACATGCTGAGAAATGTCTGAGCGTATATGTGTGTCCAGAATATTATACACATTTTAAATGTAAGCATCGTTAAGTTTATAGGACAGTTCTGAGTAACAGTCTATGCAGTTCAGCATGTAAGTTTCTGCTGAGCCTCATTTAACAGAGTTGAACAGAATGTGAAGAAAGTCCAGTCGCCAGGAAAAAAAGTCACAATTTCTTAGTAAAATAATGTGCTGGCAAACCTTTGTCCAATAGAAATTACAAAGTGTAAGAAAAATATGACCAGGATTCTGAAATAACTTGCTATAGTTTATTAAAAACGAGTGACAAATATGTGGGTTATTAAGACCTACTACCGTATTGGTCCAAATATAAGCCACACCTTTTTTCCGAATTTTTTTTTGAGTTTGCGAGTTACGGGTGCGGCTTATATTCGCGACCGTAAAAAAAATTACTGCTGATTTGCGAGTTACACGTGCGGCCTCTATTCGCGAACGTAAAATTACTGCCGATTTGCGTGAGTGCGAGTTAAGGGTGCCGACTTGCATGCTTAAGACTGCGATATTGTAGCAAATGAATAGCGATTTACGGTTTTAGTGATTCTAACATGTAAGGCCTGAAACCTCCCAAAAAAGTTACAGTGCTTATTAGAAAGCCTGTTTCTTGCAATGGCTGATCACTTTGAGAGTCTTTTTCTCTCCAATTTTAAGGGTACAGCTTATATTTGAGTACTATCTTTTTTCTATTTTTTCCCTTGAATTTTACAGGTGTGGCTTATATGCGGGTGCGGCTTATTACCGAACCAATACGGTAATTACGAAATATTTATTTCTTATCTTTATGTATTCAGCAACCTCCACAATCCATCTACCATCGCCATGACTCATACCATGTTGGTGATAATTAAAAGCATATGGAAGTTTCTCTATTTTTATTATTAAAATAAACTACCTAAGTGTTTGTATATATAAACATTATTTTGTTAAGATGTGCTTTAAAGCCCTGTTTTCACGTACTCAAACCTTCCGAACAGTCGCTGTAAAGGTCCGGCCCACATCTCATGCATACAATGATTCTATTGGTAAGAGATGAACTAGCCACTTAAAGACTGTTACTCAACTGTATTGGAGACAACTATGACAATTTTGAGAAAAGTAACATTTTAATTCCATTATTGTTTTTTATTTGAATGGGAGGATATAGATGACTATATACTCCCCTTTATTTTTTGCAATAAAAATAACAAAAGTACTACAGGTGACCTGATCCGTTGCCGGGCTCCTTGTAAATTACAAAAAAAAAAACACGGGTGGAGGCCCATTATGTGATAAAGTGAAAGAGAGAAAAAAGCTAATGTGAGAGCTGTGAGTGTGAAACCCGCCGATGTAGAGGGAGGCCCATATAAAGATCACACCGTTAATCGCTAGCTGATGAGAAAAATAAAGCGAGGTTTCGAAAACACTGTGGTAACTTCATCAGGCTAATAAAAGTGGAATTGGACACTATATTTATATACAATTTTTGGTCATCATGAACAGAAAAGAGCATTTGGTAAGCAATGGAAGTTAGATCACACACAGCAGATAAGGAAGGTTCATTAGACAGAAACTGTGACAAAAGTCTGATCTGAGAGTCTCCCGACAATCAGCATAATGAGATGCTTACATAAATCCAATAGGAGAAATGACAGACCAGAACCACGATCAACCAGCAAAAATAAAAAGCAATAAATTTTTTTAGGAAAGTATTAAGATAATGTTCATCAATGAATTAGTTAGATGTTTAGTGAAGAAGTCCTTGTTTCTGTTTATATTGTATAGAAAATGTGTTATCTACACAAGTTTAGCCATTACTAATGTTTTTCATATCCCAGATATAAGAGTACCCGGTCATTTTAAAATGTACAAATTAATTTACTAATTATACAATGTATATTTATTTAGTGTTCCTTTTATTTTATTTATATAAAATATATACTTTTATATATTTATATATATATATATATATATATATATATATATATATATATATATATATATATATATATATATATATATACTTTATCATTGTTGAAGAATTAGAATTGTATGATTGTGAGAAATTCTTATTACAATATAGTATACAACACTTTTGGCTAAACTGAGGCATTGGAAGCATCACATGCAGCCCCATTCTCTTTGCTGAAGTACAAAAGCATGTGTACATATTTTATTTTCCCCCCCCATATGTTTACTCTATGTTTGCTTAAAGTAACCAAGCGGTTTGTCTCTTCGATTTAATATAATATTTTTTTTCTTTCAGTGGGGTTTTCTAATGTTCCACAAACATGCTTAAAGGGAGGCTAATAATTAAAAATCCTGTGACTTTTATTGTAAAGTTATCCTATCTTTGGACTTTACCCCACATCTCCCCCATCAGGGTGGTCTTTGGTCTTGTGAAAATGTACTCTGAACAGATTAAGCTTCTTCATAGAGATACATGTTGATGATCTGTCAACCCAGACAGCAAGTTAGCTCTCATGGCCAATCCAGAGATCTGCTGGTGAATGGTTGGGTAAAAAAATCAATTTCCTTCTGTTGTATTCAGAATGACGTAAAGTTCTGAAAAAACAGCCTCCCTCTTCACTTGTGCGTTCAAACACATTTCAAATATTTAAAACCTTGTTTTTGTTACTGTTGTATTTGTTACATTTATTTTGTGCTTTTTTTTGTCTCATATAAAAAAATAATGAATTTTGTTTTTACATTCACAGCAATACATACTACGCTACACTATGTATTTTTTTTTCCTTTTAATAAAGTAAAGTGCCATTAAAAGTACATTGGAGTTGCACATTTGCCACCATGCTTTCATAGGAGCTGGTTTTAAAGTTTGCAAAAGTCGTTCTTTGCATGAAAAAAGAATAGTTACGTTTTCTTTTAACCTTTTGACAAACTTCTTTTGCAACAATTAAGGGAACATGTCCTGAAAAAATATGTGATTCTGTCAGGTAAAGCCGATAGTGGCTGTAATTGATTTTTCTATAGAGCTCCATAACTCAACTGGTGCAGTGATCTGAAACGTCCCAATTAGAATTAGTTACAAGGATGTGCTAACTTTCTGCAAACCTGCATTTCCTGTACTATTAAAAATCATATATGCATGATAGCAAATATGTGAATTCAGTGTCCCTTTACTGGTAATTTTTGTGATGATGCAGATCCGTAATTCTTAAACATTTATTTTTTATTAATTTATTTATTTTTGATGGACCACTTAATAGTTGGCCAGGGCCTGTTAATGAGTTCTGCTTGATTCTAAACCGTTATAATGCTCTTTGCTATATTGAAAAATAGATTGTGCATCATGATATCTAGTATCTAGGTACTTGTGTACTACATGTATGCATTTGTATTCATTTTCGAATATTTGTTTCATCAATTTTTGTTCTCTCAGTTGTACCATGAACCAGCAGGACAGACTACACAGACCACAGTTTAGGAATCTGATGCAGATAGTTGCTTGACATTATGAAATTATATCTAAAAACATTAATTTTTATGTTTTGATTATAAGTCTGTTTCAGTTCTGAATAATAAGTGTAATTTTCTGGGGTGTTTTTTTTTTTTTTTAGTATTATGAAATACTAGCGACTTGCCCGTCAAAACAATTACGCCAATAAAATTGTAAGGCAGATAATGCTGTTTGCCACAGAGAGTAAATGTTTTGGTGGTCTGAGATCCTTATGCGCTCATTGCAAGGCTGGGTTGGTGAATTTGTTGTTATCATAGGCGCTTTCGCGCTTATTGTAAGGTCCGCAGTGATCTTGTTTTGTCGCTTATTGCAAGGCTCTCCCCTCGTGTAGTTTGTGTCCTATGTGCAGCGTTGGCGCTCCTTGTGGGTGGTGCGGTGAAGTTGTTTGTGGTTGTTTGCGCTAGTGTGGTGTTAATTTTTTTTTGTTTTGTGTCTATTTTTTGTTGTTGTAGGTTAATCAATAAATTAATTAAATCATAAATGAATATACTTTACCTCTTTGTAATTAATATATGCAGTAATGAATATGCTGAAGAGCTAACAATCTGTTTTGATGTTCCTTCAGCATATAACGTAGATTTGCAGTGTTGTTGAGCTGAGGTGTAAGTGTCAGCAATGTGTGCCGTGTGTAGTGTAAATAGGCTGCGTGCGCGAGGGGAAACCGTTTGTGTAGCTGGGTACTTCTGCATTCTGTAAGTTAGTGTTGTAAAATGGCGGCGAATGTGTATGTGGTAGACAGGTTTGTATGATTTAGCGTCCTTGCTAATGGTGTATGTTGTAGGTCGTACGGGTTTTTGTAAAAGCCGTATTAGCTTTGCAGTATTTTGCGGCTTTAGGGGTCGTGTAGCCTCGTCTTTTTCGTCTGCCATTTTTTCTCTTGCTTAGGGGATTTTCGAGTGTCTAAACTTTGTAAATTTGACTGAAATTGAGGTTTATATTTTGTTGCAGAGGTCCTGGGTTTCCCCCCTTGCTGTGGGTAATGTTTTTCTTTTTTTGTGTGTT
Organism: Discoglossus pictus; assembly: GCA_027410445.1. Lineage (NCBI taxonomy): Eukaryota > Metazoa > Chordata > Amphibia > Anura > Alytidae > Discoglossus > Discoglossus pictus. The sequence continues at coordinate 324,025,119 of CM050163.1, forward strand.
TTTTAATGTTTGCCGCTGTGCTCGTGTTGTCCGTTAAGGTGGTATTTTTGCAAGTGCGTAATTGATTTTTTTCTGAGCCCCGCGGGTCGTAATTTTTTGTGTGTAAGTCCGTAGTTAGTCATTGCGTGTTTATTTTTGCAAAGTGCCGGTTGTGAGGCGCCATAGAGCCTCCACCTCTGCAAATGCGGCCCCTCGCTTCGCGAGGGTCCGCATTTGCGGTGCCGACGTGAAAGCCTTCGCAAATGCGGCCCCTACCTTTGCAAGGGTCCTCATATGCGGTCGCAAGGGCTGCCCCGCAAGCATTCGCAACAACCCGTATTGCTGCTAACTATATATGTGATGAAACATATTTGACTTTTACTTTAAGCAACTGAATAAGTGTGAGACTAATATTGCTAGGTTGTATAAATACATATTATACAGTGACATACCCTGGTGCTTTAATAGAAAGCAGTGAATTTTACATAATGTGATAAATCCAAAAACATTACATTCAGAGAACTATGGTAAGAAAAATATGATAGGATCAACTCTCTTTTAAATTGTTCAATAATATGAAAATATATGACTGCAGTTGTGCAGTGTTCCCATTTTGAAATGTTTCTTCTTGTGTAAAACAACTTGTTTAGTGATAGCATGATGGCATGGATGCTGCATCAGCTTCACTCTTAAGGACTATAAATCTGAATTTTATAGTAGTAACATGGGCCTTCTTCACTCTCAAGGGCTGCTCGAATGGAAAGGGATGTCAACATGAAAAGGCATTTGATAGAGGATCTGAAAAGCCGTCTGAAAACACACCAGGAAAACGAGAGACCTAGCAAAGAAATGTTAGAAAGTCTTGAAAGGAAGGTAATGCACCCTGTATATTTATTCCCTTAACCTATTATTCACAAAATCACCTTGGAATTCAGCACTCTGTATTGTACGTGCCATATATTATTACCCCAGTGGCCAGATAAAATCATCCCATGGCAGACATTACTGATCGAAAAATAACACATAATAAGGATCATAAAATCATGATACTCTAGGCACAATCAGTAGTAAAAAATCAATAACTTGGCACACAGAGGCAGTTGTTCTAATGCTGACTAGCAAAATATTTATGTGCTTAAAACAATCTAAATCATAAATCTGGCTGTACCAAAATATCTCATGATGAAAAAAAAAAATTAAAGTTGGAAGGACCTTATAGTATTAAAATGTAAAACCTGATTTTCCAGTCTTCAAAAATAATCTTTTTTTTTTTTTAATTTGCAGTTCACATTTTTTGTGACTACATTTATTAAATAAAAGATTTATTTTGCAGATTTTTCTAAAATTGGTCAAAATTTGGTTTGCATTTATAATTTAGCTGGTTAGTGATTTTTTTAGAGCTTTTATTGAATAAGTAAAATTGTTAATCATATGGGAAGAGGAAGAGAGGAATGGAAAGAAGTGCACATGGTACATGTTCTAGAAGAAACAAAACTTATATGAAAATACTTTAAAAGTATTTTATATCTTGGAGCATAGGATTTGTACATGATGAAAAAATTATGGAAACCTTCAGATATACAAATTAATTTTATAAAGTAAAAAAAAAAAAAAAACATTTTCAAAAAAAGGGATTCTAGAACAAAAGATAATGATTAGAAGTAGAAAAGTAATGGATTACAAGTTTATCTTGTGCAGAAATACTTTTCAGAAAGAGTGGGTGTTAAGTGAAGCAGCCTTCCAAGAGAAGTGGTTGGGACAAATACAGTACAATAATTCAGGATACATGTAAGGGTATACCAAGGATGAATCCATTATAGGTATTTATACTGTTCCATAAAACTATTAGAAAGTACCTTTTATGTGTGACAAACAGTTGCAGATTCTCTTGTTATCCTGTAGCACATATGCGTTAAGATTTAACATGTCCAAGAGTCAGCCTTTTGTAGATATGGCTGAAATCCTTAGCATAGGAAATGCTGTAACAAGGTTTTTTTTTTTTTTTTTTTATGTGTGTGTTTGTGTTTGTACACACATTTACATTTCTGAAGAGCTATGGTGGCATGCTTTGATGCAACATCTTGTTTCTTGGCCTGTGAGGGGGAAGATGTCATCAAACAAAGATCTTGACTTCTGCCTATTGCCTCCTCCCTCTCGCCACTGATAATAACAAACCCCCATCATCCAGCTCTCAGATGAGATGTAACAAACACAAAATAGATTTATTTACTTATAAAATTCAGGTCTCGTCCCAATTGTTTTTTTAAGTTCATTGCTTAATTACCTGTTAATAATGTTAGTATAGAACATAGTTGACAAACAAGTATATTTTTATTGAACTGCAGTGGTCCTTTACTATTAGCATCCAAGCCTTATTACTGAATTTATATGACAGAAGTGTGAAAGAAGTATTGTTTTTGTTTTCTTCATCTAGTGTGATTGATCTACTATAACCTATCCTCAATTACAACTTGAGCCACAGTAAGATACTTTTGGACTTATGGAAAATTTTAAAGTGGCACCCTGGGTACATTTGCTTCTTCATATAATCTGTGAACTCCTGAAAACAATGTGCTTGTCCATCTACTGCATGGACTATAACTTTTGAACAGTTTTTCCAATGCAAAAACAACGTGCATTGCATTAGTCACTCTTTCCAATCACAATTAATTCTTCATTGCTGTTATCCTCTAGGTGAAGGCATTGACAGAAGAATGTTCTCTCAAGAAGACATCAATTGATTCATTAAAGCAGAGGCTTAGTGTAGCTACAAAAGAAAAGGCACGGTATGAGCAAATGTACCATAAAGTGCAAGAAAGTCTGGAAAAAAAGGTATATTATATGATTATATATTTGTTTCTTATACCAGTGTACTTAAGGCTATTGTCAATACATGTATGTTTATATTTATCAATCATGCATTCATTCATATGTTTTCATTCACTCATTAATCACTATAATAGTTGTGGATCTTACGAATGTTCGGAACGTTTGCGATGTTGGTCAGGCTTTTGCAGCCCTCAAAGCGAGTCAAGCAGTTGACGCACAGGCCTTCAAGGTCAGCGGGATTTAGGCTGCAATGAGCGCAAGGCCTGCGGAAGTTAGGCTGCACTGAGGGCGGCACTCATCGCGATCCCTGTAGGACTTAGGACCAAAGCACGTAAAATGCCCGAACCATGCAACTGGAACAACCACCAAAAAAACACAATTATTCCTCAAATTCACTTACACACTAACACACAGCACAGGGGGAGAGCCATGGAGCCTGTCAGTGAGGTTGCAAGTTAATTTGAAGCGGCCAAAAAACATTAAAAAAATTAAAACAAGGCTGAAGGCAGTAAAAAACAGCCCGAAGGAAGTAACACTTAACCCAAGCCAGTAACAACTTAACCCAAGCCAGTAACAACTTAACCCAAGCCAGTAACAACTTAACCCAAGCCAGTAACAACTTAACCCAAGGCAGTAAAACTAATCACAAGGCCTGTAAACTACATGGGGGGAGGCTCGCGATGAGCACAGATGCCTATAAAGTACACAGGGGGTCATTATGAGCCACGCAATGAGCGCCAAAGGTAATCATTGCAACCAAGAAAGTTGAAGTACATGGGGGGAGTGGCAGAAGGCGCTCAGAGGGTCAAAATCCTCCCATTGTGTGGCAAACAGCATTGCCAGGTTTACAATTTTATTCCCGTAATTTTTGACGTGCAATTTCCTAGTTATTAATATAATGTTGCTCACAAAAAATGCTTGTTGAAAAAGACTTGTACCTAAAATATTGTATTCAAAATCATGTACTGTTATATAAAAATATTAAAGCAACTGTGTCAAAATGATTTTACAAAAACAGAATGCCTTACATTTTATTTATATCAATTTGTACCACAAAAGAGTATCACATCTTCACTATCAGAGGAACATGCACCTCATCACAGTGCATCTATAGGTGTAATAGATGACAATTCAATGTTTTGGTGGAAAATAATAGACCATGGAAACATAGTCACATCTGTTTTGTTTATGATCCATTATGTTTCAGAACCTAAAAGTCACTGAGTTGGAAGGTAAAATGACAGAAACGGAGCGTGCTATGTCGGAGCTAGAGAACACTGCTACTCAACAGCTTCACAATTTAGCTGTGCAAAGCGAGCAATCCATGGAGATGGTGCAGAATAAACTGCTGCATGTGAACAGAAGAGCAGAAGAACTTGTCACATTTGTAAAGGTACATTGATTAATTGACACTGAGCCAATAACTTTACTCATGAAGTTAACAATAAAATGTTATTACATCTATAATTATGACACTCAAGCTGTGCTGCATTTCACTGTTGTGTGTGATATAGCAGAATGGCATCAAATTCAGTGATTTGCTCATTTAATTTTTTTGGAATACTGCAAATAATAGTAGTAATACTACACTCCGATAAGTTTTTATAAGTAATAATTAGTTCTTGTTTTTCTAAAGTTTGAGTTGGTTTGTCCAACGTCAGCCCTCAATTGCAGGTATAACTCCACTTCTTCAGGATATCTTACTAGTATAGGCAGTTCATTTAGTAACTCAAGCATTTTGACTTATCTGTGTTTATAAAGGGATTGCCTGAAAACCTAGTCTGGCTCTAACCTTCAATAACCAGAGCAGGACTTTTTTTTTCTCATGTGAATTGAAACTTCCATCTCTTGTAATATTCAATGCAGACTCAAATACATGTTCTCTTTGGCAAAATATAATAGATGTGTAACATTGTGTGTGATGCATATCATACTTAAAATAATGACATAGTCATAAATATACCCCTTTCCACAAGTTGTAGATATAAAATACTTTAATTTCTGATATAAATATCATTACCCTTAGCTACAACTTCAATCCCAAAGGTGGAAAAGTTTGTACCACAATTGCTAGATAATGTTCTGTGGCTGGCATGAGTGATCTCCACACTGCCAGAACAGAATCACTGTCAAGGTCAACAATTAATTGGAGGAGCTCTAAGTACAAGTCTGAATCTCTACTACAGCTTCTGCTGGTGTTCCAACTCCTATCTATCTTTTACCTCTCCAACACATACTGTTACATTGTGAGGTAGGTGGTCCGTTGATAGAGGGTTTGCTTGATTACTTTATAAGGTGGTGAGATATGCACTAAGAAGAGATTACTTGGCAAAGGGGTGATGAGGCTTTTTATCTGTGAAGGTGCTTAAGGTGAAGGTTGATGTCAGTATGACAACCCAAGTGTGAGGGGACCAGGTGAGCCCCAAACCCTCCTGATTTTAGCTACCGTAACACCCCTAGATTGCCAGGGTTCTGGTAATCTCATCACCCAGCTGGCTTCTCCAGGTCAGGAACCAGTTGAGAATAACAGGAACACAGGATCAGGAACAGATGTAAATCCCTTTAGATTAGGATCTAGCAGGATTCCAGCATCAGGAACAGTAGGAGCAGTGGTAGGTCCCTTTTAAGGTAGGACACATGCGAGGTGTCAGAATACCCTCAAGTGATTTAGCTCATAAGCCGTTTCCCTAGAATGATAGCACACTATGATTATGTACAATTAAGCTGAGACTGATTTATTGGTTACAGTACAGCACATTTATACAAAACATCACTCAAGCAAACAGACACCCTAATGGCATTCCTTTGGATTACCCACTGCCGGCCAGGAGCCATGCTGACTGTTAGCCATAAACCTTCCTTTGCTCACAGCTTTCCTGGTGGTATTCATTCATAACTGAATGTCCATTGTTCTCTGGCATCTGTCAGTCCTTCCTTCTGGGTTCTATTCACATGCCAATAACCACACACCAGAACAGACATTAAAGCAATGACAAAGAACATGGTTACACAACATGACCGTCATAGTCCACATATCCAGGCGGGTAGGACACCTTCTTGGAACGAGGGGATACATTTGTACAGTTAACCTATGTCAGTCCAGGGGCCCCTGCTGTTCCATAGTTCCAAAGTGTTATGAACCCCTTGGTGTCAAACCTCTTAATTATGGAAGTTAGCACGGGGAACGTTTTCCCATAGACTCCGTTTTAACAGTTCTTATTAGGTTTACATGGCTTTTCCTGTACTTGGCCTTTCCTGCAAGGGTTTTAAACTGGTCAGGGCTGCGAAAGTGGATTTCACAAGCCCCCCCTGGCTCCCTAGTCCAGTTGTGACATTTATATATTCTTGTGGAAAGAGGTTGAGCATTAAGCTAATACAGATAGGGGAGCAAGTTATGAGATGTATGCTTTTCAAATGGAGACATGGTTTGAGTTAATCATATGGCAGAAATACATTTTGCCACCTCAAGTCAATAGAATTTCATAGAAAACTGAACTGAACAAGACCAATGTTTTAAATGAAATGTAATGCTTTATACACTTATGCACAGTTTTCCTTTGAATTGCATTTTGTGTCTCACAAACACATTTAGATCATTCCATTTTTTAATTACTGTTACTCTTTCATTGTTTGATTGACATAAACAAATGATAGTTCAAGCTTGATAAAATGCAGGCGATGCCAGCACTGAGAATTGACTTGCTGGCAGACTGTATATAAATATGATTGACTGTTTCCCTCCATACAAGCTTCCTATGTAAATTATCTTACTTTCTGCCATTGTACACCGCAATTAAGGTCCAACTGCATTTTCTTAGCTTTTTATTACTGAAGCTTTTGTTATATGACTGACAGTTTCCAAGAATGTTAATATAGACGGTCAAACAGCATTATTATAGATGAAAATATTAGATATAATAATGGAAATTAGCAGTATTTACATTCTGAGTACTTAGGATTAGGTTAAGAAACATTGCAGAGAATACTTATTTTCAATATTGAAAATTATATGTGTGCACTTACATTTTATGCAGGGCACATATGTTGACTTTTTTGTATAAACGTTTGCAAGTAATTCTGTGGGATGCAAATTATTTTAATTAGTCTGTTTGACTTTGCTTTTTTTATGTAGACATTGTTTTAATTACCGATAAAGAGTTTTTGCTTGATTTAGAAAAGGTAATAACATTTTCCCTTATGTCATATATAGTATTTTATCTTGCTCTGATGGGCATGGCAGAGCCACTCATCTATGCAGTGTTATCACCAGCATTATTCAACATGACACCTCACCGGCCCAAGAGATGTCTCACATTTTACATTATCTGTATCCTGTGACTACCCAGCTCCACACCATGAGAAAATTCAATGTTTTCAGTGTTGAATTATATTTACAGGGAGTGCAGAATTATTAGGCAAGTTGTATTTTTGAGGATTCATTTTATTATTGAAAAACAACCATGTTCTCAATGAACCCAAAAAACTCATTAATATCAAAGCTGAATATTTTTGGAAGTAGTTTTTAGTTTGATTTTAGTTTTAGCTATTTTAGGGGGATATCTGTGTGTGCAGGTGACTATTACTGTGCATAATTATTAGGCAACTTAACAAAAAACAAATATATACCCATTTCAATTATTTATTTTTACCAGTGAAACCAATATAACATCTCAACATTCACAAATATACATTTCTGACATTCAAAAACAAAACAAAAACAAATCAGTGACCAATATAGCCACCTTTCTTTGCAAGGACACTCAAAAGCCTGCCATCCATGGATTCTGTCAGTGTTTTGATCTGTTCACCATCAACATTGCGTGCAGCAGCAACCACAGCCTCCCAGACACTGTTCAGAGAGGTGTACTGTTTTCCCTCCTTGTAAATCTCACATTTGATGATGGACCACAGGTTCTCAATGGGGTTCAGATCAGGTGAACAAGGAGGCCATGTCATTAGATTTTCTTCTTTTATACCCTTTCTTGCCAGCCACGCTGTGGAGTACTTGGACGCGTGTGATGGAGCATTGTCCTGCATGAAAATCATGTTTTTCTTGAAGGATACAGACTTCTTCCTGTACCACTGCTTGAGGAAGGTGTCTTCCAGGAACTGGCAGTAGAACTGGGAGTTGAGCTTGACTCCATCCTCAACCCGAAAAGGCCCCACAAGCTCATCTTTGATGATACCAGCCCAAACCAGTACTCCACCTCCACCTTGCTGGCGTCTGAGTCGGACTGGAGCTCTCTGCCCTTTACCAATCCAGCCACGGGCCCATCCATCTGGCCCATCAAGACTCACTCTCATTTCATCAGTCCATAAAACCTTAGAAAAATCAGTCTTGAGATATTTCTTGGCCCAGTCTTGACGTTTCAGCTTGTGTGTCTTGTTCAGTGGTGGTCGTCTTTCAGCCTTTCTTACCTTGGCCATGTCTCTGAGTATTGCACACTTTGTGCTTTTGGGCACTCCAGTGATGTTGCAGCTCTGAAATATGGCCAAACTGGTGGCAAGTGGCATCGTGGCAGCTGCACGCTTGACTTTTCTCAGTTCATGGGCAGTTATTTTGCGCCTTGGTTTTTCCACACTCTTCTTGCGACCCTGTTGACTATTTTAAATGAAACACTTGATTGTTCGATGATCACGCTTCAGAAGCTTTGCAATTTTAAGAGTGCTGCATCCCTCTGCAAGATATCTCACTATTTTTGACTTTTCTGAGCCTGTCAAGTCCTTCTTTTGACCCATTTTGCCAAAGGAAAGGAAGTTGCCTAATAATTATGCACACCTGATATAGGGTGTTGATGTCATTAGACCACACCCCTACTCATTACAGAGATGCATATCACCTAATATGCTTAATTGGTAGTAGGCTTTCAAGCCTATACAGCTTGGAGTAAGACAACATGCATAAAGAGGATGATGTGGTCAAAATACTCATTTGCCTAATAATTCTGCACTCCCTGTATAATTAATATTATTAGGTTATTTGGAGTTTCTCTAGTGACACAAGATGACTATTTCTTGAAGGTAGGATTGCTTTAGTATATATGAAGTGTTATTCAAGAAACATGGTACTTACCTTTTACCCACTTTTTATGCATACGGGATGCTAGAAAGGGAGTATTGTATTTAAATGTGGTTTATAAATCTTGAAGACAAATTGATTTATCGTATCTAAGCCACAAGTTAGCATATTGACCTAACAATTAGCTTACAGGAGCTGCACTTTCAATGCTGCATATTGCCTCCATTCCATTGCTCCCGTAAGAAAAGAATCAAGTGAAGTTCACTTGTAAATCACTACTGAGCTATCACATCATACACGTAAATCTAACCATCCGACTGCTCTAACTTCCTTTGCTATCCTAAGTCCTGAGTGCCTGTCTCATAACTATTTTCTAAATCGATAGTACATTGCTTCTGAAATAATATCCAGTCTTACTGAAGTTCACTTGAAAGTTTTTCTAAGGCCAGACATTTTTAAAAAGCCTACAGGTACTTTCAACCCCCTGTAAAGGTAGAAAAATGTATCCAACAGGCCTGCATGCCTCAAATCCAAAATTGTGAAGGAGCTAACATCTTAATTGTGACAGACTTGATTGTTGAAATCTGAAACAAGGGGCTAATACTGCTACCTCCTATGAGCCAGCGGATCCCCCATCTAAAGTATAACCATGGGCGTCCTAATATTACCCTTTTACCATAGAGGTCCTCAGGGACCCCCATGGCATTCTTCCTACAACCACATGTCAATCCTGTTTCAGCTAATCAGAATTTGAATTTCTGCTGCCCCATAACTAATTGGTAAAAAGTCTAATCAATCAGAAGATGAAACAAATATCCTGTTGGGTGATAGTAGCTTTCAACTAACTGGAAATGCTTCTGTGATATTATGCAAGACTCTCTACATGTATGACTCATGTAGCTCTATTGCTGCACACTAGCTGACAATGCTCCAAAGAGTTGGATACATTTAAAACAGATTATTCTGCTACAGGAACTTCATTTTCAAAAATGAAAAAACAATTTGAAACATTATCAAAGGCCCTCTTTCAAACATAACAAAGAGCAATGCTTTCCATATTCCTTTAACAATATCAGTGGACAATGCCTGGAATATTAACCCTATATGAGTCTATTGTGACTTATTTTATTCATTACAAATGTATTTAGCCTGGTATAGTTTATGAAATATCTGATCATACAACATTGTTAGAAGTGTAACAGGCAAAATAAACATTTATAAAGATCATAAAAAAAAATCATACTTACAACCTTTAATTGCTATACACTAATATTTGCTAATCAATTATATTTAGAAATTTTTTTGGTAACACAAGTACAAAAAATAAAGTGCTTCTGATGCCTTTAAGAAACTGAGGCAACACTTTTATTAAGAAACACAAACTGATGATGCTACTGAAGAGATATTGGTGATAAATTAACTTAATCTCTATCAAGATTACTTTGCAGCTGGGATTTAGGCAAATTGAATCAAAGGCCTGAACAGTGACAGTGAATATCTATTAGGTTTTAAACAGAATAATAGGCTTTGTGGATTTTAATGAATGAAGCGAATGACTGAGCTCTCTGTTCAGGAATAACACATGCTTACTGATGCATACATCAAGAGCAGGATATCATTTACAGTAGCTATCTTAATGGATATGATCTTGTTTATATAAACTTCTCAGTGTTAGGGACCTGAAAAATTCACCATTCCTTTTCCAAAAACACATCCTTGCTCTAATCTTTTTGATCAGTATAAAGGTAGCAATGCTCAGTCCAAGGTACATTTGTTTAACCCTTTTGCCATTACAAACATGAATCTGTACTGTTTTGCAAAGATACAAATACAAACCAAATTTTTTAAATGAAAATTTCAGCAAGAAATATTTCTATCCAAAAATGCTAAGCAACGCAAAAAAATAAGATTACGTAAACTTAAAAAAAAGCTATCTGTCCATTTTAGACATTATATGTGCAATTTATCTGTATGCATCACTTCCATTGCATTACTTTACTAGATATTGAATTAATCTTATCCTTGCTAATTATCATTAAATTTGCCAAAACATGCTCAGTAACTTTATAACGTAACCAGTAGTCACATTGATGGCCTTTGGTTTGTACTGCTTTGGTAGGGAGCACGGTCAGTTAGTTCTGATATGCCTACACTGATTTGTTTTTATTTAAAGTGACACAGTGGAGGTTCCAAACATGGTATAATTTTAAATGATACGTAATAATTAGTACTTTATCAAATACATTTTATTTTAAAATTGCATTTTCCTGTAGTAAGATAAGATTTAAGGTTGTAATTTTCAACTGTAAGTCGGCTGTTCCCTTAGCACCAAAAAATATTCTGTTTCATTTCAGTGTCTTCTGTGTCTGTCCCTACCTATCTTCCTCTCTTCTGACAGGTTCTCAGCTATCTTTCATACATATTCTCCCTGTTATACTCACTCTACTTTACTATACTTTTATAAATGATATTTAATCCTCCTTGTTGTTTCCTCATAGTGTAGATGTGCCATTAGATAACTACATACGATTGTGATCTTACACATATAGCACACACAACATAAATTCCCACAGCAAAACTATACTTTTCTTCTATGGGCCCTAAAAAGTTTTTGGTTCCCTGTACTGAAAGGGTTAATAGAATGGCTTGGTAGATGCCATATTTTGTCTCATCTTTTGACTGGTTCTGTAGAGAATGACACAGCAGGAAATATATGTGGTGTATATGCTAAGTGCTAATCATTATGCCTTTCACACTTTGCCTGATGCTTATCAGTCAATATATAAAATGCCTTGCAAGACACAAAATGATAAACTTATAATTATATTATGTGTACTGTATTTATACCACTGTCTCTATTTATACACAATTTTCAATGTCCATTTTCTTTTTCACAGCACTTAGCTAAAGAATTACAAAAACATATATGTGATATTAGAAGTCAAATAAGACAAGCCAAAATATTGAATGAATCCAGCAGTGGTCCATCCAAAGAATCAGTTCACCGAGCACAATCTTTGGCAGCATCTATCCTCAATATCTCCTGTACCGACCTAGAGGAAATATTAGATGTTCAGGATGAAGAGGTATGTAAATATATTTCCTTGGCAGGTAAAGATGTAGCAAAGCTTAGTGTTTCTTTTTGCACCTTACTTGGTTAAAAAAAGCATCTTGTCATTTAACTCCAATGCAAGTCAATGGAGTTACAAATCACACTGATCTGGCACAAAGAAAAGCCAAATGTGGTTCCCACATGGTATAATTTCTCACTATATGTAATAACAATGACTAATTTAAAATTATTAAAAAAATGCAACTTCTTTCAGTTTACATTGACATTTGTAATTTTTACTTGATAATCAGCCTTCGTAATCCACAAAGCTTGGGCTTGTATCTACAGAGTAATGATTACAGATATGAGCATATGCACGGTGCACACCTAGTTACTCCCTGAGGTAAGCTTGTGGTCAGGTTCTTCTCAGAAAATGTATTACCCATTAAATCAATGCATGACTCCCAGGAAGTAATTAGCAATAATTAATAATCACTATTTGGTAGTAGTAGATACCAGTCCAAGCTTTGTGGATGGATAAGAAAGACAGCTAAAAATTACAAACCTCAATTTGTTTACTATACGAAAACATTTTAAAAATAGCACTCAGTTGTTAAATAACCACATATTTTGAACATGTGTCCCTTTTACTTTTGCTACATAAGTAGTATCCGATGGATTCCTGTTTAAATATAGATATATAGGTTAAATTACTATCCAAGGTACTAATTCATTTTCAAAATTATCTTGGGCTGTACATTCAGTAAGTCAACACCAAAGTACAATTTCTTCTGTATGCCATTTTGAAGAACTTCGTAACGGGCATACTTTTAGTAAAGAAAAAAATAAATTTGGCCTTTAGTTTATATATAATTATGCTTCAATGAGGACAGACGTGGAGGAAAATTTAGTGGCCATTATTTAATGGGTTAAACAAACAGCAGGGATTTGATTTTTTTTATATACAACTAATTAATTAATAGTTAATCCGCATATTGCAGATCAGAGGAGATCTTAAAAGGTTGAACTTGATGGACTGAAAGTCTTTTTTCAACCTTAAATACTATGTAACTATGTAACTTTAATTGAGTTACTGTATCCTGCATCATGATATCACAATATGACAGACAAGTATTGTTGCACCTGTTAATTAGAGATGTATGCTATAATTGTACATCACATACTATACCACTAAGTTTTTTTATAGTTCGCTAGATTAATATTGTACCGGTAAGTATGCCAAATGATTGCCTTGACTGTCCCAGTTAGTAGTACCAGAGATTCATTCAATTACTTAATGGCTCTGAAGAGAAAAATAATCATTTTTGCTTGTTGTGTAGTTAATGTAATGGAAATATAGATAGCTGAGCAGTTGAGGGAACATGTCTGATGACCTTTATGTAGCCCAGAAAATCCTGGACCAGGTCCACATAGCCATTTCATGCTTTTATGGAAGACACTTGAATATTGATTGTTCCTTGTTATTGGCAAATAAGGATATGTAATGTATCTATGGAGCACTTTGATGAGTTTTGATGCACGTTGCTTCCAAATGCACTGCATTTGTTTTATTCTTTGTTCATAATGCTCTGAAAATCTGTCATAAATTTTTGTATCTCTTTTACCTTCCAATAGGAAGCAGCCAACATTAAGCGATCATTAGAATACGATAAAGAATGGATGAACCACATAATGAAGCTTCTTGAAGGACAGGTATTTGGAATATAACTTTCATTATCTAAAAGAATGGGCTTTTTTTTTTCTTCCAGAAAACTTCTTACTAAGTCATTATACTGTTCTTTCAAAAATGATCGTAACAATAATACATATCAGTCTCTCAAACTGTATTATCATTCACTAAAAAGGAATTGTTTAAAATGGAATACATCTAACAAACCTTTCCATAACTGTACTAATTTTCTAGTATTAAGACAGAAAATATCCGAAAGGAAAGCAGACAAAAGCGAAAGGGCTACACAATAATGAAAGTGAACAAGGATAAAATATAAGGAGCAAAGTAACATACTATAATGATCAAAAGGAAAAGGTTTAGGAGACAGTAACATGAGGCAATTGAAGAAGCTTGTTAAATGGGAGCCATCTATACCTACTATGACATGAGAGCAATATGTTTCCACTCCTCTAAAATCACCTAGGTTAGCAAGATGCATCAGAAAGAATATCAGTGATAGGAGGAAAGCTAGATATTTTATTAGAAGACTGGCACCAAAAATTTGTCCTATATCTTTTTCACTGAAATTGGAAATGACACACCTTGGAGAGTTTTGACCCCTGCAGAAGATAATATAATGGTAGATGCATTGATATCTTTCTTTCTATACTAAGTTTAGAAGAAAACCGATAGTCATTAAATATGGACGGGGGGGCAGTGCTGTATAACAATTTTTTTTAATTTTTTTTTTTCTGTAATATGGGGTCCCCCGGCTGGAACTTGGTTCATGCCTGTTTTAAAAAAAGCATTTCTAATGAAGCTCCAAGTGTTGGCATTATAGTAAATTTCAGTACACTGGAGATGTTTAACAAGGAAGAGGTGAGTGAGCAAGCAAGGACTGTATGACAGCAATATACAAGGGGGATGGGTTCTTTGAGGGGGAAGTAAAGGAGATAGGGATGGTGCTATGTGAAGTGGGTGCTGTGTGTGTGTGTGTGGGGGGGGGGGGGGTAGATGCTGAAATAGACTGGGAGATATGTGAAGATGGAGAGGACCTGGTTGTTATGCAGAGATAATATACGTATATATGTGTGTGTAAAAAAATTATATTTCTGCAGTGAAGTGTAGGAGCCCCCAACGCCGTAGAGGATATCACCAAACAGTGGAGCGTGTTTGTGTCCTGGAACTGTGCTACAGGCAGAGCAGCTACACGCATGCAGGAGTGAAATGCAGAAGCTATAGGCCCTTAATTTCCTAGCTCTGCCTCTGTTATGAAATACTGTCATATTCTTGGAAACGCATGCTCTTCACTTATTTTAAAGAGACACCGACAAACTGTCAGTGAAAACCTAAAAAAAAAACTTAATATTCTAGTTTAAAACACCATTTGAAAATGGAATATCAAATTATGTTTTCAACAAATAATAACTAAAATCTAGTTGTCAAGATCTGTACTTTTAATTAAAAAAGTAAATATTCTCTTGATTTATATTAACTTTTGCTTTATGAATCTTACAAAATGTGAATTTTACAAGGTGTGGACATGGGAATGTTACACACCACAATTACACATAGAAAAAATAATTCATGTTACTTCAAATGTAATAGAATAAGAAACAAAATAGATGAGGTCTGTATATTAATATTTTATACACTCACATATACTGTATAAATATTTAATATCAAGACATACAACTTCACCAAAAATTGTATGACATAATACTTATTAAAAGCAATGTGGTACAGTTAAATAGGTAATCTTTAATATATATCGTGCAACACGTTATGGATTTGTGTGTTTTGTATGCTATTGTATTGCAATAATTTGATACGTCATATAATCTTATATATATTTCTGTGCTCTCCTTACGTTCTTTAGGTTGTGCAAAGTTGTTTTCCATTTTCAGACTTTTTATATGAGTTACTTTACACACAGCTTGCTTTGTTGTAATTTTAGACTGTTTATGGTTTCTCTCTGTGGACCATTAAAAAATAAAAATAAATTCCAAATGTGCAAAAATTTCTCCCTCAAGTGTATAGGGGCAACCGTGGAAAACCTTAGAACCTACTATTGTTTGTGATGGCGTTTTTTTTTTTTTCTGTGCGAATAAGGCAGCCAGTATTTTATTTTTAATTTCACTTGTTACATTATCCAACCCATAATCACCAAAACCATATATAAAAAAGAACAATCATGCTATAATAGTTATAGTGCATCTGTTTTGAAGCTTCATCATAGTGAAGCTCCAAACAGTCTTAACACCACTTGTAAAAGGTTCATGTCCATAATCTATTGATTAAACATTGTCTGTTTTCCCCCCAAGCAAAGCTGCTTTTCTACACTTCTCTGTGCCTTATCAAGGGCTGGAGCATCATAGAGTTTAGAAACGGGCAGGGCTATGATGTCATTGCACAGAGATATTGAAGGTAAAACCTCCTTGCAGTTGGCCCATTGGCCATGTTCAGTGACATAGAGGTGGCGCCAATTACAAATAACCTTGCCTCTATACTAAGCATGCTCAGTCTAAACCAGAATCTATTTTTTTGGTCCATGCCCCAGGCAGAGATGGCTTCTCCTTCTGATATAAGACAGAAGTGAATCTGATTGAGGGGAAAACAGACAGTTTCAGGAGTAAGAAAGAAATGGGTTTCAGTTAATTAAAAAGGACAAAAAAATGCAGTAGTACTGTGTAACTTAAAATAGTAAAAAGATAATGTGCAGAAACAAACTATAAAATGATAGCTTGCAAAGCACAATCTGTTGCAGCAGTGTGCCGCAAACATGTGACCAATCGGAGACTGACGTCTCTTAGAGAAAGATGCCACCCCCAAAAATAGACATCTCAAAATATAATCTCATTTGTAATATAAATTTAACGACTCTTTACAGATGTTAGTTTAGTGACAGAATTATAGCACCACGTCCACTCCCAATAACATCTAGCATGTGTGTTAAAACATTTTAGTTAAAATATATTAAACCAAAAATTGCTTTATGGTTTTGTGAAGAATTGTGATAAAAAATAGTTACTTAGCACTGTACTGAATAATCTGTGAAGACTATGTGAAAGTGAATTGCTGCTAACTTTAGGAATAGTGCTGTATTTTTGTGTTAATCAGTTCTTTTACAAATGGGTTAATAAAGAAGTAAAGAACCTGCGGGAAATGTATCCAAAATCTTAGCAAATTGACTAATTTAATTATCTTCCTGGCATTCATGATGTCTCCTACTGAAACAAGGATCTATTCCACCCCCTCTCTCAGGAAAAGATTCTTCTTGAAAGTCAGTAGTTGATAGGGACACCTGAAGAGTTCATGGGTTTCAGTGACCTTTTACTATGGACCTGATTCCAGTCAATTCATGTTTTCCTCACAGTCAGACAGCTGTTTATTACTGTGTCTTCCCGCACTCTCTGCAATATTTTCTACTGAGACCTCGAGCAGCTTGTTAGTGGGAACTAAATATTGATTTGGCATCCTGTCGATGCAGAAAGAATGAAAAAATTTCCACCAGAGGCCCCTCAAACATTTTCCTATCGACATTTTCTGGGCAGAGTGGAAAGCTGCATAGAGGATGACAAGGCTGAGACTAGTTGAAATCCCGGAGGGTTCTGTTGAGACTACTGCTGTGACCTGTGTGATACTTTTTCTCTTCTTTCAAGTATCTTTTTTCTGCACACATCTAGTCAGCTGGGAGGATCCCCTCTTGCAAGTGATCAAGGGCAGTTTATTGGCAGGTGAGAGCCCTGCTTCTCTAGCCATAGATTTGCTTTTGTTTTGACATCATTTACAAGAATTCTTGAAACTTTTATTCTGTTTCATGTAAGTTTTCTCTGTCTGCGAACTACTCCCACATAGTGAGACCTATTGAAATATTTGATGTGCATCCATGATACACACAGTTATCGAGAGAAGTAATTTAGACAGCAGATGTCATGTACAGACTAAAAATCTTTAGTTTTGCGCACTGCTTACAAATTTATTTTCTTATTACATTTTGTATTACACACATAGTTTAGACTGTGTTTAGTTCTGATAAAAAAAAATAATTTTAATAACACCATATATTATTAATCACCAGTGGTTCTTGTACCGGGCATTTTAACTATCAGTAATTGCAATTTAATGGATTGTTGACTCTGCAGAAAATAATATTTCAATATTTCATGCCTTAGTTTGTCATTGGCTTCAGTGTTGTGTTTGCAAATCTCATTCTTCTCAATGGCATCTACACCAGTTATCATAGGGCAGTTTAGTTGCTGTAAGAATAATATCCTTTTCTGCAATAATTAGAAAGCATGGTGTTGAGAGAAACCCATAATAATATTGTAGTGCTCATTGCAAATGGGGCATGGAAATGCAAAATATTCTAGCTTTCATATACAAAAGTATGTTCTAAACAATATATATATATATATATATATATATATATATATATATATATATATATATATATATATATATATATATATATATATTACTAGCGACTTGCCCGTCAAAAATGACGGCATGATATAGCGTCATTGTGTTTTCTGTCTGTTGATGTACTACTTTTCTGTGTGCCCTGTGTGTCTCTTTCTTTCCCCCCCCCCCCCTCTCCCTCCCCTGGGTCTCTCTCCCCCCCCCCTAGGTCTCTCCCCCTTCTCCTGTGTCTCTCACCCTTCTCCTGTGTCTCTTTCCCTCCCCTGTCTCCTTCCCCCTATCATTCCCTTGTGTCTCATTCCCTCTATCCCTCCCTTGTGTCTCATCCCCTCTCTCCCTCGTGTCTCATTCCCTCTCTCCCTCGTGTCTCATTCCCTCTCTCCCTCGTGTCTCATTCCCCCCTCTCCCTCCCTCCCCTGTGTCTCATTCCCCCCTCTCCCTCCCTCCCCTGTGTCTTATTCCTCCCTCTCCCTCCCTTCCCTGTGTCTCATTCCTCCCTCTCACTCCCTCCCCTGTGTCTCATTCCCCGTCTCCCTCCCCTGTGTCTCATTCCCCCCTCTCCCTCCCCTGTGTCTCATTCCCCCCTCTCCCTCCCCTGTGTCTCATTTCCCCCTCTCCCTCCCCTGTGTCTCATTTCCCCCTCTCCCTCCCCTGTGTCTCATTCCCCCTCTCCCTCCCCTGTGTCTCATTCCCCTCTCTCCCTCCCCTGTGTCTCATTCCCCTCTCTCCCTCCCCTGTGTCTCATTCCCCTCTCTCCCTCCCCTGTGTCTCATTCCCCTCTCTCCCTCCCCTGTGTCTCATTCCCCCTCTCCCTACCCTGTGTCTCTTTCCCCCCTCTCCCTACCCTGTGTCTCTCCCCCCCCCCACACTCACTCTTCCCTGTGTCTCTTTCCCCCCTCTCCCTCCCCTGTGTCCTCTCCCCCTGTGTCTCTTCCACCCCTCCCACCCCTGTGTCTCTTCCACCCCTCCCACCCCTGTGTCTCTTCCACCCCTCCCACCCCTGTGTCTCCCCCCCCCCCTCCCACCCCTGTGTCTCTTCCCCCCCTCCCACCCCTGTGTCTCTTCCCCCCCCTCCCACCCCTGTGTCTCTTCCCCCCCCTCCCACCCCTGTGTCTCTTCCCCCCCCTCCCACCCCTGTGTCTCTTCCCCCCCCCTCCCACCCCTGTGTCTCATCCCCCCCCTCCCACCCCTGTGTCTCTTCCCCCCCCTCCCACCCCTGTGTCTCTTCCCCCCCCTCCCACCCCTGTGTCTCTTCCCCCCTCTCCCTCCCCTGTGTCTCTTCCCCCCCCTCCCACCCCTGTGTCTCTTCCCTCCCCTCCCACCCCTGTGTCTCTTCCCCCCTCCCACCCCTGTGTCTCTTCCACCCTGTGTCTCTTCCCCCCTCCCACCCCTGTGTCTCTTCTCCCCCTCCCACCCCTGTGTCTCTTCTCCCCCTCCCACCCCTGTGTCTCTTCTCCCCCTCCCACCCCTGTGTCTCTTCTCCCCCTCCCACCCCTGTGTCTCTTCCCCCCTTCTCCCACCCCTGTGTCTCTTCTCCCCTTCTCCCACCCCTGTGTCTCTTCTCCTCTCTCCCACCCCTGTGTCTCTTCTCCCCTCTTCCACCCCTGTGTCTCTTCTCCCCTCTTCCACCCCTGTGTCTCTTCTCCCCTCTTCCACCCCTGTGTCTCTTCTCCCCTCTCCCACCCCTGTGTCTCTTCTCCCCTCTCCCACCCCTGTGTCTCTTCTCCCCTCTCCATCCCCTGTGTCTCTTCTCCCCTCTTCCACCCCTGTGTCTCTTCTCCCCTCTCCATCCACTGTGTCTCTTCTCCCCTCTCCATCCACTGTGTCTCTTCTCCCCTCTCAATTCCCTGTGTCTCTTCTCCCCTCTCAATCCCCTGTGTCTCTTCTCCCCTCTCAATCCCCTGTGTCTCTTCCCACCTCTCCCTCCCCATACCTCTGATAAAGTGGAAGTTGGGTGTGTCAAGGCACAACTCTTTGTAAGGTAATAAACACCTCTATGAGCAGTGGTGAGCTATCTTCTTCTGTCATGGTCAACAGATGCATATAACAAAATTATTCAGTCATTTACCCACTGAGATAATTTATGACCACAAAAATACATTTTAATTGAAATATTTTGTTGAGAAATCGAACACATTTATTTCAGCCATGTTTTCCGTTGATTACTTCGGTTTTTGTGGTTCAATTTCAACATGCCTGGGAACTTTCTACCTGAACTCAACAGTTCTTTATAGCCCCTTCTACTTGTAATAAGCCATTAAGTCTGTTGCTGCTCCATCCAGTCTGTGGGTTCCCATTGTACATCCTGAAACACATGGGACAGTGATTGCTGGTCCTAAGTAGAACTATGTCCAGAGCTACATGGAACCAGGCAAAGGGCCACATCTGGCCACTAGGATGCAGTTTTCCAGACCAGCTCTTCACTCTCCAAAAATATGTGTGTTTAAGGCATTACCCTTTTTTTAACCAATGTAGAAATGTCTTTTGTGCAAAAAAGAATGGTTTCATTTTTAAAACATGTACTTTTTAAAAGCATGCTTGTAAACTTGTTAATTGACTGCATTGACATCAGACTGCATGTATTCAATCCCTTAACTTCAAATGGTACAACACATATTTAAAGTGGTATTTACATGGGGATCTAAAGCCTGTACGTTCTTTGCCTTGCTATGTAATTTAAACACAGTACAAGTCACCAATCTGCCTGAGTTAATAGTAGCAATCATCATGTTGTTTTCTGGTCCAGGCTATTTAATACTGCAAGCTAAAATATAGTGCATTTATGTGCCACTGAGCTAGGTCTATGGAAAATAATTGTTCAGTAGTATTGATTTAATTGCCTGAGTTTATTTGTGGACTAATTATTGACTGGAGGTAAATTTAATAGAGCAGCCTTTATGAACACTAGGAAACCACTGCATTGCTATTTAACATAATGAACAGCATCATATCCCTTTAGATCATTTCAGTCTGATTTTATTCCTCTGTGACAGCACAATAACATTTAAAAGACCCTTAATTTTTATTTCTTTTATTTATAACCTAGCTTTATATTTAGGTTTAAAAAAGAAGGGGGAGTGGAAAGTTAGTACTTACACATATTTAATTGCTCTTTACTGTTTAACTGCAGGGAGTCTATAACCTTCAGTGAACCATTAGTTTGTTTATTATTAACCTCTATTAACATTTATTTGGGAGGATCACACACTACTTCAAAATATGAACTCTTTAATTGAGGAGGTTTATTTCTCCTTTAATTAGATTTTTTTAATGTATGAAGCGTGTTATGATTAATATTCAGAATATTGTTATATAGGAATACAAGAAACACTAATACATACACTAGAGAGTATCGCTTCTCTCGCATCCATAGTCTAATAGTTACTTGTCTAAGCCAAATATATTATCAAGATGGTTGTATAGTCTTTTCTTAGATTACCTTGAAATGTATTATATATTCTCTCAAACCGATAGTTGCAAAAATTATATGAATAAAAGTAGAGAGTGCCATAGTGATTCTAGAGATATATAAGTTGATAAAGCCGTAAATGTCAACTGAATGAATAATCATCATAGAGGAGTTACAGAGCTCAGAGGTCTCAAACGTTTTTTCTTTAAGATCCTATGACAGGTTTTTACCTCAAACAATACAGGTTTAATGCAGATGTCATATAACCATAATTTGGTTACCATGCTCATATGGCTATATTTAAGTATGGGGATTTGTAATGTATATGGTTTGTGTAGCATCAATAATTCAAAGAGATGATTTGCCAGCACAAAAATAATAATATTAAGGACAGCTAGTAAATAGTTGATGACACAAAATGAAACTGTCACCACTTCCATCAATTAAATCCCTTAGATTTCGGATAGTAAATTATTGGGTGCACAAATTAATTACAACCATCAATATATACTTATGTATACACAGACTGATACATAGGTAAGATTTACAGTACATCTTAGGCAAATGTATTCTGTCCACCTATCTATGTTAAAAATTTCAGAGCAATTAATCCTCAGGACAACTTTATATATATCACAGGGATACTTAAATGATCACTGTCGTGTATTTAAAGTTCATATGTTTTTTAGGCTATTAAAAACATTGTGCAGTTTAAAATAAATACACGTTCATATTTTTTCTTACTCGACTGTGTAAGTTGGCCAGCTCTCACCTGGGGATTGGGAGCAGGACAAGGCTAATATGTCATTTGCTTAGTCCCATGGCATAATTTGCCGCCCCCCCCTTCCCCCCCCTTAGTGGACATGCTCTGTCTGAACCAGAGTATTAGCTGGTCAGCTATATTTTTAGTCCAGGTTCCAGACAAAGCTAGGCACAATTAGAAGGGGAAAACGTACACTGTCAAAAGTAAGAAAAAATACAAACTTTTATTTATTTTAAATTGCATACTGTTTTTAATAGTCTGTGCCCCGACAGACAAACATTTGAGCTTTACTTGTAAATGCACTACAGTGATCCTTTATTTTATTTTGTTATATTTATCACTGCCACTTAATATACCACTCTTTATGTAAAGTAGTTTTTTTTTCTTTAAAATTTTACTACTTATAACTTAGATATAGGTCCATTCTTATAGCGATGGTGTACAAATATAATGTAAATTGAAAAAGTTTACAATTTTTAGCTTTTTGTATTGTTGTTGCCAGCAACAAAGGAATAAGTGATGGTGTGTTAGAAAGGAAATCTAAATTATTTTGCTTTCTACTTTATTGTAAAGTGTGAGAGTTAGAAAAATACAGAGAAGATATGTATGTAATAAACACAAATAGGTTTTACATCTCAAGGGATTAGACTCTTTGCCTTAAACCACTTTGTGAAGATGGCCCTAAATGTGCTTACATCATGTATTTTAAAATACATTAATACTTTCCATTCTAGAAATACTTTCACTAACACATGTTAAGATATGACTACTGTTTTAAAGAAATACGCACAGGTTCCAAATATGGTATCATTTAAAACTATTGGTAATTACAAGTCCTTTATAAATCCATTGTTAATAAACAGTGAATTTTCCTACAGTACACCAACAACAGTAAACTAACATTGAAGTCTGCAATATTTAGCTGTCAATCAGTCTTTCTGATCCACCCTGATCACACTTGACCTCAGCTGAAGACAATAGATCCAAAGGCTTAGGGCCTCATTCTATTATCGGCCATAGAAGATGCGGGGCCGCAAGGACCGTCCGCAAGCTATTTGCCTATTCTATTCCCTTCCGGCCGGGGATTCCGGCAGGCTTGCGGCCGGCGCCTTGCTATCCCTTGCGACCGCACGCGCCGGAGGAAAGCCTTTGATCTTAAACGGCCGCAAGATATTCGGCCGTAAGAAAATCCTGGTTGCTATTCAATTGCTCCGGGAAACCTCTCTGCAAGGCTAAAACCGAGCCGCAGCTTACTTGCAGCAAAAAGGTCCCGCAGGCACACAATTAAGTACATTTTAAAGCCATAATAAAGCCATCCTGCACTCTTATGAGACTATAAAGTGATTGTAGGTGTTAGCATTAATAGCACAACATTCCCCTACACTCAAATCCGTAAATATATATTTTTTAAAATTTATGTCACATATCCATGTAAAAAGTCCAGGGGGCTTTGAGCACCTCAGACCCGCCCACACTGCGGCCGGAAAATAAACAGTTAATGTAATCTCGGATTTGGGCTGATGAGCAAGCTTGAGAGGGGGTTGCTATTAATCCTCATGTCCCCCATAATTATCCCTAGCATTTACAGAGCTTTACAGTGCCGTCTTGAATTTATTTTTGCATTTTAAGATTTCTGAGCTTACGGCCGATTGCAAGATATACGGCCGGCCGTAAGGGGATATCCTTGCGGCGCCGTATAATTGAATTGCAAGGTAACGGGAGCCCCGCAAAGAATCGCAGCTTTGCGGCCGATTTACGGCCGATAATAGAATGAGGGCCCTAGTAATTATTGGTAATCAACTTTAATTAACAAGAACTTACAATCTTGCTTTGTGAGACTATCAGAAAGGCTGACTGATCCACAAAGGTAAGTGTTAGGAAACAGTATTTTTTTCCAAAACCATTCAATTAAAAAAAGTACCTGTTGTTACCCATAGTTTAAATGTATAGTAATATTTCAAACCTCTGCTGTGTCACTTTCATGTAACTTAGTATTTACATGAACAAACCCCTAAAACAGTTTACTGTACTAAAGGAAAACAAGAGATAGCTCCCTTTTATTTGGCAGTAGTATTCCCAAATAAAAAATATGATGGATGGAAATTAATTAGCCTCCTCTTTCTCACCTTGAAAACTAATCTTCCCCTCCCTACTAATCCACTTTGATTTCTTATGTGCTTTACTTCTTTAGGCCCTTCCTCAATATACCTCCCTTTACTTCTATTACATGTGAAAACGTATTGTCCTGCTTCCTGTCTTAATTCTCTTACACCCAGCATATGTCAGACACCTTCTCACTTAAACATCAAATTGTAATTAAAAGTACACCTTTTATAATTGGTACTGCAGTAAATTATTGCTCTACTATACAATTTTTAGTCTGCACATTTGACACTTAAAGATACTGTGTATGACCTTTCATATTGTAAGTCTTTATAGACATCAGTTAGATCTAAGCACCGTTCTTTTGTATTTTACCATTGATACATTTTTTTATGTTCTGTTAGATTAATTGATAAACATGTTGTTAAGACTCTGATTAAGAAAATTACATATGATATGACTACTTCAACCATCCATACAGTACAAATGTTTTTTTTATTTGTTATATACAAAAAATGTTGGTTTTATAATCATGTGATCTCTTTCTAGTATAAATAATTAAGATACTAAATTCAAGTGGCAAAAAATAAGTAAAACCCTGTATGCATGTCTTGCACAAGAACATATGTTGAATGTAACTGGTATCTGTCCCACTGATATGATGAACTTGAGACTCTGTACCTGTTTGTAAAAATCTAAATTCTTAAAATATTAATTTTAAAAGAAAGTGGTTTATCCAGTTGTTTCTTGAGAACATAAACTGTTTCTATCTTTGTACATAGCTGTGAAAGTCGATGCACCAGCACCACCTTCTGGTTATTACTTATTCTTCCATCCTTGTCACACCGTAAATGTGCTTTACAATATGCACAAATCAAGCTGATTGAAATTCACTACTGGAGCAATATATAATGGTATTATTATGAATATAAAAAAATATATAAGAAAAAAATATAAAAGATAAGCGGCATATTTCTATGCAGACAAATTGTTTATTCCACCTTTTCATTTTTAAATAGCTTCAAAGTAGTGAACTTAAAGAAAATCTGTCATTAGAGATTTGTTTTGTATATTGCAATACAAGTAACTTATGTAGTTATGTAAGTACTCAGCGAGACATAGCTATATCCAGAAGGTGACCCAAAATATAAAACATACAAAGCAACTAGATTTTCTAGGAACCAGTAAGGAAGTGCATTTTTAGATATATGTACCCCTGACTTAAGCTATAGACATGTTCTTTTTAAGAATTTGTATATGAAATTGCCACCATTTTTCATATAAAGTGCTTTTACCCCAACTCGGTGCATCTTTGGTGATACCTTTTTTATTTTATATATTTGGTTACAGGTGTCCCTACTCTTTTGTGTATCTTTGATTTTTTTTATTTTTATTTGAGGTGAATTTTGTTTGGGAAATTAATATTAAATAATGTTTACAAATTAAAAATGGGAAGGGTGGGTGGACTCCAGACTATTTGTGTCATATAGATAGCCCCCATAGGCCTTTTATGGTAGCAGTGTAATGCTTTTTATGCTAAGCTGGTAAGGCTAAAGCCCTTGATAAAATAAGATAATTTATAATACAATTTAGACTTGAGCTTGAACAGAAGTTACTGAAATATAGTCATCCTAAAGTGGTTGATCACCCTATAATAGTGTCAACCGTCCCTCATAATCACATTTAAACATGTTGCACAGTGGTGAAGCTAGTGAGTGGGGGACACAGTGCAAAATAATCCCCGCACAGCTTTATACCCTCACGCTTCCCGTAAATAAATTGAGTCCCCCAATTTTGCAGGTTGTGGCCCCTGCCTTGTAGTGAACTTTAGTAGCTCCACCTTTCATTTTGTACATTATATGTATGCCCAACTTCTTCAGTCTTAACCCCTTCCCCTTTCTGACAATTGAGATCTATAAGTACATAGATAAGGCTGTATATACTTTAGTCTGACACATTAGCACATTTTAATGGCATATGAAGACATTTTAAACAGAAAATAGACATTGAGTGCATGAAGAAACAAATCTAATTAATAAATCTATCCTAAATGCAATGTCAGACACTTTTGAAGACTACAATGATTAGTGATCACGCAGGAAGCAAATTAATAATGAGCAACATGTTCTGTAATTGGAAAATGAAATAACAAGGTAATTAACTATGACATTTTTATAATCACTGTTTTTTATTGTTCAGATTTCAATCTAATAATAAATATTAATGTATTAATAAATATTACACTTTATTACATAAAACATCTGCTGTTTTATATAATATGTGTAAAAACGAATTCCTGTTTTATATTTGTTACTCTAATGTCCTATATTGGTTTAATGTTGAACTGCCCACTATGCCATGACAAATGGATATTTTTATAGTGTCTGCTCACATATTAATGTCTCACCAAGTTGTGATGCTAAAGCAAGTCTATTGGTAATTTCTCCTGGCTCTCTTGAGAACAGCACAGAGATCTATTCTTTGTAACTGCCCTGGAGATGACTGTAACCTCATATTGATCAGACGATTGAATATAAATGTCAGCACTGCTAGTATTGCAAATTACATCATTAACATGATCACTAAACCATGACTTCTTCAATAGGGTGTTTATCTTTATTCATTTTCCTTTTGCTTCATTCATTTTTAAGATGAAGAACAAAATTAGTTGCGCTAACCAGTTAGATTGGTGTACAAGTCATGAGAAGAGATCACGTTGACAAGTTGGTAGAATTGGAATTTAATATTTTGAGTACAGCTATTGAACGCCTCTCAGCTGATGCAAGTTAGTTTCAGTACGTTGATGTTTTTCATACTCTTTTCCAGCATCCTTTGGCACCCTCCTTAATGGCAGCTGTAATGGACAAACTTAATGAGAGGAATATGCTTCTGGAAGAGCTTACTTCGCTGAAGAAGGATACCAGGTGAATCTCCACTGGTCGATTCCAGTAGCCAGTGCAGGGCACACAAGCAATATCCAGGGATATCACTACACAGTAAAAGAATGCAGATTCACAGGAGTACAAGAAGCAGAAGAATAATTATATTACCTGAAACATTACTTTGGCTATTCAGTAATAGCACAGTTAATTTCTCTCTTTTTCTGCTCTTGGTCATATTTTAGACATGATACTTTGACTGAATTAATTAAATGATGCACTGAGGCCTGGTTACCTGGCCTTTTTGTTAAGGAACCACTACAGGAAAGATTGTTACACCCCTTTCAAAATGTTTACAAATTGTGTTAAGACCAAAATTTTGAATTATGTACTATTTGTGCTATTTATACTACAGTATATATGTTGACCTTTTTACTTGTGTTTGTATATAATTTTCCTTTTTTCAGATGTGCAATAAAATAATAATGGGTGGTATAGTTTATAGTTGTTTTACATAAAAAAGTGCAGAATTTGTATGAAGAATATCAAGCAATGGAGGTAATTTTAATTGTAGTCATTTTCTTTCTATGGGTTATTAAACAGACACTATAATGACCTAGCTTCCATGACTTTTAAGTAGTAAAGGATCAGTATAAACAATATTTTGGGTTATTATGGTTAAGAAAAAGTTGATATTTTGTGAAAAATCTGAATAATGTTTGTTTTCCCAACATAATTGGGTTGGAGCTTCTCCCAACTTTTTCAAATTGTGACATGAAGTGCAGCACGTTTTGTCATACTCTGACAGCAGTAGAGAGGTTCGCTACAGGCTTTGCCACATGTTGAAAAACATGGGAAATAACAAGCTAATTTCAGTATAAGTTTTCTCACAAATGATCAACTTTTTTCATCACAAAAAATAAAAGTTGTTAATACTGATTTTTTTCGACTTAACAGGCATGCATTTTGGATAACTACAGTGGACCTTTAAGAAATGATTTAGGCAGAATGAACAAATTACTAGATTAAGCCCAAAGAGTCAACTACCAAATATTACTTTGTTTTATAGTCATGACATTAGCAATTAAATTATTAACAGTGTTGATAGTAAATTACTGTGAATGAGGATTACTGCTTATTATATCCAACACCTCAGGGGTAAATATACTGTATTTTTTAATGTACTTTATAATAAAATGTGTATTTCATTAAAAAAAAGTCATTTTTTAAAAAAAATGTTTTTTTTAAAGATGTTTTGAAGTCAGACAGTACATACCACTACAACATAGAACATCATTTGTACAGGGGGTGATGCGAAATTAACAAAGTAATTATGTGTATATTTACTTAAGAATATCTTTACATTTATTTGAAAAAATATGACGGAACAGAAAACTGACAGGTAAAAAAAATTGAGAATGCAGTGAATTAACAAGAAAGGCATCTTTGAAGTAAGTCCAAAATTTGATCGCAAACTTGCAAACTTCTCTGGGTAACAATAAAAGTGTTCTAAACGGAATTGTCTGCAGAAAAGTGTCTACAAAGTTCTGAGATAGAAACCCCTGGTGTACAGATACATTATCATGATATGGCTAATATGTCTGTAGGTTCTGTTTCCATTACTTTACTAGGCTTGCACAACTTGTGGGCAGGTCCATATTACAGAAACTTTTGCTGCATCTTACTGTAGACCAGATTGCACACCGCTCTGGGACTCTCACTTTTGTCTTCTTGAATGCAAATAACCCTAAGGACCAGATTTATCAAGCAGCAGTTTTGAATATCCCATCAATTACAATAGACAATATACCAAGCTATACGCAAAGCATTATTTAGTAGTAAACACCACTATACATAAATCTGTATGATAGAAACCGCGCACATCCAATTGGATGCATAATTGCTGGCAAACAGCTTAAAGATGTCTGTTGATACTCCAGCAATAATATTTTTGAACACATTTGTGCTATTTATTTTCTTAAGTTGCTGTAATTAAATAGAGCAATGTTATTTGGTGAAATAATAGGAATAGTTATAATAAAACAAGAAAGAGTTACGCAGATAACGCTGCAGTAACAAATATATACGCTAATAAACACATAACAAATATAGGTATCCTCAAGGAAAGTATGCAAACATACAACCACATGTATATAGGGCTAAATAAATCAAAAAGCTACTATCATATATATATATATATATATATATATATATATATATATAGTGTAAATAAAAAGTACATCTGTGTTCACATTTGAATGCCTAAAGCAAGTAAAAAAAAAAAACCTGCTTTCAGCTCAGATTTCCTAGAAAACAGTTATTACACTGCATTCTGGGAAGTTGAGCTGGGACACACAAATGTGCGCACAAATGCCTCGCTCTTCCTTCCGTAGCCTTTATCAAACATGGCTTCCTTTAAGCCTATGCATGCTGTATTACACAGCTTTAATGCAAAGCCAAGGTTGGAATAAACACAGGCGGAGTATCCAATCCATGTACAGCTGTTTCAAGCTTACTGGCTATCATCAGCATGGAGCGGGATCTCAGCCTGTGTTGTGGAAATTATGAGTAGGTAGTTCACCACAACAATCATTTATAATATGGTGGGCAAAAGAGTGATAGAAGCCCTCCACCGTACAGTAGTACAGTAAATAAAAAGTACATCTGTGTTCACATTTGAATGTCTAAAGCAAGTTAAAAAAAACCTGCTTTCAGCTCAGATTTCCGAGAAAAACTGTTATTACACTGCATTCTGGGAAGTTGAGCTGGGACACACAAATATGCCCACAAATGCCTCGCTCTTCATTCCGTAGCCATTATCAAACATGGCTTCCTTTAAGCTTATGCATGCTGTATTACACATATGTACTTTTTATTTACTGTACTATTGTACGGTGGAGGGCTTCTATTGCTCTTTTGCCCACCATATTATAAATGATTGTGTGGTGAAATATATATATATATATATATATATATATATATATATATATATATATTTTAATAAATATGTGAAGTGCACTATTAATATAAAGTGCAAAATACTTTCAGGTGTTTAATAAAGGATATAGCAACAGTACGAGTGGAATATAAATATCTCTCTCTCTCTCTCTCTCTCTCTCTCTCTCTATATATATATATATATATATATATATATATATATATATATATATATCTAAGGTGAAATATCACTATAAGGTGCATCAATAAAAAAAAAAAAGTGTATATATTTACATATATATTTGTTGAAAAAAAAAAAAAAAGCATATGCCCTTGCTTCAATCTGATACAAAATCACATTAGGCTGTGTAGCGGACACACAAATAAAAGATGATCAAATATATGCACATGCTCCTAAACAAGTCATATGTGCCCTGCTCCTCAGTTGTGCAGTGGTTTGATTAATTTCAATCATATTTCGAAGTAGCTGATCCCCTGATCACCTTGCCCCGTTTGGACTCTTATTTATTTGGTTGTGGGACTGGGCTCAGGATTTTACAGTATGTTTAATAGTTATTTAATATGTTATGATGTTAGATTCTGTATGTATGCATTTTAGATTCATCAAGAGTTAACGGATTTAGAATTTGATGAGGTAATCAGTATGCGCTGTGCTAAGAGTTAGTTATGTAATCCTGGTCTGAGGTAAAATCTGCTCTGACTGATGTGTGTATGCCTCTGCCAGGGAAAAGGGTAAAGTAACAAGTCTCATATATATATATATATATATATATATATATATATATATATATATATATATATATATATATATATATATCCGAGCCCATAGTGAAGATTATAGCTGTGCTAGTCCTGTACAACTAGTTAAGTGGATGTTATGATACCTTGCATATGAAACATTGTCAATGACTGGATTAGCACTTTATACAAAACCCAAAAGACTCACAGACTGTTATCAGTCCAAGTTTAAACATACATATATTAGACCTGCTATGAATTTCAAAAGCAATTAAAGCAGTTCCTGATTGTTATTATACTGAGCCTGCGTTCATGTTTTTAAATGCTGCATTTAGGTAAGGGCATTTAAGAGACATCTGTTGCCTTGGTCAAGGGACAAAAATAACCTGTTGTATCTGCTGGATAGGTTTGGCCATAACAGCCTTATCAAGCCCAACTGAAGAAAGCAGATCACCCCAACACTGATCACCTTCATCCATAATATGCCCAATGTATCTATCACCTTCCATATCCCTTAGATTGTTAATTTGCCTATTCTCAGATATGCTGCTCTCACATTTGTTTGAGTGTTATAGGCAAAATGCAGATAAGCTGGAACTAAAGTTTCCAAAATTCTTTCAAATTTTAAATAATGTGTATTTCATGGCAAAATGTATTTATATATAACTTGTGGCGAGACTGTTCAAATTTACACAAAACTTCAGTTTCATATTTTTTGTAGAACTGTGAACATTTTAGCAATTTTGAGTGGCTTACCTACATATTGAACTAAGCCAGTTATGTAAAGTGACAGTGCTATGTTCTGGCTGTTTGTTCAAGTTTAGCTGATCAAAAAGGAGCTAGAGGTTGGCCTTTATATAGAAAAAACTGTAGATGATTGACACAAGATGATTCCATGATTTGCACAATGGATCTTTTCTTCCGGTTCCCGGACAATCAGGGTAGTAAAGATATGCAGAAAGAGTATGACAACATATCTTGGCCCTATTTTTATTTTTATTTTTTTAAATACAAGTTTGAGAATTTGTGGAGTCATCTCTTTAGCTATTCCAAAATGTCTACATTACCAATAATTAATTAAACTCTCCCCTTACATAGGGTGCGCAAAAGTGTTGTCTACTTTCACATTTCTTCTGTAGCAATCTGGACCCCTTTATTAGGAACCTAAAAACCTCAGAGATATTAAAGCTAAAGAATTATGTTAATTGGAAACTGAAACCTCTACATTCACTGAGCTAGTAATTACATTCTGTTAGCAACACTACTCAAATATTACTGGTTATATTAAGAACACTCAACAGCTGAGTTCCAGGTTTAGTATCAACATCCGCAAATCAGAAGAACATAACATGAAGAAAATTATATCCCAACTGATTTACATGGATAGAGAAACCTCTGAAACGTCTTGGCATCTACTTCCCTAAAGACATAAACAGGCTATACAAGCAAAACTGCTTAAAGTCTTACAAACATTTACAATGATCTTAATTCACAAAAACACTTCTCCTACCTTTTATAGACAGAACCATCTCATAAAAATGGTACTGTTCCAACAACTCATGCCAAATCCAATTGCTACTCAAAATCTACTCAAACATCAATTTAAAAATCCTTGACAAAGAATTTCTTAAAATATTACAACAGCCAAGAACTAATGGAGGCTTTATGACTTGCTAGAGACTGTAGTGCTCACAGAAGTAGATACATAGACTGCATGAGAGATCAACGTGTTGTCCCATACATCACTTTGACGTAACTACTACACATCCTGAATGCTAAAATACCACAATGCTGTATGACCAACCCTTTATAAATAGTTCCATTAAGAATTGGCAATACATCAGAAACTCATTTCACCTACTCTTCATAGGGATGTTAAAGCTTATTCTACATGCTTTTTGCCGAACAGCATAGTGATAACTCAATTCCATTTACTTGAATGGATAGGTGATAAGAAAATGTTGACTTTGTGCAATTTTGGAAAACTTGTTTCTGAAGTATGTAACAAACTTGCAACATGAGTCACTTTATAAGCATAAAAGCATTTTAATGACAAATTTAAATTTAGCTGCTTTTGCTTGTGTCATGGTTAATCTCATCTTGGACTGTTAATCTATCAGCTAGAAGGGAAGATTGATCATACTGTGGCTTACTCTTCTATTTAGCTCTATTGTCAAGAGCAATTTATAGGGGCAGACTTTCTTGATAACTGAATAAAGATGTTATCTGAATCAATGATTCCTCCAGTTCCTCCCAAATTTCTTATTCTGTTAGGAATAAAGGCAGACTGGCTTCTGTAATTAAAGCCAAATTTAATACAATGCTTACAAATTTTTAACTTTGCTAAACCTGTGCCGTTTTTAATTGATTAAGAGTGTACTACAGTATAACTGACACTTCAGCGGTCCTTTAAAAAGTCCTAAAACAGATTAGTTTAATTCTGTATGCAGTAATATAAAGTACAATATCAGTTGCACATGATTAAAAGGTGGCATTTTCTTGTAGTAAACACACATTGAAGTTTGTAGTTTGTGTGTCATCCCATTTTTTGATTTCCTCTTTATATTTGTGGTAAAGACTAATCTTTGCTAATTCCTCGCTGAGAATTCACACATGCCCAGAGAGATTGAATCAATTGGCAACTGTAACGTTGGATCGCACTTTGAACTTGTACATGGCAAAATGCATTTTCGCAGGCGTTACTCACATGCTGAATGCCCGAGACCTGGGATAATTGCGTAACTGGGTATGCGCTGCATAATTGCATTGTTTGCGGCATGGCCACTTTATTGCGCATGCGCAGCGGGGATGGAGGAAAGAATAGAGGGAGAGAGAAAGGAAGGGGAGAGGGCGGGAGGGGGACAGAGAAAGGGATAGAGAGAGGGAGAGACAGGGAGGGAGGTGGAGAGAGGGAGGGATAGCGTGGGAGAGAGCACAAAGCGCACACACAAACAGAGGGCGCACAAAGACAGAGGGCACGCAGAGACAGCATAGGCAATTGAACATAACATATGACACCGTCATTTATGATAAGCAAGTAACTAGTAACAACATATTTAATATGTAACATATACCGTATTTATCGGCATATAACACGCACCGGCGTATAACACGCACCTCATTTTAAGAAGGGAATTTCAGGAAAAAAAAATTCAAATAAAGAACTTTGAAGCAAAATCCTCAACCTCCCTCCTCATCCTCAACCCCCTCCTCAACCTCCCTCCTCATCCTCCCTCCTCAACGCACATAACAATTTTCTGTTTTCTATTTCTAAAAAATAGTTTTATGTATATATTTTTCTCATTTCACTTCACCAACTTAGACTATTGTGTTCTGATCCATCACATAAAATTCAGATTAACAACGTATGTCTCTGTCTGTGGTTTTACCGGAGTGGGTTGCCAGTTCTTTCCCCAGTGGACTGTTATTTGTCTGACCTCTCTGCTATGACCTGCCCACCTAGAGTGACCCTACATGGTATAACTCACAGCTTCATTGAAGTATACAAGCCCCTTCACCACCCCAAGGTAGCAATTCAGAAGGGGAACAGGGGAATATACACCATATTAATCTACTCTAATCCATCAGGAAGGGCCCCAAGCACGTATGGAGGCTGTGCAGAGGCACGTGGAGCAACTCGCCTCCATCAGGGATAATCTCTGCTACGCCCATCCTGGAAAGCCCCCCTTGTCATTGCTGGTGGCCATGTGCCAAGGTTTATACTCATTATCATTTCGTGAAATTCCATCAAGTGCTTTGCTATCAAAACATTTGCATTATCACCTGTCCTATTGTTATCAGGCCTTCAGGGGAATGTTGATACTCCACAGTATCACAAAGTGTTTTTTCCATTTGTATTAACCCTATGTTGTGTATATATATATATATATATATATATATATAGTATCTTATAATGTTAGTATTATTATATGCATCAATCTATTGCATAGCAACTAGGGCTCATTAGTTTACAGATATAGAAATGTGACACAAATGTAATATATGTGGATGTCCCAAAACCAGAACCTTTGAAAACACACTGACACTGTGATAACGGTATATCAAAGCTTTATTTCATACATAGCGCACACTCAGAAATGTACAAGACTGTGCGTTAATATCATGGTTGTGGTGTGGGCGGATCCCGGAAGGGCAAGAGGCTTTTCTTTTCGGAAAAAGGGGATACCTAAAGGGGGTAATGTCAGAGTCTAAGATAAGCATGATGTAGAAAACCAACATTTAGAGATCTTAGTAATTGGTGAAGACTTTAATCTAACAATTCCAATAGATAATAGGGAACTTGCCAAATTTCTAAAATGGATATTCAGGTTTATCTGGAAGAACAAGCTTCCCAGAATTGATAGGAATATTATGTACAGGCATAGAACCAAAGGAGGTCTTTCTTCCTTCAATTTAATTTTATACTATAGAGCCGCTCAATTGGTGTTTTTACCACTAGCTCATTAAATAAAACACAAACCTGTTTGGATATTCATGGAGAATTCACAAATGAGCCTGAAAACTTGGGATGCATTAAAATGGCCCCTTTATCTAAATTTACACAAATTTAAACTCTCCAACCAAATGATTAATCTGATGTTAAAAACCTGAAGGTGGGCTAACTCCAGGGGTCACTTGGTCCATTCTATCTCTCCCCTCACCTCAATATTCTCCACCCCCTGTTTGCCAAGTACTTGCTCTGAAACTTCTCGATACTGGTGGATCTTATCCAAGTTAGATAGACTAGGTTCTTGGTTTCGGAACAACCAGATTATCCCTACAACACAGATGCAGAGAGAAATGTATATTCCCGTTAAATAATTTTTCAATTACCTTAAAATTCGACACTGGGTAACAAAAATAACTAAAACGCATGGCCCTCCAAAATCTTCCTGGTTAACCACTATCTGCCAAAATCTCCCCCTGACGAAAAGGGCTCTTGAACAAAAGCCTTCTTTTATATCTAAACTAGGAAATTGCCCGTCAAAAATGACAGGATTAAAATTGTAAGGCTGGCAATGCTGCTTGCCACACAATGTGAGGCTTTTGGTCCTCTGAGCACCTTCGGTGTTCATTGTGAGCCCGGCTCTGAGCGCCTTCGGTGCTCATTGTGTGGCTTGCAGTGAGCTCCTTCAGCACTCATTGCAAACCTCCCCCCCCCCCATGTACTTCAAGTTTCCTGCTTTGCACTGATCACCTTTGCCGCTCATTGAGGGCCCCACACTGAGCACCTTGGGCGTGGGGCTTTGCCTCTCCCACTCACGGTGCTCATCCTCTTGCCTGCGCTCATTGCTTTTCTCTTACTTGCGCTCATTGCAAGCCTCTCCCGCTCATTGTGAGCCCCGCGATGGGCGCGTTTGGCGCTCATCACGTGACTCGCAATGAGCGCATTTGGCACTCATTGCCAGCCTTTTCTCTTGCCTACTGTACGGGCTGCTCATTGCAGGGTTTGTTAACCTGCAAGTTTAGTGCTTGGGGATGCCATGTGTCTCTTTACAGCACCTCCCCCTGTCCCTGTGTCTTTCTCCTTTGTGTGTGTGCTGAATGTTTACGTTGCACGCAGTGACTGCCCTTTGTTTTATTTTCAAAGTCCTGCGTGCCTGACGCATCGTGTATTTTGTACGTTTTGCAAGCCTTGTTTTCATACCGTTTCTGAAATTTTACATTTTTCGGCCGCCATTTTTTTCCTCACCTAGGAGATTTTCGAGTGACAAAAATTGCTAAATAAGGGTGTAATTCGCTTGCAACGTCGCTACCAGGCTTCCTGTGTCTCCCCCTGTGCTGTGTGTGAATGTGTTATAATTTTTTGTAGATTTTTTTTTTTTTTGGGTGGGTTTTTAGTTATGCCGCTGGCTGCAATGAGAGCCTTCAGCGTTAATTGCAGCCTAAGTACTGTGAGGCTGCTTTGCCTCGTGCATGTTTGAGGGTGCCGCAGGCTCGCCTCACTTTGTGAGGGCGCAACTGGCCAACATCGCAAACGTTACATACACTGACAACTAAATACTGTATGTGATGGGAAAATGATTTAGGTCAGGTTTGGGACCCAGGTAAGTGGACTGAAGCATATTCCAACCTGTCCTGGGGGTCCATGAGTTATAGCCTTTTTGAGACTTCAGTCACAAATTAGAACAAAAGGTAGCTCAAGGTTGGACAAGTAGAATTAATTAATAGGGTGCTACTAGGGATACATATATTCATATATAGCAAAAGACACAACAGGGTTCCCTATTATTGTGCACACCTATATTAACTCAAAAAAGAGCTAAAAAAGTGTGAGATTAAAACTTAGCCTTTAATAAATAAATACTTAAAATATTTATAAAAATGCAGAGGCAGGATGTGTAAATGTAAGTCACTTTAATGTGATGTAATAAATATCATATATTAGATCCAGATATTGAAAAGGAATAAATACCAACAGCCTTATTAAATTGCGATTCGGTAAATTTAAAAGAGCTCTATTTAAGCACACAGCATATTTTTTTTACAGAAGTTTTTAGTTAGTGAAGACCTTGCTTTTGGATAGAAGTTCACTAACTACAAACTTCTGTAAAAAAAATATGCTGTGTGCTTAAATAGAGCTCTTTTAAATTTACCGAATCGCAATTTAATAAGGCTGCAAGTACTTAAATATATCACTGTAAAAACATTTTTTGAAGGTGCTCAATCAATAAGTGCTTAAAGTGCATGAAGTGTTAATTCATAATAATACAGAACCAAAAAATGTAGGTTCTTAAAAGTGCTAGGATTAAATGGCCTATAGTATCAGGCATAGGCTGCCTTACTGAAAATCTAAGTAAATATATAGATTCCATTTTAAGAGAACATGTTGTTACCTTGACCTCTTATGTTAAAGATACAAAAGATGTACTTAAGAAATTGAATGGTTTAAATATAAACCAACAATATTTGCTAGTATCTCTAGATGTAGAATCCCTCTATACTAATATTCGCCATCAGAGAGGACTACATGCAGTAGAATACTTTTTACAAAAAAAAGGCAGAGCATTCAGTAAACACAATGACTTCATGTTGAAATCCTTGGAATTTGTGTTAACACACAATTACTTTGTATTTTTACAATCTTTTTATCATCAAATTCAAGGTACAGCGATGGGTACAGCCTGTGCGCCCACATATGCAAATCTATACGTGGATAGTTAAACTCAACATGTGGAACTATGGATTCGCTATTTAGATGACATAATGATATTGTGGAATGGTACAAAGGAACATCTTCAGAAATTTATAAAAACTTTAAATAACTATATGGGTCTGTATTTAACTTCAGACATCAATGGACAAATAATTTCTTTCTAAGACCTAAGAATCACTAAACAAAAAGATGGCACAGTAAAAACCAATACATATAGAAAACCCACAGCTACAAATAATTTACTATATGCAGAAAGTAGCCATCCAAAAAGTTTGATCTCAGGTATTCCTGTGGGTCAATATCTGAGGATTAAGAGAAACTGTTCTGAGGAACAAGATTTTGAAAAAGAGGCTAAAGAGCTACAATTTCGATTTGAACAACGTGGCTATAAAAAAAAAGATATTGAAAAAGGCCTACCATAAAGCTAAAAAGGTCAATAGAGATAATCTGCTTATAGAGAAAACATCCAAAGACAAGTCTGTCCGATGCATTGGAACATATAATGAAAAATGGTTTGAGGTTAAAAGGATCTTCAACAAGTATTGGCAGATATTACGTGATGATAAAAACATTGAACCTTATTTGAGTGAGAAGGCACAATTAACAAGTAAAAGATCCAGTAATCTAAAGGATATACTATCCAAAAGCCAT
Source organism: Discoglossus pictus (assembly GCA_027410445.1). Classification (NCBI taxonomy): domain Eukaryota; kingdom Metazoa; phylum Chordata; class Amphibia; order Anura; family Alytidae; genus Discoglossus; species Discoglossus pictus. The sequence goes on from CM050163.1 coordinate 324,063,749, forward strand.
TTGGAGTTACCAAAAAATACTACTTGGCTCCAACCATTACATGGTTGTTATAAATGCCAAACTTGCAAAGCCTGCCAATACATTAAACCGGCAAAAATATTTACCTCCCATGACAAAAAACAGATATACAAAGTAAAACATTTAATGACATGTAAAACAGAAATAGTTGTATATCTCATATCCTGTCAATGTGGGATGAGGTACGTAGGTGAAACCTACAGAGAATTAAGAAGGAGGGTGTTAGAACATATTTATAGTATTAAAAATGGCTTTGATGAGGGGGGCGTGGCTAAGCTGCTGAAGAGGGAAGACGTACTCTGTTAGAGCTCCAGCCAAGGCCTAAGTCAATCTGGGGTAATCGACCCCTATAACAGACCTAATCAATTAAATATCTATACCCCTACACTCAGTAGATCAAGGGGAACACATAGATCCCAAAATTGCCAAACAAAGAAAAAGAAGAGAAACCGCGCTATACCGCAAAAGCAGTCTGACCTCACCTGACACCAAGCTGCAGGGCCCGATCCGAGCGCGGAGACCTGCGGTCCCAGGGAGGTACTGAGTAGTCTGCAGGCCTGTAGAGAGGAGGAGGCGACGACCCACATCTCCCCAGGGTACCCCCCCCCCCCCAGCAGCACCTGAGCGGCCACATGCAGAGCCAGCCAGGCCTATAACTGGCCATGAGAGACGCTGTCCTCCAGTGAAGTGAAGGCCCAGGGTCCCCTGGGCCTGAAAACGGAACAAGACAGCACCATCTGGGGCACTTCGGAGAAGCCAGGTCAGTGGGGGCAGCCATAGATCATAGATCAGCATAAGGACAGAGATCTAAGCCCTGTAAGTACCCCACACTCACAACAACCCCCCCCCCCCAAACATACAGGGGCGACAGATCCCAGCAGGGGGGGAGATCAGGGCAACACAGAGACCTCTACCCCTCAGCACAAGAGGAGAGAGAGGCACAGAAGAAGGCCTTAGGGAGCTAATCTGCCTCCTCAGCCCTTGATAAGCTACCATTATCACCCCACATAATCTAGCACAAAGTAGGGAAACCTACATACCTTACCACCATGAAAAAAAAGCCTGATTCATGCAAGGCAGCTCAAGGCCACTTAAGGCCCAAAAATCCAGTTTTTACAATTCCACCTGCTCCACACTACCAGGGAATTTCTGCAACAACGTTGCAGCATACAATCCAAAGCAGCACACTTCTGCAGGCTTTATAACTCTCATCATCCCATTATAACCTGGGAAACGGAATACTCTGGACTTATTTTACAAATTGGCCCATAAAGGCCCCGAAACTAAACGGACTATAATAGCAACAACAAACACGGCGGTCATCCCAAACCCGCCAATAATATAAAATAAGGAGGATCTCACCTAGACTTCCACCACTAGATTCTAATATCAAGGAATCAAGTGACACACACACAACAATGTGAAACATGAAAGTCACCATTTGCTTACTAGAGCTGATGCCTACTCAATAACTCACGCATCTTTGACAATGCAACACCTATAACTGCAGGAAAAAAAAAAAAGAAAGAGAGGATCCTGGGCTACCCCACGAACATTAAACTACAATACGTCACGAAAACTGGAAACCCCGTCAAGTTCAGATCCTTAGCTCCAGGAAACATTCAACATGGGGAAACCTAGGAAAAGCGGCCCCTCAAGGAGTATCTCTGATCATTTCACAAAACAAACAGCTGGCTCCCAACGGGGGCACAGCCCTGCACCAACCTCACCCTCAGGCTCAGAAGGGGTCAGAGACTCAGAGGTCGCCTATCCAAATGTGAATGTGTCCGACTTCTCAATGGCCAAATTTGACATGCTATTACAATCACGGCTATCTGCGGCCATAAAAGAATTTAAACAAGAAATACAGGAACTGGGCGCACGGACCAGTAAACTTGAAACAATCGCAGATCAACTTATTGTAAGCCAAGCTGAAGACAGAATCGACATATCTGCCAACACTGGGCATCTCAAGGATCTGGAACTAAAGCTAGAGGACCTTGAAAATAGGAGCAGGCGACATAATATACGCCTGAGGGGGATACGTACCGCTGTTATGGACCTGGTAAATTACACGAAAGCGGTGGTATCTACCATACTCCCGACCCTCACCCAAGAACCTTGGGACATAGAAAGGGCACACCGAGCCCTGGGAGGCCCAACAACTCCTAACTTGCCAAAAGACGTGGTGGTATGCTTCCTACGGCAGCAGACTAGAGATTCAGTACTTCAGGCCGCCAGGAAAGCCCAGGCCATCTTAGGCCCAGACGGAGCGGAAATCCAGATCTATGCAGACTTGACCCCATCGACCCTATATAAACGACGACAGATGAAACCGATCCTACAAACCCTGACGTCGCACCAAATAAAATATAGATGGGGGTTCCCCTTCAGCCTCACCTTTCAGGTGGGCACAAAAACACACACAGTGCACTCATTGGAGGAAGGAAGGGATACTCTTCACCATTTAAGACTCCTGAAGGAGGGGGAACTACTTAGCCCCCAAGGGGCTATTGAAGCCCAAAGGCCTGCAAGAGAATGGACTGAAGTAGCCCAACCTAAACGTCAAAGATCACAGAAACAAGGGAGAGAGACGCCCGACCTCGATCCCAAGGCAGGCCCGTCATCATCGTAGACGGTCTGCATCTGGAGACATCACCCTCCACATGGCACAAATTGCCTCAGGACAAAATGAAACAAAAAGACCCAAACTACTCTGACAAGAAAGGCCCATTCTGGGAGATTATAGCGAACTTTGCCACTGACTAAAAGTTGGCACAAATAGTCAAGAACTGACAAAGTCTAGATGACATTTACCCAATCAGGGGCAGAAAGGGTCCCTAGAGGACTGCACACAGGAAGGAAGATAATCCCAGAGACTATACCAGCATTCTTAAGGGAAGACCACCCTTAACTAGTTTAGACCGACTGGTTTCCATCCGGGCATTCCAACTTCCCTGTTGATAATTGTTTAAGTTTACTACAATCAGGTGTTAGAACTGTTAAAGATGCTTAACCCTATGTTTACCTAATGTCTTCAATTAATGCCATGTTTTATTGTATTGTTCTACATTTTTAGGCAATTCAGCTCTAGGGCAATGACCCTGGACATTCCCACCAATATTTGTAAACGAAGGCTTTATGCCTTCCTCCCCCTATTATTATTTTTCTCTTATTTACACTACCGATGCAAAGGAGGTTATGATATACCAAATACCACACTAACTATCTATACTCTTCTTACTTCCCTCCTAGCAGCTGAGAACAACCATCAATCCACCTGGTACACCTACCAAACGACAAAACCCCATCTTTACCCGCAAAGATCCGGCTCACCCCACAAACAAGACTAGGCAAAGAGAGCTGCCCTGGACCCCTGGCCTCCTCCCATCCGGGCGGTGAGTATAGTACTCTGGGAAGCCTGACTACAGAAGTAAAATGTGATACCACACTATGACTGACACGGAAATAACATTTATCACACATAATGTAAGAGGGTTTGACTCGCAATTTAAAAGACGGAAGGCCTTTAATACTTATAAACAATACCACCCCTCAGTACTCTTCCTACAAGAGACGCACTTTGTCAGAAACAAGATCCCTAAATATTTATCCAATCTCTATCCAACCTTCTTTGCCACTAGCCATTCCACAAAAAGGGCAGGAGCCGCAATCCTGCTGCACAAAGACCTCCCCTTCATCTTAGACCATAAAAAAATAGACCAAGACGGCCACTTTGTGCTCCTTACAGGTTCCCTATTCGGGAAGAAAGTTACTTTAATCTCACTATATGCCCCCACTCTTATGCCACAGAAAATTTTCATACGGTTACTGCAGTATATTAAATCTCATGATCTCGGGAAAATAATCCTAGGAGGGGATCTAAATTCAGTCTTATCACCATTGGACAGATCAGGAGAGGGACGGAGCAGTCAACTCACTAAAAAACAATCCCAAATTCTAGCTTTATTGGAAGAACTCCACCTGATAGAACTCTGGAAGGAACAGCACAGAGGGGAAAGGGAATATTAATTCTACTCCCCAGTACACAAGACATACTCTAGAATAGATGCATTTTATACAGATTCCTCCCTACTAGACAACATAGTGAACTCGGGAATCCATCCGTGCCCCTGGTCAGATCACTCCATAGTAAGTTGTACAATAGATTTTGGCTTTGCATTTAAAACCCCATACTCATGGCGACTCAACGAGATGCTCATGTCAATGCCTCATTTTAGGGATCACATAGCATCTGACATAGAACTTTATTTCTCCACAAACCTATCGACAGAGGTGGACTTAGGCTGGGTCTGCGCAGCCCATAAAGTATTCATTAGGGGCACATGCATCAAGCTTGCAGCAAAATACAAAAAAAACCAAAAAGCCAGAGAAAGATGGTTGCATGCACACCTAATGGACCTAGAAAAGCTCAACCAAAAATCTCCAACATCAGAAAACCGCACCAAAATAGACAAAATAAGGGCTGAACTAGACCTAATCCTCTCGGAGCAAGTAGAGAAAGCCATGAGATGGACAGGCCATATATATACCAAAGCCAACAAACCCAGCGCCATGCTCGCTAGGAAACTAAGACAAAAAACTAACCAATCAAAAGTCTTTAAAATTAGACAGCCCACAGGAGGGATAACCTCCAGCCCTGCGCATATACAAAAATAATTCACAATGTTTTTTCAAAATCTATACTCTTCCCTCAATCTCCCTATGGATAACCATATACACCAATTTCTAGGATCGATAGATCTCCCAATGATGTCCCCCCAAGAGATGGACCATGTCAAAGCTCCAGTCACAATAGAAGAAGTTATTGAAACTATCAAATCTTTAAAGTCAGGTAAAGCCCCGGGGCCGGATGGATTCACGAATCTATACTACAAAACATTTGCAGAACTATTAGCACCACACATGACAACACTATTCAATAATATGCTAAAGGGACACAGTATCCCCCCCGAACTAAACCAAGCTAATATGGTATTCTTTCAAAAGCAAGGGAAAGACCCCCTTCATGTGCAGAACTATAGACCAATCTCCCTCCTGAATGGGGATATCAAAGTCCTGGCCAAACTTATGTCCAACAGAATCAACACATTTCTTCCCAGACTGATCCATAAGGATCAGGTGGGGTTTGTCCCGCACAGACAGGCAGGGGACAATGTCAGGAGATTATTAAATTTAATACATATATCTCAGCAACATAGAACCACCATGTGTCTCCTAGCATTGGACCTAGAGAAGGCCTTCGACTCAATAGAATGGAAGTACCTCTGGGCAGTCCTCAGGAAATTTGGATTCCCAGAACAATTTATTAACCTCCTGAAAATATACTATGACAAACCTCAAGCCAGCCTCAAATTAGCAGGAGATAACCCCTCCATAATTAAGATTGAAAAGGGAACGAGACAAGGATGCCCCCTCTCCCCCCTGCTCTTCGCGCTAGCAATAGAACCTCTAGCCCAAATGATTAGATCTAATGCGAAGATAGAGGGGGTTATAGTGGGTATGCACCACATGAAAAGCTGTTTTTTTGCAGATGATTTGCTCTGCTCCCTAACGAACCCGACTACATCTGTCCCAGCCCTGATATCCCTCCTAGAACAATTTGGCAGAATATCCGGTTTTAGGATTAACTCGGACAAAACTGAGGCATTAGGCTGCTCCCTCCCAACCCACACTCAGAACTTTTTAAAACAAAATTTCAACTTTACATGGCCAAAGTCAGCAATCAAATACCTGGGAGTTTATATCACCAACTCTATAGACTAAATGTACAAAGCCAACTATCCTCCCATATTCAGGGATTTGCACACTGAACTTTCAACATGGACTAAAGGTGGCCTTTCTTGGCTGGGTCGCATTAATGCGATCAAGATGAATCTATTGCCCCGGCTTCTGTACCTCTTAAGGAACCATCCCAATTCCAATCCCCGCAAAAAAAATGGAAATTTGCCAAAAACAGATCTTTAACTTTATCTGGGAGCACAAACGCCATAGAATCTCAAAAACAGAAATGCACAAAGGTAAACGTATGGGGGGATTAGCATGCCCAAATCTTCACATCTATTTTAAAGCCGCCCAGCTAGCATTCATACCTTTAGCTCAGTCAACACCGCATCAACCATTATGGATGTTTATCGAAAACAGGGCAATGACACCTTATACATGGGTCAATATCCTCTGGCTGCCTGAGGTTCCAGATAACCTGAGGGAAATAGACAACCCCTTCATAAAACTTTCCCTAGAAACGTGGCGTTGGGCTGCTAAAACACGACACCTCTCAGCAACACCCTCCACATTGACTGCATTGGCCCCCCATCCAAGATTCGCCCCAACGCTCACCCAAGAATCACTTTTTTGGTGGCAAACAAGGGGATTTTTGCACCTGGGTTCATGGTTCCAAGATAATAAAATTAAACATCCAGAAAATATAATAAATTCTCTGAACATACCACCCAAAGAATACTTTAACTTCAAAAAACTTCTATTTCATGTGCACTCAATAAAACGGGAATTTGGACCCCCTAAAACAAACTGGTTGATTAAACTCTGCGAGTCGCTCCCTCTGTGTAAAGGTATGATTAGTCTACTATACCAGGAACTCCTTCACAACAAACAGACCAGGAAACCGGCATATGTTTCAGCATGGGAACAAGACCTGGGGCACGAAAGAGATGAGGGCGCGTGGACCTCCACATGGGCCAATTTATCTAAAGGCGCACTTAACTTCAGTTTGCTGGAAACCTCACTTAAGGTTCTCCATAGAACATACATAACTCCAGTCAGGCAACATAAATGGAAAACCAAAGTAAGCCCCAGGTGTTTTAGAGGCTGCCAGGAATCAGGCTCCTTTATTCACATTTGGTGGACGTGTCCTGTGGCAAAAGCCATGTGGGAGGAGGTCTTTGACCTGGTATCCAGGATAACCGATACCCACATTGACAGAGACCTAGAGATCGCACTTTTAGGGACCAGATGCCCCCTCCTCTCCAGGCCCCAAAATGTACTACTACAATTTATGATGCTGGCGGCCAAAAGCCACTTAGCAAAACAATGGAAAAGCAACACCCTCAGTCTTCAAGCCATAATTAACAAACTTTACTTTATAGCCACCAACAAACTATTATCACATTTATTAGCTGACGCAATGCCCCCATTTCTTGATACATGGAGCCCTTGGCTACACTCCCACCTTAGCTTAAGGGGACTAATGACAACTGACACTGTGACTGAGGCTTTCCCGGATGGGGGGAGGACCGCGGCGTCTAGAACTTAGCGAGCCCATCATGCGGGGCAAGATCAGGTAAGGTGGCAGCGTGGATCGAGTGCAAGATACCAGGTATAATATATACCCACCCCCCCTTATTCCACCCCCTCATATCTTCCCTATACCCAATTAAGTAATCCAGACCCCACCTTATTATCCCCCCTCCACCACCTATAACAAGAATAATATCCCGACCCTCTAAAGGGAAGGGAATTCATTATACTTAATTTACAACAATTAATGACTAAGGAAGATGTACCCAAATCCACAATAACGTTACTAGACAAATAATGTAAACCACATTGCATTTTGTTATGTACTGTTTGATGCATGCTATATATGCCTAATAAAAACTTGATTGGAAATCTGGATAAAGAACTCTTGAAAAAGAAGGCCAAATGGATCTATGCATTAAGCACTAAGAAACCTTTAGGCCTTAATGAGGGTTTCACATTCACTCCATTTATTTAAAATCCTGTATACTTCCCATCTAAAATTTCGTCAAAGATAATACTCTAAGGTCTAGCCAAAACACTGACCTTTATGTACATAATGCTAATGGCTAAAATATCTACTTATATTATATACGATATATAATACATATATCTATACCTCAACAACTGTTCAAAAAGGATGAGACTATAAACTGTAACTCTTATTACTTAGAGATCTATGGCTTTACATATGTTATCAAATAACCATTTGATGGATATGTATTAGTCTATTTGATATATGGCCAAAATCTAGCATTGTATAAATATGGATTCTGCAATGTGTGCTTTGCATTCTCTCCACAATATTTTGAATATGTAACACTACTTACTATGATGATAGATGTTAAGAGCATTACAGATGATAAGCATCACATATGATAAATAGTACAGTGATAGATGAGATATAATAAATAAATATATTTCATAAAAACTGTTCACTGTAATTTAAGCAGCTCTCATAATATACATAACTTAGCCATTTTAGCATTTGATCTCATTGTATAACTTAATACTAGATGTGGTTATATAGGAATTTAAAACTATAGGATCTAAATGGTTCTTTATCAAGAGGTCATTTAAAACATTAAAAATATTTAACCTTCTCCGTTTTTAACTTCAAAGTTCAATGTTTATATTTCAATCATCTATGCTGACTCTATACAGACAAATCTATTTACAACATTCAATTTTATTTTGATATAATGTTTTTAGCCAAATGTACACCGTTCCATGGTAATGTTAAGGCTATAAAGGGAGGCCTTGAGAACATGGCGGTGACCCTTGAAAAAAATCCAGAAACGTGCGTCGGGTTAGACGCAGGAGCGTGCTCGCAGGTTAATGACGTCATTGCTAGGCGTCTAAACCTCGTGGCACGCAGTGTAGGAGCTCCCAAACCAGTATTTTACTATTAACGTTAATACATTAAGGTAGGAGTCTTCCTAGTCGCATATGCACTTTATATATTGTAAGCTTCAGAATAAAAAACGTAGCTTTTAGCTCAATACCATATTACCTAATTATACTGAAGGAAGGAATGAAATATAAGTTTATGCAATTGCACTAGTCACTTTAGCTGCCTAAACAGCCCCATACAATAGGGGTAATTTTAGGAAATATTTAATAAGTGACACAGCATTTTTTCACCCCAGACATACGGGAATCTATACCTATGTACTAGATATACACTATTTTTCACTATTTAATCCTAGCACTTTTAACAACCTACATTTTTCCGTTCTGTATTATTATGAATTAACACTTCATGCACTTTAAGCACTTATTGATTGAGCACCTTCCCAACATTTTTTTTACAGTGATATATTTAAGTACTTGGTATTTATTCCTTTTCAATATCTGGATCTATTATATGATATTTATTACATCACATTAAAGTGACTTACATTTACACATCCTGCCTCTGCATTTTTATAAATATTTTAAGTATTTATTTATTAAAGGCTAAGTTTTAATCTCATATTTTTTTAGCTCTTTTTTGAGTTAATATAGGTGTGCACAATAATAGGGAACCTTGTTGTGTCTTTTGCTATTTTTGAGACTTCCATTAAAATTTTACATAGAGCATATTTTACTTCCTTAAGACTGCACAAAATTAATAACCAGGGAAGCTAAGCTTGTTTTAGAAGATGCCAACTAGAGGGTGACTTCATACATAGTTGGTGGACGTGCCCTATTGTCCAGGGGTTATGGGCTAAATCGGTTCAACTGACCTCTAGAATATTTAATACTACACTACACCCCACAATTGAAAACTGTCTTCTTGGTATTCACAACACTGATTTGAGTTCCCCTCTAAACAAATTTTTCCAACTAATTATGTTAGCGACCAAAAATGTTATAGCCAAAAATTGGAAATCCTTCACTTCAAGGAGGTGATTAACAAGATTAGTTATAAAGCCATTAACGAACGTTTGACACATATTCTGAAAGATACTTGCCACCTGTTTATACAAATCTGGGAACCCTGGTTAACTACTCCAGATAGTATATCCTTCATATAAAACTTTTATAAACCTAACTGATGGGATGGGGGAGACTGAAACGACCCAGACCTCAGCGAAGATCTGAGCTCTAAAATTCGAGGTAATATGATCTGGTTTAGATATGCCTTAGAAAAAATATTCTAGCTGTGTTAGTGAGGAAGTTTAAATTTCATTTTTTTTATAAATGTGTTTGTTGTGTCTGCTGTAATATGCTTATATATATATATATATATATATATATATATATATATATAGTTGTGAGCGTACAGGCCGTTGCTCACGCTTGCGGGCTCGCATAGCGAGCCCGCTGCCCTCGCAATGCGAGGGCCACTGCTCGCGCAGCAAGCCGCGGCGCTCGCATAGCGAGGGCTGCGGGCAAGGGCCTCAGTTGCTGGGATGGAGCGCCGAAGGCCGAAGGCGCTCCATCCCAGCAACTGAGGCCCTCGCGAAGCACACCAGCAACTGAGTGAGCCCGCTACCCTCCCATCACCCTGTGTCCAAGGCCCAGTGTTAGGAGGCGGCGCTCCAAGCCTCTTCCGGGTCACTCCGTGTCTGATCGGCCGCTCTCGGTGCCCCCGTCCCGGCCTCATATGATGCTGCAGTGCCCGGACAGCACCAGGTGAGCTAGCCCGTGACGCACAGGCAACTGAGTGAGCCCGCTACCCTACCATCACCCTGTGTCCAAGGCCCAGTGTTAGGAGGCGGCGCTCCGAGCCTATTCCGGCTCACTGCGTGTCTGATCGGCCGCTCTCGGTGCCCCCGTCCCGGCCTCATATGATGCTGCAGTGCCCGGACAGCACCAGGTGAGCTGGCCAGTGGCGCACCGGCAACTGAGTGAGCCCGCTACCCTCCCATCACCCTGTGTCCAAGGCCCAGTGTTAGGAGGCGGCGCTCCGAGGCTCTTCCGTGTCACTGCGTGTCTGCTCGGCCGCTCTCGGTGCCCCCGTTCCGGCCTCATATTATGCTGCAGTGCCCTGACAGCACCAGGTGAGCTGGCCCGTGCATTGCACGCAAAGCGAGGGCCTCAGTTGCACACCGGCCATATACTCTCCCATCACCCTGTGTCCAAGAAATGTACAACAGGTGTAACCCGCCAATGCAAAAGCCTTACCTACTGGAAGCAATTTAAACACATACCCAACATATTATTATGGTATCTTAGATATATATATATATATATATATATATATATCTATATATATGTGTGTGTATATATATATATATATATATATATATATATATTTATATATAGTGTGTGTGTGTATATATATATACAACACGAAACAGAAACTGCGACCCTCGCAAACTTTACCTCGCAACGCAAACAACATACGAGACACGTTACCACTCATTACGACCTCGCACAAATCGCCTGCGACCATGAACAAATTCAAAACACAATAAATACACACAGCACATACATAAAAAACTTACCTACAGCAAGAGGGAGCATCCAGGACCTCAAAAAAGCAACTTACACCTTCATTTAACTAAAAATAAAACACTTTAGACACTCGAAAATTCTCTAAGCGAGAGAAAAAATGGCCGCCGAACAAAACGAAAACGAGGCTACAGCACTCTAAACACGCAAAACAACACAAGAAACTCGCAAAACACCACAAAACACCTACGGATATTCCGCTAAGACGCATACCACAAATTACCCGCCATTTTACGACAATGCGGAAGTACACAGCTACGCTAACGGTTTGGTCTCGCGCACGCACACTATTACACTGCACACATTCAGCACGCTTACACAGCAGCTCCACACCACTAATGCTGCAGCAACATCAAAACACATTGTCAGCTCTTCAACACAATGCTTCAAAATACGTAAAGTATATTCATTTATTAATGTATTATATATTTATTATTATACACCAAACAGCATTAGCTAACTTACAATTTCATTGCCGTCATTTTTTGACGGGCAATTCGCTAGTATATATATATTTGTGAAGTTAGTTTGAGAATACTTGATAACAAAAAAAAAACAGGACAAAAACATGTAAAGTATTTTGTTTGTTTTTTAATGACTTTATTACAAGTTTCTGAATATAAACTTTAAAAATATACTTTATATTTTAAATACATTTTATATAATATAATTTTTGATTTCTGAGACAAACGTACTTACATTGTAATTTGAAAAGAAATATTAACTATGATGTAAATGTTCTTAATAAAAAACTATTGATATAAAATAAGCATGATGCATAGCACCTACCAGGGTCACGTGTGGTCACTACACCACTGCAACCAGAATCTGCTGAATAAAAGGACCATCAGAAATCACTCAATTTAATTGAGGAAACCAATAATGTACATAACAACTTGTCTAGATCTGCTCAATGAAACAGATGCAAAAACCTCTGGACTGTATAATCCAATCTTGTTTCACACATGCAGTGTGTTCCCAAAACTAAAATCTAAAAAGAAGTGGTCAAGAAAAAAAAAACAAGAGGAGGAGGATAAAAAAAAAAGAAAAACAGGTACCGTATTTTTCGCTCTATAAGACGCACCGGCAGATAAGACGCACCTAGTTTTTAGAGGAGGAAAACAAGAAAAAAAAAATCTGAATCAAACACAAATACACTTTACACACAGATACACACCTACATTACACACAAATATATATATATATATATATATATATATATATATATATATAGATACGCATACATACATATACATACACACATAAATATACATATATATATATATATATATATATATATATATATATATTTATATATATATATATATATATATATATATATTTATATATATATATATATATATATATATATATATAAATATATATAGATACATATACATACACACATAAATATACATACACATACATACACACACATACAAGCACACATACACACACACATACACATACATGCACACACATACATGCACACACATACATACACATACTGCAGCATTTGGGAGCATTTGGGAGCCCTTGACCCTCCCTGACCCTCCTGATCCTCCCTGACCCTCCTGATCCTCCTGATCCTCCCTGACCCTCCTGATCCTCACCTTCCTTCTGATCTCTGCCATCTTGATCTCACCCCAGCGCTTCCTACCAGCACTCCTCGTGTACTGCAGCGTTGCGTGTGTGACGTCACTAGGACGCACCGGCCGACGCGATGCTGGTAGGAAGCGCTGGGGTGAGATCAAGAGGACAGAGGCAGTTTGAAAAGGTATATTCGCCGTATAAGACGCACCAACTTTCCTCCCCCAGTTTTGGGGAAGAAAAAGTGCGTCTTATACGGCGAAAAATACGGTATGTACAGTACAATGCTAAATACTGTAACTGTAACAATATATTAACTGACCGGATTCCCATCTGCAAGCATTACTAACCATTAGATAGTTCTCAGGATAACTCACTGGCCATGACCATTAATAATGATGTGTCATCTCACAATAAATGCTTAACTGTGACGAGCATCAGTGGTCAAGGTGGGGTGGACTATCACCTTCTCCATATGATATTGTTCATCAACATTGATATCACATCCATCAGCTATACAGGTGTTAGCATATATTATAGCAATACAGGAAAATACCCATTAATACTGAGAAGACACAAAGGTCAGGTGCATGTGACATCACTCAGGGGAAGCGGGAAAGGTAGGGAACGGGGAAAGGTAGGAGGAGGATAAGGGGAAAAGGGAGGAGGATGAGGATAAGGGGAAAGGAGGGAAGGGAGATGGAGGATAAGGGGGAAATGGAGGAGGTGGGGAATAAGGGGGAGGAGGAGAGGGGGGAGGGGTAATGGTGCTCTGTGGGGGCTAGGCTTGGGGATAGTACAGAATATAGAAAAAGTGTAAGTATATTTTTTATATGTATGTGTATATACTGTATAGGAGGCAGCGGCACAAGCAGTGGTGGTGCCGGTGGTGGTGGTCTTGGCGGAGGCATGGGAGGAGGCGAGGAACTGCGGGTGTGTGGGGGAGGAGGGGGAGAAGGCGGGGCTAGGGACCAGAGAGAGGCGAAATGCATCTGTAGTCAGTGGTTGGAATGCACTCTGGTCCTCCCCCATCCTGAGCAGCCCGGCAAGGTAAGATTCATTCATCAGATGGTGCCTCCTCTTTTCCCTTTTTTGCCTGGCTAGGCTGCGCATGACCTCCAGTTGCTGACGCATGATAGCCAGCATCTCCTCCTGCGCAGCCTGGCTTGGTGGTGGTGGTAGGGATGGAGGTCAGTGGGGCGTTGCTGGGTGAGGAGGTTTGGTGGTTGCCCAGTGGGGAGGGTCTGGGGCACTGCTGGAGCCTCTCTCCATATGGGTGGTGGTGTTGCTGGGCCTAGTGGTGGTGGTGGTGGCCAGTTCACCCCACTGCTGAGGGGTGGAGGAGGTGGGGTCAAGCCCCACTGGTCCCTCCAGTAAGAGGGCCCTAATGAAAAGCTGAGTCTCTGGAGGAGAGGAACCGTGGGGTCAGATGCCGCCGGTGCGGCTGATGGTCCTGCTGGTGACCCCAATGCCCAGATTATATCCTCCTCCTCTGAACCAGGTCTCTCGGCTTCATTTCTTTCCTCCGCCCCCTGCACCGGTTCCTGCTGGGTGGGGGGGACTCACTCGCCTCTGGATCACCACTGGACCAGACCTCCTTGAAGCTAAAAGAGAGAAAAGAAAGGTATATGTGTTAGGTATGATGCATAATACATTGTTTTGTGTGAATTCCTGACTATCTGACATCTAGGCTTGAACCTTGATGATTCTCTTAATTGCAACTATGAGTAGCTATTGTTTGCTAGATGTGATCTATTCTTTGGTTCTCGATCTTGATTGTTCTTGGCTCCTAACGCTGTCTTAATTCTGCCTGCGGTCTGTAACTGCATATGCTACAGTGGGCACACCCATACTTGATTGATTACTGTTGTTGTACCTACGAATGACAGTGATTTGTCAGTTTCATGGATTTAATGACTCATGACTGATCCATCTATCCCTTGTTAATTCTATAGAGCTGGCATGTCAGTGTCCTTGTTGGTCATCATGTACATGCATAGTGTGTGTGATGTACATGTGGTGCCATGTTGGTGTATGTGATTGTCACAGACCCTTTTTTCTCAGCCTGGGTGTTGGCCCATTGAGCTCATCAAAGGACAGACAGCTTGGTTCCAGTCACTGGATTATGTACATAAACACCTCTATTGTATTTATAATCCGCTCTGACCCAGTGTTAGCAAATTAAGTTAATCCCATCTGCCATGTACTCTATCTAAGGTCTGGACCACTCAGACACAGAGACGGCAGGATGCGTAATGGAGGTTAATCATTTTGATCTCAGGAAGGTTCTGTTAGATCCCATGTGTAGTCTATCTCTTGTGTTTATCTGTCACACCCTTCTCAATGTTTTACTACACCCCCTCTGTATCTATCCCCTATAAATACTGCTGTCATTTAAAAAAATAAAACAGTTTACTCTGAGACATATAGAAATCGTATGGTCTCTTTATTTTGTTTCTGTTCCTGTTCTCCACCCTCTAAGTAATCTGTCCTGGTCACTACCACAGGAAGGTTACTATGACTCCTGGAAGTGCTGATTACTGATGGAGAGACTCCGACTGATACAGAAGCCAGATATCAGGGTGCTGGTGCCGAGATTTCAAAGAACCCATCGGTCCTTGTGGGTATATAACCTGTAGTTCCAGCAGTGGGCAACCGGCTCAATAGATCCTTAGCAACCCTCTCCCACTCGTTGTAACTGACTGTCACTTCGGGGCCACCACACTTGCTGCAGCTTGACTGTCCTCCTTGGCCATCATCCTCCTCACCTTGGCCCTGATGTCATCAAACCTGTGCTTCACAGACCTCACAGCCCTTTCCGCTGTTCCCACTGCTGTTACTGCAGCCGCTATCTCCTTTCATTCCTAGGCCCGGGCATAACTTCCCTTCCCCTGCAAGGATAAAGGGGCATGCACGGATCGCACCAAGGAGAACCACATACAGAAGCCAGATATCAGGGTGCTGGTGCGGAGATTTCAAAGAACCCCTCTTTCCTTGTGTCCCTCCCCCTAACTACCTGTCCCTATCTCTCCCCCCAACTATTACTCTGGAATCAGGCCCCTTTGTCCCTGTACTTGATGTGCCTATCTCTATGGGCACCCTGCCACCATCCACCTCCTCTACTCGACTCTCATCCTCTCCTCCCCTCTCCTCCTCTCCTACACCCTCCACCTCCTCCACTCCTCCACTCTTCTCTCCGCCACTCTCCTCCTCCTCCACTCCTTCACTCCGCCACTCAACTCCTCCTCCACTCTCCTCTCTGCTACTCTCCTCCTCCTCCTCTTCTCCTCCACCACTCTCCAGGGCCACCTCTCTCTCCTCCCCGCCACTCTCCACTCCTCTCCCCTCTCCTCCCTCCATTTTAAACCCAAAAAGATTATAACGATAAATAAAAATAATGAATACTATATATATATATATATATATATATATATATATATATGATGGGGGAAAAATGTGTGTTTTATGTGTATTTATTAACTGTTGGGGGAGGGGGTGTGGGCTATGGGATGGGGGTTTATGGAGTGACCTAGCTCTATGTGTGTTATTTAATAGATGTGTATTTGTATTATGTGTAATCTGTAAATATGTTTAATCAAAGTTTAAGTTTAAGATGGTAATTAGAATAATATAAAATAATAAAACCAGAAGATACTGCTCTCAAAAATCGCCTACTCTCTCTCTCTATTACTGCTCAAACCACCAACTCTGGGATCTGTGCACTACTTTGGAAGAATCTACAACACAGTCAACACCCAGGGGCGGATTTACATTTGTGGAGCCCCTGGGCAGTGAACTCTAAGGCGCCCCTGTGCACATGTAGTGTACACTACCGCTTTTTGCTTAGTGAATGCTTACATACATCACACACATACATCACATACACACACCACATACATACACACATAAATATACCACAAACATACATAGATACAAAATCGCACACACCACATACATATACACACACACCACATACACACACACTACCACATACATACACAAATCACACCACATACACATACACACATACCTCATACATACATACATACATACACATCACATACACACAACATAAATACACACTTATGCACAATCATATACATACATATACACATACATACACACTTATACACAATCATATACACACACACTACATACATAAAATACATATATGCATATACCACAAACATATATACATACACATATACATATACATACACATCACACACACACCACATACACCCCACATAAATGCAAACTTATACACAATCATACACATCACACACAAGCACCACATGCCGTATATACTCGAGTATAAGCCGAGTTTTTCAGCCCTTTTTTTAAGGCAAAAAAGGGCCCCCTCGGCTTATACTCGAGTCACACTCCCCCCGTGTCTCTCTAAACCCCCCGTGTGTCTCTAACCCCCCCCGTGTGTCTCTAACCCCCCCATGTGTCTCTGTGTCTCTAACCCCCCCGTGTGTCTCTAACCCCCCCTGTGTCTCTTTCCCTCCCCTTACTCAGCATAAACCCCCCTCCTCCACCTAAACCCCCCTAAATCCCTCCACCCTCTCCCCTCACTTACCTGCTTGTGCTCCGGCACCCGGTATATGCTAATGACGCGGCGCACATGTGACGTCACATGCGCGCCGGCGCCGGGTCAAGGAGCGGAGGCCGGAGCACAAGCAGGTAAGTGAGGGGAGAGGGGGGGTATTTAGGGGGGTTTAGGTGGAGGAGGGGGGTTTAGGTGGAGGAGGGGGATTTAGGTGGAGGAGGGGGGTTTAGGTGGAGGACGGGGGTTGAGGAGGGGGGTTGGGGAGTGAGGGAGGTTAAGGGGGGATGAGGAGGTGGGTTGGGGTTGAGGGAGGGTTGAGGAGGAGGATGGGGGTTGAGGAGGAGGATGAGGATGGGGGGGTTAAGGAGGGGGGTTGAGGTTGAGGAGGGGGGTTGAGGAGAGAGGATGAGGATGGGGGGTTGAGGAGAGAGGATGAGGATGGAGGGGTTGAGGAGGAGGATTGAGGATGGGGGGTTGAGGAGAGAGGATGAGGATGGGGGGGTTGAGGAGGGGGATTGAGGAGGGAGGGAGAGGAGGGGGTTGAGGATGAGGAGGGAGGTTGAGGATGAGGAGGAAGGTTGAGGAGGGAGGTTGAGGATGAGGAGGGAGGTTGAGGATGAGGAGGGGGGTTGAGGAGGGTGATAAGGGAGGGGGAAGAGACACAGGAAAGGGAGAGGGGATAAGAGACACGGGAGAGAGAGGGGGGACACAAGAGGGACACAGGGGGCAGCACATTTCCCACCCTCGGCTTATACTCGAGTCACTCATTTTACCCAGTATTTTGTGGTAAAATGGGTGCCTCGGCTTATACTCGGATCGGCTTATACTCGAGTATATACGGTAAATACACACTTATGCACAATCATATACACACCACAATCCCCTGCTGATTCTGAACGTTTGTCCACTGACAAAGAAATGATCAGTTTTTTAACAGATTTTAACAGTGAACAGAGACAGAATAAAATAAAAAAAAGAAAAACTCATGGCAAAAAAGTTATAAATTGATTTGCAGGTCAATTAGTGAAAAAAGTATTTCATCCCCTATCAATCAGCAAGATTTCTGGCTCCCAGGTGTCTTTTATACTAAGGGAGTGCTCCTAATTTTAGCTCGCTACTGTATAAAAGACACTTGTCCACGGAAGCAATCAATCAGACACCAAACTCTTCACCATGGCCAAGACCAAAGAGCTGTCCAAGGATGTCAGGCACAAGATTATAGACCTACACAAGGCTGGAATGGGCTACAAGACCATCGCCAAGCAGCTTGGTGAGAAGGTGACAACAGTTGGTGCGATTATTCTCAAATGGAAGAAAGACAAAATGACTGCCAAGTCTGATGCCCCATGCAAGATCTCACCTCGTTGAGTTTCAATGATCATGAGAATGGTGAGGAATCAGCCCGGAACTACACAGGAGGCTCTTGTTAATGATCTCAAGGCAGCTGGGACCATAGTCACCAAGAAAACAATTGGTAACACACTACACAGTGAAGGATTGAAATCCTGCAGCTGCCGCAAGGTCCCCATGCTCAAGAAAGCACATTTACAGGCAGTCTGAAGTATGCCAATGAACATCAGAATGATTCAGAGGAGAACTGCGTGAAAGAGTTGTGGTCAGATGAGACCAAAATCAAGCTCTTAGGCATCAACTCAACTTGCCGTGTTTGGGGGAGGAGAAATGCTGCCTATGACCCAAGAACATAATCCCCACCGTCAAACATGGAGGTGGAAACATTATGCTTCGGGAATGTTTTTCTGCTAAGGGGACAGGACAACTGCACCGCATCAAAGGGACGATGGACGGGGCCATGTACCGTCAAATCTTAGGTGAGAACCTCCTTCCCTCAGCCAGGGCATTGAAAATGGGTCGTGGATGGGTATTCCAGCATGAAAATAACCCAAAACACACAGCTAAGGCAACAAAGGAGAGTCTCAATAACAAGCACATTAAGGTCCTGGAGTGGCCTAGCCAGTCTCCAGACCTTAATCCCATAGAAAATCTGTGGAGGGATCCTTGAAACCCTAATGACTTAGAGAGGATCTGCAAAGAGGAGTGGGACAAAAACCTTCCTGAGATGTGTGCAAACCTTGTGGCCAACTACAAGAAACATCTGACCTCTGTGATTAGTCAACAAGGGTTTTGCTACCAAGTACTTAGTCGAAAGGGTCAAATACTTATTTTCTCATTGACCTGCAAATCAATTTATAACTTTTTTTAAATGCTTTTTTTTTTTCTTGTTTTCTTTTTTTGTTTTGTTATTCTGTCTCTCACTGTTAAAATACACCTACCATTAAAATTATAGACTGATCATTTATTTGTCAGTGGACAAACGTTCAAAATCAGCAGGGGATTGAATACTTTTTTCCCTCGCTGTACACATACATACACACTTATACACAATCATATACATACACACACTACATACATATACACACACACATACATACACACTTATACACAATCATATATACACACACACACCACATACAGTACATATACATATACACATCACATACATCACATACATATACAGATACATATCACACACCTATACACATTACACAAACCGCATACATATACACACATACTCATCACACACCCCACATAAATATAAACTCATACACACACGCATATACACAAACACATGACATACATACACACACACATCATACAGACACACACCATATACATTTATTTAATTTACTGCAGTGCAGCTAGGCAGAACTTAATATAAAGCCTACCTTTCTATTGGACACCCAGGATAAGGCTGAAGAATCTCCAGCTCTTCATGGGCAGAAGCAGCGCTGCTGGAGGAAATGGGAGGGCTGGGGGAGGAGCCAACTCCCACATCTTGCAGTCTTGGGTGCTCTGGGTAAAATGTCCCCACTTCCACTCACTTCCTGTGCCTGCAGTACTTCCTGTATTTAGTTCTAGGAAGTGACACTGAGGCGCCCCTCTCAGAGGTCCACCTGTAGGCTAGTGCCTATAATGCCTAATTGATGATCCTGCCCTGTCAACACATGGAGGGGTTGAATGCAACTTTATAATCTCTCTCCATCAATCATCTTCGGCTAGCCTGCTTTCTATTGGCTGAGAGGTCTGCGTCGCACTCCGTAATTACGGGATTGGATTGTAACTGCGGACCGCTTTTATTCCATCCCACTAACTGCTTGCAGGAGCAGGAAGGGTTTACGGTCTTGAGGCTTCGGCCCGTGACTTGCGACCTTGTTGAATTGAATAGCTCCGTATTTGTAGCAGAGTTCAAGCCCGCAGCAAGCCTGCAGACATCCGGCCTATATACCGCAAGATGCGGCCTTGCAATTGAATGAGGCTCTAAATGTCAGTGACAAAACTTAAAATGGTAATTTGCAGTTCTCACATACATGGAGGAGTAACTGGCAAACTATGGAATTTTCCTAACTTTTATTAGCAATTGTTAATCTCGTCTAAGTGTACTCTTTCATGTAAAAGAAAATTAAGTTTAGTTGGAACCTGCACAGGCACCACTATCATTGCTCAACACAAAACCCAAGGCCACGGTATTCTGCAAAACTGCTGTCCTCAGGGCTGTGAGTTCAACTGTCATATTATTTATAGCAGAAAATATACCACTAATTGTCTCCTACAGGATATTAGCTGCTGAAAGGTGTCCAGGGCATCTAACAACAGTTCAGCAGGTATTTGGTAAGAAGTAAAACATGTTTAAAAGGAAGCAACTACCTCAGCATAGTTAGAAATCCAAGTCAGCTTCAGCCACCCTAAAAAAATACACTTTGAGGACCATGGTATGGACAGAAAAACATTGCATTACCTGAACATCAGCACATGTTATGGAGTGGGATCCTAAGGGGATGTGGTGGCCAAGGTATGTCAGTTGATTTTGCATGAGTTATAATTTCACTTGCCAATACCCTAGCTGCTTGTCATATACAAATCTGGGAAAGAGAAGCAATTGTAAAATAAGAAAATGTATAAAGCATTCATACTAACCCTTTGTATTTCAGAATATTTGAATTTTAGGCTTAATTTATCTGAGAACACACTGGAGAGAACTATGCGCACAATCCGTAGTGTGACAGTCCTGTTAATAACTTAAATTAAACAACTGTATACCCTGCTAATTAAATGGTTGTTTCAGCTTGTATAGCATTGTGCAGTTCATACATTTATGTGACCATATATGACTTTAGTAAACCATTTGTTTAAAAAGTAATTTCTAATGTACAGCTACATATAAAGTAAAATGTAAAATATTCTCTGCAATGCAATAAACATATTTGTTTCTTCTGTCAGTATCTATTTGCATAAAACAACCATGATTTACCGTGTCACTGGGGGGTGGATTGGGCAAGATGATTGTATTGTAATTGCTTTCCAATCTGTCAATTTTGAAATAATATCAATGTGAAATATCATTAAAATCAAATGAGCTTGATATACTGTAAATGTCATAGTACAAAACTGCAACTAATTGGCTGTTGACTCGTTCCTTGAACTTTCGACCCAAGTAGTTCAGCATTCTAGGTATCAGTGACTGAAATGGAACTTCCAATGGCAGCTTCCACTTTCCACAAAAATGGAGAAGTAAGTTTTTTGTTTTTGTTAGAAATAATGTTTTTGAACAGTTCCCTAACTGTTTTCTTTCTAACAATTCCCTAACCGTTTAAAAGAAATTTAAGTTTAGGTGGAACTTACCCTGTAAAAATATTACCTTCTAACAACATTAATATATTGTAATTAAGCATAATAGTAACAGTTTATCTGATCCATTATTAACAACTTAAATGATCTTATCCTTCTTTAAATGACCAATTAACACTCTGTTTTAATGTTCCACGCAACAATCTCAGTGCATCTTAGGTATTATTAATATTATTAATATTTTTTTATTTTACTGGTATAATTATTTATTGTTTTATTGTATTTTTTTAATTTATTGTAAATTTTTGGTATTTCATGTAATTCTTTTAGTTGTAGGTTTTTTATTTTGTAAATTATGTTTTTTATTTGTGTCTGTTTTATTGTTTACATTTTGATAATTAACTTAATTTATATTATTGTAATTAGTGACATTTATATTTTTTGTGTTTTTGTACTTAGGGTCCCTTGTTGGTCCTTGAGGACCCTTATGGCAGCATATGGGTTACATTTAGATACAGGGGGGTCCTAACATATATAAAATGCAGGTCCTGCAAAGACCTCCATTTCCTTAACATTATCCACCTGTTTTATATACTAGAGATATGAATCTGTGATGAAGTTATTAATGTAGGGCCCCACACTGGCGGAGCTACTGCCGGTGCAAGCGGTGCAATGCACCGTGGCCCTGCTCTGCAGGGGCTGCAGTGCAGTAAAAGTTGTATTCCTCTGGGCCCCTACCCCCCAGCACCACTGTCCTTCTGGGGCCCATCAGCTTCCGCTGGGCACCCTCTGCCTCATTTCCCCCACTTTTTCCGATTACTCTTTCTGGAGTCCCGGCAGGTAGGAGTAGCCGCACAACCATAGGATAGAGGGGGAGGGAAGGTGAGAGGTGGAGGGGAAGGTGAGAGGGGGAAGGTAAGATAGGAAATGTGAGACGGGGAGGAAAGTTGAGAGAAGGAGGGAAGATGGGATAGAGGGAGGAGGGAGTATATATATATATATATACTGTGTATATATATATATATATATATATATATATATATATATATATACACAGTGGATATAAAAAGTCTACACACCCCTGTTAAAATGTCAGGTTTCTGTGCTGTAAAAAAATTAGACAAAGATAAATAATTTTAGAACTTTTTCCACCTTTAATGTGACCTATAAACTGTACAGCTCAATTGAAAAACAAACTGAAATCTTTTAGGTGGAGGGAAGAAAAAAAGAAAAAGAAAAATAATGTTGTTGCATAAGTCTGCACACCCTCTTATAACTGGGGATGTAGCTGTGTTCAGAATTAAGCAATCACATTCCAAATCGTGTTAAATAGGAGTCAGCATACACCTGCCATCATTTAAAGTGCCTCTGATTAACCCCAAATAAAGTTCAGGTGCTCTAGTTGGTCTTTCCTGAAATTTTCTTAGTTGCATCCCACAGCAAAAGCCATGGTCCACAGAGAGCTTCCAAAGCATCAGAGGGATCTCATTGTTAAAATATGGCACAACAGTGACATTACCAAGAACTGGAGCTCCCTCCAAAATCGATGAAAAGACGAGAAGAAAACTGGTTTGGGAGGCTACCAAGAGGCCTACAGCAACATTAAAGGAGCTGCAGGAATATCTGGCAAGTACTGGCTGTGTGGTACATGTGACAATAATCTCCCGTATTCTTCATATGTCTGGGCTATGGGGTAGAGTGGCAAGACGAAAGGCTTTTCTTACGAAGAAAAACATCCAAGCCAGGCTACATTCGGCAAAAACACATCTGAAGTCTCCCAAAAGCATGTGGGAAAAGGTGTTATGGTCTGATGAAACCAAGGTTGAACTTTTTGGCCATAATTCCAAAAGATATGTTTGGCGCAAAAACAACACTGCACATCACCACATCATCTTGTTCACTCCCTCTCATGTTTCCACCTCACCCCTTTTCACCTTTGCCTCAATAATGATTTGTTTACATAAAAAAATCTAAAACTATAATTTCATTTAAATCCAGTAAAATAAATTGTAATGTCAGTTATTGTATATTTAATAAAAATTGAATGTTTACAAGTACAAAAATCTGCAGCCAGTAACAGAAAGCTACCAGTCCATTACAATTTCAGTTAATATTAGCAACAGTGAAAAGTGGCTGATATATCAGAGCAAAATTAATCCAACCTATTACTATATAATCTATAACAGGGTTAGGTAATGTCAGTAAAACCCAGTCCTAGATTTCTGGATATCGTGCTGTGCACAGGTGAGTCACGCAATGTCTGAGGCAGTGATTATTTACCTATACACAGCAGGAAAATAATTACATTCAGGACCTTGTTCGGCAATCAAGAACTGACGTTGTTTATCCCTAATCTGTACATTACTATTTATATGACAGAGATGTTTCTAATGCTCACTTGAAATCCCATAATTTTATTATATTGATATTGAACAGCGCTATAAAGAAACCATATTCATAAAGCAAATCTCAATTTTACAAATACATAAAAAATTATCTTGTTCTACCACTTATGTCCTAACCAAGAAAAATCTCTTTGAAGAATCGTACTATAGTGACAATAACACAGAGTAACTTAACAGTGGTGTCATTAAACACCAAAAAAACAAAAACAAAGTTAAAGTAAAAACTCAGAGCTGTTGCATAATATCGTACTGGTTGGTAGCTGCTTTTTGGCATCCCTGCACAGTAAGAGCCCGAATCAATTAAGCAATTGTAAGTTACTGAAGCCCGTAAGTGAGGATGTAAATTAATTTGCTATTCAATTGGCTTAAACCTGGAATTTACAGCCTCTCGAAGCCTTTGATCTTTCTCTTCCACAAGAGTTACGATCGCTACAATCGCAAATCGCTATTCAGGCCACCCACATGGATTAGAACAGTATTGGCATTCATTTTTATACTTTTTTATTTTGTGGGTTTGTGAGTCTTACATATCGGACTCCCAAACCTACTTGATTGACATGTAACTTCCATGTTTTACTGCCACAATGATGGCGGTCTAATTTTCTATTGGCTGTTTCGAAATGGGAGGTTACGGTCTTGCTTAATTGATCATATTTGCGCCGTGAACTGCTACGTACGAGTGCATGGTTTACAGAGTAGGCTACGTATGCCAAACAACATTGTATATCAGCTCTACCCTTCTTTATATACAGAAAGGCTGTAGACAGTGTCTTTTTGGACTATATCTTCCACCCCGTTTTGAAATTCTAAATTAAAGTTGACATTATTAAAGTGCTTAATACCGTATATCATAAACCCAGTGGACAAATATGTATAGCATGCCTGTCATCAAGATTTGTCTTTAGTGCCATTGCTTTTGCCTAACTGTCATTGCTTTTCTTTTCATTTATAAAGCACATTCCCTAATATTTTCCCTGTCTGCCTTTAGAATGTCTACACATTGAAATGACATACAGTAATAATGGTCAAGGCCACAAGATGGCAGGCTTTGCTTAACAATAATTTGCGCTGTACTAGAACAGATGGTACACATAGGCCACATAATAAAGCCATTCATTACATATTCAACACTATGAATTAATTCAATAAAATATATACCTTTATTTGCTTATTTTGCAAAAGAAAGATGTCTCCGGTTGTTTCACAGACAAAATATAATCTTATCTGAAGAAAAACATTAACAAGAAACCTTTCCAAGCTACAGTACAGGTGCTCTAATTTCTTGACAGTAGATTGTAAATGTATGTGAAACATTCTAGTCTAAAAAATGTTCTGATTTTGTCAGATTTTGATACTGTATTGATTTGCTTGTTTAGAATGAACACATTTGTATTTGCAGTTTAGATTTTGTGCATTGATCATGGTGGGTAGAAATCTGAATTAAAAAACTAGTTGTATGTAGTACACTAAAAAAACTTTTTATAAATATGTTAGCTGCCTCCCCCATGACTAATCCCTATCTCCTCTATTCAGACCAGGTCAGATACCTAGAAATAACAAGATGTTGGACATCATATGGCTATGATACTTCCTCTGACCCACATCCTCTAGGACAACACCATCATTCCATTAAAGATACTGCAGGAATATACTACTCACTTGATTTACTCTCCATGTAAATCAGGCACTGCAAGTTAAATCACTTTTGTAAATCGGTTGCGGGAGCTTTTTTTCCCCAGTTTACAACAATATGTATATATTTTGCTCCCCCAAATTAGGACACTCAGCTCACAACCATAAACCCTTACCATTGTCAGCAAGAGATTTCAGTGTGGGTGGTACACAAACCAAGCTGTACAGATGAGAAACGGCTCTAGGAGCCAATAGAAAACCATAACCTAATGCCCTGGGGATTCCGTCCATTTAAACTCCTTTAACCCCAATCAGACGCCCCAGCATGGGGGGTAAGTTTAGGTGCCGTTGGGGTACTTGACTCTTGATAAAGATTTATTTAGAAACTTGTTGAGAAATAGGGCTCCCTTTTTTTTTGGGGGGGGGGGGGGGGGGGGTCCTGTTCTTACCTTTTTGTGCTTTAGCTCCTTTGAACCACCATAAAGAATTCGAGATAAGCTGCATATCAGGAAGATATTAGATTTAAGTACAAGTAAAAAAATATTAAAAGATCAGAATGTAAGAATCAGATTAGAAACACACTAATCTAGTGAAAAAGAGGAGTGTCTTTACAAAATTAATATATATGAGATCTAGAACATTATCAGCCTAATTTAAATTGCGATTCGGCCAATTCTAAAGGGCTCTATATAAGCATAGAGCATATGTTTTTTACAGAAGTTTTTAGTTAGTGAAGACCTTGCTTTTGGATAGAAGGTCACTAAAAATATCTGGAAAAAATATACTATGTGCTTATATAGAGCCCTTTAGAATTGGCTGAATCGCAATTTAATAAGGCTAAATAAGGCTGTATATTCCTAAGAAATTTACTAGGAATAGTAAACCGATCAAATAAAATATTGATTGGAATTTGTATATTATCTTTTTAGTATATGAGGTCACAAGGAGATTTGGTACTAGTGATATAAAAGGGCATCTATCCCTTCTTGGGAATTTAACCTTCATTTTTTTAACAAAATAATATTGCTTATGTGAGTTGTTATATAAATACATTTTAATGAAACTAATAAAAGTAACATTTTAAGTATCACGAGTGCAGGAACACAACTGTGATTCTGTTTAAAAAAATTATCTTCTGTTTGACAATGTACTTGTAGTACTCCTGTGGCGGAGGGTTATCTATTTAGATGCCGCGGGTCATTTAAAGACATGTGGCAGGGGTTAATTTTATGGCTCAGGTCCTTTAAGGGAGTTCCGATTGGGATTCCCTGGCAATGTAGGGGTTAATGTTAGGGGGAGGGGTTCCCGATCGGCATTAGGGTTAATTTCATGGGCAAGGGGGTTCTTTATGGACCCCCCTTGCATGAGTTGGAGTTTTAAGGGTAGTGTCCTGTCTCTTTAAATGGTGCTGCAGCACCCTGCAAAGGCTTTTACAGCTTTTTACAAGTGGTCTTTGGTACCCATAAAAATGTCTTCATTTTTTTGTAGTTAGGGGACTGCTCTAGTTTGCGAGAGATGTTAAAAAAATTTTATTACCATAGGGTTTGGGTGTCAGAGTGTCAAGGAATAACTCCTAATTTATTGGCAGTGCAAAAATCAATAGAGATTTTTGACTTGCTTATTGGCTTTGTCGTGAAGTTCACTTGGAGCAGTTCTCTTGCAATGATTTGGGGATGAGGCAAAAGCATAGCTAGGTAGGATTTACTGTGCACTAGTAATTTATTTTTCAGGGATTAACATAGGGCCCATAATTACTACCTTCTTCTCCCTTAAGCACCAACAATATGTCATGTCCACTCTGAAATCAGCACTGCAGGAGCTATTGTGCAGCCTCCTCTCATCTCTCTGAACTCTGGCTCATGCAGATGTCCTGACTGACTTCTTAAAGGGACTCGGTTACCCCAAAATCAAGTTGTTTTTTTAGCTTATTTTTAAACAGCATGAAAAACTGGCTATATGTTTTGTTATCCTTTTTTTTTCTAGAGTTAATAAATCCTGGGAAATTTCAGAATGTTTTCACTATATATGCAGATGAGCAGCTCACACATATTAATTACTTTGCTAAGTATGACCTGCAATGTTATCTCACAGTTAGACCCCTCTTTCACGCTTATCAAGTACTTGGAGTCGCAACATTATCATACAGGAGCAGCAAAATCAGTACTAAATATTTAAGAAATAATTTACTGCAGTAATTTACTTCGGTTCACTCTGGCTGCGTCTCT
Organism: Discoglossus pictus; assembly: GCA_027410445.1. Taxonomy (NCBI): domain Eukaryota; kingdom Metazoa; phylum Chordata; class Amphibia; order Anura; family Alytidae; genus Discoglossus; species Discoglossus pictus. Next base: position 324,092,035 of record CM050163.1, read on the forward strand.
TCTTTAAGCTGCATTCTTTGAACCAGTCTGCCACAGCTGCCTGTTCCTGTCTACCACTGTTCCAATTTGCTCCTATTTCCTATCAGCGTGGCTGCCTTGCCACCACTTGATCCTAAGTGTGCCTATCCTCAACAGATGATGGTTCCTATCACCCACTGTACCTGTTACTTATCACTGCTAATGTGCAAGCTTTGCCACTACCTGGTCACCAGCTTGCCAAACTTCTCCTGTCTGCCACATTGCCCTTTTTCCCTTGGACAGATGTCCCGTTGTTTCCATTTGTTACTGGACTTTACATGAGCTCTGCCAGCTTTGAACCTTTGCTTGCCTGACCTGTATTCCACGCATCCCATCTTCACAATGTACAGTATGGTCAATTTCCATTTGAGTTTTCTACTTTGGTAAATGCAGTCAGTAGATTCATCGTAAATAAAAAAACAGATTCAATATGCCTCATTCACTGGCAGACAGCTCAATTTCAGGTTGTAGTTGGGCCCCTCCCTTTTGACGAGGGCTAGCTGTTGTGAGGTTATGAAATGTAAATCTAGCTTGGACTGAGGTTGAATGTAATAAAGGATGAGGGAGTTATGAATGTCGACTGTACACATTTTGTGGCTATGTTACATAAATCTAGCCGGGACTGAGGGACAGATTGTCGAGACCTGAAAAATGGATACCTGGGATATGGACCCGGATGATACTTAATAGATACAGGCTGTGTAGCTGATGTGTGGCTATGCTACGTAAATCTAGCCTGGACTGAGTGTTAGTTTGTTTTGATAAGAAAAAGTGATACCTGGGACTGGGGGCGGAGCCGACTGCCAAGATGGAACGCTGTGTTTCCACTGAGCTTAAAATCAGCTTCTATTTCAGCCATACAGCAATAATATTGGGACAGGAGGTTTCCCGACACTGCCTAGGAATGGTCCATACCAGTATTTATCAAAAATAGAGGCAGTTCTGGTCTATAAGCCTGTGTCAAAGTTGAGGCCTAGCTAATCTCTTCCAGCTTGGCAGATGAAATATTTTTTATAGTGCTTCATTTCCCATATGATCTGCAGATCATAAAAGCTATTATCCTGATAAATGCTTCAGTGCAAAACTCACATCTGTCAAAAGAGAAGCCCTTTCAGCAACATCCTACTATCAGCCCAAGCTGCCCCCCAGATAGTGAGACACACATGGAGCTGCAAGATACTGACATGGAATCAGATCCAGTATCAATAGCAAACATGAATATGGAACAACTGGATGAGGATGCAGCAGATTTTACATGCGATCCAGCCACCCCACCTAATTTGATCTGTGATCAGAGTGCTCCACCATTATAGCAGTTGAGCTGGATACCTCTCTGCAAGGTGATGTGTCCCCACCACCAGTGCTGCTCAGCTTTGTTTTTTGAGGGTCCTAGAGGTGCTCCAGCTTCCCTAAATCTCAGCATGTCAAATGCCCTCAGCATTAACTTGGATCAAACAATGCAAATGGCTGTACATACTTTTGTTATGCCTTTCACCATAGGACTACCAGATCCAAAACAAAATCCTTGCTACACTATTGCTGCTGGTACTTTCAGTGCAGATGTCTGAATGGACTGTCTTTTCCGGCTCTTGAATTGAATGGACCACTGCTTTGATCTGTATCTCATATTGGTGACATTACTCCCTGCATTATACATCTTTCTGAATTACACTGTTGTATCTATAAGCCTGCTCTTATTATGTTTATTACTGTTATTACCTTTATACTAAAGTTTTATGGTCCTGGTTTTTATAACATGTTGTTTGTCTTCTTTAGCTTTTGAATGTAATGGACTGCTGCTTTGGACATGACCACAGGTTTGAGACATTGCTATCTGTATCAGTCACTTATTTGACTGCTCTGAATACTGTTATTACCATGGTACAAGAGTTCAGTGTCCCTGTTTTTTGTAGCATTTCACTTACAACTAAGGGTCATTGCTTCTTCTTGCCGTAATTTTGTAGTGTGAGCATTGTTAACTCCCTCTCCCTTTCTCTGAACTATATGTTTTGTACGATTAAGTACAAATATAGACTGCACAGTGGTAGGGAACCCAATATTTGCACTTAGCACTTTAATTTATATTGGTGTGGCCGATTATATTTGCACTGGACACTTTAATGTTAATATCATTTAGCAATGTCACTTTAAAGATAACACAATTAAGATATATAATTCGATTTAATATTACTGCTTAAATCTACATGTACGAATTGGTTCGTATATATGATAACTTATGACATACATATTAATAATATCAACTTTTGTCTGTGAAATTAAAGAGACAGCTTGTAAGACAGTTATTTTATATGATGGATTTTAGCTGTTTCAATAAAAGTTTAATTTTATTAGTATGTTGTAATTCCATTCTTTATTCTGAGGTATTAGTCACTGTGTAAACAGTCTTGGAGGTAGATGTTGGTAATATAAGGAGTTTTTTTCTTCTTTCCTTAAGTGTTTTTTGCTTTATAGAATAATTACTCACACAGTTGTGATATTTTTTATATTTTGTTGCATAGCAGTCTGATTAGAAATCACTCTGGGACTGCCTATATGATGACTTTCCTTCTCCTATTTTCCTTTATTTCCTCCCTTTTCTTCTATGTCATTAAAAAATTTGAAAGCTCAGGAGTTGGAGTACATAAACTATAACTGACGTTATCATATACTGTTTGTATTCTATTATATAACCACTAGCAACTTGCCCGTCAAAAATGATGGCAATAAAATGTGAATCCTGGCAATGCTGTTTGTTACACAGTGGGAGCCTCTTCCCCTCTTGACTTTACTGGCCTCACGATGAGCTCATCACAGGCCTCGCAATGAGCGCCTTCATCGCTCTTTGCGAGTCTCTCCCTCTGTCTACTTCCTCCCTTGTGTCTCATTTCCCCCCTCATATCCCTCCTGTGTGTCTCCTCCCCCTGTGTTTTTACCCCCTCTCACCTTTGTCTTTCCCCCTGTCTCCCTGTGTCTCTTTCCCCACCCTTCCCTCCCCTGTGTCTCTTGACCCTCCTCTCCGTCTCCTGTGTCTCTTGGCCCCACTCCCTCCCCTGTGTCTCTTTACCCGCTATTTCTCTTTCGCCCATGTCTCTTCCCCCCTCCCTCATGTCTGTTCCCCCCCATTTCTCTCCCCTGAGTCTCTTCCCCCTCCTCTCCCTCCCCTGTGTCTCCCCCCTCCTCTCCCTCCCCTGTGTGTCTCCCCCTCCCCTTTGTCTCTTCCCCCTCCTCTCCCTCCCCTGTGTGTCTCCCTCCTCCTATGTGTCTCTTCCCCTCCTCTCACTCCTTTTTGTCTCTCTCCCCTCTCACTCCTCTGTGCCTCCCCCTCCTCTCCCTCCCCTGTGTCTCCCCCTCCTCTCATTCCCCTGTGTCTCCCCCCTTCCTCTGTGCATCCCCCCTCCTCTCCCTCCCCTGTGTCTCCCCCTCCTCTCATTCCCCTGTGTCTCCCCCCTTCCTCTGTGTCTCTCCCCTCCCCTGTGTCTGTTCCCCCTCCCCTGTGTCTCTTCCCCCTCCTCTCCCTCCTTTGTGTCTCTTCCTCTCCTCTCACTCCCCTGTGTCTCTCCCCCCTCCTCTCACTCCCTTGTGTCTCTTTCCCCCTCCTCTCATTCCCCTGTGTCTCCCCCTGTGTCTCTTCCCCCCTCCCCTGTGTATCTACCCTATCCTCTCCCACCCCTGTGTGTCTCCCCCCTCCCCTGTGTCTCTTCCCCCTCGTTTCCCTTCCCTGTGTCTCTCCCCCCTCACTCCTTTGTATCTCTCCCCAACTCCTCTCACTCCTCCCCTGTGTCTCTCTTCCCTCCTCTCACTCCCCTGTGTCTCTCCCCACTCCACTCACTCCTTTGTGTCTCTCCTCCCCTCCTCCTCTCACTCCCCTGTGTCTCTCCCCCCTCCTCTGTGTCTCTCCCCCTTCTCATTCCCCTGTGTCTCCCCCCCTCCTCTGTGTCTCTCCCCCTCCCCTGTGTGTCTACCCCCCTCTCCCACCCCTGTGTGTCTCCCCCCTCCCCTGTGTCTCTTCCCCCCTCCTTTGCTTGCCCTGTGTTTGTCCCCACTCTTCTCCCTGCCCTGTGTCTCTCCCCCCTCTCCTCTGTCTTCCCCCTCCTTACTGTGTGCCTCCCCTCCTCTTCGACGCGCAATGCGCCTGCGTGGGCCGCTGCAGCACAGTGCACCTGCACGACCCGTTGTGCAATGCCCATGCTCGGCTTACACCACGCAATGCGCATGTGCGTCCCGTTGCACAATGCACAGTTGTCAAACTGTGTTTTTTCGCAAGCGTGACGACGAATCGCAGTTTGACAACTATGTGATTACATTTTGTACTGCACCATATCTGTAAGATTTGTTTTTCTACATCATATCTGTGCAATTGTTTTCATCTCCTGTTGTTTAAAAAAAAAAAAAAAAAAAGTGATACCTATGACATGGACTAGGACGGTAGATATGGGTGGTGCAGCTGACGTGTGGCTATGTAAATCTAGACTGGACTGAGGGCCAGATTGCCAAGGTATAAAAGATTGATACCTGGGACATGGACTAGGACGGTGCTTAGTAGATATGGGCTGTAATATATGATGAAGCCAAAAAGCATTTATCTTGGTGTGCCATAAAAAACAAAAGCAGGTTCTGCAAATACAAAGTAGATTTAGTAGATAAGTGCCAAAAATGCTGTAATGTAGGGTGGAACCAAGGCTCCCCAGCCATGTAAATGCCCTTATGGGTAATAGGTTGAATTGTAATGAAGGATGAGGAAGTTATAATCGTCGACTGGGTATGAGAAGAGGTGTGAGTAGTGCTTAGTAGATATGGGGTGAATGTGCAATAAAAGGCTTAGTGAAAGGGCACAAAAGCAATTACCTTGGGCACAGAGAAGGTCAGTGCCTAGTAGATATGGGCGAAATGTGTAACGTGGAGCTTGGTGAAAGCCAGAAGAGAAGGAGTCGCCGATGAGCTCCCTCCAACCACAAGCCCAGTGAACTGAGGTGAAAAGAGGAAGGAGAGGACCAGAAGCTTATGAAGGAAGAGAGGGTTACTCCCACAACTCCATGCTTCACATTTCAGGTGAAACCTAACATGTACTCCTCACATATAGTGCCATATTACTTTCAGGTGTCGGAAGACTATACTGATTAATTGCAAAGTTGTACCAATACAAGTCTTGCTTTTTTCTGTGTCAGCATGTATGTTAATTAGATTTTTTAATGGGCCTTATGGTACATAACTTATGCTTCCACATGAAACTAGGGAATTATAACCCAGATAAAAGGAGACATTATACAATTTGTCTTTTAAGCAGTCGTGTAACATTCTATTGATATTTTAACTTGAATAGTCCCTGTCCATCATATAAATAGCATATGTCAGTACCATACAAGCATTCACTTTATAAAAAGAACATTGAAAGAAATCAATAACCTATTACAATTCTGGAATCCAGTCTTCAAATCAATACAGCTAGTAGAACATTTGTATTTATTTCTAACACTGGTCTACAACAAAGAAAGAATAATAACAGTATATATTTCTATTCTTGTGAATCATGATTCTCCCATGTTGCAAGCATTTTCTTTTGGGCTTGTCTAATAATATCTGTTAAACGAACACTGTAATGCAATACAATAGTTTTTCATTTGTTAATAACTGGTTAGCAATACAATAATTTGGTGGGTGGGGGGGGGGAATCAATGTGGCTTTTAAAACTTACATTTGAAGTTTACTGTTTTGATCTTCAGTAGACTACACTTTCACAAATATCAGGGATTGGTGTGAATATGGTCAGATGGGCAGTCCTGATAAAAGTATTTATCAACTGTTCTGACAGGAGTTTATCTGCCTACATCCCTGCAGCATTTATTGTAGGCAAACCTACATCTGTGTTGGTATGCCTTCTGGGCAGATCCTTTTCACTCTGCTGGAAGCTAGAAATTAACATGTAAGTTTTAAAAGCTACATTATTTTTTTTTTCAAGTACGGTACTTATTATTATTACTAATCATTTACTAAATAGCAAATCAACCTTTAATGTGTGACCATTATAGTGTTTTTTTCTAGCAACAGGAGTACTGAAATGTGACCAAATGCAACTTCATATGAATAAAAACAAAAAATCATGTGATATTGTTGAGCATTAGGAAATCTTATAAATATGATTACTCTGATATAGTATTACAGCACTAGACCTTTGACCGCTATATGGAGTATTTTGCTGATTGACATATGTAACATAGGACTTCTGTATCATTCACTATAACAAGGAGCTCTGAAACTGGTATTTCCTTTGTTGTACTACATATATACATTTACTTTGTTACACAGTCACTGATAGCGACAGAGGCCCAAATTTATCAAACAGCGCATCAGAATACGCCATTGATTACAGCAGGCAATACGCCACTCTATGCAAAACCGTATTTATCAAATAGCAAATGCCCCTATATGCCATTCAATATGATAGAAAGAGCGTATTCGGCAGCACTAGGGCTAGCAAACAAATCATGGTCAAGCACTGAAAGCAAACTGGCAAAGTTGCAGGCAGCTATACAGCAGCAGGACCTGGAAACAGGGAGCTGAAGGCAGGAACCAGCACACAGATGGAGGTGATAGCTGGAACAGAGCAGAAGGTAAAGGCAGAACTCCAGCCAGTCAGGAGCAGCAGTAGTACAGGAAAGAAATAGAAGTATCAGCACAGGACACTGCCGTTGCAGAAGTGACCAAGATAGGACAAAGACTTGCAGCAGGAACATAGTCTTAAAACTGGCCCCTTGGAGTGATCTTAACCAGATCACTGGAAGCGGATTGGGTGAGTCCCATCACCTGTCACTAACTTGCAGGGTGGAGATATGACCCACAGATGGAGACCCATCTTTCCTAGGTCTCCCTTGCAGCCTACATATTCTGTGAGTCATAACAGGCTGACCAGAAAAAACAGAGTGGCCTTCTGGGCTATACAAATGCATACGTAAAACAGTTACTTCTGATAATTAATAGATATTACTAAGAATAATTTCTTAATATAACAATAATTTATAAAATAACAATAGTATAACTATGTAATAATAATGGCAGTGGTTATTTTCTGGGTAATGATACATGGTTTGTAACCCTTCTGTCTAAAAGATTAAGACAGGGTTTTTAACTGTTTGCCACGGTCCACAGTGTTAGATACCACAACAAAATTTAACGAGGAATCCTATTTTCTAACCTAAGTATAGCTGTGCTTTTTATTATATTTTATAATAGAATTTACATAATCTATATACAATCTTTCTGCTAAATTTAATAAAGTGGGTACAACCTTAAATAAGGTATTGGAAATCATAATCAGGATATGGTTCCCAATTCATGGCTTTTCTCTTTGTGGTCATTTTATCCAAAACAGACTGATTGATGTGATAAATTTATTTTTATTCAATTCTGTTATAAAATTCCTTATTATATTATCTCTAAAAAATGTATTTAGTTTGTCAAACTATATACTATTGCCTTTTTAAATTATAACTAAAGTAGTTTTATATTTATCGTATATACTCAAGTATAAGCCGAGTTTTTCAGCCTTTTTTTTAAGGCTGAAAAAGCACCCCTCGGCTTATACTTGAGTCGCCCTGTTTCTCTTTCCCCCCTGTGTCTCTCCCCCCCTCATGTCTTCCCCCCCCCCATCTCCCTCCCCTGTGTCTCTTTCTTCCTCTCCCTCGTATCTCTTTCTCTCCCCCTCCCTTATCATCATCCTCCTCATCCTCCCTCCTTAACCCCCCTCCTCATTACTTTACCCCTCTCTGAGTTTCCTTTCTCCTTCGGTCAATATGATGAAAGGATCATCTAGGTAACATAAATAGATCTGCGTATTGTGAAGCTATTTTTGTACCCATGGCAGTCCCCATCATTTGTATGTAGGTATCATTGTTAAAATTAAAGTAGTTGTAGGTAAGGATGTGTTCTGTTAATTTAGAGATAGTTTTAGGGCCATATTTATGGTTTTGCATGTGTGCTGAAAAAAACTTAAAGCATGCCTCAGTGCCATCTCTGTCTGTGATGTTGCTATGAAGAGACATCCATGGTGACAAGTAGTTTGCTAGCAGCTATGTTCTTAATCTGACTGAGTTTGTTAAGAAAGTCAGTGGTGTCTTGTATGTAGCTTCTAGTGTTTTTAACTAGGGGCTTCAGGATGTTTTCAACAAGGCCAGATAACAGTCTGTGTGTCCATACCTGTAATCATTGGTCTCCCTGGGTTGCTTGTGGATCTTTGGTAGCATGTAGAAAGTCCCAGTTGTAGGATGAATGGGTATGAGCTGCTCCAGTTCTTGCTTCAGATTTTTAAGAAATATTTGGATGAGTTTCCTTGAATGGTATATTCCTCTGTGGGTTCCTGGTTCATTTTCTTGTAGTAGGTGTTATCTGACAGTTGCCTGTTGTCGTAATTTATATACTGTAGTTCTGAGTGTTCATAACAACAATCTTTATGACAGTTCATTCTGATGGAGAGAGATTGTATTGTTATAATGATGCAGTACTCAGGTGAAAGCTTTCTATATAACTGTCAAGTTTAGTGTTACGTCCAGGTGGTCGGTTGAAATGTGTGTTTTTCTTCTTGTTGTTACAATCTAATGATGATGCCGTATTTTGATTGTTGTGCAAATATTCTGTCAGTCTCAGCCTCCTAAAGAATTCTTCCCTATCCGAGTATAGTTTTATTTTATCTAGTTTTATGTCTGGACAGAAAGACAATCCTTTGGAGAGAACAGAGGTCTCTTTGTGATAGTTGGTAGTTTGAAAGGTTTATAATCCTGTGTATTTTGTGTATTTTTCAGGAAAAATATCTGTTTGATTTGGTAGGTCTTTAGATACTTTGTTGTTGTTAACAGAATTCAGGGCTGTATATGGATCATTTACTTTCTCTTTTTGTACCTGGTGCCTTTTGTTTTGTTGGAAGAGGCAGTTGAGTTTTTTATTTATATTTTTTATAAATGAATGTTATTGTTTCTTCTGAAGATGTTGCATTTCTTCTTCTACATGTTCAGCTTCACATAGGTTGTGCTCCCTTAGATATTGAAAAAAGGATATTTTTTGATGATTTAGATTGTGTTTCTTTCTATAAAGTTGAAGTATCAGTTAGCTTCTTAGTTTTTCACTTGTGCCTCTGCAGAGGTTTTCAGCATATATTTAGTTGTGCGTTGTTAATTTTGGATTTTTCATTTTAAGTTGTGCTGTTTTTGTTGTTACCTTAATTAGTTGGTTCTTGATGCGGCCAAATGCTGTATATTCCATAAATATTGAAGAGAGAAGTAGCCCTGAATGCCCAGTAATATATATTTGCATGTCCCAGCTCAGCTTCCCAGAATGCAGTGTAATAACTGTTTTTCTCGGAACTCTGGAAGCAGGTTTTTTTAACTTGTTTTAGACATTCAAATGTGAACACAGATGTACTATTTATTTACTATATATATATAATAATAATAATAATAATAATAATAGTACTATTAATTTCTAAGTTACTAGATATATATACATAAAATGGCATACACATTCTGTTATTTAATACATCTCCCATTGAAAATCATTACAAGATATGTTAAGTACTTTAAACCTTTAACATATCCTCTCCTCCCTCTGTATTCAAGACCCTGCTCTCTCATGGTTCTCATCATACCTACAAAATCGATCATTCAGTATCTCCTTCTCTGACACCTCTTCTTCTACCTACCCCTTGTCTGTTGGCATACCCCAAGGTTCAGTCCTAGGCCCCCTCCTTTTCTCCATCTACACATCCTCACTTGGTACCATAATAAACTCTTTTGGGTTTCAGTATCATCTCTATGCAGATGACACTCAAATCTGCCTTTCATCACCAGATCTATCCCCCTCCTTTCTAACACACATCTCCAACTGCCTTTCTAGTATATCCTCTTGGATGTCCACCCCACAATCTCAAATCCAACATGTCTAAGACTGAACTCCTTATCTTCCCTCCCTCTACCACAGCGTCAATTCCTCACATCTCTCTCACTGTCAACAATGACATCATCACTCCCACCTCCCAACCCCGTTGCCCTGGGGTTCTACTGGACCCCGCTCTGTCTTTCATCCCTCACATACAGTCACTAACAAAATCTTGCCTTCTCCATCTAAAAAACATCTCCAGAATTCACCACTATCTTACACAAGACACAACTAAAATCCTAATACACTCTCTCATCATCACTCAACTTGACTACTGTAACACGCTTCATGCTGGCCTACCCACCACCCGACTATCCCCACTTCAATCCAAAATGAACGCCTCTGCTAGACTCATCTTCCGTACACAACATTCAGTGTCAGCATCACCTCTCTGTTAATCACTCCACTGGCTTTCCTTAGCCTCCAAAATAAAGTTTAAAATCATGACCATAACTTACAAAGCCTTCAATATTAGCGCACGCCCGTACATTTCTACTCTCATCTCCAAATATTCCCCCAACCACCCTCTTCGTTCTGCTAATGACCTTTTTCTTTCTACAACTCTTGTCACCTCCTCTCATTCTCGTCTTCAGGACTTTTCTTGTGCTGCCACTATTCTCTGGAACTCCTTGCCTTACTCCACCAGATTGTTCTCCTGCCTCAAAACATTCAAAACTTCACTAAAAACGCATCTCTTTAAATCACCTTCCACCCTAACACGCTTATCACCTCTTTCTCCCTCCTTTACCGCACACAATACCTTTAGATGGTAAGTCTGCAAGTTTCAATCCTGCAATGTACTTGGAATGCACCATGGGCACTGGATTTGAGGCTCAAAGACAGGGCCCTCCTTGCTTTGCTATGTTTTGATTTGTATTTACCTTTGCCTGGAACTTATCTTATGTACAGCTCTACGGAATATGTTTGCACGTTATAAATAAACAATAATAATAATAATAATAATAATAACATATGCCATCCATTACAACAGGCAATACACCACGTAAATACGAATACATTCATTGCTGACAAATTAAAATATGCCATTTGATAAATTTGGTGATTTACTTGATGAACACTAGTGGCGTATTGAGTTGAACTGAGGTGAATCAATATATTAAAGTATATTTGCCCTTTGATCAATTTTGGCCAGTGTATTTTCTTTTGCCTAGAATCTTGTACCAACTATGGAATTTTAATTTCCTAGCTCAATTCTGAATGTTTCACTTAATGCACATGTATTTCTGTGAGACTGAATGCAAATAAAAAGGAAAAAATGCATAAAAGCACATTAAATAATCAAAGACAGGTTGTTTTTTTTCTAGATATTTTTTTCTTAAAAGAAATACAATAATATAATGAGGCTTGCTACATATTTTTGAGCTTTAAGCCAAAAGATTGCAACAAATGTGGAGTGAGGAAAGCATGTCAGAGGAGAGGCATTAAAAAATGGAGAAACTGAACTATATGTGAGTATATTTATGTTGAAAACTTGTTCTTGACACATCATATTGGAGCTGATGTTAACAGCTGCTCCGAATGCGCTCCTTGCCAGCAACTGCGGACCTCGCAAAAAAGTACGAGACACGTTACGACCAATTACGAGCTCACAGAAATCGTCCGCAACCCGCGCACATGAAAAAATGAAAAACACAATAAATACACACAACACATACAGCAAGAGGGAGCATCCAGGACCTCAAAAACTGAAGTTACACCTCAATTTAACTCAAAATAAAAGAGTTTAGACACAAAAAAATTCTCTAAGCGAGAGAAAAAATGGCAGCCGAAACAAACGAAAACGAGGCTACAGGACTCTAAACACGCAAACCACCACCATAAACACCACAAAACAGCTATGGATATTCCGCCACAGCCGCATACCACACATTAGCCACCATTTTAGAACAATAACTTATACAATGCGGAAGTACACAGCTACGCTAACGGATTTGCCTCGTGCACGCACACTATTACACTGCACACCTTCATCACGCTTACACAGCAGCTCCACACAACTAATGCTGCAGCAACATCAAAACAGATTGCAGCTCTTCAACACAATGCTTCCTGCATATATTACTTCAGAATAGGTAAAGTATATTAAATATATTATTTATTTTCTTATTATACACCAAACAGCATTAGCTCATTTACTATTTCATTGCCGTCATTTTTTGACGGGCAATTCGCTAGTACAATAATAATAACAATTAAACAGGTAAAATCAAGTGAGACTTTGACAAAGCACTGCAGTTTAAGGACATTGAATGGATTTTTCCATTTCAAGAGTTTGAGTCCAACAAGAAGGTAAGGAATGGTTTTCATTTATCTAAAATGTTAAAAGCATGGTGTCATGACCATGAGCTGGTAATTGCATCACAAACTAGAATGCATTCAAAATTCCTTTCTAAACTAGTAAACTCACTTCTGCTATTTTATTAGCAGGGACCGGAATGGTAATCAGGGGGGAGGATAGATAAGATATAGCTCTATCAGTAGAGGTTAACTCATCAACAAAAAACAGATCTTGAAATATGGTCACTGTCAGTGGCAGAGCTACCACCGTTGCACATGGTGCAGTGTACCGGGGCCCTTGTGTGGAGGGCCCCAGTCTCATCAGCCCCTCTTACTACTTGCATTGATCAGGGAGTTCTTTTCCTGCATGTCTCCCGAGCCTGCGTTTCTGGGACTTCCTGAATGACATCACTTGTGTGCGACCTCATTCAGGCAGAGGAGACTGGAAGGAAGAGGAATCAATTCCCTGATCAATGTAAGTAGTAAGAGGGGGCTGATGAGGCTAGAGATCCATGGAGCATAGTCCAGGTGGCCATGGAGCATAGGCTAGGGGGCCTTGAAGCAAAGTCTAGTTGGCTTGGAGCATAGGCTAGGGGGGGCATGGAGCATAGGCTGTGGAGTCATGGAGCATAGGCTAGGAGGCCATGGAACATAGGCTGTGGAGACATGGAGCATAGGCTAGGAGGCCATGGAACATAGGCTCGGGGGCATGGACGATAGGCTGGGGGCCCTACAATAAGAAACATTTTTTTTATTTATATATATATATATATATATATATATATATATATATATATATTGTACCAAGGTACCCTTTGATGGACTGTAAATGGTAGAGACTTCTAGGCTCTTTTTATATATTTTATTGAGTAGTTACAAAACACAAATTAAATAGCTTATAGTCAGAAAAATAAACATCTACGTAAACGGGCTTACTTATACTCTGGAACACCCTGACTATAACCTGAGCAGCTTTTCTACTACAGGTTAAATTATAATTCATAAAGAAAACAAACAGTCTCTTGTAGTGCCACCTTGTGGCCAGGATACAAACAGTACCTTATAGTGCCAGCTTGTAGTCCGGATACAGATAGTCTCTTACAGTATCCGTAGTCTTGTATATGTGGTGTAGTGCCACCTTGTGGCCAGGTTACGAATAGTCACTTATATAGTGCCAGCCTGTGGCCTTTCCACGTCTTCACTTAAGTAACCTTGCATGAAGCATAGGGCCTGCCCTTCTCTCCCATATGCTTCACCCCAGGGACCCTTTGATATTGCAATAGAAACACTGCAATTTAACAGGACAAGCACTCAGCCTCTTCCCTGGGGTATAATAATTTAAGTAAAAGGTTTCTGACCTTATGGTAAATGGAGTGTCCGTCTCCTCATTAGCTTCAGTCTGCTATGCAGCTTTCTCCAGTCAGGTAACTCAGCAGTGTCCCACAGGTACTTAAAAGGTCTTGCTGGATCTGCAAAGAAATCCTTATTACTTGCAGCTCCAGAAAAACAGCACTACTACTAGTGAATTGCCCGTCAAAACTGCAATGCAATTTTAAGCCTGACAATGCTGTTTGGCACAAAATGTGAGCACCTTCGGCCTTCATCGCTCATTGCAAGCCTCTCCCCCCGTCTACTTTACGGGCCTCTCGATGAGCCTTTGGCGCTCATCACAAGCCCCGCAATGATCGGCTTTGCCGCTCATTGCAGGCCTTCGGCAGTCATCGCAAGCCTTTCCCCACTCTCTGACCTCTGTGTCTGTTTACCCCTCTCTCCCTCCCCCTCCTTCTAAGACCTAAAATCACTTTCACTTCAAATAAAAGTACAGGAGGTCTTTTTTATTTGCTTAATTAGTGCTACGTTTTGTAAGTAAGACCGTTGCAAGACCTCTTTGGTGTAAATAAGCTGTGGTTCTCGTTTAGCCATTTACGGGCTTGAAGGAGGGTAACTCGTAAGGCTTTGACGGAAGTACATCTTAAAAGTGTTTTTCATTAGTACACCAATTCATCAATTTATTTAGACAATTTTGCTAATTAAATGAAGACATTTTTTTGCAGGATTAATTTATTTTAAATGGGCCTGTCATTTAAAAAAAATAAAAAAACATACAAATATTGTGCAAATGGATCAACTTTGATCCATTTGCACAATACAGGCTTAAACACTTTGTGCCAAAATAACTAATAATGACTAATAATAGCTTATATTCAGATATTTTATTGATGGGCGAACATGCTTCTAATAATAATTATTTTTTTAATAATAATAAAAATGGTAAAAGATACAGTTTCAATGGTGTAAACTGTATTTGGACAGTCCATAACTTGAAAGAACAACTTCACAAGCCTGTAATCAAGGAAAGATAGCAGACCAAGGGCCTCATTCAATTAGGGGCCGTAACTCGATTGCAAATCGCTGATTTCCTGCGATCGCGTTACATTCTCTCGTTGCTCTACGTTTACGCTGCTATTCAATTGGCTGGGCCCCCTTCCCGATAGTCACAAACCATGCTATCGGCCGTAAGCATTTGCTTGCTTGAACGTGATCACAGACGCAAGCCGTAATTCGGGTTTCAATCCAGCAAACTTGGAGCACTGTAAATGCAAATATATATTTAATACAGCACTGTAAATGATGGGGAACACAAAGTGTGACATTAGAATTAAAAGCACAATATTCTCAAGCTTGCACATCGCCAAATTTAAATACTTTTTTTTTAATGTTTAATTTCCGTCCAAAGTCCTACAGGCTTGAATGTCCTCCAAGCCCGTAACTCGTTATTCAAGCCCGTAGGACTTTAATGAAATATGGAGGTTTTATTCCAAAGACATACGGGCTTGGAGGTTGAAGCCCGTAGGACTTTATGAAGAAAATGGAACATGAAATAAAGTATTTATTTTTGCAGATTTGCGAGCTTGAGAATGTTGTGCTATTAATTCTAAGACCAAACATCACTTTCACTTTTAATAAAAGTACAGAATTGCTTTTTCATTTGCTTTTAAAGTGCTATGATTTGCAAGTAGCCATTTACGGGCTTGACAGAGGGTAAATCGGAGCAATTGAATAGTGAATCAGGATTTTTTATGGCCGCAACTCTTGCGGCCATGAAATATCAATGGCTTTGAGGGAAGTAACCTGCGATTGAACAAATTGATAGGAATCGTAGGTCGCAGCATTAACTTGATCGGAGCTGGCAAACAGAAGGCAATTAAATAGCAAAGTAGCTTGCAACGTCCATTTCTGAGCCTGGATCTCAAAAACGTATCATTTGAATGAGGCCCCAAAAATAACACATGGGGCTTTTATCAAGTACTCTAGGGGCACAAGTTCCCTAACAAAGCACATGATGCGCAATAGTGATGTACAGTTACATCTGTATATCAACCTAGTAGCATATGATAATCAATATGATGCAAGCAGCAGTAACTCATGCAATGAAAACATACAGCTATACCCAAACCTAATTTCCAGATCATTAGTTATCTCTACATTATGACCGTGTTGTCTAACAAAGTTTGATCTGTCTTATATCGGAAAAGTATCTTTCTTTCACGATTTCTTAGTCTTTTGCATAGTCTATGTGAGGGTGGTTTGTAGGAATTCAGAGTGAGGAATAGGTATATAGCAGGCACGGTTTAAAAGAGGGCCAGAGGAAATAAATTGTAGTACGATAGCCTGAGGTCAAAAGTCACACAGATTTCATGTGTAAGTGAGTGTCCAATCAGCAGTTCAGGGGTTATCAACAAGCAAATGAATTCCAACAGACAAGCCATAGAGGTCAGGACACAAGAATGGTCACA
Organism: Discoglossus pictus; assembly: GCA_027410445.1. Taxonomy (NCBI): domain Eukaryota; kingdom Metazoa; phylum Chordata; class Amphibia; order Anura; family Alytidae; genus Discoglossus; species Discoglossus pictus. The sequence goes on from CM050163.1 coordinate 324,108,069, forward strand.
ATTGCCTGCATGCGTAACACAGTAACAACATGAACACCAAATAGTGCTGAGCAAGCAGAACAACTGAGCACATGTGCTCCTTGTATAGACCCAGAACTGCACAAGAGCCACCGAGTGTATGTAATAGCACTTCATTATGTGATATTATTAAAGGGGCAACAATGGCAATTATCTCAGTCACTATAACTACAGGTATACCCCTCTTAAAGCTACCCCATTTAGAGCTGATTCGCTATAAAACTGTTTTATTTTCTCCAAAGAAAACAGAATCCAGGATGAGCCAGAAGCTTCAACATCAATCATTTAAAGTTTATATTTCTGCTAATGTTCAGTTTGTGTAAGTTTTATGTTTGCTGTTTCTTTGGAGTTCATATAAAACCAAAAAGGTTTAAATTTCAATTGAAATAAACCCCTATCCCTATCTTCCCATTGTTACACTGCCCCGTTTAGAGCTGTTTTGCTTAACACTACTATTGCCTGGAACCTATCTACAGCGTTACACGAGGTATAGCTGTATTTACTTTTGAAGTATAAGAATATGTATTTACTTTTGAAGTATAAGAATATGTACTCTTATGTGTCCTACTTTCTGCATTTATGAATATTTGTTTTTAGTTTTGAAACCCAAATATTTTAATCACTATGTTTTTAGTTTATTTAATCATTCTAGTTTATTTAATTTAATTAGAAGTAACAGAATAATAAATCGTCAAATTTATTTCACAACACTCCAGCATTCATAATGTTTCTAGAATAGAGAAAGACCTGCAACATAAGTCAAAAAGTTAGAAACAGGATGGCGATCCAATAATATCAAAGATTAGACAGATATATAAAAAAAAAAAAATCATGGACTCAATGGACATAAAAATAAAAAATAAAATTTTTCTTCAAAATCACCAAATCTTACTTGTTAATAAAATAATTTAACAAATATATAGTGTAATACTGTCAATTTCTTTGTCTGTATTGTATTCCATTATAATATATTGTGGGAAAATACAGCAGAGATTTTAACTGATCATCATTCGTTATCTGCAAACAATGATCATTTGTGCAGGGTAACAAATGCTGTGTTTGTCTTCAATAACAAAGATGTTAGTATTGCACAATGGTTTCTTTTGCGTTGGCGTCGCCTTTTATGTGCAGTTGAGCACAGTGTTCAGAGGTTCTCCACAGAATTCCAAATACTTAAAGCTTTGCTCAAACTCTACAGTCATTGCAAAGCAAAGTTAAATAGACACACCAGGTTCCCAACCTGGTGTAATTTAAATCTCCAGGTAATACACTGAAGTTTGTCATTTTTACCTGTTTTCTGTTATGATTACTATTAATTGTGAATGATCCCCTAGGGGTCTGCATGCATTGCTTTCCATTATAAAGCATTTAATAGGACAAATATATACTCAGACAGGCCCTTGAGAGTAATTAGGCTACTGGCAAGAGCACTTTTCCAAAAAGCCAACAAGGCTGAGACATGTGGTAAGATGCATTCCAGAAATGGTGACTCAACACTTCGATCTCTTCTAAACTCTTTCCTTTCTTTATCCCTATTCTTTTTACGTTCCCTCTAACATTTATTCTCTGATCCCCTTGCTGTTCTATTTTCTCCTTTTATTCCCCTTTTTTTCTTTTTTCCCGTTCACATTTTTGATCACCATTTGCCTTCTCTCATTCCTCCTTCTATCCTCTCTTACCCTCCACTGCACCCTCCTTCTTCCTTCTCCCTCTCCCATTGCCCTTCCCCCTTGCATTCTCGCCTCTGTTTCAACCCTTTTCCTGCACACTCTATCAATACTTTTGACCCTTGGTGATTCTAAAAGTTGGTTCTAAGGCAGCAAGCCAGTTTCATCTGTACTTGGTATAGGCCAGTATGTTTTTAGATTGTTCTCAGAAAATATTTTTCAAAGAAAACTGCATTCAGACCTTCAGTAGTTATTAATCGTTACTCTGTGGAATACATAACAGCTTACATTTTGTGGGTGGATCAGAAAGGCAGCTTGATAGGAAATTTACTAACTTCAGTCTAAGTTTACTTTGAAAAGATGCATTTTTGGTAAATCTAATAAAATACTTTTTGATAACTAAACAATATTCATAGCATCTCCTCTGTCTCTCGTTAAGCAATTTCAGAGAAAAATTCTCTGTTTCTAATCTTTAAATTACTTGTGTAGTTTTAGATGCCCTGACCTTGGTTACATTAGAACCAAACTGACTGATAATGTGCCAACAATAGCTGGACGCTACTAATATTCTATTGTACTACAACTTTTAAGGTAGTTAGAATAGTCAGGGTATTTCCTTATTTATTCTCTTGCTATTGAGAAATTACTGCTTGGCAGTATTCAGATACACTAAATCCATGGGGAAAAACCTTGAAAGTGATGAGTTACCTACATTATCAAACTGATATACCCAGTATTTATTATTAACTTTTATTTGTAACGCACCAACATATTCCGTAGCGCTGTACAGGGGAAGAGAACAGGGAAAAATACAATATTACCAACTGAAGAAAATGGAGGGCCCTGTTTTGAGCTTAGAATATTTGTAGAAAGTGCTTTTTTACAAAGCACCCTACAAGATAGAAAACTCGCTACTTACAATCTAAAGGGAATGGAAGAGGCAGAAACCTGGGGAAAGAATGTAAGGAATAGCAAGGGTCAGGAAGAAGGTGAAAGTTTTTTTAGGTGGGAAGGTGTGTAAACTAGCAAAGGGTTATCTTTACTGGTAGAGGGAAGGGGTCTCATAGAGAGTCATTTGAGGTGACTGGCCCAAGTATGTTATATGTTATCTACCCCTAGTGGTCAGATAATATAACCTGCATGTGGGAAGGTTGGGGTTAGCTTTACAGAGTGGTGGAGGGTACATTTTAGACATAGAGGGCCAAAATATAAAAACACATGGAGACAGGACAGAGTTAGCAGTCCTGGGGGCTAAGCATGACAGATGAGAGGAGGGAATGAGTGAGGGGTCAGGGTTGGAAGATATTTGTCCAGGAGCCAGCAAAATAAGCAGGGAGAGGAGATGAGATGTTTATGAGCTTCAGAACATGAATGAAATAATGATTGGAGAAAGGAGAGGAGCTAAGCATGGGCAGTTGATTGATCAGGTGAAGTAATTTGAGTGATTCAATAAATTAAAGCTTGTTTCATTTATCTACTGGTTGACATTGGTGAAGTGGCTCAGAAACTCAATTGACTTCTGAAACCCTTATGACATTCTGTGCCTACAAGGTGCTTGCATATCTTTATAAAATCTACAATGTATAAGAAGCTACTCGACATCTCCTGTGCTGTCATGTCTACTCACTCATGTTTACTATTATTCACTCCAACTGATGACTACTAATAATGCTCTCATGATATAGATAGGCCACATAATTGGTTATATGACCATTTGTGTTTCTCCATTTTCACACAATTAAAGGACTCACCTCGGAGGAGTAGTTTTCTGCTAAACATTTTAGGTAGAGGCTCAATGTCCAGGCTTATGAGACATGGTGGAGGGCTCAGATTGGATATCGCTAACTGAACTATAATGCCTGCCTAACTTAAATGACCCAGAGAGGCAGAGGGAATTATGTCCCCTATAACTAGCACCAGATGGACCGCCTTGAATGGGAATTTAGCCCCGAAACCGATACAAGCTGCGACTGTACACACAAACATAACTATTATAAAAACCTATCTGGCAGGCCCCTGACAAATACCTATATATGAATATAACCTGCCAGCAAACCGACGCCCTAGCACTCATAGGTCCAAGCTGCCGGACGCCACACTCCTATCTATTCCTTGATATGGTCACACCTCGCTTAGACCCACCTACCAGAGTTGGTCTATGACAGCCCCAATACCCTGGCTGGTAAGGGAAGCCTGGCTAGAAGACATGGTACTAAATCTGAACCTGGGCATTGCCCCAACTAAGGAGAACGCCATGGAGAGGAATTGGCCCTATAACTGCAAGGGCCTCTCCACCGCACATACCACGCCCCTTAGGACCACCCCAGTAACCCAACCCTGCAGGGTCAGGTTGCTACCAGGGGTATGGCCCATGTGCCATACAGCTCAACAGGTGTATAGACCTACCTCGAGGATCTGCACTTAGCTGGCAGGGAACCCATCCTATGCTCCCATCCTTCCTCCCTTCCAACACCTGCAGTGCTGGTCCCCATAAAATACACAAACCTTCACACAGGCTCCAGACATGTCAGTGATACCTCAATGCAGAGCACAATCCGGAAGAGAGAGACACCCCCCCTCTCCCGAGGACCCAGCTGCCCGCTGGAGGAGCTGCTCTGCACAGGTCCCTGGGGTTAATCCCTTGTGGTCCACAGAGCTCAGGTCCAGAGGAGAGCCTGGAACCTGCAATCCAGCGCATGACAGCAAGGCTCGCAGGGCCCGTCACAAGGCAGGGAAGGGAAACAACACCTGCCCGTTGTCTTGTCTTAGTTTTGGGAATTTATGTGATTATTTGATATGTTAAAAAATACACCTACTCTGGACAGTTCTCATTTTTTTTCAAAGTATCTTTTATAAAGGTTATGCTTTTTTATGATTGGTTTGATAATAACATTATTAATTGTTTAAACTTTGAATTTAACTAAAGTATAATATTAATAGAAGTGGAATATGTAAGCCTCAAGGCTGTCCTTTTAATATGATTACACATAATTAATGCATGCTGCTTTAATAGCTTCTCTTAAGGGGACTTTTTGAAAGTTTATTATGAATCAAGGCTGTGTACGAGCCACGGTGCAAAAAAGGGGAATATCCTGTAATTTAGAGGAAAACGTGGACTACAATATGAACAGTAAAAAATTAGCAAGAGAAACTCAAGGGAGAAAATTTGACAGATAAAGGGAATGGTGAGGTTGGCTTCCCATGAGTTAATATGTGCAGACAGATTTTTTTTCTGTTAACAGATTTTCCTGATCCAGTATGGTGGCATTCACCAGTTGAGGAAGCTCCACCTTGCTTTGGACCAACATCATCTTAAATGCCCCTCCCCAGTAGTGCTTCCCAAGACTAAGGGTTCATTGAACAATGTCAAGATCCTCTTCCTATGCGTCTGGCCAAGCCGCCTGCTACGCCTATTCCCCAGATCTGACTTTAGAGTTCTTTTCTACCTACTACAGAAAGCACCTGTATCCACTGGACCTCTCAGTCTCCTGAACAGTGGATATCTATCACTGGCAGTCAGGAGCTCTTCAATAAAACAGTCTCTACACCATGGTTATGTAGAAAGGACAACCACTTCTTTATTTTTACACAAGTCTTTAAACAACTCACAAAACCAGTACAGGGAGTGGCTACCCCCTTGTCCAACCCTCATCTTCCTCTTGGCCAATGGGGTAATCTCCAGAGTAACTTGATTACCTCTGGCCAATGGTCTAGATGTAAGCTCTCCGAACTTCCAGACCCCTCCCATGGGCCGCCCACTAGGTGTTTTACCTAATTCACTTGGGACCTCATTCTATTAGCGGCCGCAGCCGTTGCGGGGCCGCAAGCTATTCGGCTATTCTATTCCCTTACGGCCGGGGGCTCCGACAGGCTTGCGGCCGTCGCCTTGCGGCCGCTCGCGCCAGAGGAAAGCCTTTGATCTAAAACGGCCGCAAGAGTTTCGGCCGCAAGAAAGCCCCGGTTGCTATTCAATTGCTACGGGAAACCTCTCTGCAAGGCTAAAAGCGAGCCGCAGCTTACTTGCAGCAAACAGGTCCCGCTAGCACCAATTAAGCACATAATAAAGCCCAAATAAAGCCATCCTGCACTCTGATGAGACAATAAAGTGATTGTAGGTGTTAGCAAAAATAGCACAACATTCCCCTATACTCAAATCCGCAATTTTTGTATTTTCAAATTCTTGTCAAATATCCGTGGACAAAGTCCAGAGGGCTTGGAGCACCTCAGACCCGCAAAGGCTGCGGGATTAGCCTCCGTCAAGTCCGGAAATGGGTAAAATAGACCTACGGGTCGTAAAGGGCTAACTTACAAGTCGTAGCATAGAAAAGCCATCCTGTACTTTTATTAAAAGTGAAAGTGATGTTTGGTTTCAGAATTAATAGCTCAACATTCCCCTACTCTCAAATGTGCAAATAAAGATATTTAACTTCATCTATCATGCAAGCCCGCACGGGTTTGAATAACGAGCTACGGGCTTGGAGGGCAATCATCCGCCAAACCCGTACGTGCTTCACTAAGAAGCTACGGCCAAGTCTCAAGCCCGTAATCCTAAAATCAAACCTGAAATCAATTAACCAATAGGAAGATGACAATCAAGGGCACAAATAGTTTAAAAGGGAGTGAAATTCGGTAATCTGTGACTGTGTTGTATGCTGTGCAAGTGGACACACAGGTCTTGGAGTTGGAGGTTTTGTGAGAGCAAGAGAGATAGAGGAGGAGAGATGGAGGGAGAAGGCAGTGAAGGGAGAGGTCAGGGAGAGCAGGGCCCCCAGCCACAGGCTGGCCAGCAAGCTGCTGCGGCACGCAAAAGGGCAGCAAACTTTACCATCCAGGAGATCGAAACACTGGTTAGAGGAGTGCAAGCCCGACACTCCATCCTAACCGGTGGGAGTGAAGTGAGGCCCAGGCAGAGGACAGATGCCTGGAAGGAGATCGCGGCTGAGGTCTCCTCGCTGGGGTATGCGAATCGTACCTGGCAGTCTGTCCAGCACCGGTTCCAAGACTGCCGCATCGATGTAAAAAAGAAGATGGCCGATGAGGCCAAAGCAGCACGTGGAACCGGTGGTGGGCCGCCACAAACCTTCACATACCCCGGTTGGGAGGCCACAGTCCGCGACATGATCCGGCCAGCGTCAGTCGTGGGCCTCCCTGGCCTGGTGGACTCCGGTCGGCCTGAAACCCTGCAATATGAGTACCATGTACACCTTAACACCCTCATATGTACGCACATGTACCCCACACAGATAGATAACTGACGTTGAATTGCACTGTAAGATATCTGGTTGTGACTACAGATATATGAGGCTGCGAAAATAATGTAAATCCAGTGTAAAGAAATATACTTGTCAGAATTGTTATCAATGAAATATATGTCCAATACCTCCTCCCACAACTGATTATGATACCGTTTTGCAAATCTATTGATGTTACTGTTATGTTTGCTGTTGGTTCCCAGTGCATATAAAGCATACATGACAACTCTATTGCAATTGATTTTTTATTGTCATGAGTTCCCCTGTCACACTCTACTCCATGTTAAACTGGCCCATCCATAGCTGTTTGGCTTAACCCTCCTACTGCTTAGAATTCATGTACATTTTGATTATAGGTATAGCGGATGTATCCTGTTTTATGTGGGCATTTCAGTATGTGCTGGAAGAGTGCCGCCGCCGACTCTAGGGATGCGGCTGCGCTTGCGTCCCCATGTAGCCGTCAAAAATAGTTGGTACACCCAAAGCCCGTAACCCTCTAACCCTAACCCCCTAAACACCACTTTCTAACTCTAACCCATCCCCCCTAACTGTAGCCAGAACCTGAAACCCATAACCACTTACCTGGCCTGCTGGGCTGGCGTAGCTAGAGTCGTTGGTGGGGCACTTCCAGAGATGCGCACATATGCGCACATACAACAGGATAGGTCCGGTCTAGCTGGTACATCCCCATGAGAGTACATGTATGGATGTGCACACTGCAGCATATGCGGATACAGACTCTGATGGACTGCAAGTTTGTGTTGTGTAACAGCATAATCTGGACCATGTTACATTAACATGTTAACTCACATTGCTGAGGATTGGTCACAGATTGGTCTGTCTCACACACTGGCCAACAGATTCAGATGAGCACGTGTCCTAATTAACTGCAGTTGGCACACCGCACCAGCATTACATATAGCCATGGGCCCTTTCCTGTTATCTGACCGTGACTGCTGGTAGCAGCAGTGAGCAGCCTCTACATGTCACAGCATTTTCCTGGAGATTATATAATCATGCAGATTTAGTGGGTTATGGTGTTGTTAAGGTAAGGGGTTCGGATAAGTGTGAGGGCTAGTGCTTTTGGGCTTCTGTGTAAGTTGAAAATGATGTATATAACAGTGGCAGCGCCATCTATCAGCCCCTTGGTCCAACTGCTGCTGCCAGTAGTCGGTGTCACATAACAGGAAAGATCCCAGCCAGGATCCACAATACTAATGATGCAAATCAATTTTGATTGGCGTCAAACATTCACAGCCAATTACAAGTCACTCTGATCTCAGAGATATGGAAACAACAATACTCAAATCAAAATCTTGTCTCATTTCAGTACCATCCAGGCGTCCCCTGCCTCCGCAGGTTCCTGCACCTTCTGAAGATGCAGGACCACCTGCGTCAACTTCACCTGTAGCAGGGCCCTCCTATCAAAGTCCGCCTGGGCCATCCACAAGGTGCCAGCAATTGCCTCCAGCCAGGATAATGGCACCGCCTGGCTCCCAGACAATGTGGGCTGGCCAAATGTGGGGCCACCCAATGTGGTCCCATTCCGGTTGGGCCCCCAATATGGCTTCCCAAACAATGCTGCCCTGGAGCATGGGCCCCCGGCAGGGCATGTGGCCCCCGCAGGACCAGCAGGCCACTGTGGCCACTCCGGCTCAACAGGCCCCGCAGGCCCAGACAGCCGCTGTGGCCACTCAGGACCAACAGGCCCCGCAGGCCCAGACAGCCGCTGTGGCCACTCAAGACCAACAGGCCCCGCAGGCACAGACAGCCGCTGTGGCCACTCTGGCCCAACAGGCCCCGCAGGCACAGACAGCCGCTGTGGCCACTCAAGACCAACAGGCCCCCGCAGGCACAGACAGCCGCTGTGGCCACTCCGGACCAACAGGCCCCGGAGGCACAGACAGCCGCTGTGGCCACTCCGGCCCAACAGGCCCCGCAGGCACAGACAGCCACTGTGGCCACTCAGGACCAACAGGCCCCGCAGGCACAGACAACCACTGTGGCCACTCCGGACCAACAGGCCCCGCAGGACCAGCAGGCCCAGCCAGCCACTCCGGCCCCGCAGGCCCAGCAGGCGTCTCCCAGACAGGACACACCAGTCGGCAGTGCCTCCACCCAGAGGACACAGTGGTCTGGGTTGCTGCCAGTTAGTCCTGCGCTGTCAGCGGCCCAGTGCCCGGATTTCCTGGCTCATCTCCAGCATGAGCGTGAGCAAAATCAACAGTTCATGCTGGAGATGAGACGCCATGATGCCAGGAAGCTCGAGGAGAGGAGACGCAATAACGCCCGGAACTTCCAGGAGAGGAGACGCAACAATGCCCGGAACTTACAGGAGAGGAGACGCAACAACGCCCGGAACTTACAGGAGAGGAGACGCCATAATGACAGAGTCATTGCTCAAATGACACTTCAAAATCAGCGGATGTTCCAGGAGGCGAGGCGTCATAATCAGTTAATAGAGGAGTACGCCCGAAGGCCTGAAATGGCCCGAGAAGGCCAGCACCAAGACCGGGCTACCCCTTCCAACTCCCCACCTTCCACATCCCAGACCCTGTCCCCAGCATCCAGTCCGGAAGACCCTCCAAACATTAGAAGAGGTCGGGGCCGGCCTAGGGGAACATCTTCCAAAGGCCAGGAGAGCCAAGAAACACACAAGCGGAAGCGTAAATAGGTGAGAACATGTTCATGTTGCATATAGAAGCAATTGATGTCCAAGATGTATTGACGTTGAGGTGTTGCAGTCAATGCGTATATTGTTCTAATTGATGTCTTGTTCTTATCTCTTTAGGTTCCATTTTATTGATGTTCATGGATTTCTGCCTCCCATTTTTTTTTTTTTTTGTAAATATTTGGGAAAGCAACATAAGATTAAACATTATGTATTGCTCACATTATCACTGTTTGTTTTCGTTTGTACTGTACCATGATTGGTAAACCCCACATGAATGCTACACACCAACGTTATTGGATTAGTACATACATCTTCCTTCAATATATCAGCCCTGTGTTAATGTAGGGTTGGGGTAACAGCCACTAGTGCAGCTGAGGGTGGAGGTAATATTCATGAGTTTGATTACAGTAACGGTGATGCATGATATTCATGTTCATGACACATGGATAGATTAATTCAGGGGAAATATCAAAAGTGAGTCCACCCCTAAGTGAAATTGGCGATTATTTTGTGTGGCCACCATTATTTTCCTGCACTGACTTAACCCTCATGGGGATGGAGTTCCCCAGAGTTTCACAGGTTGCCACTGGAGTCCTCTTCCACTCCTTCATGATGATATCATGGAGCTGGTGGATGTTAGAGACCTTGCACTCCCTGTAATGGAGTTGGAACACGCAGTCCAATATCTCCGCTGGTATACGGTACAATATCCAAGAAGCACTACAGTCTCACCATTCCCAACCTGCAATATTTGCCCACACTCAATTGGGAGTCAAATGAATACAGACTTTATTTTGTTGCACAGAAATATATATATACACATCTCTTCCCACAGGCAATACACACATCCCCCATAGTTGGCCACACAATACACATTGAGGGACAACAGGTGGGTCACACCTCCCGGAGACTACCTGGCTACTTTGATACAATCAGACATTGCTTAGATCATCCTTCTTTGTTATGTCTGATAATGAAAACACTTTATACAATAGACTTCCTTATCCTATGATGAGTCTCTGTACTAGGATTATCTATTATGCCAAGGTCTGCAATAGTCTGGGCTAAGATTTTGCCGAGCAGAAACCAACATACATACAGTATAACAGTATGATCATATTTTAACCATAACCATAAAAAAGGGTAAAACAGTGATGGGTTCCGTTACACTCCACATCTTCCATTTGAGGAGTTCCCCACAGATGCTCAATAGGGTTTAGGTCTGGTGACCTACTTGGCCAGTTCATCAACTTTTGACCTTCAGCTTCTTTAGCCAGGCAGTGGTCGGCTTGGAGGTGTGTTTGTGGTCGTTAGCATGTTGGAATACTGCCCTGCGGCCTGTTCTCCTATCTGAGGGATCATGCTCTTTCTCAGTTTGTCACAGTACATGTTGGCATTCATGGGTTCCCTCAAAGAACTGTAGCTCCTCAGTGCTGGCAGCATGCATGCAGGCCCAGACCAAACATATATGCATGTGTATAGATGTTTTTGCTAATATGTTACATAGTTACATAGTTACATAGTAATTAAGGTTGAAAAAAGACTTTCAGTCCATCAAGTTCAACCTGTTAAGATCTCCTCTGATCTGCAATATGCGGATTAGTTATTAATTAAATTATTGATTAAATAATTATTAATAGTATAGTATTGGAGAATGAATAAAGAGTTAGTCCATCAAGTTCAACCTTTTTAGATCTCTATTGATCTTTTTAATTTGGACTATTTATTATTATTGTTAATTGTTAATTATTGTTAATTGATCCAGAGGAAGGCAAACATAAAAAAAAAACCCCATTGAAACTTTGCCAATTGTCTCATAAGGGGAAAAAAAAAGCAAAATTCCTTCCTGACCCCAGAAACTGGCGATCAAATTTCTCCCTGGATCAATATTCCTTGCTAGTTATCTAGGATAGCCTTGAATGCCCTCTTTATTCAGAAATATATCTAACCCCTTTTTGAAGTTGTCTATCGAATTCGCTGTCACCACCTCCTTTGGTAGAGAATTCCACAGTTTAACCACCCTAACTGTGAAGAACCCTTTTCTTTGTTTAAGGTGAAATCTTTTTTCCTCTAACCTCAACGGATGTCCTCTTGTCAGTTGAAAATCTCTTGCTACAAAAAGTTCACTTGACAAAGCCTTATATTGACCCTGGATGTATTTAAATAACGTAATCATATCTCCTCTTAGACGCCTTTTTTCTAGCGAAAATAAGTTTAATTTTGCTAGTCTTTCTTCATAACTTAGCCCCTCCATTCCCCTTATTAGTTTTGTAGCCCTTCTCTGTACTTTTTCCAGCTCTAAAATGTCTTTTTTGTGAGGTGGTGCCCAAAATTGTACTCCATATTCCAAATGAGGGCGTACTAGAGATTTGTATAGTGGCAGAATTATATCTTCTTCCCTGGCTTCTATACCCTTCCTAATACATGCTAATATTTTATTTGCCTTTGCAGCCGCTGCTTGGCTTTGAGCGCTGTTACCTAGGTGGTTGTCCACTAGTACTCCCAAATCCCTTTCAATATCTGATACCCCTAGATTTGCTCCATTAAGATTATAGATTGCTTGGCTATTGTTCCTTCCCAAATGCATAACCTTACATTTATTTGTATTAAATCTCATCTGCCATTTAGCCGCCCATTTCTCTAATTTATGCAAATCCTTTTGTAGGGAAAGTACATCATTATCTGATTTTATTACCTTGCACAACTTAGTGTCATCAGCAAAAATGGAGACACTACATTCGAGTCCTACTTCAATGTCATTAATAAATATGTTAAAAAGGAGAGGACCCAATACTGAGCCCTGAGGAACCCCACTTATCACATTAGACCAATCGGAGTATGTTCCATTTACAACAACCCTTTGCTTCCTGTCTTTTAGCCAGCTCTCGATCCATGAGCAGATATTTACTGCAATTCCTGTATCCCTTAGTTTGCTCACTAGTCTTCCATGTGGCACTGTATCAAATGCCTTTGAAAAATCTAAAAAGACTACATCCACTGAGTTGCCCTGATCCAAGTTCCTACTAACCTCCTCATAAAAACTAATTAGATTGGTCTGACACGACCTTTCCTTCATAAATCCATGTTGACTGCTACCTATGATCCTGTTCAAATAGACATATTCTTGTATTCTGTCCCTTATTAACCCTTCTAAAAGCTTCCCAACTACAGAAGTGAGGCTCACTGGTCTATAATTCCCCGGATATGCTCTAGATCCCTTCTTAAATATAGGTATCACCTCTGCTTTTCTCCAGTCATCTGGTAGAGACCCTGTAGTGAGCGAGTCTTTAAAGATTAGATATAATGGTTTGGCTATTGCAGAACCCAGCTCCCTCAGTACCCTTGGATGTATTCCATCAGGACCTGGGGCTTTATTAACATTTATTTTCTCCAACCTCTTTTGTATTTCTTCCTGCGTTAACCAATTATTTGTTGGATTCCCACTATATGCATTTACCTAATGATGTCAGATGCTGCCTCCCCTCTCTCTGCATCACTGTTTTGGTTCAAAATGATGGGTTCATCTCATATCAATGTTTTTGTGTTCGTTGTGACTTATCCATTTATCTCTGGCACTGGGGAGCTACAGTCCATTGAGGGAACCATGAATGAAAACATGTACTGTGACATACTGAAGCAGAACATGATCCCCTCCCTTGGGAGACTGGGCTGCAGGGCAACATAACATAACGACCCTAAACACACCGCTAAGACGACACTGCCTTGCTAAAGAAGGTAAAGGTGATGGACTGGCCAAGCTTGTCGACAGACCAAAACCATATTGAGCATCTGTGGGGCATCCTCAAACTGACGGTGGGGGAGTGCAAGGTCTCTAGCATCAACCAGCTCTGATGTATCATTAAGGAGTGGAAGAGGACTCCAGTGGCCACCTGGGAAGCTCGGGTGAACTCCCTGGCCATGAGGGTTAATGCAGTTCTGGCAAATAATGGTGGCCACACATAATTGACATTTCATGTCAATTTTGACATTTCAAATTAAGGGTGTACTCACTTTTGGTGACAATGGTTTACACATTAATGGCTGGGTATTGAGTTATTGATGGGTCCGAAAAATTACTTTACATTGTAGCAGAGTGTCATTTCTTCAGTGTTGTCACATGAAAGGATGTACTAAAATGTTAACAACAATGTGACGGGTGTACTCACTTATGTTAGATACTGTGGCCCTCATTTAATTGCAATTTGGCCAATTGAATAGGGCTTGAAATAAGCACATAACATATATTCTCTGAAAAATGGTTGAGTTAGTAAACATCTCTACCAAATCAAGGTTTTCACTAACTAAAATCTGTTTGACACAATATATGTTCTGTGCTTATTTTGAGCCCCATTCAATTGGCAAAATCGCAATTGAATGAGGCCCTGTATGTTCACTATTAGGATGTGAGCCACTTACAGAAACCTGTCTCATTTGTCTGTTTCTGCGTCATATAGATTGTTAATACCAACCTTCCCTTATGTTTGAAATCAGTAATGCAAACACACTGTGAGAATTCTATTGACACCCCTAACTGATGGTGCAGAGCACAGATGTGGAGTCTGAAGGTCCTTTTATTGATGTTCCGGAAATGCTATGGTATCAACATTGACGAGGCAGACACAAACAACATCGCAGATAAATCATATTTAATATTTAACGAAATTAACAAGGCAAGCTTGCCACAAAGCCACAGGTTGACTAATCAACACAGGTATGCAAAGGATCATGGTGAAGGGGGGTAGGATACAAAATCCAAGTAACACAGGGAAATAGGGATATGAGAGCAGAATGCAGGCATGGAAAATTACATTGATATGGATGATCAGGGGATGTACAGTATATCAACCAACATTAGGCAATATAATAGATCTCATTATTGTTCCGACATATATATAACAGTCAATAAGGAAACACCATAATAATCCAGAATAAGGTGATATACATATGGGGAGAGCAAAATGTATGCTTGGGTGTTAAACGGACACTCTGATGCCACATCAGAAGTATAAGTGCTCAATCAGTGAATGCTATGAGCCCATAACGTCAGTTCTCACGCAACAATAAGCAGCACATAGATAACCTTGGTCAAAAAGATGGTGACCTGACCAGGACCATATCAGTCAGATGTTACTTATTGCAGAGAACTCACAACAAACCAGGCAATATCAGTGATAGTTTGTTCTCTGATTGAGCATCTATACTCACTGTTGTTGAATATGCATAACTGAAGATTAACGTAACCTCCTTAACTGTTAAGTCCCAAGCCTGGATTTACTCTTCCCCATATGCACAGGGAGGGTCACATCAGCACTGAAGAAAAGATCTTGAAGGGTTGGTGCTGCAGGCTTCACAACAGTCCAAGTAGAGGAGAGGATAGAATGTCTAAACCAATAGGTACCTGTGAATCGAGATAGACTATATGAGCATACACATGCTGTGGATATACCAGGAACATCAGCTGACAGATGTCACATCACATCTGCATTGTATATTGAAATTGTCTCGTGACACATATCGGCTATTCAGTCAAGGTCATCAGATATCAAACTGGATCCAACAAAGCAATGAAACGGACACATGCACATACATGAGGACATTGACATGGCCACGGAATGTCAGGATGTTTATCGTCATGCCTTGTTCTGACCGGGATCTGGAATACAAACACACAAATAATATATTAGTGGAAACCTTACATATGCCATATGAGCAGCCACCAACAGATGTAGGTATGTCGGCACACGTTAGGCATTGGGATTTCGTACAAGCTAACCATCTGTACGATGATAATGATGGCCCAGACTAATTTGTCCTGATGTGGGAATATTAGGATTAGTCGAATTCTCATTTATTTGTATTGTGCAAACATATTCCGTAACGCTGTACAGGAGAGAAGAACCCGGACATATACAGTATGTAATATTGACAACGCAAGAAAATGGAGGGCCCTGTTTGGAGCGTAAAGTCTGTTGATAAATGATTTGTTCACAAAGGCCCACACAAGATTAGAAAATCACCACTTCCAAGTTAAAGGTAATGGAAATGGGGAAGAGTAGATAAGGAATAGCAAGGTTAATAAGTAAGTGAGAGATACATAGGAAGGAGGTTGTGTCAAGTAGAAAGATATGCATTAGTCGGAGAGGAAAGGGATCAGATGTAAAGTGCAATGCACTATTTTGTAATAAGGTATCTGCCCCATGTGGACAGATAATGTAATCTGCAGATGGGACAGTCAGGAGACACATAGTTTAACCACAGCTTGAGTAGGATTAGGTGATGGGCGAATAAAAGGAGAGAGGTGGGCATGAGAGTTGAAATGGAAATGATGCAGACAAAAAGGGGAGAAGTAAAGAAGAGTCTGAGGAAAAGGCAGGGGATGTGAGGAAGAAGACAAGAGAAAACATAGTGGAAAGGGTTAATTGGGATAGTTAGCAGAAGACTTGTGTGACTCAATAAATTAAGGGTAAACAGGGGTGGAGAGAGAGAGAGAGAGAGAGAGAGAGAGACCAGTGCATCCTGTAATAGAAAGGGAAAATCACAACTATCACACATTGATACATGTTCGGACATCTACATGTGGTTCTCTACCTTGGATAGATCAAGTGGAGTATTCAACGAAGAGATCTGTTCCCCCAGGACACGTCTACATGGTCCGATAAACATTTCGGACCGCTTCAGCAATACATAGGGGATGTCTTGGGGAAAAAGAAAGTTAGGCCTACATTAATGGAGTTATTAGTCATTTCCTCTCATGCATACATGCACATGTTTCCCGCAAATACTCACTTACAATGTAGACGCCATTGATGTAGCTGATGTTCTGTTGCTGGCAAGGTTGTTTCCCATGTCTGTGTGGGTAAACAATGTGTTGACACACGGCAACAGTTCTGTAATGGCAATATGATGAGATGAGTCACACAATCCATATGATATATTGCACAATGATTCCTAGTTAACACATCCTTGAGACTATTCCTGTTATCTGACTGAGAATGCTTTTACCAGCATTCGCTGACAAAGAACAGGGGACATCCCCTCTTTGCATCACATGAGGTACATTTCTTATGGTTTACAGTATGCTGTTATGTTCATATATCCAGATTGCTAGGAATTGCATTGACCTCCATGGGATGTGGAATAGCATGATCAGACAATGTGAACATTACTGTTCTGGGCAGATGTTTTCAAATACGATTGTGAGGCCTATATACATTGACATTGTGGAATACATCAGACCATCCTTTAGCTTAGCTTCTTGAGGTTGGCAGATATCAATATATATGATGTGTATGGGAATGTGCGCATACTTACCAGTAACGGATATCAGAGCAGGCTGTATTTGATCCAGTATGAAGAATGCGTCACAAGACATATGTTACATCACAAAGCTATCCTCTACTGTGGACTGTTGGATATTCTGGAAGACAATGGGGAAGGAGAAAAGAGATGTATTAGTAACCATAAGCCATGTACATTTGAGTTGGTTGTAATTAGTTTCAGACTTACATGGGAAGTACTCTCGAATGACGTGGGCACGTAGTTGTGACCCCTGAACGTTATCCCCACCATCTGGAGGTACTGGACGCTCCGCCGGTTCAAGCGGAGCATCATCAATGTTCCCCAGACAGTTTGCCTGTACTGCTATATTGTGCAGAATACAGCAGGCCATGATGATGTGACAAACCTTCCCTGGTGTATACTGTAGCGCCCCGCCAGTGGAATGTAAACATCTGAAGCGCATCTTCAGGAGTCCAAAGGTGCGCTCTATTACATTCCGGGTTCTGGAATGGGCCTCATTGTACCTCTCCTCCCCCTCTGTGCGTGGATTGTTCACAGGGGTCAACAACCACGGCAAACACCTATATCCTGCATCACCTGAAGGAAACAAAAATGGGAGATGTAGATATGAATGGGAGTTTGTGCTGCTCGTTAAAGCATCTGTAAATATACGCAATGATTAATGTGACGTTAGTTTAGGGATCTCTGGCTTGGAACTTCATACTCCTATGACCACGTCACATCGGGTTAGGCACAGCAACAAGCTACGATGCAATGGCTCAGTCGGCACACCTTCTTTATGGCGCAACAATGGAATAACATTACAGTGGAACATTATGTATATTTTAGGGGATCCTTTATGGGTACTCACCCAGTAGCCACCCAGGTGGAGCTTCTCCAGACTCAAAATAAAGAGGGGTGGATGACTGACGCAGGATATGGGCATCATGAGTACTTCCCGGGAAGCCGGAAACCACATTTTGTATGCGCATGTCTGCATCACAAACAGCCTGTACATTGATGGAATGATAGTGTTTGCGATTTCGGAACATGGCTTCTTGCTCTCTAGGAGGTATCAATGCTACATGTGTACAATCTATAGCACCGAGCACATTGGGGATACCTCCCATTCGAAAGAAATCTGCTTTCACCTTCAAGATCTCTTCCCCAGTGTGGGGAAAACTGATGTATCTGGCAGCTTTCGGAACGATAGCATGGAGGAATGTGCTCAGGCACCTTGAAAGGCTTGCTTGAGACATTCCTCCTACTATGCTAGCAGTGTTCTGAAAACTACCAGATGATAGGATGTGTATGGCGGCTAACATCCTTGTCATGCCTGGGATGGCTCTATTGGTCCGTGAGGAAGGCTCCATGTCCTCCCTCAGGACCGCATAGAGCTCCTCCAGGCTGGCACGGGTTAGCCTAAAACGCTCATACACTTCCACATCAGTTAACCCCTCTAATGTGACTCTCTCCCTGTACACCCTGGGTGCACGAAGCCTCCTGGCCGGCTCCTGGGCCTGCTCACCCCCCTGTGGGTCTGGCTGTGCAGGAGCCCCCACTTCATGTGCCACACCCTCTAGGGGTCTCTCATCTGGCACCCCCATCAGCTGATCACCCACATCAAGGTCCTCCTCCCTGTCTGCAGGTGCCCTCATATCCCCCTGTCCCTGTGCCACTGGAGCTCTCTCCCCTAACTGACCCCCCACCATGACCCTAGGCATATCCTGTGATGAGCCACTTGCCTGGCTTGGTTCCGGACCACCATGGATTGCATCAGCACGCTCACCCACATTCACTCCCAGCCGCCCCTCTCTGTCACGCCTCAGCCACTCCACAGTCGCACGCCTGACATCCCGGTTTCCACTCTGCAACATTCGAAACAAATATCCATTCCTACGACGCTGCGCTCTCCTCACATACCTATACGCTGTACTCATGTTGCTGCTATCCATGATGGTTCAGACTTGCTAATTCATGGATGATGGTGTGGTTATATAGCTTGCTAATTACCCCAGCTGTGATTATCCGGGTTGATTTCACAAATGGAAAAGCTCACTGGTGTATCTAAGCTTCATCATGTTATGAAGTTCCCTGATTATGGATTGGTTGAGCCATTTTAATTAGTAACCCCTAATATTCTGGCCCACATTTGAATTTGGGCCCATGCTCCATGATCTATGTAATGTGGCGTGAAAATATATACAATATTTGTGTTCAAAAATCTAGATGTGATAAAAGAGATGTAAATCAGATAATGTTGATATGTTTAGGGGACACATTCTATTCTTTCTGAGTGCTAAAGGGTTAATTTGGCCGCCATTTTGAGGATGTACATGACACCAAAAAAATCTCTTTTATTAACATATTTGATCATTGTGGATTGTTTTTACAGTAATTCGAATGCCTTTTATTGCTTCCTTTACACTTTTAGGGCCCTTTAAGCCCTGTTTCATTACAATGCCGTAAGTGCATCGTGTGGACTTCAACGGATGCGGCCGTAAATTAAATCTAGCCAGGCGTGAATCGCGGCCTTCCGAATGTAGGAAGGCCGTGACGTTTAGGCGCGCACGCAAGCTGGAAGGGGGACGGACTAGCCGCGCCCGGCACGAACCATCCAATAGCGGAATCACGCATCGCGCCACAGGTCGCACAGCCAATCACTTACGGGATAGAGCATTTGATTGACAGTGGGAGTGAATAAATAGGAATGACACGCACCCACGCCTCGACTGTGTTGTGATTTCGGACGAAGTAGCACGCGGTTCCAGGAGCTAGGTGGTTGAGAGTAGGTAAGTTGCTTTATTATCAAGTCGCGGTTTAAGTTCTTTTTACGGGAATCCGTTACTACATTTACGGATGCCGATGTAAAGAAGTACAATTGTGTTTTTGGCTTGTTTATAGGTGTTTGGAGGTAGTTTGGAGAGTTTGGGAGTTTATATCCGGCCCATAGGAGTTTGGAGGGAGGTAAGTTGCATTGTACATGCTTTTCATCCTACAAAGCTGTCTTTTATTTGTATGTTTTGCCAATTTCTATATTTACTGAATACACTGGTGAGAGGTACAATTGTGTTTTTTGCTTCTTTATAGGTGTTTGGAGTATTTTTGGTTGTGTGGGAGTTTGGATCCGGCCCATAGGAGTTTGGAGGGAGGTAAGTTGCATTGTACATGCTTTTCATCCTATAAAGCTGTCTTTTATTTGTATGTTTTGCCAATTTCTATATTTACTGAATACACTGGCGAGAAGTAAAATTGATTTCTTTGCTTGTTTATAGGTGTTTGGAGGATTTGGGATCTTTGATCCGGCCCTTAGGGGTTTGGAGGGAGGTAAGTTGCATTGTACATGCTTTTCATCCTATCAAGCTGTCTTTTATTTGTATGTTTTGCCAATTTCTATATTTACTGAATGCACTGGCGAGAAGTACAATTGTGTTTTTTTTGCTGTTGGCCTATAGGTTTGCCGAGTTTGTTTTTGTGGGGAGAGGATTTTTGTGGAGGGAGGTAAGTTATTTATATTTTTCTGTTTAATATTAGATCTGTCTCTCTCTCTCAAAATCTCTCTCTATCTCTATATATATATATATATATATATATATAGAGAGAGAGAGAGAGATTGATTATGAGTTTGAGTTTGATTCTGAGTTTGATTTTGAGTTTGATTTTGAGTTTGAGATTGAGTTTGAGATTGAGTGTGATTGAGTTTGATTGAGTTTGAGTTTGATTTTGATTTTGAGATTGAGTTTGAGATTGAGTTTGAGATTGAGATTGAGTTTGAGATTGAGTTTGAGATTGAGATTGAGATTGAGATTGAGTTTGATTTTGAGTTTGATTTTGAGTTTGATTTTGAGATTGAGTTTGAGATTGATTGAGTTGTAGATTGAGTTTCAGTGAGATTTCTACACATATTTGCAATACACATAGGTGTTCCAAACTGCTTCTTCAATGGGGCTTGACAAGAACTTTTTTTTAGCCTAGAACAGCAGGACCATGTAGTTCCTACTACCTCTGGTACAGAGGATGGCTTCAGGATAGGTACCATGCCCATGAATATGTGCAGAATATAATGCAGATAGGATATTAGTGGCCTCAGACATGGTCCACTCCCCACACATGATAGAAGCACACAGTAAATAGCCGCATGCCTTGTATATATGCAAACTGTAACTGACCCTTCCACATTGTTTATGAAAGTATTGATCTAGCGTGTTTCATCAGCGCCTCTCAGGTCCAGAGTGAGAGGTGCTGTACACCCCTCCCACTGCTGTCACAGGCTCTGTCCACTTAAGGTTGATTACTGCAGTTAGTTCCAACATTGATATCCAAGCAGAAATAGTGTTATAGGCGATCAGAATGGGGGACGAGCGTGGAGCAGGCAAGCCCACTAAAACATTTCTTTATTTCTCTTTCTTTTCTTTTCAGGTGGTGATGGAGGGAGAGGAGCAGAGGGTGGAGGAGTGGCAGGGAGTCCCGGGGCGTGGAGGTGGGGAAGAGGAAGGGAGGAGTGAGGAGGAGGTACTAGTGGAGGAGGGGGAGGTAGTGGAGGAGGAGGTAGTGGAGGAGGAGGTAGTGGAGGAGGTAGTGGAGGAGGGAGGAGAGGAGGAGGGAGGAGAGGAGGAGGAAGGAGGAGGAAGGAGGGAGGAGAGGAGGAGGGAGGAGAGGAGGAGGAGGGAGGAGAGGAGGAGAAGGAGGGAGGAGAGGAGGAGCAGGAGGGAGGAGAGGAGAGGAGGGAGAAGGGAGGAGAGTAGAGGAAGGAGGGAGGAGAGGAGGAGGGAGAAGGGAGGAGAGTAGAGGAAGGAGGGAGGAGAGGAGAGGAGGAGGGAGAAGGGAGGAGAGTAGAGGAAGGAGGGAGGAGAGGAGAGGAGGAGGAGGGAGAGAGGAGAGGAGAGGAAGGAGGGAGGAGAGGAAAGGAGGAGGGAGAGTGGAGAGGGTCCTCATACCCAGGCAGAAGAGCAAGAGGCTGGCGGCAGGTCCAGGGCCCACAATTATAGCCGGGAGGAGAACAGGGTCCTCCTGGAGGCCATCCGTGCCCGCCCCGTCATCACCTCGGGGGGTAGGGAAGTAAAGGCTGGGCCCCGTGCTACTGCTTGGCAGCAGGTGGTGGATCTGGTCAACGGTGTGGCGGGCCGTGGACGGAGTCTGCGGTCCATTAAGCACCGGTTTGACGACATCAGGGCCGCGGTGAGGAAGAAGATGGTGCAGGAGGCCGAGGGGCGGAGGGTCAAGTACCTTGCCCATGAAGGGATTGCAAGGGCCATGCTTGCACCCTCCGACGCAGCTGGAGCATCAGGCCCGGTGGAGCAGCAGGACCCAGCCTCCATGGCAGGTGAATATGACATACAGCAACATGCCACCACATGTGCATCACACACACTACACATGGCCATGACAATGACATGTCAGCTCCATGAAATAACAAGGGATAGATGGATGCATCGTTAAATTCATGAAGCTGACAAATCACTGTCATTCCTGGTCACCACAACAGTAATCAAGCAATAGAGCAGGTGTGTCCAAACTCGTTCCTGGTGGGCCACACACATGGCTGGATTTGATAAACCTGCTGCGCACAGGTGAGTCAATCGCTTCTTTAGTCATCCTGATTGACTCACCAGTGCACAGAAAGGATATCTTCCAATCTTCACTAACTACAAACGTCTGTAAATAAATATATGCTCTGTGCTTATATAGAGCCCTTTTCAATCGGCCATATCGCAATTGAATGACGCCCATAGGGTCTTCAGACATGTTTTCGCCTTCTCAACAGCACTCCTCAGTGACCATCAATTGGTCACAGGTTAAACACAACACAAAGGGCCTCATTCAAATGTGATTTGGGCAATTGAATAGGGCTCTATATAAGCACATAGCATATTGGTTTTACAGGAGTTTTTAGTTAGTGAAGACCTGGCTTTTGCATAGAAGTTCCCTTACTAAAAACTTGCTTGCAAAAAGATGCTGTGTGCTTATATAGAGCCCTATTCAATTTGTTACATAGCAATTTAATGAGGCTGTTAATTAGTAGTGTGACCAATACATTGTCACTAAGGAGTGCTGTTGAGAAGAGATGCTGCAGGCCCTATGATGTTTTCAGGCCTTATTTTTTCGGTTTTGTCTTTTTTTAAATTTTTTTATTTTAGGTCCATGAAGGCATCTCCTACATCTGCAAGCATTGTGGAGGAATTATGAGGTGGAGGGTTTTCCCAGTGCCTCTCAGGTAGACATGCCTTCAATGGCAGCCCCCTTAACATGTAGCTCCCACAATCTTAAAGCTATCATATAGCCACATATCTCCAACATGATTGTTGGTAGCTTAAATGTAGACTAATACCGCTATGGCGGTGGACTTGCAAAGTCTCACAATGGCATGTTAATAACAGCCAGCATTAATATATGCACTAGTGACGCATGTGATCCTGACCTCAATAGCAGTCTGAGAACAGATCTTTGGGTCTGATGTAAGAAACAGTGAATCTGGCTGCTGACCTTTGTGTCCTCTCCATAATAATGGCTATTTGCCCATATTTGTGATTATCCACAGACCTAGCTAATGATTAGTAAAGCTTGCAGATGGGAATCAGGTGAGTTGGTATATTGGTACAGTATTTAGAACTGTACTGTACATACATCGTGATTCTAAATTGTTTTTGATCCTCCTCCGCATTTTTTGATTTGAACACTTCTTTCAGATTTTTGTTTGTTCAACACACTGTATGTGTGAAACTGGATTGGATTACACAGTCCAAAGGTTGAATCATCTGTTTAATTGAGCAGATCTAGTTACAAGTTGTATGTGCTATGCACATAAATGGTTTCTTCAGTTAAATGAAGAGATTTCTGGTTCCGGTTGCAGCATGTGACCCTGGTAGGTGCTATGCATCATGCTTATTCTAGACTATTAGATTGACCCCTGTAGGTTTCCCCTTTTTTCCAGCCTCTTGCTCTTCAAGGACCCGCCCACACCACACCCATGATATTAATGCAGTTTTGACCACTGCTGATTGTGGTCTGTGTATCAAATAAAGCTTTGTTATACTGTTATGTGAATGCACAATCTTGACCACTGCTGATTGTGGTCTGTGTATCAAATAAAGCTTTGTTATACTGTTATGTGAATGCACAATCTTGACCAATGCTGATTGTGGTCTGTGTAAAAAATAAAGCTTTGTTAGACCTTTCTGACTGCGTCCATGTGTTATGAATATGTTTGGTTCAGGGAAATCCACATGCATTACATTAGTGTCACATTCCTCTAAATGTAAACTGATGAGCCATAGTTAACATGCAATAGATCAATACATCTAAAACTGTTGAGGAGTCAGAATAGCTTGAGATATCATCTGATCCCAAATATCATATCTACTACTAATATAGGGTTAATACCCATGACAAGTCTGATTAGCGATACTGTGGAGTAGGAACATTCCCCTGATGGCCTACAATGAATAGGACAGGTGACACTGGAGTGCTTTTCCAGTTCCTTCTCTAGTTGATTGGGATTAGTCTGACCTCTCTGATAAGACGTACCCCCCTACACTGGCCTGATGTAGGCTAGCTCACAGCTTCATTGAAGTACACAAACCCCTTCACCCACATCACTTAGCATATGTGTGAATACAGTTAGTTGCCCAATAATGAACATGCATTGTCTAAATATCCTTTGGTTATCATATGTTGTAATGGTCATGCACATGCCAATCTGACAAACCATGCTGCAACATGCATAATATGATTAAAGCCACACTACCCAATTCAATATCAAGAGTAAAACATGAGTCAGGTCATATGAACCCTTTGCCACGCACATGAGCTCTATTGGGATCCCTTAAATCTCTATCTAATTGCATATACATCTAGCTCATCACATCTACATTAGAGAATACAAATAGTGGCCAAATCAATATATCAAGTACCAGGGGAATATTTCATTATATGTGGTTAAGTTCTTCAGTTGTGTCCGACTCTCCGTGACCCTATGGACTGCAGCACATTCAGCTAGGTCTCTGCCTTTGCTGTTCTCCAAAGTTTGAAGGCCAAAGAGATTGGAGTGGGTTGTCAGTTCCTTCTCAAGTGGATTGGACCTTGTCTGATCTCTCTGCTATGACCTGCCCACCTACAGTAGCTCCCAGCTTCATTCAGGTACACAAGCCCCTTCACACTACTTAGCAATGCTGAAGGGGACCAGGGTAACATGCACCACACATATCTACTCTGACCCATCAGGAAGGGCCGCAAGCTCTGGGATCGACAGCAAACTCACCGCCATCAGGCATAATCTCTGCTACGCCCATCCTGGTGGGAGCCATGTGCCAGGTGTCTAGTTATTCCCATTTGGTGAACCTCGAAACTGTTCTGCTATTTATCACTTTACATGGGTGAGGGTTGCTAAGTGGTGGGGGTGGTGAAGCAGCTTGTGTACCTGAATGAAGCTGTGAGCTACTGTAGGTGGGCAGG
This sequence comes from Discoglossus pictus, assembly GCA_027410445.1. Classification (NCBI taxonomy): domain Eukaryota; kingdom Metazoa; phylum Chordata; class Amphibia; order Anura; family Alytidae; genus Discoglossus; species Discoglossus pictus. The sequence continues at coordinate 324,133,409 of CM050163.1, forward strand.
TCATAGCAGAGAGATCAGACAAATCCCAATCCACTAGAGGAGGAACTGACAACCCACTCCAATCTCTTTGGCCTTCAAACTTTTGAGAACAGCACAGGCAGAGACCTAGCTGAATGTGCTGCAGTCCATAGGGTCACGGAGAGTCGGACACAACTGAAGAACTTAACCACATATAATGAAATATTCCCCTGGTACTTGATATATGCCAAGTGGCGGTCTGATTTGGCCACTATTTGTATTCTCTAATGTAGATGTGATGAGCGAGATGTGTATTCTATCGTTGATCAACCATATAGCGTGCATCGAATGTGCGCTGTCATCTACGCACCGACACATGCGCGCATCATCAACAGCAAGCCCGAGAGGAGGCTAGCGGATCTAATGATTTGGATTAGGCTGTGGGGTGTAAGGGTTAGGATTAGGCTGCGGCTACAAGGGTTAGAAGGGTTTATGGCATTAGGTCATATCACTTGCGCCCTTTCATCGACGCCCAACAGTCCAAAATATTAGAACTGCGCAATGATGTGGGACCGCTCATGTCAGCTGCATGTTGTCAAAACACATTTGCTGTGCGCGCCAATATTGGGGTGACATATTCTATTATGGGGCTGTTTTAGAGGCTACAATGGAACCTATATGTGTGCTGACCAATCAAACATATGAGGAATATTAAACTAATTTGAAGTCTTGTTAATTTGTAGGCTGTAATGCTTGGGCCTCCATTTTAGGGTTACAGCAGTTCCATGCAGACTGCAAAAACCGTAACAAAATGGATACCTTTTACCTCCAAGCACGTACGGCCTTTAAAAACGAGCTGCGGGCTTGGAGGACAGCCCGCACGGGCTTGAATACGGAGCTACGGGCTTGGTCAGTGAAGTCCGTGGGACTTGTACGGATTTTAAAATCAAAGTACAATTTGGCGATGTGCAAGCTTGAGAATGTTTGGCTAGTAATCCTCATGCCTCCCCGTTATGTTCCCCATCATTTACAGTGCTTTGCAGTGCTGGATTGAATATATATTGGCTATTACAATGCTTGGTTTGCGGCCCTCCATCTCCAAACCCGTACGGGTTTGAACAAGGACCAGCCCGCGGAACTATGGGACGTAAAGTAATCCGTAAATAATATATCTGATTTGGGCTGATGTGCAAGCTTGAGAGGGTGTTGCTATTAATCCTCGTGTCCCCCATTATGATGCCTAGCATTTACGGAGCTTTACAGTGCATTCTCGATTTTATATTTGCATTTTCAGTTTTCGGACTTTGCGGCCGGAAAACAAGATTTACGGGCGCTGGGAAAAAGCTTCCGGCCGTTTGCATGATATGCGGCCGGCCGGAAGGGGATATCCTTGCGGCGCCGTATAATTGAATTGCAAGGTAAAAGTAGCTCTACACGGGGCCATGAGACGGCCGCAAGGAATCGCAGCTTTGCGGCCGTTTTACGGCCGATAATTGAATGAGGCCCTTGGTCTCTGGCTCTCAAGGGAGAAACATCTATTTGCTCCTTTACTATGACCCTGATATTGGGCTGAAGACCCCATGGGGTTAAGGTGCCTCAATGTCTGTAAAGACCCCTTTGTTCTGGCCTTGCTATCACTTTAAGTGTTTACTTTAGGTGATAGCTGGAAGGCAGATGGGTGATCTACTCAGGTTACTATCTGTATCAGACCCAATATGGATGACTGCACACAACATGGCTCCCACATTACAATACAATATATTTACAGATAATACCACTACAACATTTTAGAACCCACAGCATCTCTCCCTTTCCCACATGTTATGAGTTGAGGCAGTACTTCCCACGTCAGTCCACTTAATGTGTTATGACGACTTTATTAGTGGTGACGTGGTAAACTGCCTCTTCTCTGAATGCATAACAATAACAGTGGGACTCTGCCCTGAATATATAACATTATAACAGTGGCTCTGGGAGCCCAAAACCTTCTGTTCAATAACGTGTGGCAGATAACAGTTCCAGTCCAAGATGGCCCCTGGGTGTGACCAATACTGCCAGTCCCAATATGGATGCCGACTGAGCCATGAACTGTCATGCCCATACACAATATGGCCACTGGGTGTGGCTAATGCTGCCAGTCACAAAATGGCTACTGCTGCCAATATACTTCAGGCCCAAATCCAAGATGGCCCCTGGCTGATTCATGACAAACAATTGCTGTGTTCACTTCATGGGCAGCAGAAACTGAGACCTCATCAAATGACTTAAGCCACAGTCTGGTGAGCTCCTCAGATTTTCATGAAATGTTATCATTTGGATGCTGGGGCTTTAAATATGGCAATAAAGTTCTGTAGTGTATTTAGTTTTACTTCTAAATCCCAGCTGAAAAGTTCATTGTGGACCAAGAAAGGAAAAAACAAATTATTACCAGCAGTAATTTTCTTTTTCTGATCCATATACAGTGCCTTGCAAAAGTATTCACCGCCCTTGACTTTTTACCTATTTTGTTACATTATAGCCTTAAGTTCAATGGTTTGTTAATCTGAATTTTATGTGATGGATCAGAACACAATAGTCTAAGTTTGTGAAGTGAAATGAGAAAAATATATACATCAAACTATTTTCTTAGAAATAGAAAACAGAAAATTGGCATGTGCGTATGTATTCACCCCCTTTGTTATGAAGCCCATAAAAAGCTCTGGTGCAACCAATTACCTTCAGAAGTCACATAATTAGTGAAGTGATGTCCACCTTTGTGCAATCTAAGTGTCACATGTCCTGTTATTACATATACACACCTTTTTGAAAGGCCCCAGAGGCTGAAACGCCTTAGCAAGAGGTACCACTAACCAAACACTGCCATGAAAACCAAGGAACTCTCCAAACAAGTAAGGGACAATGTTGTTGAGAAGTACAAGTCGGGGTAAGGTTGTAAAAAAATATACAAATATTTGATGATCCCCAGGAGCACTATCAAATCTATCATAACCAAATGGAAATAACATGGCACAACAGCAAACCTGGCAAGAGACAGACGCCCACCAAAACTCATGAACCGGGCAAGGAGGGCATTAATCAGAGAGGCAGCACAGAGACTCTAGGTAACCCTGGAGGAGCTGCAGAGTTCCACAGGAGAGACTGGAGTATCTGTACACAGGACGACAATAAGCCGTATGCTGCATAGAGTTGGGCTTTATGGCAGAGTGGCCAGAAGAAAGCCATTACTTTCAGCAAAAAACAAAATGGCACATTTTGAGTTTGCGAAAAGGCATGTGTGAGACTCCCAAAATGTATGGAGGAAGGTGTTCTGGTCTAAAGAGACTAAAATTGTACTTTTCGGCCATCAAAGAAAACGCTATGTCTGGCGCAAACCCAACACATCACATCACCCAAAGAACACCATCCCCACAGTGAAACATGGTGGTGGCCGCACCATGCTGTGGGGATGTTTTTCAGCAGCCGGGACTGGAAAACTGGTCAGAGTTGAGGGAAAGATGGATGGTGCTAAATACAGAGATATTCTGGAGCAAAACCTGTAGCACTCTGTGCGTGATTTGAGGCTAGGACGGAGGTTCACTTTCCAGCAGGACAGTGACCCCAAACACACTGCTAAAGCAACATTTGAGTGGTTTAAGGGGAAACATGTAAATGTGTTTGAAGCCCAGACCTCAATCCAATAGAAAATCTGTGGTCAGACTTAAAGATTGCTGTTTACAAGCGCAAACCATCCAACTTGAAGGAGCTGGAGCAGTTTTGCAAGGAGGAACGGGCAAAAATCCCATTTGGAGACTTATCCAAAGCAACTTGGAGCTGTGATTGCCGCAAAAGGTGGCTCTACAAAATAATGACTTTAGGAGGGTGAATAGTTGTGCACATTAACTTTTTCTGTTATTTTATCCTATTGGTTGTTTGCTTCACAATAAAAAAAATAAAAAAATCTTCAAAGTTGTGGCCATGTTCTGTAAATTAAATGATGCAAATTCTCAAACAATCCATGTTAATTCCAGGTTGTGAGGCATCACAACACAAAAAATGCCAAGGGGGGTACTTTTGCAAGGCACTGTACATACTAAAAAGCTATATTGTGATAGTACTTTAGGATATGATGTTTTAAAGTATTGTGAACATGTTTTTCTGTGCATGTTGTCATTTATATGGATCAGGAAAAAATAATCACAGGTAATAAATATTTTTTTGTGATTAGATTTTAATTTGTGTTTATATGTTCTGAATATTCTCTATAAAGGGACAATCTATGATCTTTTTTGAAAAACAGACAGGCTAGCGTTAACATCCTATCATGGATGTCAAGGAGCAAGAGTAGGTGAATAGGCCAGTAGTGAAGGTAATAATTTTCATTTTTTAAGTAGACCTCACATCAGGTATATTTGCAGGACCAGGACTATTGTCTTTGGAAGATGATGTGTTCACTGATCCATTTTACTGCTCCAATGTACCCTCCCCCTGAAATATCTCCTTGTTCTGTCTTATAGACACTTTTAAAAGCATACTGCAAAGAAACATCTCCCATCAGAAGTCCACCTGAAAGCAGTCCCCTCCCTCCCTGCCCCTCTACCCACCTACCCTTGTTTACACTTAATATATTGAGGCATACTAATTACCTGCACATGTTCAATCAGTGACATCTGATTATCACCTCTAACCACCCCCTTCAAGAATACTTGCTTACACAGCGCCATTATGTTGCCTATTACCACCTTCCTTATTATAACCTCCTGCCTCTTTCTCAGACTCTCTTATACTGTCTCTACACATCATGTCTCCAATAATATAACTATCTCACCTTCCCTGCTCTCCTCTCCTCTTCTCTGCTCCAATGAGCTCCTCTCCTTCCTCCAGTCACTATCTCATCCCTCCCCTAAAGCTGGGAAGCAGAAATGCTCCTATAAGTCCTATTCCCATCTCCTTTTACTCTCTCTCCTTCTTCTGATGGCTTGTGGGGATATATCCCCTAACCCAGGCCCCTCACTCATTCCCACCTGCTGTCAGCCACGCAGAGTCCCCAGGGCAGCAAATGCCCAAAACACCCATAATATAAAACCCATCACTTGTCACAAACCATCTACTTTGCCCTTCTCCTGTGCCCTCTGGAATGCAAGGTCTGTTTGCAATAAACTTACCTTCATTCATGACCTCTTCATTTCCAACTCCCTCAATTTACTGGCTATCACAGAAACCTGGCTCACTCCATCTGACTCTGCCTCCCCTGCCGCACTCTCTTATGGTGGTCTGCACTTCAGCCACACTCCTAGACCTGGGAACAAACAAGGTGGAGGTGTGGGCATACTACTATCCTCTCGCTGCACTTTTCACTGCATACCCCCTGTTCCCTCCCTCCAATTCTCATCTTTTGAAGTCCACACTATCTGCACCTTTCTCCCATCCCTCTGCGAGTAGCTGTGATCTATCGCCCGCCTGGATCACCCTCTCAATTTCTGGAAAACTTTGCCGCCTGGCTCCCTCACTTTCTCTCCTCCAATATACCTTCACTCATTCTTGGCGATTTCAACATAGCCACTGACACCCCCACCTCCCCAACAACTGCAAAATGACTTGCACTTACCTCTTCCCTTGGCCTCTCACAATGGACAGATTCTGCAACTCACAGTGGTGGACACTCCATTGACCTTATTTTTACTAATCTCTGCACTATCTCCAACCTTGACATCTCCTCACTTCCCCTATCTGACCACCACCTGCTAACTTGCAACCTCCCCTCATCTTCCGCTCACCACCCTTCTTCAAATCCTGCCATCAGAACACGCAGAAACCTGCAAGCACTCAACCCACAACAATTGTCAAATGTACTAAAACCCCTTCTCAGCCCCCTCACCACCCTTGCCTGCCCTGACATCACCACTTCACAGTACAATAATACTCTAACTTCCACCCTTGACTCTCTTGCCCCCATAATCACAAGCAAACGCCCTCGCTCTCACCCACAACCATGGCACACTACACAAACACGCTATCTACAGAGATGCTCACGCACTGCAGAACGACTATGGAGGAAATCTCGAACCTCAGCAGACTTTCTCCACTACAAGTTTACCTTGCGCTCCTACTTGTCTGCCCTCAATCTTGCCAAACAACACTACGTCTCTTCACTAATATCAAACCTGTCCTCCAACCCTAAACGTTTATTTGCTACATTTAACACCCTCCTCTGCCCACCCCCGCCTCCTGCCCCTTCCTGTCTGGTTGCTGATGACTTTGCCAGCCACTTTAAAACTAAAATTGAAACTATCCGAAATGAGCTCTCCTCCCAGCTTGGCCCTATCCCACCATCCTTTCCACAAGCCGACAACACACAACATTTACCCTTCCCCAATCCCTCCTCCACTATGGATTCCTTTGACCCTGTTACTGAGGATGAAGTATCTACTTTACTATCAACCTCTCACCTTACCACATGCCCACACGATCCTATTCCTTCACAGCTAATTCCTCCCCTATCCACCGCACTTATCCCAGCTCTCACACATCTATTCAACCTCTCCCTAAACACTGGCAGGTTTCCATCCTCTTTAAAACATGCCGTAATTACACCCATTCTCAAGAAGCCCTCATCTGATCCAGCTTCTGCCTCCAACTACCGCCCTATCTTACTACTTCCCCTGGCTTCTAAACTGCTTGAGCGGCTTGTTTACAATCGCCTCACTCAATTTATTTCTTCCAATTCCCTTCTTGACCCCTTCCAATCTGGTTTCCGTGCCCAACACTCAACAGAAACAGCCCTCACAAAAGTCACCAATGACTTGCTAACTGCCAAATCAAAGGGTAACTTCTCCATGCTAATTCTTCTGGACCTCTCTGCTGCCTTCGACACAGTTGACCACCCTCTTCTAATCCAAACTCTCCGTTCATTTGGCATCCAGGGCACAGCTCTTTTATGGTTCACATCCTATTTAAAAGATCATACATTTAGCGTCTCCTTCTCTGGCACCTCTTCTTCACCTCTCCCTCTGTCTGTTGGCGTTCCCCAAGGTTCTGTCCTAGGCCCCCTCCTCTTCTCTTGCTGTTGGATACACCTCCTCCCTTGGCACCCTCATAAAATCCTTTGGATTTCAGTATCATCTCTATGCAGATGATACTCAAATCTACCTCTCTGCACCCAATCTATCCCCCTCTCTTTTAGCTCAAGTTTCCAACTGCCTCTCTAGCATATCCTCCTGGATGTCTACCCGTCAACTCAAACTCAACATGTCTAAAACTGAACTCCTAATCTTTCCACCCTCTACTATAGCTTCCACTCCGCAAATATCTCTCACTGTTGACAACACCATCATCACTCCCACCTCCCAGGCCCGTTTTCTTGGGGTTCTACTGGATCCCGCCCTCTCTTTTATTCCTCACATCCAATCGATAACTAAATCTTGTCAGTTTCACCTAAAAAACATCTCCAAAATTCGTCATTATCTTACACAAGCTAAAATTCTAATACACTCTCTCATCATATCTCGACTCGACTACTGCAATTCCCTTCTTGCTGGCCTCCCCATCTCTCGTCTGTCTCCCCTCCAATCCATAATGAACGCCTCCGCTAGACTCATCTTCAATACCAAACGATCAGTGTCTGCAGCTCCTCTCTGTCAATCACTCCACTGGCTTCCCATAGCTTCCCGAATCAAATTTAAAATCATGACCCTAACACATAAAGCCCTCAACAACAGTGCACCCCCTTATATCTCTGCTCTTGTTTCAAAATACTCTCCCAACCGCCCCCTTTGTTCTGCTAACGACCTTCTTCTTTCCTCCTCTCTCATCACCTCCTCTCACTCCCGTCTTCAGGACTTTTCTCGTGCAGCCCCTACTAACTGGAACTCCTTGCCTCGCTCCATTAGATTAACTTCCTGCCTCAAAACCTTTAAAAAATTACTAAAAACACACCTATTTAAAAAATCATATCACCTTCAGCCTTTATAATTACAACTGCACACTCCACATCTTAAAAACACTCCCACCCACAATCTACAGTACAGCTCACAGACCCCTCCAATTGATTAAACAAATTGCATTCACGTTGCCATTTTTGTATTTGTCACCCTCTTGTATCACACCTAAACCCTTAGATTGTAAATTTGCGAGTTTTTCATTTGTGTGTCCGTGTCTTGGAAACAAGCACTATGTACATTTGATTATATGCTCAAAAACAGGGCCCTGCATTCTTTAAGGTGTTAAGTTTGTTTTTTGCCATGTACTAAACACCTGTACAGCGCTACGGAATATGTTGGCGCAATATAAATAAAGATAATAATAATAATAATAATAATAATAATGACCTGGTGATCAGATATCAGGAGAACAGAAGCTACACTGCTACACTTCTATTATTTCTTATTGATCTTAGTTCAACCAGAGTATAATGTACGGTATTTGTTTAATTTATATTGTAAAGCATAAATTTACATTTTTAGCTCACAAGGCATTAAAAAATAATCTATGGATATTTTAGTTACTCATATATAGTAGTAAGAAAAAGTAAACAAACACAAATGACACTTGTAACTTTTTTTTACAATGAATCAATTTTGTTCCTTATAACACTATTATACACACTTTCTTCTCAAAAACTGTTTTCTTTCTTCTTGGGCTCGGTGCATAACCCTGACAAAAGCCTTCTCTTATTGTGTAGTACTTCTACTACATTTCTGTTACTTCTTTACTCTTCATTTACCTGTACATTATGCCCTCAACTACACTTGGACTAATCCTAATGTGAAAGCTGGGAAATTAAGAAGTAGAGCATTGTATCAACACTTCTTCATTTAGTATGTGAGACATTTTGGAAATATGCAGCCTTATTAAATTGCAATTCAGTACATTTAAACAGGCTCTATTTAAGCACACAGCATATTTCATTTACATAAATTTTTAGTTAGTGAAGACCTTGCTGTTGGATAGAAGTTCACTAACTAAAAATTTATATAAAAAAAAATATGCTGTGTGCTTAAATAGAGCCCTTTTAAATTTACTGAATTTTCTCCAGTCATCTGGTAGAGACCCTGTGGTGAGTGAGTCCTGAAAGATTAAATATAATGGTTTGTCTATTACAGAACCCAGCTCCCTCAGTACCCTTGGATGTATTCCATCAGGACCTGGGGCTTTATTAACATTTATTTTCTCCAATCTCTTTTGGATTTTTTCCTGCGTTAACCAATTATTTAGTGATGGTAGTGTAGCCCCATTTTGTTGTGGTGTCCCAACCACTGGTATCTTCCTTGTGTATACCGAAGAAAAGAACCTATCTAGGTTATCTGCCTTTTCCCGGTCACTAGTTTTCAGACAGCCTGTGTCACATTGTAATGTTCCTATAGCTTCCTTCCTCGCCTTCTTCCCATTAATATATTAATAAAATATTTTATTGTTCGTCTTACTTTCCTTTGCAACTGACTTCTCATTTTCTATTTTAGCCAGTCTAATAGCCCTTTTACAGGCCTTGTTGATTTCCTTATAGTCACATAAAGCTGCCTCTGTTCCCTCCTACTTGTATAATTTAAATGCATGTTTCTTTTTCCTTGTGATCTTTAAGTCATTGTTAAGCCACATGGTATGTGATTTACTCCTATTCATTTTATTTCCACATGGTACATGCCGATGAGTATGTATATTTAGTAAGGATTTAAATGTTGTCCATTTATTTTCAGTATTTTTCCCTGTAAGTTCTTTGTCCCAGTCTATATGTAGTATTGCTGCCATTAGCCCATTAAAGTTAGCCCTTTTCAAATTTAGAGTTTTTGTTGGCCCTTTACAACTCTGTTTTTTGTATTCAATCTCGAATTATACTGTTTTGTGATCACTGTTCCCCAAGGGTTCCCCTATTTTAACATTTGATATTATATCAATATTACTTGTGATTATACCTAGTTGTTTTTTTTACAAAGTTAGTTTTGAGTGTAATTATACTGTACAAGCATTGACAACCTTAATGTCCTACTTTGACTACCTAGATCATCATTCACAGCCTAACATATGCCATACTGTAGGCATGTTGCACATCTGCTGATTTTGAAACGTGTCAATCATTTAAGATATAAACAAACCCTGGCAATGGTGGCAAATGGACAATTAAAAGTGGGGGCTATGATAAGCAAATGCAAAGTTTGTCCCTGTCTTCATTACACACAGACAATAATGAAGGGGAGGGAGAGGGGGGAAAGAGACACAGGGGAGAGGGGGGAAGAGACACAAGGGGGAAGGGGGAAGAGACACAAGGGGGAAGGGAAGGGGGAAGAAACACAGGGGAGGGAGAGGGAGGAAAGAGACACAGGGGAGGGAGAGGGGGGAAAGAGACACAGGCGAGGGGGACGGAGAAGGGGAATGAGACACAGGGGAGGGGGGGGAAGAGACACAGGGAAAGGGAAGGGGGAGAAACACAGGGTAGGCAGAGGGGGGAAGAGACACAGAGGGAGTAGAGGGGGGAAGAAACAGGAGAGGCGGGGGGAAATTAGACACGGGAGGGAGAGGGAGGGAAATGAGACACAAGGGAAGGAGAGGAGGGGCAAAATGAAACACAAGGGAGGGAGAGAGGGGGGAAATGAAACACAAGGGAGGGAGAGGAGGGGGGAAAAGAGACACAAGGGAGGGAGAGGAGGGGGGAAATGAGACACAAGGGAGGGAGAGGAGGGGGGAAATTAGACACAAGTGACAGGCTCTTAATTTTTGATGTGCAAGTCGCTAGTAGTTTAATAAAAAAGAAAAAGCAAGTTGAAGAGACCAAACAAACCAAGCAAGTTCAGCTATGGTGTGTTTTCTGAAAAATACAATTTTTTGTCAAGTAACATACTAATCACTTCCTCAGAGCTGAAACATGAGGGTGTGTGTTTTGGATTTTTGGATATCTGTGGAGAGGGGAGGGGAAGGAGGGAACAAACAGCATTTGTTAAGATAATTGCCCACTGCTCATATGCAGACTCCTTGCTTCAGGAAATTCAACCATATCTCTCTAGAACTGTAAATTCCCATCTCATACGCAACTTCAACCTATGTATTAAGGATTCCAACAGATCCGATTCTTTTTTTCTAACTAAAAATTAGCTGTATTTTTTACTGCTAAAAATGTTCAAACAAATATTTTTTTGTATTCTATTTGCATGTTTAAATATAGGAGTCAGTAGTAAATGTGACAATGATAAGATTAGCTTATCACAGATACACAGGACCCTGTCTATTAGTGAGCTGTATAAATGACTCATTTAGTTCTGTAACTGTGACATAGAGAGATAGAAGTGCTCGTAATTGTTCAGTGCTTTTTTATTGGCGTCAATTAAAAATACCAATTTTTATGAGGGTTCTTTCAATGGTTTGTCAGGTAAGAGCAAATCTATTAACTACTATGCCATTTGAAAACATACACTGCTTTTTAAATAAAATATGATATAACAAACATTACTTACAAAAAAAATGTTCCCTCTAACATTTGCCTGCTCTGTACTTCATCTATTGCATATTGACTCCAACATTCTCAATTAGCAGTAATCTTTACAGGGACACTGTAGACTAATATTTTTATTATACTAATAATGATGATGGGCAAAATATTTTAGTAAGGTAAATAATAAAAACAACCTCTCATGCCAGAAAAAAGCCTTAAAAAGTTGAGACATGACAAAGAGGGAGGTCTTTATACAAAAACAATGGAGTCTGGTCCTGCCTCCCAGTAGCGGTAAGCCTGCTCTCACTGACACTAGGTACATCACCAGGGCAGACACTAATGAATGGCAATGTAATCACAGTTATTACTCATAATGTCACAGTTCAAGAGGCATAAAGCCTTCCTTACGTATGGGCCATTCCACCCCTCGGTCCTCTTTCTGCAAGAGACTCACTTTGTTCGCAAAAGGGTTCCCAAATACCTCTCCAAACTCTACCCTAAGTTCTACGCCACTAGTTTTACCGCCAAAAGAGCTGGAACAGTAATCTTCCTGCATAAAGATCTCCACTTCCTCCTGGAACACAAAAAAACTTGACCCAGAGGGCCATTACGTGATCTTGGCGGGGACCCTATTTGTGGAAAAAATCTTGTTTATATCAATATTTGCCCCGCAGCCCATGTCCCAGAGTACTATGTAGGGCCTCATAGGCTATATGAAAACCCAAGACCTAGGTAAGGTAATCTTGGGAGGGGACCTGAATCTTACTCTTTTACCCTTGGACTGATCTGGTCAGGAACCTGATCTTAAGCCCACCAAAAAACAACAGCAAATTATTTCCGTCTTAGATGAGCTCTGCCTGGTCAATGCTTGCAGAGAATCCCACAAATCAGAAAGAGATTACACATTCTACTCAGCAGTCCACAAAACGTACTCTAGAATTGATACAGTGTTAATAGACTTGACAATATCAGACTTAGTAAACAAGTCAGAGAACCATCCATGCCAATGGTCTGACCACTCATTCGTGAGCTGTGCTTTGACCCTAGGTGCAACTTTCAGAACGCCTTATACATGGCGACTTAATGACATGCTTTTATCAACCCCACAGTTTAAAGAACAGGTCGCCAAGGTAATAGAATTATATTTTGCAACTAATTCGCAACCGGACTCAGACCCAGGTTGGGTTTGGGTAACCCATAAGACGTTTGTAAGAGGCACCTGTATAAAGTTGGCCACAATGCATAAAAGATCCCAGAAACTTAAGATAGAAATATTACAAAAACAACTGGCAGAGCAGGTGAAAGAGAACCAAAAGTCACACTAAGATGATCTGAGGCAAAAAATGGAATCAACCGGATTGGAGCTTGACCTACTTTTGTCACATAAAACCGAGAAGGCCCTAAGATGGACCAACCATTTATACAACTCTAAAGCAAACTAATTCAAAAAATTTATCATCCGACAACCTATGGGGGACACTACGTCCAGCCCAGCACTAATCCAAATAGTCTTTGTAGAATTCTTCCAGCAACTTTATTTCTTTTCCCACCTAGATCAGAGCAGCCAAATCACCTCCTTTTTGAATACATGTGACCTACCTTCACTTGCACCCACGGAAATAGATCCTTTTAATGCTCCTGTCACGATAGCCAAGATCAAAGAGTCAATTGGAGAAATGAAGAGTGGAAAGGCCCCTGGGCCGGATGGATTCTCAAATCTATATTATAAAAAGTATGCCAAACTGTTAGCGCCACATTTAAAGGAGATTTTAAACCATATGCTTAAGGGCCTCCCCGTCACACTGGACCATAATCAGGCAAATCTCCTTTTTATCCCCAAAGAGGGCAAAGACCTGTTAAATGTAAGGAATTATAGGCCTATATACCTGCTCAATAGTGACATTAAGTTACTTGCGAAAATCATGACTAAAAGAGTAAACATATTTCTCCCAAGATTAATCCACAAAAACTAGGTGGAGTTCATCCTGTACAGGCAGGCAAGGGATAATGTCCACAGAATTTTAAACATACTACACAGATCCAAACAACTTTGAGCACCAACCGGCTTTCTATCACTGGACATAGAAAAAGCATTTGATTCAGTTGAGTGGAAATATTCATGGGCAGTGCTCAGGAAGTTTGGTTTCCTAGACCAGTTTCTGAATCTTCTATACTCATATTACAAAGCCCCCAAGGCCTGGGTAAGACTCCCAGGGAATAGTATAACATCCACAAACATTGAAAAGGGAACCAGGCAGGGCTGCCCCCTTTCCCCTCTATTATTCGCCTTGACGATAGAACCAGTGGCACAAGCAATTAGGTTCAATCCACAAATCACAGCGGGGAGGGTAGGACACCATCACTTGAAGTGCAATTACTTTGCGTATGATATCCTGTATTCACTAACAAGTACGACCACCTCAATACCGGCCCTCTTACACACTCTGGAAGATTTTGGCAGGGTGTCAGGGCTGAACTTGAATGTAGATAAAGCTGAAGATTTGGGCATAGCCTTACCCTTGCAGGAAAGGGAGTACCTCAGGCAGAGGTTTGGGTTTTCATGGCCAAAATCGCATATATATATCTAGGGGTCAACATCCCCAGATCAATCTCCCAGATATAAACAGCAAACAACCCCCATTATACCAAGAAATCTACATTGATTTAAACCAATGGTCAAGGGGTAAGATTTCCTGGTTAGGTCGCATTAATGCAGTCAAAATGAATGCCCTGCCACGCCTGCTCTACCTGTTTCATACCCTGTCTGTACCAATACATTTACAGGATTTGGAGTTTTGTCATAAGCAGATCCTCAAATTTATTTGGGGTAACAAACCCCTAGAATAGAATGAAAAAATGGGTTAGGTGAACAACAATAATAGGGGTCTCCTTATGTAAATTAGGAATGGCTAATATATAGCTTCAATATCCATACATTTATAAACACAAGGAATAACTAATGTGATCAGCAGTGTATAATATAAATATATAGAAAAAAGAACAGACACCTTTGAGTTCCAATCACAAGTTATAAACCCCTCCAGCCATGAAAATCAGCATATATATAATCATATTGAAAAAAGGAGGATGGAATTGATATATTAAAATATAACTTTTATTTACAAACAATAAAAATTGTATATACAATATAAATAGAAAATGATCCAATTAATTATATAATGGCATCTATCAATAAGTAAATTACTCAATCAATCACATATATAGTTGTGAGCGTACGAGTTGTTGCTAACGCTGCGGGCTCGCGTAGCGAGCCCGCGGCCCTCGCGAAGCGAGGGCACTGTGCAGGCGCTCCATGCCAGCACCTGAGGACCTCGCAAAGCGAGGTCTTCAGTTGCAGCAACTGCGACCCTTGCAAAATTTCAAAAAAAGTTCACGTCGCAACACATTACGACACTCGCAAACAACATACGACACACGTTCACACACATTACGACACTCGCAAACAACATACAACACACACGTACACACACATTACGACCTCGCAACACTCGGACGCAACTCGCGAACATTACAAAATTTAAAACACAATACATACACACAGCACATACATAAAAACCTTACCTACACAAACAGGAAGCACCCAGGACCTCAAAAATGCAACTTACAACTTAATTGCACTCAAAATAAAAGAGTTTAGACACTAAATAGTTTGTTAAGCGACACAAAAAATGGCCGACGAATAAAACGAAAACGAGGCTACACACGCAAACACCATACGAGACACGTTACCACACATTACGACTTCGCAAACATCGGACGCAACACGCCGACATACAAACATTTAAAACTTAAGAAAGACACACAACAAACACATAAAAAGCTTACCTACAGCAAGAGGAACCAGCCAGCACCTCAAAAAAACAAGTTACACCTACATTTAAATCAAAATAAAACACTTTAGACACTAATACCATCGCTAAGCGACAGAAAAAATGGCCGACGAACAAAACGAAAACGCCCAACGTTTTTAGTTACTAAAAATATATCCAAAATAAAGTTTTTAAATGACTAAGGGCCTCATTCTATTATCGGCCGTAAATCGGCCGTAAGGCTGCGATTCCTTGCGGGGGTTCAGTTAACTCGCGATTCTATTATACGGCCCCGCAAGGAGCTCCTTTTACGGCCGGCCGCATATCTTGGAACCGGCCGTAAGCTGTGAAATATAAAAACTGAAAAATAAATTCAAGCCTGCACTGTACAGCTCTTTAAATGCTAGGGATCATATTGGGGGACATGAGGATTAAAAGGAACCCACTCTCAAGCTTACACATCTGCCCAAACCCGAGTTCAAATTAACTGTTTATTTTCCGGCTGCGGCGTGGGTGTGTCTGAGGTGCTCCAAGCACTCTGGACTTTTTACATGGATATTTTACGGATATTAAAAATAAAATATTTTACGGATTTGAGTACAGGATAATTATGTGCTATTTTTTCTAACACCTAAAATCCCTTTATAGTCTTCTCAAAGTGCAGGATGGCTTTATTTGAGCTATTTTATGTGCTTAATTGGTGCTAGCGAGACCTCTTTCCTGCAAGTAAGCTGCGGCTCGCTTTTAGCCTTGCAGAGTGGTTTCACGGAGCAATTGAATTGCAAATCTCTTGCGGCCGTTTTAGATCAAAGGCTTTCCTCCGGCGCGAGCGGCCGCAAGAGATAGCAAGGCACCGGCCGCAAGACTGCCGGAATCCCCGGCCGTAAGGGAATAGAATAGCAGAATAGCTTGCGGCCGGTCCTTGCGGCCCCGCAACGGCTGCGGCCGCTAATAGAATGAGGCCCTAAAAACTTATTTAAAAAAATATGCTATGTGCTTATTTAGGGCACGATTCAATTTGCCAAATCGCAATTGAATGAGACACAAACTGCTACACACAAAACTGAATTTCTTATTCAATGTTTAACAACCTATAAGCCTTACAAAGAAGCAAAAATAAGAATAACAAAAGTGTTCCGCACCTAATAGCATTGTACAAAAAATCACACAAACTCATAGGAAACTACATTAACATTCTTCTTTAATGTTTAACAACCTATAACCAGTACAATCAAGAATAAATAACTTTTGCACAAGTGGTGCGCACCAAATAGGATTGTCAAAAACTAACACAAACACATAGCAAACTACATTAATTATATTATTTCATGTTTCACTAACTATAAGCATCCCAATAAAGGTTAAATAAGTATACCACAAGTGGTGTGCACAAAACAGGATTGTACAAAAAATAACATAAACACATAGCAAAATAAATTTATATTCTTATTTAATATATCACAACCCACAAGCCTTACTAAGAACCTGAAATAAGAATAACAAAAGTCGTGGGATTGTACAGAAAGTAAAAAAAAAAAAAGATAGAAAAAAATAACCATAACTGATACAATACAGCCAAATTCATAAATTTTAAAATTATTTAAAAGACATTTCACTCAAACAACATTTTCTATTTTATATTACAACAGATACTGCGTGAAGACAATCGCACGAGGACTTTCTCCACAGGACCGGACCATCGGACGAGGACTCGGACCAGACCAGCAGACGAGGAATTTGAACACAGGACCAGACCAGCAGACGAGGAATTTCAACACAGGACCAGACCATCGGACGAGGACTTTCACCAAAGGACCACAACATCGGACGAGGGCTATCGCCACAGGACCACAACATCGGACGAGGGCTATCGCCACAGGACCACACCATCGGACGAGGACTTCCAACAGAGGACCACACCATTGGACAACGATTTTGAACCGAGGACCAACAAACATTCGGATTTAAATCACACTTCAACCAAGGTAAAGTATAATAAGTACTAAAGTATAAAACTAAAGAAACTGCTTTCAGTTGCATCCGTGTCAACAGAAAAATAAAATAATTAATTTACTATCTCCCTTATTTTATTTAAATTGCTACTATGCAATACATAGCTCAATAACCACATCACTTTTTTTTTTAGCAAAGAAGTTTTGCAGTGGTAAATATCTATCCACAAACAACGTTTTTAATAAATAAAATTATTATTTTAAAAAAATATGTTACATGCTTATTTACAACAGTATTCCATTGGCCAAATTCTTAGCCAGTGAGGACAGGAATTATAAATTTAACTAAATATAAATGATACATTAATGATTTGCCTTTTATTTCACCAATTGTGCACAAGAATCTTTAACAGGTATTACAAATTAAAATATACACAATTACATATATTTTTTTTCCTTTACAGATTAATATGGCTGATAACGAGACCAAAGAAGAGAAGAAAAGACGTCAAACTAGAGAAAGACAAGAGAGATGGGCCGCCCAGCAGACACCGGAGGAGAAAGAAATTCGACGAGAAAAAGAACGCAAAAGACTTGCAAATAAAAGAATATCAGCTGCAAAAATGAAAGATACAACCAAAAAAAATAAAAAGATAATAAAGCATTTACAAACTGTTCCTAAAACATCAGATGACATTTTACAAGATACCAGTCAAGACAGACCAAAAAAAGCAACTACAAAAACAAAGCATTTACAAACTCTTACTAAAAACTTACAGGACATTTCAACAAAACAAGGACAACATATACCAAGAAAAGCCACGAAAAAAACTAAACATTTAGAACCTGTTGTTGAAACATTTCATGACTTTTCATCTGATGAATATGAAAGTCAACATCCAATATGCTTTGCAAATTGTCCTTTACTGAAGTCTTTAGCAGTAGAGGTTCATAGTTGTGGGGACATGACTACTCAATGTCAATTTTGTGAGGCTTATTATTTTAAACAGGAGAGACCCAGAGATGGACAATTTATTAGTTGTTGTCAAAAAGGAAAGTTCAAACTTCCAGAAAGGAAACAATTTCCAACCTATTTACAAAATATTATGACTGAACCTACTTTTCCAAATTACAAAAATGTTAAGACAAACATAAGATCCTACAATAGTGCCATATCATTTGCATCTATGGGGGCAACATTGGCTGCTAATGTACCAGGACATGGTCCTTACTGTTTTAAAGTCCAAGGACAAATTTATCATCGGACTTCACATTTACATCCAGAGGAAGGAGAGCAAAGAAAATTCGCTCAACTATATGTCCTAGATACAATGGAAGCTGTTGACCAACGTATGCAGATGGAAGAAAATAAAAAATGCTTACCCAGTGTTTTTATAGAGCTAAATAACATTATGGACAACAATCCCTACAGTAAAGCTTACAAAAAAATGGCAGAAGTAGAAAATGAACAACTACTTCATGCACAAAGACATCAATTACCCATGCCAAAGGTTAATATGGTGCTTAAAAGAGACAGACATACTGATAAACGTCGTTATAACTTGCCAACATCAAATGAGGTTGCAATGGTCTTTCAGAATGATGAAGGAGAACCACCATTTCAAAGAGACATTAGAGTATATCCCAGAAATGAGGAGCAACCATTTATTAATATTAATATCTTAAGTCCAAATTTAGATCCAATGACATATCCCATCTTTTTCCCACACGGAGAAGCAGGTTGGCAACCAAAATTAACCCTTCCCAGTTACCCAAATGCTAAAGCCAGAATCCGAAATAATGTTTCTATGATTGAATTTAAAGTTGCTCAAATTGCCATTAGAGATGAATTTAATCCAATTTTATGTGGTGGGAAACTAACACAACAATGGATTATTGATTCATATTTGCAAGTTGAGGCAAATAATTTAAACTTTATAAAATATCAACAAGATAAACTACGTGTAGAAAAATATTGTGGACTCATGGACTATGTTGCTGACGTGGCTACAAGCAGAGACATGACAGCTGGCAAAGCCATCATTTTACCATCTTCCTTTCAAGGATCTCCTCGAAATATGAGAGAAAGATACAATGATGCTATGGCTATTGTGACAAAATTTGGAAAACCAGATTTATTTGTGACATTTACATGTAATCCACAATGGCCAGAAATTAATCAAAATCTACTTCTTGGACAAAGTGCTTCAGATCGACCAGATTTAGTAGCCAGAGTTTTTAAGATCAAATTAAATGAATTAATACGTGACTTCACTATAAATCAGTTATTTGGCAAATGTCTTGCTTATGTATATACCATTGAATTTCAAAAAAGAGGCCTTCCACATGCACATCTTCTCATAATATTTCAAGAGAAAGATAAATTAGATACTTCGGACAAAGTGGATGCAGTCATAGTTGCTGAACTACCAGATCCAGAACTATATGGTAGACTATATGAGATTGTTACTCATCGCATGATTCATGGACCCTGTGGAGACCTTAATCCACAATCACCATGTATGGAAAATAATCAATGTTCAAAAGATTTTCCAAAAGATTATAGAGACAAAACATATGCAAATTATGATGGATATCCACTTTATAAAAGAAGAGAAGGAGATAGTGCCATTATTCGTGGAAAAAAAAGTGGACAATAGATATGTAGTACCCTACAATCCACATTTACTTATGAAGTACAACGCCCACATCAACGTAGAAGCCTGCACTTCCATCAAATCCATTAAATATGTCTACAAATATATTTACAAAGGTTACGATGCAGCTACTGTAGTCGCCAAAAGTGCAGACAACCCTGAAAGTAGTGAGTTAGTACATGATGAACTTGCATCTCATGTAGATGCTCGCTATGTCAGTGCACCAGAAGCTATGTGGCGGCTTTTAAAATTTGAAATGCATGATAGATCACATGCAGTATATAGGTTAGCAGTACATTTGCCACAACGACATTTAGTCTATTTCCATGCTGGAAATGAAATGAATGCATTGGCCCAAAGTGAAGATCGTCACACTACACTAACTGCATGGTTTGCATTAAATTCCACTGATGCTGAAGCAACACAATACTTATATATTGAAATTCCATATCACTATGTTTTTGTGAATGGATTATGGAGAGCAAGAAAAACCAGAGGCAATAAAATAATTCCACGAATTTACACAGTCAGTCCAAGAGATGTTGAACGTTTTTGCTTACGGATTTTACTTTTAAATGTTCCAGGAGCACAAAGTTTTGAACAATTAAGAACTGTTAATGACATTGTATATGAATCCTTCCATTTAGCTGCAAGACATAGAAACTTACTCGCTGATGATACAGAGTGGGAAAGATGTTTAGAAGAAGCAGCACAATGTCAAATGCCACGACAGATGAGAGAACAATTTGCTTTTATTTGTATCTTCTCAAATGCTCCAAATGCATTAGCTTTGTGGGAGACTTTTAAAAGTAATATGGCTGAAGACTTTATGCGACGATACAATGAACCCATTGCACACTTAAAAGCGTTAATGGAAATTCAAGAAGTCTTTTTAACTCATGGATTAAGTTGTGCAAGTTTTAATTTGCCTGATCCAGGTCTAATAGATGACATTAACTTTGAAGACTATGACATTCAACTACAAGCAGAAAGAACAGAAGAAAGACTTGCAACTTTAAATACACTACAATTGCAAGCATTTCATGCCATTAAAAATGCTATAGATGATGACATGGTGACAGAGCGTTATTTCTATCTTTTTATTCCAATCTTTTTTATTGAAGACCACAGGCAAAACACTTCATGTACCGATAGGTCAGATAGACAGATTCTCTATTGCCAAACATTATATGTTAAACATAAACACAGTGTCCGATTTGAAAACTTAAATACAAGGTGCAATCTATCCAAGGATATTCTGCAGTCTTCACACATTTTTGAATAATTTTCTGTGATTTACTTACTGAGGAGTTCCCTCCTCAAATCTAAACTTAGCCTACTCGATACATAAAATACCGAGGAACTCTGAAATGAGCCAATATAGCTTGGTAATTGCAACTAATTAACTTAACATAGCATCTAGTATAAACAGAAACTGTAATTGAAGAGAAGACAAAAAAAAAAAAAAAAAAGGGGGGGGGGTAAAAAAATAAATAAATACACAGAGACAAAAGGAAGGAGAGAGAAAGAAAGAAAAAAGGGACAAAAGACATCTCCTGGTTAGTTACCTCATTCATGATCACTTCCGGTCCACGCTCCAGCCGGCCTCCGCCCCCCCGCGGGGCCAGGGACACAAAGGAGAGACTAGTGTGCCTTACCTAATCGATATACTATGTTGGGAGTCCAGCCAAGGGGCCCATATCTTTAAAAACTGGGGGTACTGATCTTCTAAAGTACTGGTTAATCTTTCATTAATCATGATGAAGTTAACCTTGGTGATTATCTCACCTAAGCTAAGCCTTGGGGATTTCCATTTTCTAGCTATATGCTGTTTAACTGCTAAATTAATAAATTGCAATAACTTATTTTGTATTGTATTTAAGGCTTCAATATGCATTCCTAAAAGGCAATTTTCAATTGAGGGTCGAATTGGGCTACCAAATAATTTGGATCCGAGACTCATAGCTTGTTCCCAAATGTCCCTAGCCACTGGGCATGACCACCAAGTATGCAAAAACTCCCCTTTCTGATGACAGCCCCTATAGCATTTATCGTTGTTCTGTGCGTTCATAGAATGCATTCTAGCGGGGGTGAGGTATGTCCTGTGTAGGACTTTAAGCGACACCTCCAGAATATTATATGTAATAGAGCCCCTAGACAGATTGGTAAAGGCCTCCTTCCACTCCGCCGGCCCCAGTCCCCTTCCCAAGTCCTGTTCCCATTTGTGCATAAAGGGGGGTTTAGGAGTTTTATCAGCCCTATTAAAAAAGGAGTACAGGGCTCCCAGTGTACCCCTAGTCAGAGGCAGGTTCTTACACACCACCGAGAACCAGGTTGATCTTGGGGGTCCTAGACTCTGTACCAACGACGATATCCAGTGCCTAAGACGCAGGTAGTGCCAATTTTCTCTTGGCGGAATATCGTACTTATCCAGCATTTGAGTATGTGGGTAAATTATATCATTGGAGAACCAGGTGTTTATCCTATCTAGTTGTCCAAGAGCCCACCACTGACGGGACTCTGCGTGAAAAACGTCTTTAAAATTTGGAAAGGATCTAATGGAGGTTAGAGGGGACAGCGGGGTTGACAGCTGATGCTTCTTGACTGCCCAGTCCCATATCGAGAGAGTTATTTTAATCATTGGGTTGGAAAATTTAGGAAGAGGCTGGTTAGACCTTGGATGCCATATAATAGTGTCCCACGTCCAGGGCTTGAGATCTTGATTCTCCATAAACACCCAGGTAGGCTGGTGTTTGACTGAGTGAGCTCTAGGTAAGAAAGCTAGCTGGGCGGCTCTTAGATACAGCCTAAGATTGGGGCAGGAGAGACCCCCTTGGGTTCTATGCCTGTACATTATCTGCCTAGCTATCCGCGGTGGTTTGTTTGCCCAAATAAATTTAAAAATATGTTGTTGCAATCTTTCGAGATCTCGGGTTTCTACTGGGATGGCCAGCGTCCTAAATAGGTAAAGAATTTTAGGTAACACATTCATTTTAATAGTAGCGATACGCCCTGTCCATGATATATTATATTTAGACCATTTTTGCAAGTCGTCTAACAGTTTCCGAAACAGTGGGGGGTAGTTTGCTTTATACAACCCTGAGACTCTCTCCGTGATCCTGACCCCCAGGTATTGTATGCCGTCTGACGGCCAGACAAATTTGTACCTAAGTTTCAGAACCTGGATGTCCGTCTGCCGCATCCCCACGCCCATCGCCTCAGTCTTATCCCAGTTAATTTTCAGGCCCGAGTGTAAGCTAAACTCATCGATAGTCAGCATAAGATTGGCAATCGATGCTACCGGATTTGTCAGAGTGCAGAGAAGATCGTCCGCGAATAGCGAACATTTAATGTGTTGAAATCCCACCTCCGGGCCCTGGATATCCGATCTGGTCCTAATGGCCTGGGCAAGGGGCTCAATCGCCAAAGCAAATAATAGTGGAGAGAGTGGGCATCCCTGCCTAGTCCCTCTCTGAATTTTAATATCCACTTTCTTTGTTCCTGGTAATCTAATATTGGCTGCTGGGTAATGATAAAGTGTTTTAATTAGGTTAATGAAGCGTCCCCCGAAGCCAAACTTCCTCAGGACTGCATAGAGATAAGGCCACTCGACCGTGTCGAAGGCCTTCTCGATATCCAGCGCGAGAACGCACAAAGGTGTGCTAGCTACTTGCGCAGAGTGCAAGACATTCAGCGTCCTCCTGATATTATCTGCTGTCTGTCGATAGGGGATGAAGCCTGTTTGGTCCTTATGCACCAAATCTGGTAGGAAGTCCGAGACCCTGCCCGCCATTATCTTAGCCAGGAGCTTAATGTCTCCATTCATAAGGGAGATCGGTCGATAATTCTTGGCCTCGAGAGGGTCCCTGCCCTCTTTGGGAAAGAGGACCAGATCCGCCCTGTTAAGCTCTGGGGGCATCGAGTCACCATCAAGAATTGAATTAAATAGTTTACAGAGAAAGGGGGATAATTGGGCCGCAAACTTTTTGTAATATGAGTTAGTGAACCCGTCTGGCCCAGGGGCTTTGCCCGTCTTAAGGTTCTTAATGGCCGTTTGAACTTCCTCCTCTGTGATATTTGAGTTAAGTTTGCTTAAATTTTGGTCTGACACCGATGGGAAGTCGTATTTATCCAAATATGATTGTATGGCTTCTGCACTGCTTCTGGGCTTTGAGGTGTAAATATCCTGGTAGAATTCAGCAAAAGTTTTCTGAATTTCATTTTGGCTCACCGTAATGCCACCGGTAGGTGTTTTGACTCTAGAGATAGTGGTTTTGCCAGATTTTGTTTTAAGCCTCCTTGCTAACATGGAGCCTGGTTTATTGGCTTTAGCATAAAATAGATGTTTAGTGCGCCGGAGGGCCTTTTCTGTTCTATCGCTCAGGAGGTTATCTAATTCAAGTCTACAAGTATCAATTTTTTGGCGCAGCTGGACCTTAGGATTAAGTTGGTTCTGACATTCCAGTAACCTCAACTCCTCCCTAAGCTCCGATTCTCGCAGCCTACATTGCTTCTTATAGCCCGATGATAGCTTTATACAAGTTCCTCTCATAAATGCCTTATGGGCGACCCAGGTCCAACCAATTCCCACGTCTGTGAGCAGATTCTGGTCGAAGAATAATTGCAAGTCACCGGCCATTTGTTCATGCAGGGAGGGAATTGTGAGAAGTAGCTCGTTCAACTTCCATGCATAAGGGGGTTTAAGCTGGGATCCCAAATACAAGGTAATAAGAACGGCCGAGTGGTCCGACCAAGTGCAAGGGAGAATTTTAGCCTCCTTGGAGGAGTCAAAAAGGGACGAGTCTATTAGTAGGGAATCTATGCGCGAATAAGACCCATGAGTGTGTGAGTAGTATGTATACTCTCTGGTCCTGGGATAATGTCCCCTCCAAGCGTCCACCAGTCCCAACCCGTCCAGACATTTATTAATTTGTTTTATTTTGTTGGAGAAGCGCCCATTCGTTAAACTATTAGATCTGTCCAATGTGTGATCAAGAGTTAGGTTGAAGTCACCCCCCACTATCACCCTCCCATTGGCCTGTGTTTCTAGAATCCTCAAGATCCTTAACAAAATTTTATGAGGGGATGTGGTGGGGGCATATATGGAGACTAGAGTTATGGGCTGGCCATTTACCGAGCCGTTTAGGATAATATAGTGTCCCTCCTTATCTACCTTTTTTGATTCCAAAATGAAGGGGAACTCTCGGTGGATGAGTATTGAGGTGCCTGCTTTCCTAGTAGGTTATGTCGCTGAGAAAAATACCGGGTAGTCTTTGTGTAAGTAGCTAGGGACATGGTTACGGGAGAAGTGGGTCTCTTGCAAGAAGAGCACTGATGGCTTAATCTCTTTATAGTAAAGGAAAGCCTTCCTCCTCTTGAATTGGGAATTGAAGCCTTGTACATTATGCGTCACAAATGTATACTCTACACTAGCCATGACCGTGTTGAAGTGAGGAGTGCTCATCAGCTGCTGACTCACCCATCCCTGGATCCAGGCCCCGCGGGGCGGGGAGACCAGACGAAGCCTACAACCTCAGCTTGTGAGCCCGAGCATGTTGAGGTAGAGCGGAGTGGAGATATTTCCTGCCAGGAGAAGGTGAGACAAGAACAAAGGAAGGAGAGAAGAGTAATAATAACGTTAAACTTTCAGTCTTCACATAAGATGCCATAAACAAGAAACAAACGAATAAACTTTTTAATGGGCATAATAAACAGAACCTCCCTAGCCACCTAACTGCAGTGGCGGATTCAGGGG
Source organism: Discoglossus pictus (assembly GCA_027410445.1). NCBI lineage: Eukaryota > Metazoa > Chordata > Amphibia > Anura > Alytidae > Discoglossus > Discoglossus pictus. Next base: position 324,158,956 of record CM050163.1, read on the forward strand.
TGGAGGTTGGGCTAACCATACCTCCAAACTACCCTCAAAGGGAGGGGTACTAGAAACAGTTAGAGTATGAGTCGGGGAAGGGGGGAGAATAAGACCCATAGGGCCTCGCTGTGAGAACTGGTGCTGACTTGGCTAATGAACACTTGTAGTGCCGGGGGAGAGAAGTCTACTACTTTAGGTTAAAGTGCACAACTGAGTGCCCTAGTACTTTTCTCGTAAGGTCCCTTCAGTGCCTGGCACATTCTTTATTCTAGACCTAGTCCTAGTGCACTGATTAGGGCTATGGAATATAGGCCGTTCAGCTTCCTTAAATCTCAACATTCTAAAACAAACAGAGTAAACAGTTAACTGTCAGCAGCCGTCCAGAGGAAAATACGAGTGCAAAAAACGTTCCAGGAATCCCAAGAAGCAGTCTCAAGTAGGGTCTGCCGAAGCGGTGGGGCTCTGCCAGGATGGTCCGCCCTGTGAGGGGCGCAGAGAGAGAATGTCTCCCCTTGAAGAGGGCTCCTTTGCCTGTTTAACGCGGATTACTTCCCGCCATTGCTTGGTAGGAAGTGGTATCGGCATATTAGCTTGAGCCTCGCTCGATTCCTCTGCAGGCAACAAGTGGAGGCGTTTGAGATGCTCTTGGCACTCCTCCCGTGAGCTGGCTGAATAAGAGGAACCATTATGTTGGAACAACAAGGCAAATGGGAAGCTCCATCTATATTGTATTTTATGTCTGATCAAAACCTCCAGTGCTGGCTTCATCTCTCTTCGTCTGGCCAAAGTGATGGGAGACAGATCCGAGTAGATTTGGAGCTCCGAGTTGTCCGGGCCCTTAATGACTGCCATCTTCCTGGAGGCCGATAAGATGAGGTCCCTTGACTTTTGCCTCAGAAATCTAATTATCACATCCTTTGGCAAGTTCTGGTTCTTTGAGGCTCCTAGTGCTCTGTGGGCCCTTTCCATCTCCCAGATCGACTCTGGGACGTCCGGCAAGATGCTGCCGATGGTTGCTTTCAAGTACTGCATCAGGTCCTGGACTGCTCTAGGTACACCCCTAATTCTCAGGTTGTGACGTCTGGAGCGATTTTCCAGGTCCTCAAATTTTTCTTCGAGGATAGAAATGCGTGTTGAGTTCTGACCGATCTCAGCCCTGTCTCTCTCTTGCGCTTCCACGATGTGGTCTGTGGATTCTTCGAGTAGGTGGGTTCTCTGCCCTAGGTCACCAATGTCCTTTTTAAGAGAGTCTACTGTTTTTGTGAGGTGGGCCAAAAACATTTCCTCAATCATTGCCAATGATTCGGGCGAGAGATGCATGTGTTGTTGTGGTAGGGCCACTGGCTGCCCCTCAGAGTCAGAGTTTTCGGACGGTTCTGAGTGGGAAGCATGGGGCGGGCTAGAGCTTGCTCCTGAATGTCCAAAGTGGTCCGTTATAATGCGTTTTGCCTGCGCGCCCTTCTTATTTTTCCCCATCTTCATGCTTGCACCCCCAAGAACCCGGCTGTGCTTGAAAGACTCGGTCTGAGAGAAGGAATGGGCTGGATCGTCTATCAGGGCCCCTGGATTATATCCTCTCGCCCAGCTTGGTCTGGTAATATATGCTCACAACATCAACATTCTCCTCAAGCTAGCATGTCCCCCCCCCCCCCCGGGATGTCTTGTTGATCTTAGGGAGACATGGTTAAATTGCTATTCGGCCCACAATGACCCGCAGGTAGTAGTATAGTCAGTTTGCTGCAAATGACGCTGGGCAGGTACTCCCGCCGGGGGGAATGTAGGTCTCCCACGCTCCAACTTGCCTAATCAGGCTATGACAAAAGCCGGGTGCTGTGCAGAGATTGTAGGTAGCTCTTTATAGGCCAAAGTTCTTTCAGTACAAGGTTCCAGCAGCTTGTAGCTGATGCATTAATTTTGTGTAAAAGTTATAAACTTGTTGCTGATGAAAGGGAGACTGTGAGATAAGCCAAAGCTCACATAAATATATATTCTGTATGCTGTTGGCGCTGGGTATAAGGGTGTTGTTGTTATATATTGTGCCCGCAGGTCGCATGGATTCATGTGCTTGTGTGCCTGCACTAATGGAGGAGGAGGAGGGAAAATGGCCGCTCCAGCCCCTTTCTTCCCCAGCCCTTCTGTACTCACTGAGTCCCTTGGGGATGACGTCAGGCCAGCCGCCGTCCGGGTGCCTTTTGGTCTTCTTTACCACCTCATATGGTATGGTAGCCCTGGGATGTGGTAGCTGCAGGTCTAATTCAGCACACTGGCCGCATGGCTGAGCCAAGATGGCGGCCGCCCTATCACTGGCTGGCTCTCTTCTGCTGCCTCCCTGGCTTGCTCTGAAGCTGCTGCTCCAGGGCTCTTTCAGGCTTACCCAGCCACAGATGTCTCCTGAGGGGCCACAGATGTCTCCTGAGGGGCCCCGGGGTGTTTCCAGAGCGCTGGGCCTCTTAATTAGGCTGTGTGCCACCTCCAAGATGGCCTCTAAGCTTGGACTCCCCTCGCCACCTCCAAGATGGCGGCCGCGCGCTTGTGGGCCCTGCCGCGTCTCTCCTTCTTCTCTGTGCCGGGTCGGCAGCCTCAGCAGCACAGAGGCTGTTGCCCCCGGTGCCCTCAACTCACCCCGTCGCTCTCCGAGGCTCTGGGCTCCCTGGGGAAGTACACCACTGCCTGTGGCGCAAGGGAGTCTCTCCCTCCCCTCTTGTCAGGGTTCCAGAACTCCGGGTATACCGCCGGGGGGTCCAGTAGGGGATCCGGATCACCCCCTCCTCTTTCCCCACCTGGGCTGCTTGTAAGTTCTTTTGTTTTTTTTTGTTTAGGGCGCTTTATCTGCCCAAATACTGTCCCCACGGCAGGAGCTCCCTCTGTGCACGTCCGTGTCACAGTCAGACACCCGGAAGTCTCGCGTTATTTCTATCTTGATGGACCTGGCGGATCAGGGAAAACATATTTGTACAATTTATTAATGAGTTCAGTACGAGCACAAGGAAAAATAGCAATGGCGTTTGCCACTACTGGAAGTGCTGCACTTTTATTAGAAGGTAGAAGAACTGTTCATAGTGGATTTAAACTGCCAGTGCCTATTTTGGAAAATTCTGTGTCAGATATTCGCATGACATCCTTACAAGCAAAGAAATTGAAGAAATGTAAATTAATTATAATAGATGAGGCCACAATGATGTCATGCTATGCCCTCCAATGTATTGACCGTTTGCTTCGTGAAGTCATGGATAATATTTTTCCATTTGGTGGAAAGGTAATGTTGTTGGGTGGCGATTTTAGACAAACATTACCTGTCGTTGTACATGGAAATCGAACAGACATTATTGAAACATGTATAAAGTCAAGTACAGTATGGAAACATTTTACCCATCTTCAACTGCAACAAAATATGAGATCAGAAGGCCAAACTGATTTCAATGATTGGCTTATTAAAATTGGAGAAGGCAGAACAAAAAAAATACTACATTTACCTGACGACACTGTAGAGATCCCACCTCATATGATTTGTCAACAAGATATTATATCGGCTATATTTGAAGGGAGCATAAATAACGAAGAATATTCCGAGCTTGCCAACCAAGTTATACTGACGTGTAAAAATAAAGATGCATTAATACTCAATAATTAAATCTTAAAAAAAATTAATGCACCACAAAGAAATTATCACAGTGCTGATTCTGTACTTGCTGATGACAATGAAAGTCAGGCTAACTTTTCAACTGAATTCATTAACTCTTTAACTCCTTCTGGAATGCCACCACATATTTTGCAGCTAAAGAAAGGTGCAATTATCATGTTACTGCGAAATATGAACCCCAAAAAAGGCCTATGCAATGGCACAAGATTAATTGTTCAACAATTAAAGGACCATTTTATAGATGCTGAAATTTTAACTGGGACCCATAAAGGAGAGAGAGTTTTCATACCAAGAATAGATTTAGCACCAAGTGAAAGTAGTCTCCCTTTTATACTTCAAAGACGACAATTTCCCATTATTATGGCATTTGCCATGACCATTACTAAATCACAAGGTCAAACTTTCAAATCTGTGGGTATTTACTTGGAAGAACCAGTTTTTGCACATGGTCAATTGTACGTTGCGTTGTCACGCTGCAAAAATCCACAGGCTATTAAAGTTTACATTGAAAACAATGAAAGTCAAGGTGATTTATTAGAAGATGGACGTATTTTTACTAAAAACATTGTCTACTATGAAGTACTATAACTTTGCAGGATACAAACTAAAGCCATGCAAACATTTTGGAAAAACATTCAAAAATACAAAACAATTGGTTGTTTAATTCAGTCATAATTAATGGAAGTCATGTTTATGGATAATTCGCCTCACAAAATACTTGCCTTGCATTTCTATGAAAAATTATGTTAAAATGTTAAGTCACTATGTTAATGTTTCTAATGTTACAAGTTTAAAAACAATATTTTCAAGTTATTTCATTCAATATATTACAAAGTTCATGTTAAGAGCTCAAGCACCTTTTAAGTCACAATGTAAATATTCTATGTTATCTTAAGATTACTACCTACATTAATGTTTATCGCCAGTTTATGTGCTCAGTAATGAATTACTTTAATTACGTACGGTTTAAGGAGAGTTTTTACTATATGCCTTCCTCTACATTCAATGTATATTAAACTTAACAATTATTCTGATATAAATTGCATGTTAATACTGATTAATTTAAAGTTAAACTGTTTTTACATTCAAATGTTAATACTTTTAATTCAAAATTATGTTACAAAATGTATTTACTATGTTCCTGTTTATAATGTTCAAAATTAGACAAATGTTTTGCAAAAATTACAAAGTTACATAAAAAATAAAGTTCAATTTTGAAAATATATACTTTCAAGGTTATTGCTTACATATATTTTAAACTTCATGTTAAAATTCGGCACGTTTAAAAAAGTCTTTTTACTTTTTACTTTTCTCTGGATTCTATGTATATTAAAGTGAACTATTCTTCAGATACAAATTTCATTTTAAAAAACCATTACATCAACGTTTTACAAAAATACATGTTCATATCACAATACTTACAAGGGTCAAAAATATATTTAAATAACTAAACAACTTCACAAACATATACATCACATTGCCGTCATTTTTTGACGGGCAAGTCGCTAGTAGTCATATAAATTGCTAACAGATATGACCAAATATATATAATTCATTGAGGGTGCCAAATATATCACTAAGATAGCCAAAAAATATCTATACATATATACAGAGATGATCCAATTAATTATATAATGGCATCTATCAATAAGTAAATTACTGAATCACAGGGGCGGCCCGTCCATTGGGGCGTCAGGGCAAACGCCCCCCAAATATTTTCTTCACCCTGCAATAAAAAAAACACAACAATGTATTAGTATAACCCAAAAACAATTAAATATAAGGTGTACATCATCATTTCAAGTCTCAATAGTATTAAAATGAAGTAAAGTTAGTAAAGGGACACTGTCACTTTAAGATAACCCTTGCGCTACATTAACTAATGCTGTGTGTACTCTGTATCTATATTATAGCCCCCTGCCTGCACCCTGTGTGATGATCATATTACACTACACTACTACACTAACCTTTAGACTCTTCTCTTCTCTTCAATGAGTCCTGGCCTGGCCCCCTGACCGTTAATGCATGCCGCCCACCATCACAGTGACGATATGCATGGGCGGTCATAAATGTATCAATTAATGACTGACAGTCTTCCATCATTGACCAATCAATGATGGAAGGCTGTCCAGTTACTAAGAGAACAATCTAAACCCACCCAGACCGTTAGCCCTGAGCGCCTGCCAGCAAATAGGGCCTCGAGTTTTCATTTTGATTGACTGATACAGTCAATAAAACCACCAGTTGCCTGTCCCTTCCCCCTTTCTGTTTCCTGACCCTGGTCACGCTGAGACTGAGAGACCTCCCTGGCTGAATCTACTCACATCTGCTCTGCCTGCCTAACACAGTAACTCTACCTGGCACCTGCCCTGCCCCTGGCCAAACCAAAACCCCTAGTAGCCCCTAATAAAAGTTAGGGGTGACCAGTTACCCCACTATGCCTGCCTGGCCTGCCACCTACCCAGCCACCCACCAACTACCACCGACGACCCTAGGCCTGCAATGCCTGGTGCCACCCCCAGCCTGGCCATCACCCCCATGTGGCCTGTGCCACCCCCGATCAGGCCTGCCCTATGCTATGCCATCATGCCACCGCTGGATTACCCCGATCACGGGATCGGGGTAGTCGGGTGGTGAGCGGGGTGGTACAGGCCCACATGGGGGTGATCGGATCACCCCCTTGACGAGGCCTGTGCCACCCCTGATGACCTCCATGTCGCCGCCCTATGCCACCCCCGAGACCAGATCACCACCCCGATGCGGCCTATGCTATGACACCGCCCGATTACCCCTATCACGGTGATCGGGGTATTCGGGCGGTGAGCGGGGTTGACCAGGCCACATGGGGGTGGATGTTCACCCCCATGAGGCCTGTGCCACCCCTGATCGTGGCCTACGCGGTCACCGACCGACCGATGGGCGCCTGAGCGTGACCGACCCGACCCTGAACCAAATACCTACACCCCCCGCCTCTCTATTTTTATTCCATTTTTAGAAGTAACAGGAATGTATATGTGCCTGTCACTTTTAAAGATAAAATAAAAATAAGGGAAGGGAAAAACAATACAGTAACACTACACATTATTATACAAAAATAAACAGCTTTAAACAAACATAAATAAAAATAAAATAAACAACAGCACATACTTACCTGTCAAATTGACCCCTCCAGCGTTGGCCTTCTGTCCTCTGGATATAGTCATGAAAATAATCCAATGTTGATTGAAGCCCATGTCAAATAATCCAATGTTGATTGAAGCCACTGGTCAAATAAAATAATCCAATGTTGATTGAAGCCAATGGTCAAATAAAATAATCCAATGTTGATTGAAGCCAATGGTCAAATAATCCAATGTTGATTGAAGCCACTGGTCAAATAATCCAATGTTGATTGAAGCCACTGGTCAAATAATCCAATCTTGATTGAAGCCATTGTCCATCAATCCATTCTGGCCCATTGAAAGAGGCCTCCACAAAAACAAAACAACAAACTAAAAGAGCTCCTCCTACAAGGAGCCCCTCCCGCGATTAATTGTTTTTTTCCCACTGTCTGCTTTATATACTAATTTTTGAAGGACTCTGATTGGCTGAAATTTTTGATTGACATCGATTTCAACCAATGAGAGTCTTTAAAAAATTAGCAAATCAGCAAGCAGGTATGGAAGCCTGTAAGGGTAAAAAAGGTTAGTGTGAACTTGTTTGACCCTGTATGTATTATACATATTACAGGGCTATTTTATGTGATATACATGTTACAGGATAATATCCTGTAACATGTATAGCCAAAAAATAGCACTGTAATATGTATAAAAAATAATGTGTAATAGAAATGCATGAACAATATAATATAACAAGTAATAAAGAACATCAATTAATCAAATAATAAATATCAATTAATATATATTGTTGTATGTATATGTTTATGTATATTTATGTGTATTTTTAAAAAAAATTGATATCAATATATCACAATAAATAAATATATAGGGTATATATATATCAATTTGATATATATATATATATATATATTTATTTATTGTGATATATTGATATCAATTTATATATATATATATATATATATATATATATATATATATATATAAATATATATATATTTATATATATATATATAAATATATATGAATATATATATAAATATATATATATCAATCAATATATATATATATATATATATATATATACATATATATATATATATATATTTTTTTTTTTACAATTTGGGCCTTTTAGGGTTTTTAAGGTGCGGTTGGGGCCTATATGGTCAAAATTGGTTATTTAAGGTTTTTAAGGTGCGGTTGGGGCCTATATGGTCCCAATTTGTTATTTAGGGTTTTTAAGGTGCGGTTGGGGCCTATATGGTCAAAATTGGTTATTTAAGGTTTTTAAGGTGCGGTTGGGGCCTATATGGTCAAAATTGGTTATTTAAGGTTTTTAAGGTGCGGTTGGGGCCTATATGGTCCCAATTTGTTATTTAGGGTTTTTAAGGTGCGGTTGGGGCCTATATGGTCAAAATTGGTTATTTAAGGTTTTTAAGGTGCGGTTGGGGCCTATATGGTCACACTTGGTCTTTTATGGTTTTTAAGGTGCGGTTGGGGCCTATATGGTCAAAATTGGTTATTTAAGGTTTTTAAGGTGCGGTTGGGGCCTATATGGTCAAAATTGGTTATTTAAGGTTTTTAAGGTGCGGTTGGAGCCTATATGGTCAAAATTGGTTATTTAAGGTTTTTAAGGTGCGGTTGGGGCCTATATGGTCACACTTGGTCTTTTAAGGTTTTTAAGGTGCGGTTGGGGCCTATATGGTCAAAATTGGTTATTTAGGGTTTTTAAGGTGCGGTTGGGGCCTATTTGGTCCCAATTTGTTATATAGGGTTTTTAAGGTGCGGTTGGGGCCTATTTGGTCCCAATTTGTTATTTAGGGTTTTTAAGGTGCGGTTGGGGCCTATTTGGTCCCAATTTGTTATTTAGGATTTTTAAGGTGCGGTTGGGGCCTATTTGGTCCGAATTTGTTCTTTAGGGTTTTTAAGGTGCGGTTGGGGCCTATTTGGTCCCAATTTTTTTTTAGGGTTTTTAAGGTGCGGTTGGGGCCTATTTGGTCCCAATTTGTTATTTAGGGTTTTTAAGGTGCGGTTGGGGCCTATTTGGTCCCAATTTGTTATTTAGGGTTTTTAAGGTGCGGTTGGGGCCTATATGGTCACACTTGCTCTTTTAAGGTTTTAAAAGTTACGGTTTGGGTCTTAAACGCGCTAATGTTTTTTTTGTTGTTTTCTATCACCCCCCAGGTGCAAACTATCTGTGGAAGCAGATTTGTTTGGACTCGTTGGTTGACTTACTGGACGTGAATACCCCGAGAAGGAGAGTCAACTGTAGGTGAGTATCATTGCCTTTAATTTTCTGTCCATGCGTATAGGTGCAAATTTGATGTTGATGTAGTCTTGTCACATGAGGGTTTGCAATCTGTAATGTATACCAATGAAATCAACACACTGTTATTTTAAAGTAATTTTGTGACATAATATAAATTAATATACCGTGATCTCTTTCTTCTATTGGTATCAGAAATGAATACTATTGACTCTCTACTTGTGAAGCCTTTCGGCACCCTAACCTATGAGGAGAAGGTGGAAGTAAAACGGTTAGGAGCTGACCAACCAGAGATAAATCTGCAGCAAATCGCAAGAGATAGAGGGAAGCAATATGTCCGTAATTTCAATACTGAATGGTACAAGAAGATCGACTGGCTTTCTGGAAGCGTTTCTAGGAAGTCCTTATATTGTTTCCCATGCATCCTATTTGGTGGTGACGCTGCTTGGACCAAAACTGGAGTGACTGACGTAAAACATCTAGCTGATAAATTGGCGAAACACAAAAGTTCTAAAGCTCACTTGGATAACAGGATCAAGTTTGAGATGCTTGGACAGGCGAACATTGCTGTTCAACTGGACCAAGGATACCAAGTCAGCATTCAAAAACACAACGAAGAAGTGGCTAAGAACCGGTACATCCTTTCCAAGATAATTGATTGTGTTCGCTTTTGTGGCGCTTTTGAACTGGCATTAAGAGGACACGACGAGAGTGAAACATCGCTAAATCCAGGAGTGTTTAGAGGCCTGGTGGATTTGGTTGGCAGTATCGATAGTGCAATGGAACAGCATTTGAAGACTGCAACTGTGTTTAAGGGCACGTCCAAAACCGTGCAGAATGAGCTACTGGACTGCATGCATGAAGTTATTAAGGAAGTGATTCACCAAGAGCTTAAGGAAGCCCAGTTTGTGGCAATCCAAGCGGATGAAACAACCGATATTTCCGCTAGGACACAGTGTGTTGTAGTCTATCGCTACATTGACAAGAAGCATCAAGTGGTGGAAAGATTTGATGGCTTCACGGAAATGAAATCAACGGATGCAGACTCGATTGTTGCTGTAGTGCTGGAAACACTGAATACTGTTCTCCCAGAGCCAGAAGGCAAGAAGAAACTCATAGCTCAAAGTTACGATGGTGCCAGTGTGATGCGTGGAGATCAAGGAGGAGTTCAAAGAAAAATAAAAGACGTGTACCCGAACGCACACTACGTCCATTGCTATGCTCACCAACTGAACCTAATAATGGAGAAAGCAGTTTCAAGGATTGGAAGAGTTCGAGTTTTTTTTTCCAACATAGGCGGCATACCATCTTTTTTTTCATGCTCTCAAAAAAGGACTGGAGTTCTGGATGAGGTAGTTGGTAGAAGACTTCCAAGAGGTGCACCGACACAATGGAACTTCAACGTTAGGACCGTGAACGTTATCTACGAGAACAGAGATGCGCTACTTGAATGTTTCCAGACAATTGAAGCATGTCTAAACTTTGATCCAACATCTATACGTGAAGCCGCCGGTTTAATTAGAATGCTGGAAGACAGGGAGTTCCTTTACTTCCTTAAATTATTTCATTTAATAATGCCACATGTTGACATCCTCTATAGTCAGCTTCATAAGCAAGACACGGATACTGTTTATATCCAAAAAGTTACAGAAGACTTTGTCGCCAGCATCCAGAAAATCCGTAATTCTGTTGACGAGATAGAAGCAAGTTTGCCGAGCCATGTAACAGTCCACAGACGGAGTGCGGAGATCTCAACCTTGAGACAACTTTCAAGAGAGGTATGTGACATAGTGGTGGTTCATGCAAAAGACCGTTTTTCATTTTCAAATCACCTAGTCAGTGCCAAACTTGTTCAAAGTGACTTGTATAAAACCCATGACACTTGCTTTCCAACCCAAGCTCTGGAAGACACCGTGCAAGCATATCCAATACTGAAGAAGGAACAATTACGCACTGAGCTGTCACTTCTGTATGGGAAGACAGATTTTCATGCTTGTACAAGTGCTGTTGCTCTGCACAAACTTTTCCATCAATTTAATCTGCAGAATGATTTCACAGAGACAGTAAAATTATTAAGAATCCTGATTACAACACCGATGACCACTGCAGAATCAGAAAGATGCTTCTCCACATTGAAGAGGATAAAAACCTTTTTAAGAAGCACCATGTCCCTGGAGTGGTTGAATGCATTGGCGATGCTCTCAATGGAAAAGCAACTGATTTCCGAGATACCAGACTTCAATGAAAAAACCATTGAGAAGTTTTCTTCTTTGAAAGATCGCCGTGCAAAATTAAAATACAAGTGATTGAAGCAAAGAAGAATGCATCCCCCCAAGGTGTGCAAAGATAAACTGCGTTAAGCAGCACCACCTCACACTACCAAACATAACTAGTGGTAAGTAAAGTATGAACGGTGTGTGGGTGTGCATATGGAAGGAGCTATGAAAGGTGTGTGCATGGTCAGTAACAAGCCTTGGCGTGGTTTGAAGGAATTGGAGGCACTTCCAAGGGTAGCTGTCACTTGTGTACGGGAAGCAAGAATTCCATGTCTGTACAAGTGCTGTTGCTCTGCAGCAACTTTAGCATCAATTTAATCTACATAATTTAACAGAGTGAGTGAAGCTATAAGGAATCCTGCTTACAACAACGAAGACTACTAAAGAACCAGAAAGATGCTTCTCCACATTGAAGAGGATCAAAAAAGTAATTAAAAAGCACCATGGCCCTGTGGCGGTTAAATGCATTGGTTTGAAGGAATTGGAGGCACCTTCAAGGGTACGTAAAGTTCTCAGAAATAGCACCACCTCACTACCAAAAATAACTAGTGGTAAGTAAAGTATGAATGGTGTGTGGGTGTGCATATTGAAGGAGCTATGAAAGGTGTGTGAATGGTCAGTAACAATTGTTGAAGCCTTGGCGTGGCGTTACTGCTCATATGGTTATCCATATGCTAATTCAACGTGTTTGTTTGACATTGATCATTGTGTTGTCTAAACAGAAGTTAAATGTTGTTGTTTTCTTGAATCCCAAGATCCACTGGTTTGGGCCTATGCAGTGCTGATTGGTCTTCTAAGGTATGTTTGTGGCCTATATGGTCCCACTTGGTCTTCTAAGGTATGTTTGGGGCCTATGGTCACACTTGGTCTTCTAAGGTATGTTTGAGGCCTATATGGTCACACTTGGTCTTCTAAGGTATGTTTGGGGCCTATATAGTTCCACTTGGTCTTCTAAGGTATGTTTGGGGCCTATGGTCACACTTGGTCTTCTAAGGTATGTTTGAGGCCTATATGGTTCCACTTGGTCTTCTAAGGTATGTTTGGGGCCTATATAGTTCCACTTGGTCTTCTAAGGTATGTTTGGGGCCTATATAGTTCCACTTGGTCTTCTAAGGTATGTTTGGGGGCTATGGTCACACTTGGTCTTCTAAGGTATGTTTGAGGCCTATATGGTTCCACTTGGTCTTCTAAGGTATGTTTGGGGCCTATATAGTTCCACTTGGTCTTCTAAGGTATGTTTGGGGCCTATATAGTTCCACTTGGTCTTCTAAGGTATGTTTGAGGCCTATATGGTCACACTTGGTCTTCTAAGGTATGTTTGGGGCCTATGGTCACACTTGGTCTTCTAAGGTATGTTTGAGGCCTATATGGTTCCACTTGGTCTTCTAAGGTATGTTTGGGGCCTATATAGTTCCACTTGGTCTTCTAAGGTATGTTTGGGGCCTATATAGTTCCACTTGGTCTTCTAAGGTATGTTTGGGGCCTATGGTCACACTTGGTCTTCTAAGGTATGTTTGAGGCCTATATGGTTCCACTTGGTCTTCTAAGGTATGTTTGGGGCCTATATAGTTCCACTTGGTCTTCTAAGGTATGTTTGGGGCCTATGGTCACACTTGGTCTTCTAAGGTATGTTTGAGGCCTATATGGTTCCACTTGGTCTTCTAAGGTATGTTTGGGGCCTATATAGTTCTACTTGGTCTTCTAAGGTATGTTTGGGGCCTATGGTCACACTTGGTCTCCTAAGGTATGTTTGAGGCCTATATGGTTCCACTTGGTCTTCTAAGGTATGTTTGGGGCCTATATGGTTCCACTTGGTGGTTTAATGTTTTTTAAGTATGGTTTTGTTCTTAAATGGTCTGATTGATTTGCTTGTTTTCTTTCAACCCCAGGTGCAAACCCTATGTGGCTGCAGATTTGTTTCTACTCGTTGGTCAACTTAATGAACGTGAATACCCTGAGAAGAAGACCCGACTAATGGTAGGTGTCACTCCTTTAATTTTTCTGTTAATACGTATAGGTGCAATTATGATATTGCTGTAGTCTTGTCACATGAGTTTTTTCAATCTATATTGTATACCAATGAATTTAACACATTGTTACCTTACTTCTTGACATTTCTGCATTGGTGATCATGTATTTCAATGGGCTTCACAAGTATAAGGTCATTAAGCGGGGCTTATAAAGGTCATCATTACGTCAGGGGGAGGAGTTACAAAATGGGTGTGGTTTGAAAAAGTGAGAGTGGCTATGTTTCGCCCTGTCGCCCCTCAAACTTGAAAAGTCACCAGCCGCCACTGCTGAATCAATAGTCTTATAAATTGCTGACAGATATTACCAAATATATATGATTCATTCAGGGTGCCAAATATATCACTAAGATAGCCAAAAAATGTCTATACATATATACAGAGAGGACTGAAGTGGAGACAGAGGGGACAACAATAGATTACTGTGGCCCTATCTAACACTTATAGTGGAAGGCCCTAATGAGAAATCTATGGGGACCCACTATTTATCCCCTATCCCTCAAAGAAATCTAAGTCCTACACTATAAATAGCTAGAACTAGTCCCCTCTGCTCCACTTATCTTATAGTCCTAGTAACAAGCTTGCACAACACTGCACAATCGAAAATGGCTCAGAGACAGCGTGCACACGCTGTTAGTGACGTCATCAACAGGCGACCCGCAATGCAGCTGATCGACGCGCGCGTTTCACGTACTTCCGCTTCCTCCAGGATCAGAGTCATTAGAATAATAGTCTGGGTCTTTTATAGCTCCCAGACAGGTTCGTGTGCAAAAATGGAAAATTAATGGCGAATGAAGTAGGTCCTGTAAGGACAATAGAACATTAAAACAGTATATTTATAAAAGTGACAAATTACTTGTTTTGATATGAAAAATGCAAAGAACAAATGTATAAATTATATAATCTACACAGTGATAAACTGTCTGTGGAATTTGACAGTTACCAATGCCATATAAATGAAAAACATTACTAAATTATTATATATTAATAATGCATTATCATGGTTTCTGGAACATACTCAAGTGCTTATATAATACCAGGTCTGATCTACACAATTTATTTCATATCAAACATTTGCATAATATGAATATATAACTTATGTCTCTAAAACATAGATATGATTACTGAGACCCCTAGTTACTCTATATTCAAATTGGGAATGGAAGGTTAGATCCTTAAAGATAAAGTTACAGAGATCCATACAAATACACATATATCACTGAGACCTCATAGGGTCAGATATTAGGGTCAAAGTAGTAGAGTTATATCCAAATAGTCCTCTAAGACAGAAAGTTATAAATTATGTGTCAGTATGATCTGACTCTAGATATATACTCCAAAATTATTATATTCATTAAGACCGTTAGGTGAAACTGTATCAAGTATCGAAATACATTTTGTTTCAGCTTTTAAAAGCTCTTGTTCAAGATCTCCTCTCCTAATACCTAAGTATATTTTTGAGTGCGTGACTTGATCCCAATATATCTCAAAGGGCAAGGGCATTCAAGACAATAAATTATGCCTTGTGATCCACAATTAAACAGCCCTTTTAAGGGTATACTTCTACCCGTTCTATCAGTCACATTATTGATTTTAGTCATATAGGGGCAGAACATACAATGACCGCATCCAAAAGTTCCATTTGGTAAATGTGTGGATCTTTTCTTCTTTTTAACAAAATGGCTTCTTACCACTGTATCTTTGATGTTTTTAGATCTCCTCCATCCCATTTGAATTTGGTCACCTATAAATGTAATAATGACTGTATCAGTCTGTAAGATATTAATATGTTTATTCAATATTTTAGTAATGTCACTTGAATCCTCGCTGTATGTCCCAATGAATCTTACGGGACCATCTTGTTTAATTCTAGGTTTTGGACACAGCAAATTATCTCTTGTTGTATGAAGTGCTCTTTGATATGCCTTTTTCAGCGACATGTTACTATAACCTCTATCCTTTAATCGGTCTTTAAGTTACGGGCTCTTTTCTTAAAGATCTGAGTGTCAGAGCAATTTCTTCTCAGACAAAGGAATTCGCCTACAGGTATGGCTTTTAAAGTGGGAGGGAAATGTGAACTTTCAAAGTGCAGAGTGCTATTAGTGGCAGTTGGTTTCCTGTATAGGTCCGTGGTCACATATCCCATATCATTCTTGATTATGGTAATATCCAAAAAATCAATCCTATTAGGATCAATCATGTGTGTCAATTTGAGATTGAGAGTATTATTATTCAAAGTTGAGATAAATTGTTCAAGATTGTGGACTGTATCATTCCATATAATAAATATGTCATCGATATATCTTATCCATAGTAATATATGTTCTGTGAACATTATATTACTATCATTGAAGACTATCTCACTTTCCCACCATCCGAGATAAAGGATGGCATAGGTGGGTGCCACTGCAGACCCCATGGCAGTACCACGTTTTTGTAGATAGAATTTGTCATTGAAACCAAAATATTTATGATAGAGAATAAACTTGAGCATCCTAATTAAAAAGACATTCTTGCTTTGATTGATAATCGTATCCATATCAAGAAAATGCTTGATAGCATCACATCCTGCTCTGTGATCTATTGAAGTGTAGGGACTCTCTACATCACATGTTACAAACAATGAGGATGCGGACAATAGGATGCCATCCAGTTTATTCAGGACATCCATTGTGTCCCTGACATAACTTGGTAAGTTTAAGACAAATGATCTTAGTTTTGAATCCAAAAATTGACTAGCTCTCTCTCCCAGACTTCCGTTTCCCGAAATTATCAGTCTGCCTGGAGGTTTGCTCTGATTTTTATGCACTTTTGGCAACATATAAAATGTTGCTATTCTAGGGTTACTCATTGTTAAAAATGCAGATTCTTTCGCACTTATGACATTGTCATTTTTACCCTCTTTGATCATATTATCATATATCTGGACAAAATCATCAGTTGTAACGCCAAATAAGCGTTCATAACATTGCTTATTGTTTAATTGCCTTTCTGCCTCTTCTATATACATGGTAACAGGCCAGATAACAGTATTGCCACCTTTATCTGAGGGTCTTGTATTTCCCTAAGAGCCTTTTTTTCATTAGATGTTATATTGCTCTTATTACTAGAAATAAGTTTCTCAAAATCTTTAGTCACAGATTTTACAAAAATATCCACTGCAGGACAACTTGACAGTATAGGATTGAATTTGGATTTCACCTTCAATTTGTCTGTCAGTATTGTTTGTTGTTCCCTGGCTATAGTTGTCTCATCAATTTCCAAATCCGATATAGGGACTTTAGGGACATCATCGTTCCTGTAAAATAATTTTTTTAGCAGGATTTTTTGAGCATAAAGATGTAAATCCTTGAAAATACCAAAAAATCAAATTTATCACTTGGCAAAAAAGTAAGTCCTCTATGTAAAAGAGATATCTGTGATGATGTAAGAATTTTGTCTGATAAATTAATAATCTGTAAATTATCATCCTTTTTTACCTCTGCCTTCTTGACCATTGTCTTGTTAGAATTTGTGAGTCCCTCCCCCTCGGTTCCCATCTTTGGTAATCTCTTAGGTTTTCTCCTCTCTGAGGATCTAGCCGTTCCTCTAAGGGATACGTCGAATGTTTTGCTGACCTCAATCGTTGTCTGTAATCTAAAAAATCCGGTTGATTTCTACTGAAGTCTCCCTAATTTTTCTTCCTTTTATCCTCATTGTCAGTGGCAGATGTATCAAACTCTGATGAGGAAAGATGAGAGAACCTTGGGGTGTCTCTTTTAGTTCTTGTTCTCCTCCTTTGGTTGGATTTGTGCGTCCAATCAAAAATGTTTCCCACCTCAAAATCATGTTGATCTCTATTATACTTCTGTCTCTTTAGATTAATAATATCTACTTCCCTTTTGTCAAGATCAGATTGTATCTTACAATAATATTTCTTAAAATCTTCCAAAGTTTCAAACTGTTTTAAATTTTTATTTAATTCATGGATTTCTTTGTCTAATCCAATTTGTATCTCTGTCTCATAGTCAGAAAGTATGGCTAAAAGTGTTTCTGAACAGGTCATAAGTGCCTGTTCCCATCTCTCTTTATAGGTGGTCAAATGAAAGGTAAAGGAAGGAAAAACGTTGATTCTAAGTCCTCTGGGAATAAGATGTTTGGCTAAGTATTTGTCATGGCATGTCTTGTTCCAAAAGGAATGCAATTGTTTTCTCAAAAGAGTGGTCTCAGTGATATATGTGTATTTGTATGGATCTCTGTAACTTTATCTTTAAGGATCTAACCTTCCATTCACAATTTGAATATAGAGTAACTAGGGGTCTCAGTAATCATATCTATGTTTTAGAGACATAAGTTATATATTCATATTATGCAAATGTTTGATATGAAATAAAATGTGTAGATCAGACCTGGTATTATATAAGCACTTGAGTATGTTCCAGAAACCATGATAATGCATTATTAATATATAATAATTTAGTAATGTTTTTCATTTATATGGCATTGGTAACTGTCAAATTCCACAGACAGTTTATCACTGTGTAGATTATATAATTTATACATTTGTTCTTTGCATTTTTCATATCAAAACAAGTAATTTGTCACTTTTATAAATATACTGTTTTAATGTTCTATTGTCCTTACAGGACCTACTTCATTCGCCATGAGTTTCCATTTTTGCACACGAACCTGTCTGGGAGCTATAAAAGACCCAGACTATTATTCTAATGACACTGATCCTGGAGGAAGCGGAAGTACGCGAAACGCGCGGGTCGATTAGCTGCATTGCGGGTCGCCTGTTGATGACGTCACTAACAGCGTGTGCACGCTGTCTCTGAGCCATTTTCGATTGTGCAGTGTTGTGCAAGCTTGTTACTTGGACTATAATGTAAGTGGAGCAGAGGGGACTAGTTCTAGCTATTTATAGTGTAGGACTTAGATTTCTTTGAGGGATAGGGGATAAATAGTGGGTCCCCATAGATTTCTCATTAGAGCCTTCCACTATAAGTGTTAGATAGGGCCACAGTAATCTATTTTTGTCCCCTCTGTCTCCACTTCAGTCCTCTCTGTATATATGTATAGACATTTTTTGGCTATCTTAGTGATATATTTGGCACCCTGAATTAATCATATATATTTGGTAATATCTGTCAGCAATTTATAAGACTATTGATTCAGTCATTTACTTATTGATAGATGCCATTATATAATTAATTGGATCATCTCTGTATATATGTATAGACATTTTTTGGCTACCTTAGTGATATATTTGGCACCCTCAATGAATTATATATATTTGGTAATATCTGTCAGCAATTTATATGACTATTGATTGAGTAATTTACTTATTGATAGATGCCATTATATAATTAATTGGATCATTTTCTATTTATATTGTATATACAAATTTTATTGTTTGTAAATAAAAGTTATATTTTAATATATCAATACCATCCTCCTTTTTTCAATATGATTATATATATGCCGATTTTCATGGCTGGAGGGGTTTATAACTTGTGATTGGAACTCAAAGGTGTCTGTTCTTTTTTCTATATATTAAACCCCTAGAATAGCCAGACGGTAAAAACCTACACTTATATTTCAAAGCGGCACAATTAGCATGGCTACCAATAGTCAATTCAATCTAGCACCAGCCATCATGGATGTTTGTAGAGAGCAGGATTTAGCAGGATTTTTTGAGCATAAAGATGTAAATCCTTGAAAATACCAAAAAAATCTAATTTATCACTTGGCGAAAAAGTAAGTCCTCTATGTAAAAGAGATATCTGTGATGATGTAAGAATTTTGTCTGATAAATTAATAATCTGTAAATTATCATCCTTTTTTACCTCTGCCTTCTTGACCATTGTCTTGTTAGAATTTGTGAGTCCCTCCCCCTCGGTTCCCATCTTTGGTAATCTCTTAGGTTTTCTCCTCTCTGAGGATCTAGCCGTTCCTCTAAGGGATACGTCGGATGTTTTGCTGACCTCAGTCGTTGTCTGTAATCTAAAAAATCTGGTTGATTTCTACTGAAGTCTCCCTAATTTTTCTTCCTTTTATCCTCATTGTCAGTGGCAGATGTATCAAACTCTGATGAGGAAAGATGAGAGAACCTTGGGGTGTCTCTTTTAGTTCTTGTTCTCTTCCTTTGGTTGGATTTGTGCGTCCAATCAAAAATGTTTCCCACCTCAAAATCATGTTGATCTCTATTATACTTCTGTCTCTTTAGATTAATAATATCTACTTCCCTTTTGTCAAGATCAGATTGTATCTTACGATAATATTTCTTAAAATCTTCCAAAGTTTCAAACTGTTTTAAATTTTTATTTAATTCATGGATTTCTTTGTCTAATCCAATTTGAATCTCTGTCTCATAGTCAGAAAGTATGGCTAAAAGTGTTTCTGAACAGGTCATAAGTGCCTGTTCCCATCTCTCTTTATAGGTGGTCAAATGAAAGGTAAAGGAAGGAAAAACATTGATTCTAAGTCCTCTGGGAATTAGAGGTTTGGCTAAGTATTTGTCATGGCATGTCTTGTTCCAAAAGGAATGCAATTGTTTTCTCAAAAGAGTGGTCTCAGTGATATATGTGAGGTCTCAGTGATATATGTGTATTTGTATGGATCTCTGTAACTTTATCTTTAAGGATCTAACCTTCCATTCACAATTTGAATATAGAGTAACTAGGGGTCTCAGTAATCATATCTATGTTTTAGAGACATAAGTTATATATTCATATTATGCAAATGTTTGATATGAAATAAAATGTGTAGATCAGACCTGGTATTATATAAGCACTTGAGTATGTTCCAGAAACCATGATGATGCATTATTAATATATAATAATTTAGTAATGTTTTTCATTTATATGGCATTGGTAACTGTCAAATTCCACAGACAGTTTATCACTGTGTAGATTATATCATTTATACATTTGTTCTTTGCATTTTTCATATCAAAACAAGTAATTTGTCACTTTTATAAATATACTGTTTTAATGTTCTATTGTCCTTACAGGACCTACTTCATTTGCCATGAGTTTCCATTTTTGCACACGAACCTGTCTGGGAGCTATAAAAGACCCAGACTATTATTCTGATGACACTGATCCTGGAGGAAGCGGAAGTACGCGAAACGCGCACGTCGATCAGCTGCATTGCGGGTCGCCTGTTGATGACGTCACTAACAGCGTGTGCACGCTGTCTCTGAGCCATTTTCGATTGTGCAGTGTTGTGCAAGCTTGTTACTAGGACTATAAGGTAAGTGGTGCAGAGGGGACTAGTTCTAGCTATTTATAGTGTAGGACTTAGATTTCTTTGAGGGATAGGGGATAAATAGTGGGTCCCCATAGATTTCTCATTAGGGCCTTCCACTATAAGTGTTAGATAGGGCCACAGTAATCTATTGTTGTCCCCTCTGTCTCCACTTCAGTCCTCTCTGTATATATGTATAGACATATTTTGGCTATCTTAGTGATATATTTGGCACCCTGAATTAATCATATATATTTGGTAATATCTGTCAGCAATTTATAAGACTATTGATTCAGTCATTTACTTGTTGATAGATGCCATTATATAATTAATTGGATCATCTCTGTATATATGTATAGACATTTTTTGGCTACCTTAGTGATATATTTGGCACCCTCAATGAATTATATATATTTGGTAATATCTGTCAGCAATTTATATGACTATTGATTGAGTAATTTACTTATTGATAGATGCCATTATATAATTAATTGGATCATTTTCTATTTATATTGTATATACAATTTTTATTGTTTGTAAATAAAAGTTATATTTTAATATATCAATTCCATCCTCCTTTTTTCAATATGATTATATATATGCCGATTTTCATGGCTGGAGGGGTTTATAACTTGTGATTGGAACTCAAAGGTGTCTGTTCTTTTTTCTATATATTAAACCCCTAGAATAGCCAGACGGGAAAAACCTACACTTATATTTCAAAGCGGCACAATTAGCATGGCTACCAATAGTCAATTCAATCTAGCACCAGCCATCATGGATGTTTGTAGGGAGCAGGGAAATGCTTCCATATGCATGGGATAACATAATTTGGTTGCCCAAGCCTCATTTGATAATGAGCAAAACAGAGAACCTGTGCATTAAGCTAACATTGTCAATCTGGAACTGGCCGTTGCACACCCATAAGTTGGCTGCTGTCCCTTCTGCTATGACTGCGTTGTTCCCTCCCAAAGTTGTCCCCACCTCTCTCCTTGACTTATGCACTTTGGTGGAAGTCGCAGGGGCTGCTGAGGGTGGGTGCATGGTATAGAGCGGGTAACCCAATAGGGGCCATTGAGTTACAGCGTAAGCTCCAATTGCCTCCCAAAGAACAATTTAACTTTATCAGATTTTACAATCTGGTTTGCACACTAAGGAGGGACTCTGGCATCCCGGGGGTGAACTGGTTTGTAGTGTACTGTGAGCCGTTCCATCTAGCAAAGAGAATGGTGAGCCTACTCTACAAAGCATTTAATGTGGAGACCTTGGACCAAAAACCAAACTACATAGTAGCATGGGAACAGGATCTGGGCAAAGTTAGGGAGGATGACAGCTGGACAACTAGAGCATTCTTGAAACGGCACTTAAAGTGCTTCACAGGACATATATTATGCCAGAGAGGCTCCAGAAATGGAATCCTGGGGCCAACCTGACATGCTTTCGGGGTTGCCCAGTGACAGGTACGTTTTACCATACGTGGTGGTTGTTCCCAATTGTACAACAACTTTGGTCCGAGTTCTTCGCTCTATCTTCCGCAATTGTTCACTCACCTGTTCAACCAGAGGCTGAAGTTGCGCTGCTAGGTGCCCAGTCTCAATCATTGTCCACCTCGCAAAACAAATTGCTGCAGTACCTTATGCTTGCGGCAAAAAGCCATATAGTTAGGCAATAGAAGAGTAAGACTAACCGCACAAGCGGTGACGAACAAGTTGACGAACAAGTTGAACTATATCGCAATTAACGAACGGCTGACACATATACTGACAGACAGCATACCACAATTTTTAGACACCTGGAACTTATGGTTGATGTCACCTCTCAGTGTCAGATATTTGTATTGGAGACGTCCGGGGGAGGTGGAGGACCGTGGGGGAGGCAGGGCCCCTAGCAGAGGGAAAGGAGGAATCCGTAGGTTGGTATTATGACAGACGAACATAGTATAGAGTTGGTGAGTTCCCTGAAAGGAGCACATGGTTGACACGCAATTGAGGATAATGCAGCATTGTTTTGATAAATACATATCAAATTCTTATCAATTTTAAACTGGAGGAAGAAAAAGATCTTGCACCTACTAACATGTCAGTCAGTAAATCTCTCTATTACTTCCTCTATTTGTTTTCAGTTCTATTCTTTCTCTTAGTCTCTTCATTTCTTCCCTCTTCGCTCTTTCTCTCCTAAAATGCTGGGGGAATGAGCAGTTTAGCCCCTGCGTTATCAAATAAGAGATTCCTGGCACGATCACACCCGTTAATACACCTTATCCATTTTACAGAAATACGCTAAGGCTTTAGTATGGTTGTATAACTGGCCAGAGGTCTTTATTAACTTTTTCACATATAGCAACATAAGACAGTAGTGCTTGCCCATCCTTATTCTCAGGGACCCCCATGCCCCTAGAGAATAACTTACCACATAACTTATCTTCCATTGTCATAACCATTAATGTGAGGCAGTATTTCTGCCACCAGAGCCCGCTTACTAAGAAGCAAGCAGCCCACAACCAAAGCTGTGGTCTCCTCAACCACTAAAATTAAACCTAAATTAAACACCTGAAGCTTCATCTCATTCAAATTTATTCTGACCCTGAGAAAAAAGGTAATACTCTTGGGACCCACTAAAACAGGGATTTGCCTGCTGGAAATCTGTCATTTTTCTCATCTAAAATTGCCCATGGCCCTGTTGATCTTTTCTGTACATTTTTCCAGTACAGAGCGTTTTAGTTTTGATCACCAGTTAAAATTTTGAACTTTTTCTGACCAAATTAACCAAACCTCTGGATATAATACCTATTAACATTAGGATCTGCACAATGTGAGCAGCAGCTCTCTGGCAAACAATTTACGCAGCAGATTAATCCTTCCCTTGGATTAATGTAATTAATAGGATCCTGAATTAGAGGTGCTGCAATTACTTTTCAAGTCACCCACCCTAATTTCCTGCTGCTCAGTATGCTGTAATATGTTGTTGTCCTCAATTTCTTGGGCAGAAGACTAATGCCCTATTGTTAATTCCTCTGTGAAGTGAATCCTGCTGCCCTGTTGCTGTCACCTCACTGTCAGACCTCTGGTAACCTAGAGCCTTCGGCTTCCATCTGCTATGTGCTCCTGCTCAACTGTGCTTAACCCCTCCTTCACTCAACCTATATATGTAAACTCTTTCCCCTTATCCTTATCAAATCAATATCATCACACTTGTTCCTAAACAGTCAAAACCCACTCCCTCCACTATGCTCAGCTGTGGATATACATTCTCACTTATGATCACAGAAGAGAGACTGCCAAGTACTTAAGGAGAAATATCAAGGCAATGAGATTTGTGCATGTAAGTGGATCCATTACTTTACTGTTACTTTCACATGATGACATCCTGGCTACAGTGCCTTGCAAAAGTATTCACCCCCCTTGACTTTTTTCCTATTTTGTTTCATTACAGCCTCAAGTTCAATGTTTTGATAATCTGAATTTTATGTGATGGATCAGAACACAATAGTCTAAAGTTGGTGAAGTGAAATGAGAAAAATATATACATAAAACTATTTTTTAGAAATAGAAAACAGAAAATTGGCATGTGAGTATGTATTCACCCCCTTTGTTATGAAGCCCATAAAAACCTCTGGTGCAACCAATTACCTTCAGAAGTCACATAATTAGTGAAATGATGTCCATCTGTGTGCAATCTAAGTGTCACATGATCTGTCATTACATATATACACCTTTTTTTTAAAAGGCCCCAGAGGCTGCAACACCTAAGCAAGAGGTACCACTAACCAAACACTGCTATGAAGACCAAGGAACTCTCCAAACAAGTAAGGGACAATGTTGTTGAGAAGTTCAAGTCAGGGTTAAATTATAAAAAAAAATCCAAATCTTTGATGATCCCCAGGAGCACCATCAAATCTATCATAACCAAATGGAAAGAACATGGCACAACAGCAAACCTGCCAAGAGACGGACGCCCACCAAAACTCACAGACCGGGCAAGTAGGGTATTAATCAGAGAGGCAGCACAAAGACCTAAAGTAATCCTGGAGGAGCTGCAGAGTTCCACAGCAGAGACTGGAGTAGCTATACATAGGATGACAATAAGCCGTACGTTCCATAGAGTTGGGCTTTAAGGCAGAGTGGCCAGAAGAAAGCCATTACTTTCAGCAAAAAACAAAATGGCACGTTTTGAGTTTCCGAAAAGGCATGTGGGAGACTCCCAAAATGTATGGAGGAAGGTGCTCTGGTCGGATGAGACTAAAATTTAACTTTTCGGCCAAAGAAAATGCTATTATGCTGTGGGGATGTTTTTCAGCAGCCGGGACTGGGAAACTGGTCAGAGTTGAGGGAAAGATGGATGGTGCTAAATACAGGGATAGTCTTGAGCAAAACCTGTACCACTCTGTGCGTGATTTGAGGCTAGGACGGAGGTTCACCTTCCAGCAGGACAATGACCACAAACACACTGCTAAAGCAACACTTGAAAGGTTTAAGGGGAAACATGTAAATGTGTTGGAATGGCCTAGTCAAAGTCCAGAAGTCAATCCAATAGAAAATCTGTGGTCAGACTTAAATATTGCTATTCACAAGCGCAAACCATCCAACTTGAAGGAGCTGGAGCAGTTTTGCAAGGATGAATGGGCAAAAATCCCAGTGGTAAGATGTGGCAAGCTTATAGAGACTTATCCAAAGCGACTTTAAGCTGTGATTGCCGCAAAAGGTGGCTCTACAAAGTATTGACTTTAGGGAGGTGAATAGTTATGCACATTGACTTTTTCTGTTATTTTGTCCTATTTGTTGTTTGCTTCACAATAAAAAAAAAAACACATCTTCAAAGTTGTGGGCATGTTCTGTAAATTAAATGATGCAAATCCTCAAACAATCCATGTTAATTCCAAGTTGTGAGGCAACAAAACAGGAAAAATGCCAAGGGGGTGAATACTTTTGCATTTAATACCATATAAAGCAACCTGCAAAAAATATTATCTAATGCTGCACAAACACTAATTGGAAATCACATGAGATTTCACAAATATTTTTTTTATAAACATAAGTTAACTTATCTTTTTTTTTTTGTGCACAGATATTCTCTTTTCTTAGAATAAAATGTTAAAATTATTGTTGTTATTACCATTGTATATGTTTTCTGTAATTTAAGGAAGCAAGACATTTTGTCTGATACAATACACAACAGATGATTGCACAAATCATATATTTTATCTCCATTGTGTAATTGACAAGTACTATAATTTCAATCTTCGATAAAAACAAGATCACAAATAATTAGAAAACACGCAATCAAAGCAACTACACCATACATATCATCATTTGTTATGTCTATTTTGATGCTGGCATGTTTGAAAATGCAAGCAGCATCCTTGACATTTTAAAGGGATATGTAAAGATTTTTAGACATGAGAAACAGTGTATTTGATAATGTGTCACAGTGTGTTTTATTTTTTTCAAATAAATATTTCAGAGCACAAAAACGTATTTAGAAGTTTAACCGTTCTTGGGACTTTGCCTTCCATTAGCCAATGAGATCTTCAGACTATGGTCTTTGCATTTCCTGTCAGTTTCAATGAATTTTAAACAGGTTTTACATAATATGTTTTCATTCAAGAATTTGTAGTGTTTAAAACTTGCTCTTTTAAATGCATGAAAAGAACAGTTGTGTTCCATGTCAATTTAATCTGATATTTCTATAGTTTCTTCATTATTAACCAGTGTCTGCTAATAATTAATTTCATTCAGATTCAAAAATAACTTTTCCGTTAGAAAACTGCATACGCCTGTGGTGTCCATGTGAATAAATTGTGCTTGTATACTTTGTACTTCTTCACGAATTTCTTGTAGTGTTAAAAAAAACAATTTGATATAAAAAGTTTATGCTATGTTTCCTTTTACCTTTCTCTGACAGCTGACATTTGAAAAAAGCAAATGTTTTTTTCTTTTATTTTGTCAGCACATGATAACTGATGCCATAAAAGTATTATATATTGTTGCTATTGTGTGTACAGTATGCAGGGGTGCATTTAGGTTTTATGCTGCCTTAGGCTCATTCATATTTGTGCACCCCCTCCCCCCATGACCCAGTTACTGCTCCTCCTTTCCTCTTGCTATATCTCAATCATACGTTTACCACACTCCAATACAGAATATGATAAGTGCATATGTGGCTAAGTAAGTTACAGTATGTTGGAATATGCACATAAATGTATATATGCAGAGAATATTCTGTCTGGCATTTTCTTTGTCATTGCATCGGCAACTTCAGGTAGCATGCTGACTCCTGGTAATGTGTTACCCTAGGCCTCGTGGGCCTAGGCGAAAATTCCACCATGATGGTATGCTTGTTTGAGGTTCTCTAATGTATGTCACACATAGAGTTTGTCTCGGCATGTGTTTGTGTTACAATGTACATTGCGTCATTGTATACAACTTAATGTTTTTGTCTGTGTATGTATATTTTTCATTGCTATTAAATATTGTGTGTCTATAAAACCCTTGTGCAATTTCAATGTTTAATAGCTGTACACATGGGTGTAGGAACTGGGGAGGGTGGGGGGGACAAATGTTTGCATGTATGTATATATAAGCTAATTTACGGCCTGTGTATACAATGAGCTGTATCCCCCCTAGAATTACCGTATTCTGGCTCCTACACCCCTGGCTGTACATCTATTATATAAGATATGAATAAACTCTAAAATGAAAAAAGAGGGAGTTTATTCAAGATTTTAAATATTTAAAGTAGCCCAAAAGTAGTAAATTGTGCTCTGCACCATCTGTTAGTGGGTGTAAAATCATGTGGAAAAGTTGTTGTTAGTTTGAAACTTGATTAAGAATTTACTTCGGGATATTGTCATTTTAGTTTCATCCTTGCAGTCTTCCCACACGAATTTGCATCAGTAATACGTTTGAAGTCTGTATCTGTTATACATTCTGTTCTAGATATTTTAAGTTTTACACTAAATTCTAGAGCTGAATGTGTTGGTGTAGTGGTAAGTGTGGTGAATCATGAAATGGTTTTGTTGCAAAGTCTTCCACTTGTTTTTTTTTGTTTAACTAATATGCTTGTGTGTGTATATATATATATATATATATATATATATATATATATATATATATATATATATACATAATATGTGTTAATAAATACATTAGTCAAATCAAGATAACAAAATAAGTGTAAGGCATTACCAAGAATAAATGTTCAAGAAACAACACACTTACCACTACATCAACACACTCTTCTGTATAAGCAATTATAAATGTTAATATAATTAGAATAGAATGTGTAACAGTAACAGATTCCAACCTTATTATCCATGTTCTAAGTAGATATGTATCAGTGGCGGAACTAGTGCGTGGGGGCCCCGGTGCAAAAAGAAAATGTTACCCATACCCCCCCCCCCCCCCCCCCAACCAGGAGGGGTCAGGCACAATTTTTTTTTTGTGCTTCCCTGACCCCCTCCAACATCAACTCATGTATATGCATATATACACATATATATATATATATATATATATATATATATATATATATCACATATATAGTTGTGAGCGTACGAGTTGTTGCTAACGCTGCGGGCTCGCGCAGCGAGCCGAGGCCCTCGCAAAGCGAGGGCACTGCCCGAGGGTCTCAGTTGCTGCAAGGAGCGCCGAAGGCGCTCCTTGCCAGCAACTGAGACCCTCGGGCAGTGCCCTCGCGAAGCGAGGGCACTGCCCGAGGGTCTCAGTTGCTGGCATGGAGCGCCGAAGGCGCTCCATGCCAGCAACTGAGGACCCTCGCGAAGCGAGGGCCTCAGTTGCTGGCATGGAGCGCCGTAGGCGCTCCATGCCAGCACCTGAGGACCTCGCAAAGCGAGGGCCGCAGTTGCTGGCATGGAGCGCCGAAGGCGCTCCTTGCCAGCAACTGCGACCCTCGCAAACTTCACCTCGCAACCCAAACAGTACGACACACACATTACGACACTCGCAAACAACATACGACACACGTTCACACACATTACGGACTCGCAACACTCGGACGCAACTCGCGAACATTAGAAAATGTC
Source organism: Discoglossus pictus (assembly GCA_027410445.1). NCBI lineage: Eukaryota > Metazoa > Chordata > Amphibia > Anura > Alytidae > Discoglossus > Discoglossus pictus. Next base: position 324,187,534 of record CM050163.1, read on the forward strand.
AAACACAATACATACACACACCACATACATAAAAAACTTACCTACACCAAGAGGGAGCACCCAGCACCTCAAAAATACAACTTACACCTCGATTTTACTTCAAATAAAACAGTTTAGACACTAAAAAAAAAACGAAGCGACAGAAAAAATGGCCGCCGAACAAAACGAAAACGAGGCTACAGCACTCTAAACTCGCAAACTTCACCTCGCAACCCAAACAGTACGACACACACATTACGACACTCGCAAACAACATACGACACACGTTCACACACATTACGGACTCGCAACACTCGGACGCAACTCGCGAACATTAGAAAATGTCAAACACAATACATACACACACCACATACATAAAAAACTTACCTACACCAAGAGGGAGCACCCAGCACCTCAAAAATACAACTTACACCTCGATTTTACTTCAAATAAAACAGTTTAGAGACTAAAAAAAAAACGAAGCGAGAGAAAAAATGGCCGCCGAACAAAACGAAAACGAGGCTACAGCACTCTAAACTCGCAAAACACCACAAGAAACTCGCAAAACACCACAAAACACCTACGGATATTCCGATACAAACGTATAACACACATTACTCGCCATTTCTCGCCAATGCGGAAGTACACGACTACGCTAACGGTTTGGTCTCGCGCACGCACAGTGTTACACTGCACACATTCAGCACGCTTACACAGCAGATCCACACCACTAATGCTGCAGCAACATCAAAACACATTCACAGCTCTTCCACACAATGCTTTAAAATAGGTAAAGTATATTCATTTATTAATGTATTATATATTTCATTATTACACACTAAACAGCATTAGCTACCTTACAATTTCATTGCCGTCATTTTTTGACGGGCAATTCGCTAGTATATATATAAAATATACGCATATATACTTGAGTATAAGCCGACTCGAGTATAAGCCGAGGTACCTAATTTTACCACAAAAAACGGTAAAAAGGTATTGACTCGAGTATAACCAAAACAATTAAAAAAAACACTAAATACACACTAAAAAATAAAAAAAAAGGTCACTTACAGCATGGGGAACCAGGCAGGACGTCTGGGAGTGAGTTGGAACTCCAATTTACATCGATTTAGACGAGTTACAAAGATTGAAAATCGGCTAAGCGAGAAAAAAATGGCCGCCGAAAAAACTGAAAACGAGGCTATACTACTACGAACTGCGTAAAACACAGCCACAGACGTATGTGCTCGAAAAACAACGAGACAAAGGATGCGCAATAACCGCACAATGAGTAAACAAAGACAGTAGCGAGTACATTTTACGAAATGCAATTACAGATTTACGCATTAACACAGATTTCCCGCCTTTGTCTCGCACCATTATATTGTTATTATATATATATCACAATTAAAAGACTGAAGATTGAAAAAAAAAAAAAAACTGTTGGTGAAATATAAGTTTAAAGTTAAAAAAATTAAAAGTAAAAAAAAAAAAGTGTATTTTAAGAAAAAAAAAAGGGAAAAATGTAGTCCTTTTGGAGTCATTTTGTGTTGCAAACAAATTTCACAACATTTAATTTTTATTAACCGTCATTTTTTGACGGGCAATTCGCTAGTATAGTGGATATAAAAAGTCTACACACCCCTGTTAAAACGTCAGGTTTCTGTGCTGTAAAAGAATTAGACAAAGATAAATCATTTCAGAACTTTTTCCACCTTTAATGTGACTTATAAACTGTACAACTCAATTGAAAAACAAACTGAAATCTTTTAGGTGGAGAAAAATAAAAAAATAAAAATAATGTGGTTGCATAAGTCTGCACACCCTCTTATAACTGTGGGCGTAGCTGTGTTCAGAATTAAGCAATCACATTCCAAATCGTGTTAAATAGGAGTCAGCATACACCTGCCATCATTTAAAGTGCCTCTGATTAACCCCAAATAAAGTTCAGCTGCTCTAGTTGGTCTTTCCTGAAATGTTCTTAGTCGCATCCCAAAGCAAAAGCCATGGTCCACAGAGAGCTTCCAAAGGAGGGATCTCATTGTTAAAAGGTATCAGTCAGGAGAAGGGTACAAAAGAATTTCCAAGGCATTAGATATACCATGGAACAGCTCCTTCCAAAATTGATGAAAAGACAAGAAGAAAAATGGTCTGGGAGGCTACCAAGAGGCCTACAGCAACATTAAAGTAGCTGCAGGAATATCTGGCAAGTACTGCCTGTGTGGTACATGTGACAACAATCTCCTGTATTCTTCATATGTCTGGGCTATGGGGTGGAGTGGCAAGACGAAAGCCTTTTCTTACGAAGAAAAACATCCAGGCTGCATTTTGCAATAACACATCTGAAGTCTCCCAAAAGCATGTGGGAAAAAGTGTTATGGTCTGATGAAACCAAGGTTGAACTTTTTGGCCATAATTCCAAAAGATATGTTTGGCGCAAAAACAACACTGCACATCACCAAAAGAACACCATACCCATAGTGAAGCATGGTGGTGGCAGCATCATGCTTTGGGGCTGTTTTTCTTCAGCTGGAACTGGGGCCTTAGTTAAGATAGAGGGAATTATGAACAGTTCCAAATACCAGTCAATATTGGCACAAAACCTTCAGGCTTCTGCTAGAAAGCTGAACATGAAGAGGAACTTCATCTTTCAGCATGACAACGACCCAAAGCATACATCCAAATCAGCAAAGGAATGGCTTCATCAAAAGAAGATTCAAGTTTTGGAATGGCCCAGCCAGAGCCCAGACCTGAATTCGATTGAAAATCTGTGGGGTGATCTGAAGAAGGCTGTGCACAGGAGATGCCCTCGCAATCTGACAGATTTGGAGTGTTTTTACAAAGAAGAGTTGGCAAATCTTGCCAAGTCAAAATGTGCCATGCTGATAGACTCATACCCAAAAAGACTGAGTGCTGTAATAAAATCAAAATGTGCTTCAACAAAGTATTAGTTTAAGGGTGTGCATACTTATGCAACCATATTATTTTATTTTTATATTTTTTCTTCCCTCTACCTAAAAGATTTCAGTTTGTTTTTCAATTGAGTTGTACAGTTTATAGGTCACATTAAAGGTGGAAAAAGTTCTGAAATGATTTATCTTTGTCTCATTTTTTACAGCACAGAAACCTGACATTTTAACAGGGGTGTGTAGACTTTTTATATCCACACAGGAGGCCAGGGGGAGCCACAGGGGCCAGCAGAGGGCTGCAGGGATCAAAGGGGGCCAAGAGGGGGCCACAGGGGCCAGCAGAGGGCCATGGGGGTCACAGGGGCTGACAGAGGGCTCCGGGCATCATAAAGGGCCACATGGGCCCACGGGAGGGCCGCAGAGGGCCATGGGAGCGGTGGAAGGCCGCAAGAGTGCCACAGCAGGCCCTGCCAGGCCTTAGCACCTCCAAGCCAGGGCCCTGGTGCTTTGCACCGGCTGCATTGCGGTATCTCCGCCTCTGATATGTATGTATTCCACCAAGGATTAGAATTTGCTTTTAAATAGCATGACAAGATATTGGAAGCTAAAAGTCCCTGGTTCAAAGCCATAATATATAAAAAAGAAATATGTTATTTTAGGTTATAATAAACCAATGTTATTATTTGAATATAGAATAAATAGTACATTTGTGTTAAAGTTTTAAAAGCAAAGCAAAAACACTTTTACCTCATATTAACACTTGCTTTACTATATAACCTAAATAACATATTTGTGATTTTTAAGCAATAAATAAAAACACAGCATGTTTGAGGACTTGAACCACAGACCTTCAGGTCTGTAGCTTACCTTGTTGTGCAGCAGCTGTAGCTGCTGCAATATAGTCAAGAAGTTACAAATCACTTCAGTCATTATCTGATTCAAACGCTCTACACCTGATTCTAAATAATATTCATTATATCCTGCACTGTATAGCTCATTACTCATTTAGGCAGAGGCAACTCACTGAACTGTCCTGACTTCTGTTGACCATATATTCAGCACCAATTTTAAAAACAAAAGCACTTTTTCAGTTGCTTTTCATCCTCTATCTAATGGTGCAAATCATATATGGTCACTTCAGAGTGTTAACTTTCAATATATCCATCATAATTTTGGATACAAAGCCAAATTTGATTTTGAAGTTTCCCATTAGTAGTCTGTAGTTGTGTGTGAGATACCTCACATTTGTTTACTTAGCAAGGAAGATCATTTAGAGAGGAAGGATGTGATAGATTTCTAGTTAAAATAAATGTGATGATCTACCCTGGAATAGTAGTGATAAGCTTTTCCTGGTCTACTACATCTACTTTAAAATAGCTATTATCACCCTTCTACTACACATATTCCTTCTGCTCTTGGGAAGGCCCAGACATCTTTGAGTGGTGCAGTGGACTGGATTAACTAGACAATTAACCACAATAACAACTTCAAAGGGAAACCCAGACTGAATTAATTTAGTTAGTTCCCATGGTTATTAAGAACCCAGACACACTAAAACAGTGGCATCTCACAGTATTAAATGTGTTTACCAAGCTCCTGAGGATCCCAAGCATTCATGCAGTTAGAGTATGTTATGTGTTGTGATAATATCCACTGTTTTTATGCATGGTGATCCCTGGCCTCAATAAAGGGTAGCAGCCCAGCCGGGCATCCCATAGCCCATGCTTGTATATGCTGGATAAAACTTGTTATGTTTGCTGTAAGCTATTCTTGCGTACGCTCACACTTACCATTCTTAATCTGTCCTACGCTCCTGACCATTGTTCCTTTTAAAATTCCCAGCACTGTCCCATTGGCCCCTGAGGGTCACCCAGAGCCAATAGCAGAAGTCACAAACTAACATGAAAGCTGTTTGGACAGCCTTGAGGGGAAGGGAAATTGAAACCTTGCTCAAAACCCCGCTGATGTTTTCACGTACTGTTTACCTAAATTAATCTATAACCAGTTGGTATTGTTTTAAGATGTATAAAACCCTCAACTTCAAAATAGAGGATTATGGCCTAATTTTAGGAATATATGCCTCAGAGCTGTATTTCTTTCTAGAGGTAAAAGCATTCTGAGAGAAGGAACTTCTACTACCACCTAGACTTATTGTGCTACTCCTTGTTCCCATCTACCTAAGTCCATGTGCTAATTCAACCTAACCAGTGGGATTTCTAGTGCAGATCGGTCCAGCTGGTCCTGTGTCGTGACACACTTTGTGGTAGTGGTGATATTGGCACCTTTAACGGACTATTACAACACCATGACCAAATATGGTGAACCATGGGATTGCTACAGGAGCTCATCCTCACTTGAAGAGTGGCTGTCACCAGAGCGTGGAACCGAGCCATCCTGGTACAAGAGCTTCATTTACACAATAAGGTCAACAGGACCTGCAACAGATTATGAGCAGGTCAAGAGTTTATTGCTGAGAGCCATGTCTGGGAAAGATAGTGTTAAGACCATCAAATGTGATTTTGTGGAAGTAGCCACACAGATCATTGTAATTAACAATTTTCTATGGGTGAAAGATTGTTGCAAGATCATCAGCCTACCTCTGCCACTGAAACCAGCTGATTCGCAGACCATTACCAGGAAGCCCAATTGCTACTGTCCTTTACCTGAGGGCCACGTATCTTAGCAGCTCAGCTGGAGCCCCTGTACATCCACCAGAGCCTCATTCCAAGGGGACATCCCAGACTAGTCCAGGGAACCCAGATTAATCCCACTTCAGGGTTTTGTCGCTCAGCCAGTAATGAGCCCCACTGAGAACCACACTGCTTCGAATGCCAACTGCCCGCAGAATCTACAAAGAAGAGTGGGCCATTAGAGGAAGGAGAACCTGAGTATTTCTTTGATTGTCCGAGGCAGTTTAAACCCTATCGGGAGGAGTGAATGGAAAACCTTGTAAAGCTGCTGACTGGGGAAAGCCAGTTATATGATGTTCAAAACCTCAGTAGATTTTTGAGACTGCGGGTCTTTCCTCACTCTGACCCACCAAAAGTTGGTGCCCAGCTTCTCTTCAATAGGGTACAGAACAAGGATAAAGAGGTTATAAATAGCAAACAGAGGTTATAACCTCTAAATAAAAAATAGAGCATCTTTGATATGTTCACCGAAGGAGTGTCACTTTAATGGGAAAAGTTGGAACATTTAAAGGACTGAAAACAATAGAACAATAACACATTACATAAACCGGGGATTAACAAATATCAAATTCCCCTGACTGAATGGGGAACAACCAATAAGAATAGGGCCTACATAGGTGGTTTTCTGATCCATAAACAGCCAATCAGACTGTAGCAGGCAACTTTGGTTTTGAATTATCATCCCTAGAAGGTTGTCCTATGGGGAGATAGCCTACGTCAGCCTTGCTATAATTGGCTGAGCATCTAGTGTTATCTGCCAGTCAGAAGATAGTTGCACAACCTGGGGAGTTTAAGTATTTACACAGCCATACTTGCTGGTGCCTCACAATAGTTTAACTATACAATAGTAGTATAACCCATGATGATCTACCTACATAATATAGTAACAGTTATATGTACAAGGCAGTCATAAATAAAATACATTGGGACAATTTAGGCATATAATCTTAATGGCATATAATAGAGGCTCCTGGATCACAGGCCCAAGGCAGAGCAAAGATTATACCTGACTATAGTCATTTAATAGAATAATTTAAAAAAGGCCTGTAAACTAACTGGTCAGTTGCTCCAGGGACTGGGCTTTTCCTGGCTCTGTCCGTTCCTCAGGCCCCTGGTGTCCTGGCTGCTGCTGGAAGCCTGGGCAGATATCTGCCCCCCCCCCCCCCCCCCCCCTTACCATCCAAAAAGCATCACAATCGCTTCTTTGGGCATGTGATAACAACTTATTACCATGAACCATTGGAAATACTCCTTAAATGGTCAGTGCAGTTTGATAAAGCTTGTGAAGTATGTAAAAAAATAATAACATTAGCAGGTATGCAAGACAGCAGCTTAAAAGCAGGTCTTATCTGCATCTACTGTTCCTCTCACAGATTTCTAATGGTTTTACAAAGACAAAAAGTCTGTCATCATGAAGGCAAAACTTAATAAAACAGTTACAAATTAAAGATTAATTTATAATTATTTATTTTAAACATTTGGTCCATTATCAATTTTAGTACATCAAAATGCATTGTTGTTTTTTTTAGTCGTTCAGTCGTGTCTGAGTGTCCGTGATCCTATGGACCGCAGCACGCAAGGTACATTTGTCAGTCACCACGTCTCTGAACTCGATTAAGTTCAAGTTCATTGCTTCAATGATCTCATCTATCCATCTCCGCCTTGGTCGCCCCCTTCTTCGCGTGCCTTCATTCTTTCCCAGAATTAGAGTTTTTTCTAGGGAATGCATACTATAAATAAATAAATGTATATATATATATATATATATATTTATATATATATATTGTGACAACTTACCAGTCTCCTTTTTGTTTGTGCTCGACGTGTTTCAGGCACTTTGATCAAGGAATACAATACTTAAATTTGTCCAGTGTATAAATAATACTAATAACAAAAAAAAACAAAGAACATGATAAGCCTAGCTTCCACTGAGCCACTACCAGAGTGAGTAAGTATTTGCTTACTAGAAGCTCTCCCAACTCAGCTAACCCTAGGTGGAGAATCATCAAAACCATTCACAAGTCCCTATATGCACTGGACTGTATATTTCTCCCAGACTTCCAGGTGTTCAACTGTTGTTCCTAGTGGTCATAGGCTGCAGACTGCTCTCTGTCTCTCTCTCTCTCTTGTCTATCTCACAGCTCTGCAAATAAATTAATAGCATACAGTCCACTCTAAAAGGTGGCTTAAATTTGGGTGCAGCTAATGACTCTGTCACAGTACATATATATATATATATATATATATATATATATATATATATTTATATTTATGAATATCAGAAATAAAAGGAACCTTTATTAATTCATGTAAATATAGAAACATATAGCGCTTTAAAAATGTCTAATGGTATTGTAAATAGTGTACTCAATAAATGACAAGTATATTGTCAAAACCAAATATGTGGATTTAACCATATGAAATGAAACCACACAAACCTTAGTCTAGAATACGATCTGTTCCAGGTACTAAACACTGTACACCGTAATTCACAATCACTAATATTATCAAGCGCGAGACCATTATCTAATTTCAGAGACCTCCTCTATGAGGGATTAAGGTGTGTCCCACAATCTAGCTGGGGTCCCTGAGACTAGTATGCATAGATTGCTTCACAAGGATGTATCTAATCACTATATAATAACTTCCACCAACAAAGTTACTAAGTACCAACAATCCTATGTCCCAGTCTGAGACCTCCTATCTCAAAGGCTATGATATGCCCCACAAGCTGACTGAGGTTCCCTATGTATAATGGCAGTTATATCCTAAGCTACCAATAGGAAGGATCATGTGTTTGACAACTAGCACCTGAAGTAAGGTCTCAATGCAAAAAAAGTTAAAATAATCAGCATTCACACAGTTAAAAACCGAATAAAATTGCCAACCTAATGCCCCATATTGGGACCACTAACATAAAGCACACAAAGTCTAACTGCTAGTGTATAGATACAGAATCAACAAGAACTCTGATATTGACCAACAAACTCATGTACTAGCTAATAAATGAATGTGCTGTAGATAAATGATGTGGGCCTGACGGTTCTAATTGACTATTTTGCTGCAGCCGCGTCTTTATCAAAGGCTTAATTATATAGATACAGGCGCCGCTTTTCCTTGGTTTCTTTTATCTCTGAAATTTGTCAATTTAGTGTCAAGCACTGGGACCACAAAAATGTCTGTTCTGTACATTTTCTTGTGTTTGATATATATTTTTATACACACAGCCAATGGGACAGAGACTTGTACTGAACTTGTACCTTTCAATTTGTACAACAATGTGCACATTGATTGTGCCATACTAATAAAATAAAGACATATATTACTGCCAGTAAACCATACCTAGCTATGCTAATCTTCCATCCCTAAAACATTGCGACCAAACTGCTGCTGGTAACTGCTACGAGTGAACTTCATGGCACAGACGAAAAGCACGGCATAAATCTCCATTGAGTTTTGCACTGAAAATAAATTACGAGTTACTCCCTGACACTTTGACATCCAAACCCTAGGCTAATAATATTTTACGGATCACTCGCAAATCAGGGCACTGCTGTAACTGCAAAAAGGAATAGAAAGATTTATGTGTACCAGAGACTACTTGCAAGTTTGCCGAGTCTCCCAGAAGTATTTAAAGTTACAGTATAGCACAAAAAGCACTACAAAATTATGAACTTTCTACATTATTTGACACTCAACAACCCAATATCAATATACCGTATATACTCGAGTATGAGCCGAGTTTTTCAGCCCTTTTTTTAAGGCTAAAAAGGGCCCCTCGGCTTATACTCGAGTCACTCTCCCCCCCCGTGTCTCTCTAACCTCCCCATGTGTCTCTCTACCCCCCGTGTCTCTCTACCCCCTGTGTCTCTCTAACCCCTGTGTCTCTTCCCCCCCCCCCCCCCCCCCCCCCTCGGCTTATACTCGGGTCGGCTTATACTCGAGTATATATGGTACTAGCGAATTGCCCGTCAAAAAATGACGGCAATGAAATTGTAAGTGAGCTAATGCTGTTTGGTGTGTAATAATGAAATATATAATACATTAATAAATGAATGTAATTTACCTATTTTGAAGCATTGTGTTGAAGAGCTGTCAATGTGTTTTGATGTTGCTACAGCATTAGTGGTGTGGAGCTGCTGTGTAAGCGTGGTGAATGTGTGCAGTGTAATATTGTGCGTGTGCGAGACGAAACCGTTAGCGTAGTGGGGTAGTTCCGCATTGGCGTAACATGGCGGGTAATCTGTGGTATGCGTCTTCGCGGATTATCCGTAGGTGCTTAGTGGTGTTTTGCGAGTTTCTTGTGGTGTTTTGCGAGTGTGTTGTGGTGTTTTCCGTGTTTAGAGTGCTGTAGCCTCGTTTTCGTTTTGTTCAGCGGCCATTTTTTCTCTCGCTTAGCAATTTTATGAGTGTCTAAACTCTTTTATTTTTATTTAAATGAAGGTGTAACTTGCTTTTTTGAATAAATATTCTTTTATTAGAAGGTATGCAAAATCCAAACATAAATAAAACATTCTTAACAGTCATAAATGTCAGTTTTATCAAGTCCTCTAAACATAAAATTATCATTTTGCAGCATTTAACTGACTAAACCTTCTTGTTTTTTTTAATTTTTAGTGAGAAAATGTTCTAATGTCTAGGCTGGTTTTTCCAACCATATAAAAAATACAAGGCAAAATGAGCCAATTAACTTCTAGAGTACACAATCGATAGGAGTATACAATATAAGATGTATTACCTATCTATATTAACTAAACTATCATATACCATACCCCAGATAAGAGAGAGAGAGAGAGAAAAAAAAAAAAAAAATATATATATATATATATATATATATAAACTAAATAGAAGAATCATTGGCCCCTCATGGCGGCCACAAAGCAGTCCCGGCTTATTTCTCCCTCTTACCTCAGATCCTTCCCGCCATCCAGCCCCTCTGAAAGGTCTCCAAAGCTCCCCCACTCCAGTCCACTCCTCAGAATCGCTTCAAGCAAATACAGGCATTATACTAGGGAAACGCTAAAGGAGGATGTTATCCAAGGGTCCCAAACTATCTGAAATTGGGGCATCCTATCTAAAACAATATGAGTTAGCCTCTCATTAATAAGCAAATAGTTGATCTTCTTAATTACCTCTTGAAAGTTTAGATTCATGTCCTTCCATCTACTAGCTATGTGAATCTTTGAAGCCAATGCCATTATTTGAAACAACTTGTTCTGGGATTGCGACAAGTTTTTAATATGGACCCCCAGTAAACAGGATTCAATTGAAGGAACTACTTCTTTATGAAAAAGCGTGGAGGCTAAACGGGTCAATCGTTCCCAGAGATTCTGGGCACGTGGACAGGCCCACCAAACATGAATATGGTCCCCCACATCCTGGCATCCCCTAAAGCATTTGTTACTCTCCTGTGGCCTAAACTTCTGCATTTTATCGGGAGTACAGTAGGCCCTATGTAAAACTTTGATTGATGTTTCTAATAAAGCCGAATTAAGTGATCCTTTTGAAAGATTGGAGCAAGATTCAGTCCATTTGTCCCAGTCCCACTCCACGCCCAGATCCTTTTCCCAATGCAGCATAAACTTGGGTTTCTGGCCCCCCGAAGTGCCCAGAAAGGTGCTATACAAAGAACTCAGATTACCCTTGGCCAGTGGGAGATTTTTACAGATAACTGATAGCCAGGAGGCTCTGGGGGGCCCGGAATCCTTAACCATCTTGGTAACCCAACTTCTAATTTTTAAGTAATTGTAGAGTTCTGTAGTTGGCAAGTCGTGAGTCGTGCAAAATTGGTCATAGGTCAGTAGTTTGTCATTGGCGAACCAGTTCCCTATGCGATCCAGGCGTCTGGAGGTCCACCAAAATCTAGACATAGAGCTTGAATCTGCTAGAATTTGAGGGAAAGACATAACTGATAGAAGGGGTGATAATTCCGTGCTAAGTCGATGCCTAGATCTAGCCCATCTCCAGGCCTGGAGCGTCAAGGAGATCATGGGGTTTTGATGAGTTATGAAAGGGGCAGAGTCCTCAGGCATCCAAACCAACTTATCCCAACTATGTGGGAACATTTGATAATTTTCCATAAAGACCCAAGATGGATGGTGTTTCGTAGAGTGGGCTCTAGGCAAAGGAGCCAGGTGTGCAGCTTTAAGATAAAGTCTTAAATTCGGAGTCGCGAGGCCCCCTCTATTCTTGGAGCGAAACATCACCTGCCTGGGAATGCGAGGGCGTTTATCGTCCCAAATGAACCGGGAAATGCTATTCTGGAATTTGTCTAGGTCTTTAAGGGAGAGAGGGATAGGAAGGGATCTAAATAAGTATAGTAATTTAGGTAAGATATTCATTTTCACAGCCGCAATGCGGCCTGTCCATGAAATCTTAAAGCTCCTCCATTTCTGCATATCCAATGTCAGAGATCTATACAAGGAAGGAAAATTTGCCCCGTACATATCCCCAAACTTGGAGGTAAGTCTAACACCTAAGTATTTTATAGACTGTGCGGGCCAAATAAACTGGTGATTAGCTTTGAGGATGTCAATCTCCCCCTGCGGCAATCTGATCCCCATCGCCTCAGTCTTCTCAACATTCAGCTTGAGACCCGAGATTTTGCCAAAGTCCTGGACAGTGGACATGAGTGCAGGTATGGATGAAAGGGGATTGGTCAGGGTGCAAAGCATGTCATCCGCAAATAAAGAGCATTTGAAATGCTGGAGGCCTACCTGTACCCCCTGGATGACTGGGTTGGCTCTAATTGCTTGCGCAAGGGGTTCTATGGCAAGAGCGAATAACAGTGGGGAGAGCGGACACCCTTGCCTGGTTCCTCTTTGAATGTGGATGTCGACTTTGTGCTCCCCTGGGAGTTTTAGATTGGCTGCTGGGGAGTCATAATATCTCTTAAGTAAATTAATAAAGCGTCCCTTGAATCCAAATTTGTCCAGAATCTTATATAAATATGGCCATTCTACTGTGTCAAAAGCTTTCTCTATATCTAAAGCTAAGAGACAGACTGGTAGATTAGACTTCTGAGCCATGAACTGTGCGTTCATGACCCTCCTAACATTGTCCCCGGCCTCTCTAAAGGGAACAAACCCAGTCTGGTCCTTATGGATCAAATCGGGTAGAAATTTAGAGATGCGGGTGGCCATAATTTTCGCCAAGATTTTTACATCCCCATTGATTAGGGATATAGGGCGATAATTTTTCACCTCTAAAGGGTCCCTGCCATCTTTTGGGAAAATCACCAAATCAGCCCGGTTTAGCTCCGGGGGCATAGACTCTCCGTTTAATATGGCATTAAAAAGAGATGTCAAGTGGGGGGTAAGAAGAGGTTCAAATTTTTTATAATACAAGTTAGTAAAGCCATCCGGTCCTGGGGATTTGCCCAACTTAAGATTCTGGATGGTAAATTTAACCTCCTCCTGTGTTATTTCTAAATTCAAATCATCCAGTTGATAATCCGGTATTTTAGGGAGGTCGCATGAATTTAGAAAGGAGTCTATATCTGATCCACTGCAGTGGGGTTGCGAGGAGTATATTTTTTGGTAATAATTTTGAAACGTTTTTTGGATATCATTGGGGCTGTAGGAGATTTGACCGCCAGGTATCCTAATTTGGGTGGTTCTGGGTTGGGAGAATTTATTGTTTAGTCTTTTAGCCAAAAGGGAGTCAGGTTTGTTTGCCTTCCAGTAATAGAGGTGCTTCATTTTTCTCATAGCCCGTTCAGTTTGATGGGACAAAATAGCGTCCAGCTCAAGCCTAGTCTGGTCAATTAATTTACGCCCCTGAAGAGAGGGGCACTGTTGGTTTTTCTCCTCTAACCTCTTTAATGAGGTAGAAAGCTCTGTCTCCTTCTGCCTAAGAAGTTTCTTATGTATAGAGGACAGCTTAATGCAAGTTCCTCTAACAAAAGCCTTATGGGCGGCCCAAAGCCATCCAGCCCCAGTTTCGGGGGTGTCATTAGTCTCAAAAAACAGCTGTATGTCCTTGGATATGGAATCCACACTACTCGGATTAGACAGAAGGAATTCGTTCAGCACCCATTTATAGGGGAGTCGAGGATTAGGACCCAGATCCAGCTCAACTAGTACCAGAGCATGGTCTGACCAGGGGCAAGGGACTATCTCAGAGTTTATGGTAGAGTCGTACAATGAGGAAGTGATAAGTAGAGCGTCAATTCTAGAGTATGTCAGGTGAGTCTGGGAGTAGAAAGTGTACTCTCTCTTGTCCGGATGCTTACCCCGCCAGGCATCAACTAACCCCAAACCGTTCAGTAAGGACTTAATCTGATTAGTCTTGTTGGGAAATCTGTTGGTCGGTTTTCCAGATCTGTCAAGTGTCGGGTCTAAGGTCAGGTTAAGGTCCCCCCCAATAATCAATTTCCCCAAATCCTGAGCCTCTAGTTTTTTCAACAGGTCTATGAGAACAGAGTAGGGGGAGTTCGTAGGAGAATACAGAGATAGCAGCGTCATTCTTTCCCCTCTTATAGTCCCAGTTGCCATAACGTAATTGCCATCCCCGTCTACCCGAGTGGATTCTACCTGGAAGGGGAAGGTCCTATGCAGCAAAATTGCACAGCCAGCTCTCTTAGTGGGGAGAGAGGCTAGATAATAGGTAGGGTAATCCTTATGTAGGAATTTAGGTTTGTTGCCAAGGGAAAAATGGGTCTCCTGCATGAAAATGACCGAGGGAGTATATTTTTTGTAGAATGCAAAGGCCTTCCTCCTTTTAAAGGGAGAATTGAAGCCCTTCACATTGTGGGTCACTATGGTGTATTTAGAAGTAGCCATTAAAAAATCGGGAGTGTAGGTGTATGCAACCTTACCTAATAGCTGAGCAAGTGAATGGCGAGGAGTGGAGGAGCCCGGAGAGCAGACAGAAGTCCCAGCGGGTATGCTGTTGGCGGCGGAGAAATCTCACTTTTATCAAGAGGGCTGAGAGCAATGGAAAGGGAGAAAAGCAGGTTAATATCGGAGAGGTAGATAAATCCGGGATAAAGCAAACAAGCCAATAATAGAACAGAAACAAGAAACACAAAAATAAGAAAAAGAAATAAATAAATAAAAAAAACAGAGCAGGAAAACAACAAGTTTACAGTACAACTAAACTTCAAACTGTAATTTCAAGCATATAGCAGAATAAGTATAAAACATTTGACTACACAAGCCCTTCTATCTCTATCTATAGTAAATAAAGTAAAAGACAAATCCACGTAATGTGGGAAACTAGTCTGGCAAACTATATTAATTCTAAATGGCAATAGTGCGAAATATGCTATCAACATTCTATCTGGATTATAAACAAAGAAAAGTGAACATCAAATACTCAGCAAAATATTATCAAAGTCCAGCTAGGTAGGAGGCCTCTCAGGTCGCGGTCCCAACTTTGAAGAGGCCGAGAGTCCAGAATCCGCTGAGGATACTAAGCGCTTGTCTTGCAGATCGCCTATATAGTCCCGAAAGCCACTGGGCCCCTCCAAGATAGGGACTTGTTTGCCATGAACTTGTGATGGCTTTGAGGTCTGCTGCCTCTTAGGGATAGGCGAAACAAGGTGCTCTTGATTTGCAGCTGTCGTGGGCTCCGGGCATAGCTGTAATCTCTGCAATACATCTAGACAGTCTTCCAAAAAGCGGGTGGTATAAGTCTTGCCATGATAGGTGAAAGTCAGAGCAAACGGAAAGTTCCACCGGTACTGGATCCTGTGCTGAATAAGAATGGTAACAGCCGGTTTCATAAGTCTCCGCTTATGCAGGGTATCCGGGCAGAGGTCCGCATAAAACTGCAGGATTGAGTCATCCGGCCCCTTGATGGTATGCAGCTTTCTGGTGGCCGATAGCAAAAGATCTCTGGTCTGCTGCCTTAAAAATCTAACAATAACATCCTTGGGGGCCTCCAAGCTCCTCATGCCACCCAAGGCTCTATGGGCCCGCTCAATCTCCCACACACTTTCGGGCTGATTAGGGAGGATTATGGGGATTGTATCCCTCAGGTAGCCAGACAGGTCCTGAATCGCTCTCGGTATACCACGGATGCGGACATTGTGTCGGCGGGACCGGTTCTCCAGATCCTCTATCTTATCCGTGAGGTCAGAGATGTGAATGGAGTTTTGAGCAATAGAGGATCGGTCTCTTTCTTGCGCCTCGGCCATCCGATCCGACGAGTCCTCCAATATTTGAGTGCGTTGTCCCAGGTCCTTCAAATCTTGTCTTAGAGGATCAATAGCTTTTGCCAGGAGCCGTTCAATAGTAGCCACTGACCTGGCCGAAAGGTCCATATATCGGCTAGGGGTGTCAGGAGTACCTTCCCTGTCTGAGCCATCCGAATGCTCTGAGGCGGACTCCGCAGGGGGGGAGCATCTGGGAGTTTTAGGTGTAAAGTGCTCCCTTATGCCCTTCACAGAAGCAGTTCTTTTGGGTTTCGGCATGTTGGAGTACGGGCCGCAGAAGTCAGCAAAGAGTCCGTTATGAAAACAGCTTGGTATAGGATAAGGGGAAGCTATGCCCCAAGTGGTCTGAGTGAGAGACCGCTGGCCAAAATTGTAGAGTTTGTCCAGATTATAAAGCTGAGTTGAGGTAGGTGATAGCTGTGCTGCCAGGCCAATTCCCCATTCGTCTCTTTATTCCATAATTAGAGTGTAGTCCCCAGCCGGAGCTCTGGGGAGGCCTTTGGAAATCCGGCCAAACAAAGAGTGATCCTTTGGTAGACGAGTGGCACAAACAATTGTACCCTCTTCAGATAATCTGTCTGCTTTCGTTGACAGGAGCCCCGTTAAGTAGAACTTAGCCGTAGAATAGAGCAGTACAGACAGTAAGCAGCAATGGATGGCAGGGAGACTTCCACTCTTACATTATTCGCATAAGGCCAATGATGATCTGCAGTATTGTAAACGTCCACAGGGTGGCAGCATGTGTGCTGATGTTGTAAGAAATTGACACAGACCATGCAACTGACAGTGAAAGCACAGGTTTCAAGTCTAGGTAGGCACAGTATCTTTGTTAGATGCAGAAATGATCCAAAAAAGTGCCTTTAAGAGAGTGTCAGTTTCTGAAGCCAGGTACCCCCACAAGGCTCCAAAATAATATGCAATTCAGTCTCTGGCAATGCTGCGGGGTATGTCTCTATATCAAAATCTCAGTCCTGCATGGGTAGCTTAAAGAGTTGACTCACACCACCTTAACTCCAGATCCCAGGATTGCGCGGGGATATAACAGTAAGTAGATCCTTGTGTGCCTTGCAGACTGGGAGAGATGCAGGCAACTTCCTCCTCCTGCCCCACTATGCCTCTGATATTAAATGCAGCCACAGTTCTTTGTGGTGAAAGCTAAACACCCACTACTAGCTGTGGGGACACTGCTCCCTCATTTGGGGATGGTATTAATGCTCCTGGGGCCCCCCTGGGGAGTCACAACCCTCCGGGGAATGTCCCCCCTACCTGCAACGTTCTAAGATGGCGGCCCCGCAAGATGGCGGCCGCATTTCGCGGGCTTTTCTGCACCCGTCTTCGGCGGCCTCACTCTGGCCAGAGAGGTCACTCTGGGATCCCGGCCGGATCCAGCCGCCACCGGGATCCACTCCAGCACCAGCCCAGGAGCTGAAAAGGAGAGCCCCGATGTCTTCTGGGGCCTCAGATGGCGCCCCGCGGACGGAGATCTCTTGTGCTGCTGGGCCACCCAGATAGCTCCCAGTCTCCCCCCGGGGGATGGGGGCAACCCCCAGTAGTGCCCTTGGAGGTGAGAAGGGCCCAAGAAGCCGCTCCAGGGCAAAATAACAGGCCCTAAACGGAGCTCAGCACGGAGCTCAGGAAAACACGTCTGGCTTCCTCAGACGTCAGCTCCGCCCCCCGTAACTTGCTTTTTTGAGGTGCTGGATGGTTCCTCTTGCTGTAGGTAAGCTTTTTATGTGTGTGTTGTGTGTATTTATTGTGTTTTAAATGTTTTTATGTTCGCGTGTTGCGTCCGATTTTTGCGAGGTCGTAATGTGTACTAACGTGTCTCATAGGGTGTTTGCGTGTGTAGTCTCGTTTTCCTTTTGCTTGGCAGACATTTTTTCTGTCGCTTATCAAATTTTTTAGTGTTTAAACTCTTTTATTTTGAGTGAAATCAAGGTGTAAGTTGGTTTTTTGAGGTCCTGGATGCTCCCTGTTGCTGTAGGTAAGTTTTTTATGTATGTGCTGTGTGTATGTATTGTGTTTTGAATTTTCTAATGTTCGCGAGCTGCGTCCCAGTGTTGCGAGGTCGTAATGTGTGTTAACGTGTGTCGTATGTTGATTGCGTTGCAAGGAAAAGTTTGCGAGGGTTGTAATTGGTGTGTCGTGTTGTTTGCGTTGCGACGTAAAGTTCGCGAGGGTCGCAGTTGCTGGCATGGAGCGCCGAACCAGCTCGTTCACACACACACACTTTATCTCTCTCACACAAACTCTCTCTTTCACACACACCCTCTCTCTCTCTCGCTCTCTCTTTCACATGTACACGCTCTCTCTCTTTCACACACACTTTCTCTCTCTTTCACACATACTCTCTCTATCTCTCTCTCACACATATCTCACATACTCTCTCTCACACACACTCTCTCTCTTTCACACACACACTCTGTCACTCTCACACACACATTCTCTCTCTCACACACTCTGTCTCTCTTTTACACACTCCCTCTCTCACACACACACTCTGTCTCTCTTTTACACACTCACTCTCACACACACACACTCTCTCTCTCTCTTTCACACACACGCACTCTCTCTGTTTCACACACACACACACTCTCTCTTTCTCTCACACACTCTATCTCTCTTTCACACAAACACACTCTCTCTCTCTTTCACACACACACTCTCTCTCTATTTTTCTCACACACACACACTCTCCCTCTTTTTCACACACACACTCTCTCTTTCACATACACACTCTCTCTCTCTTTCACACACACATTCTCTCTATCTTTCACACACACACTCTCTCTCTTTCACACACACTTTCTCTCTCTTTCACATATACTCTCTCTATCTCTCTCTCACACATATCTCACATACTCTCTCTCTTTCATACACACACTCTCTCTCTTTCACACACACGTTCTCTCTATCTTTCACACACACACTCTCTCACTCTCACACTCACATTCTCTCTCACACACACACACTCTGTCTCTCTTTTACACACTCCCTCTCTAACACACACTTTGTCTCTCTTTTACACACTCACTCTCACACACACTCTCTCTCACTCTCTTTCACACACACACACTCTCTCTGTTTCACACACACACTCTCTCTCTCTTTCTCTCACACACTCTCTCTCTCTTTCACACAAACACACTCTCTCTCTATCTTTAACACACACACACTCTCTCCCTATTTTTCTCACACACACTCTCTCCCTCTCTTTCACACACACACACACACACACACTCTCTCTTTCACATACACACTCTCTCTCTTTCACACACACATTCTCTCTATCTTTCACACACACACTCTCTCTCTTTCACACACACTTTCTCTCTCTTTCACACATACTCTCTCTATCTCTCTCTCACACATATCTCACATACTCTCTCTCTTTCACACACACTCTCTCTCTTTCACACACACACTCTCTTTCATACACACACTCTCTCTCTCTTTCACACACACGTTCTCTCTATTTTTCACACACACACTCTCTCACTCTCACACACACATTCTCTCTCTCACGCACACACTCTGTCTCTCTTTTACACACTCCCTCTCTCACACACACTCTGTCTCTCTTTTACACACTCACTCTCACACACACACACTCTCTCTCTCTCTTTCACACACACACACACACACTCTCTCTGTTTCACACACACACACACACACACTCTCTCTCTTTCTCTCACACACTCTCTCTCTCTTTCACACAAACACACTCTCTCTCTCTTTCACACACACACACACTCTCTCTCTATTTTTCACACACACACACTCTCCCTCTCTTTCACACACACACACACACACTCTCTCTCTTTCACATACACACTCTCTCTCTTTCCCACACACATTCTCTCTATCTTTCACACACACTCTCTCTCTTTCACACACACACACACTCTGTCTCTCTTTTACACAAACTCTCTCTCACACACACACTGCCTCTCTTTTACCCACTCTCTCTCTCACACACACTCTCATTCTATCTCTCTCACACACACTCTCTCTCGCTTTCACACACACACACACACTCTCTCTCTCTTTCACACACACACACTCACTCACTCTCACACACACATTCTCTCTCACACACACACACTCTGTCTCTCTTTTACACACTCCCTCTCTAACACACACTCTGTTTCTCTTTTACACACTCACTCTCACACACACTCTCTCTCACTCTCTTTCACACACACACACTCTCTCTGTTTCACACACACACACACACACACTCTCTCTCTTTCTCTCACACACTCTCTCTCTCTTTCACACAAACACACTCTCTCTCTATCTTTCACACACACACACTCTATCCCTATTTTTCTCACACACACTCTCTCCCTCTCTTTCACACACACACTCTCTCTTTCACATACACACTCTCTCTCTTTCACACACACATTCTCTCTATCTTTCACACACACACTCTCTCTCTTTCACACACACTTTCTCTCTCTTTCACACATACTCTCTCTATCTCTCTCTCACACATATCTCACATACTCTCTCTCTTTCACACACACTCTCTCTCTTTCACACACACACTCTCTTTCATACACACACTCTCTCTCTTTCACACACACGTTCTCTCTATTTTTCACACACACACTCTCTCACTCTCACACACACATTCTCTCTCTCACACACACACTCTGTCTCGCTTTTACACACTCCCTCTCTCACACACACTCTGTCTCTCTTTTACACACTCACTCTCACACACACACACTCTCTCTCTCTCTTTCACACACACACACACTCTCTGTTTCACACACACACACACTCTCTCTCTCTCTTTCTCTCACACACTCTCTCTCTCTTTCACACAAACACACTCTATCTCCCTCTCTTTCACACACACACACACACACTCTCTCTCTCTATTTTTCACACACACACACACTCTCCCTCTCTTTCACACACACACACACACTCTCTCTTTCACATACACACTCTCTCTCTTTCCCACACACATTCTCTCTATCTTTCACACACACTCTCTCTCTTTCACACACACACACTCTGTCTCTCTTTTACACAAACTCTCTCTCACACACACACTGCCTCTCTTTTACCCACTCTCTCTCTCACACACACTCTCATTCTATCTCTCTCACACACACTCTCTCTCGCTTTCACACTCACACACACACACACACTCTCTCTCTCTTTCACACACACACTCACTCACTCTCACACACACATTCTCTCTCACACACACACACTCTGTCTCTCTTTTACACACTCCCTCTCTAACACACACTCTGTCTCTCTTTTACACACTCACTCTCACACACACACACTCTCTCTCTCTCTCTTTCACACACACACACTCTCTATTTTTCACACACACACTCTCTCACTCTCACACACACATTCTCTCTCTCACGCACACACTCTGTCTCTCTTTTACACACTCCCTCTCTCACACACACTCTGTCTCTCTTTTACACACTCACTCTCACACACACACACTCTCTCACTCTCTTTCACACACACACACTCTCTCTGTTTCACACACACACACACACACTCTCTCTCTTTCTCTCACACACTCTCTCTCTCTTTCACACAAACACACTCTCTCTCTTTCACACACACACACACTCTCTCTCTATTTTTCACACACACACACTCTCCCTCTCTTTCACACACACACACACACTCTCTCTTTCACATACACACTCTCTCTCTTTCCCACACACATTCTCTCTATCTTTCACACACACTCTCTCTCTTTCACACACACACACACACTCTGTCTCTCTTTTACACAAACTCTCTCTCACACTCACACTGCCTCTCTTTTACCCACTCTCTCTCTCACACACACTCTCATTCTATCTCTCTCACACACACTCTCTCTCTTTCACACACACTTTCTCTCTCTTTCACACATACTCTCTCTATCTCTCTCTCACACATATCTCACATACTCTCTCTCTTTCACACACACTCTCTCTCTTTCACACACACACTCTCTTTCATACACACACTCTCTCTCTTTCACACACACGTTCTCTCTGTTTTTCACACACACACTCTCTCACTCTCACACACACATTCTCTCTCTCACGCACACACTCTGTCTCTCTTTTACACACTCCCTCTCTCACACACACTCTGTCTCTCTTTTACACACTCACTCTCACACACACACACTCTCTCTCTTTCTTTCACACACACACACACTCTCTCTGTTTCACACACACACACACACTCTCTCTCTTTCTCTCACACACTCTCTCTCTCTTTCACACAAACACACTCTCTCTCTCTTTCACACACACACACACTCTCTCTCTATTTTTCACACACACACACTCTCCCTCTCTTTCACACACACACACACACACACTCTCTCTTTCACATACACACTCTCTCACTCTCACACACACATTCTCTCTCTCACACACACACTCTGTCTCGCTTTTACACACTCCCTCTCTCACACACACTCTGTCTCTCTTTTACACACTCACTCTCACACACACACACTCTCTCTCTCTCTTTCACACACACACACACACTCTGTTTCACACACACACACACACTCTCTCTCTCTCTTTCTCTCACACACTCTCTCTCTCTTTCACACAAACACACTCTATCTCCCTCTCTTTCACACACACACACACACTCTCTCTCTATTTTTCACACACACACACACTCTCCCTCTCTTTCCCACACACACACACACTCTCTCTTTCACATACACACTCTCTCTCTTTCCCACACACATTCTCTCTATCTTTCACACACACTCTCTCTCTTTCACACACACACACTCTGTCTCTCTTTTACACAAACTCTCTCTCACACACACACTGCCTCTCTTTTACCCACTCTCTCTCTCACACACACTCTCATTCTATCTCTCTTACACACACTCTCTCTCGCTTTCACACACACACACACACACACACTCTCTCTCTCTTTCACACACACACTCACTCACTCTCACACACACATTCTCTCTCACACACACACACTCTGTCTCTCTTTTACACACTCCCTCTCTAACACACACTCTGTCTCTCTTTTACACACTCACTCTCACACACACACACTCTCTCTCTCTCTCTTTCACACACACACACTCTCTATTTTTCACACACACACTCTCTCACTCTCACACACACATTCTCTCTCTCACGCACACACTCTGTCTCTCTTTTACACACTCCCTCTCTCACACACACTCTGTCTCTCTTTTACACACTCACTCTCACACACACACACTCTCTCACTCTCTTTCACACACACACACTCTCTCTGTTTCACACACACACACACACACTCTCTCTCTTTCTCTCACACACTCTCTCTCTCTTTCACACAAACACACTCTCTCTCTCTCTTTCACACACACACACACTCTCTCTCTATTTTTCACACACACACACTCTCCCTCTCTTTCACACACACACACACACACACTCTCTCTTTCACATACACACTCTCTCTCTTTCCCACACACATTCTCTCTATCTTTCTCACACACTCTCTCTCTTTCACACACACACACACACACACACTCTGTCTCTCTTTTACACAAACTCTCTCTCACACTCACACTGCCTCTCTTTTACCCACTCTCTCTCTCACACACACTCTCATTCTATCTCTCTCACACACACTCTCTCTCGCTTTCACACACACACACACACACTCTCTCTCTCTTTCACACACACACTCACTCACTCTCACACACACATTCTCTCTCACACACACACACTCTGTCTCTCTTTTACACACTCCCTCTCTAACACACACTCTGTTTCTCTTTTACACACTCACTCTCACACACACTCTCTCTCACTCTCTTTCACACACACACACTCTCTCTGTTTCACACACACACACACACACACACTCTCTCTCTCTTTCTCTCACACACTCTCTCTCTCTTTCACACAAACACACTCTCTCTCTATCTTTCACACACACACACTCTCTCCCTATTTTTCTCACACACACTCTCTCCCTCTCTTTCACACACACACACACACACACTCTCTCTTTCACATACACACTCTCTCTCTTTCACACACACATTCTCTCTATCTTTCACACACACACTCTCTCTCTTTCACACACACTTTCTCTCTCTTTCACACATACTCTCTCTATCTCTCTCTCACACATATCTCACATACTCTCTCTCTTTCACACACACTCTCTCTCTTTCACACACACACTCTTTCATACACACACTCTCTCTCTTTCACACACACGTTCTCTCTATTTTTCACACACACACTCTCTCACTCTCACACACACATTCTCTCTCTCACACACACACTCTGTCTCTCTTTTACACACTCCCTCTCTCACACACACTCTGTCTCTCTTTTACACACTCACTCTCACACACACACACTCTCTCTCTCTCTTTCACACACACACACACACTCTCTGTTTCACACACACACACACACTCTCTCTCTCTCTTTCTCTCACACACTCTCTCTCTCTTTCACACAAACACACTCTCTCTCTCTCTTTCACACACACACACACACTCTCTCTCTATTTTTCACACACACACACACACACACACTCTCCCTCTCTTTCACACACACACACTCTCTCTTTCACATACACACTCTCTCTCTTTCCCACACACATTCTCTCTATCTTTCACACACACTCTCTCTCTTTCACACACACACACACTGTCTCTCTTTTACACAAACTCTCTCTCACACACACACTGCCTCTCTTTTACCCACTCTCTCTCTCACACACACTCTCATTCTATCTCTCTCACACACACTCTCTCTCGCTTTCACACACACACACACACTCTCTCTCTCTTTCACACACACAATCTCTCTTTCTCTCACACACACTCTCTCTTTCACACAAACACTCTCTCTTTATCTCTTTCACACACACACACACACTCTCTCCCTCTCTTTCACACACACACACACTCTCTCTCTTTCACACACTCTCTCTCTTTTTCTCACACACACACTCTCCCTCTCTTTCACAAACAGACACACACTCTATCTTTCACACACACACACACACACACACTCTCTCTCTTTCTCTCACACACTCTCTCCCTTTCTTTCACACACACACTCTCTCTCTCTCTCTCTTTCACACACACTCTCTCTCTCACACACACACACTCTCTCTCTCACACACTCTCTATCTCTCTCTCTCACACACACACACTCTCTCTTTTTCACACACACACACACTCTCTCTCTCACACACACACACACACTCTCTCTCACACACACACACTCTCTCTCTCACACACACCTTCTCTTTCACACACACACACCCACACTCTCCATTTCACACACATATACTCTCTCTCTCTTTCTCTCACACACACTCTCTTTCACACAAACACACACTCTCTCTCTCATTCTCTCACACACTCTCTCTCTCTTTCACACAAACACACTCTCTCTCTCTCTTTCACACACACACTCTCCCTCTCTTTCACACACAAACACACACTCTCTCTTTCTCTCACACACTCTCTCTCTCCTTCACACACACACACACACTCTCTCTCTCTCTCTCTCTCTCTCTCTCTCTCTCTCTCACACACACATACATAGTTACATAGTTACATAGTAATTAAGGTTGAAAAAAGACTTTCAGTACATCAAGTTCAACCTTTTAAGATCTCCTCTGATCTGCAATATGTAAATTAAACATTAATTAATTAGTTGTTAAATAATTATTAATCAATTAATTAATTAATTATTTTTTATTCATTTTATTTTTAATTATTAATTAATCCAGAGGAAGGCAAACAGCCAATCGTCTCCAAGGGGAAAAAATAATAATTCCTTCCTGACCCCAGATACTGGCGCTCAGATTTCTCCCTGGATCAATACTGTCTCTCTAATTATCCATGATAACCATGAATTCCCTTTTTAATTAGAAATAAATCCAGTCATCATTTAAAGTTATCTATCGAATCCGCTGTCACCACCTCCTCTGGTAGAGAATTCCACAGATTAACCACCCTTACTGTGAAGAACCCTTGGGATGTCCTCTTGTCAGTTGAAAACCTCTTGGCACAAAAAGCTCCCTTGACAAATCTTTATACTGACCCAGGATGTATTTATATAAGGTAATCATATCTCCTCTTAGATTACTTTTTTCTAGAGAAAATAAGTTTAAATTGGTTAGTCTTTCATAACTTAGCCCTTCCATTACCCCTATTAGTTTTGTTGCCCTCCTCTGAACCTTTTCCAGCTCTAAAATGTTCTTTTCATGAAGTGGTGCCCAAAATTGTACTCCATATTCCAAATGAGGGTGTACTAGAGATTTGTATAGTGGCAGAATTATATTTGCTTCCCTGGCTTCTATACCCTTCTTAATACATGCTAATATTTTATTTGCCTTTGCAGCTGCTGCTTGGCTTTGAGCACTGTTACCTATGTGGTTGTCCACAAGCACTCCCAAATCCCTTTCAATATCTGATACACCTAGATTTGCTCCATTAAGATTATAAATTGCATGGCTATTTTTCCTTCCCAGATGCATAACTTTAAATTTATTCGTATTAAATCTCATCTGCCATTTAGATGCCCATTCCTCAATTGTATGTAAATCCCTTTGGAGGGAAAGCACATAACTATCTGATTTAATTACCTTGCACAACTTCGTGTCGTCAGCGAAAATGGAGACACCACACTCCAATCCTACCTCTAAGTCATTCATAAATATAATAAAGGAGAGGACCTAATACTGAACCCTGAGGAACCCCACTTACCACATTAGTCCAATCGGAGTATGCTCCATTTACAACAACCCTTTGCTTCCTGTCTTTTAGCCAGCTCTCAATCCATGAGCAGATATTTACTGCAATTCCTGTATCTCTTAGTTTGCCCAATAGTCTCCCATGTGGCACTGTATCAAAAGCCTTTGCAAAATCCAAAAAGACTACATCCACTGAGTTGCCTTGATCTAGGTTCCTACTAACCTCCTCATAGAAACTAATTAGATTTGTTTGACATGATCTATCACTCACAAATCCATGTTGACTCCTACTTATAATCCTGTTCAAATAGATATATTCTTGTATATTATCCCATATTAACCCTTCTAAAAGCTTCCCCACTACAGAAGTGAGGCTCACTGGTCTATAATTCCCCGGATTCGCTCTTGCTCCCTGTACTCAAGAACCTGCTCCTGAACTGCTGGTCTCATTTATCCAGTTTATTTCAGGGTAATTAAAATCTCCCATTATTATAATTTGCCCATGCATTTCCAATCTGTAACAATAATTGTATTTCCTCACTTTCAGCTATATTTGGGGGTTTATATATTTCAGGGTAATTAAAATCTCCCATTATTATAATTTGCCCATGCATTTCCAATCTGTAACAATAATTGTATTTCCTCACTTTCAGCTATATTTGGGGGTTTATATCACACTCCTACTAATATTATTTTGAAATTTGCTGCTCCACTATTTAACTCTACCCACAGACATTCAACTTTATCACTAGGTCCACCATAAATATCTTCCCTGAATATAGGCTTAAATTCAGGCTCAACATACAGACAAATCCCTCCTCCTCTTTTACCATTGCCTCTATCTTTCCTAAATAGGTTATAACCATCCAGATTAACAGTCCAGTCATGAGATTCATCCCACCACGTTTCGGTGATGCCTATTAGATCCCATTTTTCATTAATTGCTAATAATTCAAACTCTCCTATTTTTCCTGGCAAGCTTCTGGCATTAGCAAGCATACACCTTATGTTATGAGTCTGTAGTGCCTGCCACTGTACTTGAGTTACTTAGTACTACCTCCCTATTGTCTATACTACCCCTCCCCCATCTCCTCCCCTATGAGTTGTTAATTCATCCCTTACACCCTCTACATTTTCTACCCCATTACTTATATCTAGTCCCTCCTCCCCCCCCCCCCCACCTACTAGTTTAAAAACTCCTCCAGCCTTTCTACCATCCTATCCCCTAAAAGCTCCCTCATCATTAAGGTGCAATTCATCCCTGCTGTAGAGATTGTACCGAAGTGAGAAGTCAGCCCAGTGCTCTAAAAACCCAAACCCTCCTTAGTGCACCACATATTTAGCCATGCATTAAACTCCCTAAGCTCCTTCTGCCTCCCTGGGCTAGCACGTGGCCCTGGTAGTATCTCAGAAAATACTACCTTGGAGGTCTTTGCCCTCAGCTTATTGCCTAGTTCTCTAAAAGCATTCTTTAGGACACTCCATCTTGCACTAACTTTGTCATTGGTACCAATATGTACCAAGAACGCCGGTTCATTTCCAGCCGTTCCCAATAATTTGTCTACCCGATCCACAATATGACGAACCCGAGCACCCAGGAGACAGCAAACTGTTCGATTGCTGGGATCTGGGTGACAAATCACCCTGTCTACCTTCCTAATAATAGAGTCCCCTACCACCAACACCTGTCTGTTGCTCTGCCTATTCTGCCCTCCCGCTCCACCAGTAGAACTGTTCTCCAGGCTGTTAGAGGGAACAGCTCTATCTCGCAGTGCCATTCCTGAATGGACATCCCGGCTAAACTGTGCTCAGTGAGCACCAATCCCCTTTCCAGTGGAGCAATATCATTAAGTGCTGCAATTCTCCTCTCCAGATCTCCAGTTTGAGCTTCCAGAGAGGCAACATGCTCACACCTCTCACTGAGGAATGAACCCTGGATCATCTGTTCCAGTATTGCATACATATGACAGGATGTATACTGAGTGAGGTTGCCACTGGACTGACTCATAATTATTATTATTGTCTACAAAATTGCACTATAAATCTGCCCTCCCTTTTCTTTGAAGTCCCTCCTTTTATTTAAACTCCTACGCTTTTACTAGAATTGCACTTGATACTGAAAATGTTCGCAAGCTCACAAGCTCGCCCCTTCTCCTGTTTATATTAACTTCTGCCTGGACACAATTAGTGCACTCTGCAATTTATCAGCCTTTAAATGTAAGGTAAATCCACTTGCAAAAAACACACTCTCACACACTCCCTCTCTTTCACACACACACTCTCTGTTTCACACACACTCTCTCTATCTTTTGTCACTCTCCTTCTCTGTCTCCCTCTCACCCCTGTTTGTCCCTCCCTCTCTTTGATTCCCCCTCCCCCCACTCCCTTTAGCTCCCCCCCCCTCTCTCTGCCCTGTCTATTACCTCCATGCTGCTGCTGCTGCTCCTCATGTCCCTGTCTGGGGGCTCCTCCTCCAGGTGGCTGCTCTTCTTCCCTGCAGGCAGAGGAGAGAGCTGGGATCTGTGCAGGCAGAGCAGAGAGCAGGGAGGTGGAGAGGCACAGGGGCGAGCAGAGACCGGAGAGGTGGCATAGGGGAAGGGGCAGGAGGGCCATCACAACTTCCTGTGTGATCTGGCTCCTTCTATTCCTACAGAAAGCAGCAGCCCAGCGCAGCCCTGACTGAACACATTACACAGGCTGTGTTGTCGCCCCTAGCAACGTAATGCCAGGGGCGCTCCGCCCCTGGTGCCCCCATGAGCTACGCTACTGCAAGGGGCTAAAACACGTCACAAAACCAGGTTGCCTAGGAACAAACACTCTAATACATTGTCTATAAATATATCCTATTTTAACACAAAATAAACACATATTTATTTATTGTACCTATAAATACAATTGTCACATCTTTTTAATACCAAAATATATTTAAAAATACAAAAACAATGACTTTATATATATCTCTGTTCCCTTGCTGTAGCTAGTTACAGGCAGTTGTTCCTGCACTTCCCACTCATTATAAGATTTTGATGTTCACATTTCCTATTGGCTCCTAGGGCCGTCTCATCCGTAAAGCTTGGATTGGCTGCTCCCTGCACAGATATCTGTTGCAGCAACAGAGCAGGATTTACAGATCTGAGCTGACTGCTGTAATCTGGAGGAGTGAATGATTTGTATTAGTGTAGAAGTTAGGAGAAAAAAGCTCCTGCAGACTTTTAACTGCATTCCCCTAAATTAGAGCACCAGATTAGCAGAGTGCTCTTGTTCAACTTGTCTAATAATAATAGTCAGAGACACTTTAAAAGTATTGTCATTATTACTGTTATTTGTGTAATTTTGCTTAAAGACTTTTATCTAATTATCTAAAGCTTATACTCAATATTTTGTAAACAATAACCAGCTGCAATACAATTATTTAAATGTGTACAATTAATCATTCCATGCCTATGTCTCACTGTATAAAAACCAAAAACAAGATTAAATAAATGAAAAATTGTCTCCTACTTGTTGTTTCAACTGTTAAAACAATCATTGAAGACACAGTCCTAATTGTTCATTTACTAAATATCTAAATACCCCAATGGCTGTTGGGAATACTGAAAGTACTCTCTAGCAGCCAAAAAAGACTCTACTTCAAATTTACTGATTAAAATTTAACTTTTAATTAATTATTAAAAACTGAGAATTGCGAAAGTAGAGATAAATAATAAAACTCATAAATTCACTTTATTTTTGGTGAATTTAAATTAGATAAAAGAGCAATGTTTTCCCCTAGAAGTGCTTGGCCACTTTGTAACCACCTTTTTGGTTTGCTTGGTGTAATGTGGTGCTCTTAATCCAATCCTAGTGCACAATACCACCTACATTTTATGATATCAACATATGTCTTAACACATCTATACTTATATACTGTTTTTACTATTAAAACGTGTACGTGCACAATTGAATTATTTGTACCAACTACTGTAAAATATCACATTAGTGACCAGTTATTCTGAGTTGATATTTTGACATCTGATGCAATATTATAATAGTTTAGCAATTACTGAATAAAGTGGTTGTTCATGGAAGGAATAGGTTGTTTATGACAAACCTTTTATATAGTTAAATATCTACTTTCTAATTTTTAAAAAATCAGACTGAACTTCACAAAATAGTCTCATGCAAACAATAAAAATAAAACTATGTTGTTTTGCTTTTCTTTTATTGCTGCCTATTGCGTGGAAAGTCTGACATCCTGTAATTTAGATTCTTTTGGTGTATAGATAGGCATATAAAGCAAATACTGTTAACATGAAGGGAAAGCTGTCAGACATCTGAGTAATATTAGTGAATGCACTACCTCATTTTATTGATGTGATACGGGCTGTCGCACTGGGTAATAATCGGTAGCACTACCTTGGCCCAGTCAACTAAAACATTCATTTGTCTTATATAATAACCTGTATTTTGCTAGAATAAAGGCTGGGAACCAAGAAGACACTAGTTACTTATTGTAGCTATTGGCATGTCTGTATTAAAATGTGGATTTACATATCCCCTACTCAAGCAGCATGTTTTTAAATATTACATTATCGGATACTAGTTTACAGACATATTGATCTTAATTTTTACATTGAATAGAAAAAAGCAACTAAATAACAGAAAAACATATAATAAATGCATTATTTCCAAACTAAATGATCATAGATTTGTGAACCAAGGCCTAAACTACAGTAAGTGCACAGAGCCACACACATTTTCATTTAGCTTTTTAAGGAATTTACTTCAAATCTGCATGACTTCCTCTTTATTCAGAAGAGTTTTTGGCTGAAGTTAAAAGTGATATTGTAATGTTTTTTGTCTTCATGTCTGCTGCTAAAATATCTAATAATATGCAGAAATCATTGTACTATAGCAAAAAATAAACCAAGAAGATACTGTTTTCAGTCTAGAGGTGCTGTATATGGACGAGAGGTCCATCCACTGCCAGTTCTCCATTACAGTGAAAATCCCATGTTGGTTTTCAAGCCTTTGATTGTAATAACCTGCAATGTTTTTTTTTTTCTTCATGATAATACGTGATGTGCTTAGATGTAAAACAGAGCTAGCAAGAGGTGGAAGAAGGATTTGGATCTTGACTCCTTATATCTCAGTTTTACCATGGGGTTTTGATTGTTTAAAGGGACTCTGTCATGCCAAAATCAACATATTTTTAAGTTATTCTTAAAAACTAGTTATGTGTTGTACTAGCCATTTGTTTCTAAAATGCATAATTCCAAGCACAATCAGCTACTGTATTCTTATTCAAATTATCAGATCCTAAATATTAATTTCTTGCTTTGCTGTCCTATTAGCAGATTGATTCACACATTAGCAATATTTCAGGAATTATTAATTGTGGAAGAAAATAACTAATACATTCTATAGACAACTTTTAGATGAAAACAACTTCATGTTGGGGTGACAGTGTCCCTTTAAGTACACCCCTATTTTATTAGACTTATTCCATGGACAAGAAGGCTGTACAGAGTGTACTTATTAATATCTTTATATCTACTTTCTTCTTTAGCCATTAAAATGATATTTTAATGATAAATGGATGTTTTTTTTCATGTTTCATCTCCTTGATTTTCAACTAACTAGCCTTTTTTAACTGGCTGATTAGCATCTGTTATATGAAAGAGCAGACTGACATATGTTCTTTGTAGATGATGTACAGTGTTTCAGGACATTTGAAGTAGAAATATTTACAATCCTTTTAAACAGATTTTTTTCAGCTGGTCATCAAAAACATTTGCACCTCTAATTATGTTCTGTGAGAAGAGATTAAACAAGTTCTTCATCAGCATAATGGAAAGCCAGGTAAGCATATGACCAGAAGGTGTATCAGTCTAGGCAGTTCTTTGTAACTTTTCTATGATGATTTGTGATCCTTGGCATTAACTCAGTATCTATAAAAAAATATATATATTATTATAGTTTATTTATAACCCGCCAACATATTCCGCATATTAGCGCTGTACATAAATTAGGTTCAGACAAATATATATATATATATATATATATATATATATAAAAAACATTTTTTCTGAATGTACAAGTTCTGAATGCATGAATTGTTAAATTTTTGCTGTATTTAGCCCTCCATGCTCATATGATACCATTAACTGCAGGGAAAATTTAGAGGGGCGGAGAATTAAACAGTGAACATGGATGCTTATGACATATAGCATTTCAACTGGTACATGTATGTAGTTATTGTTTCTGACTTGATAAAGAAAGGTTAATCTCTCTATCTCTCTCTCTCTATCTCTCTCTATGTGTATAAGTTCATCATTGATCCATACTTGGACTCGGACTCATACCATTAGAATTGAGGGAGAATATGTATTGCCTCTGATCACTGCTTACATTGGTGGTGGATAAATGCCATTACATTAATATTTTAACACATTTTGTTTATATTGTGTAGTGGGCCACTATTGTGTGTTTTCTTAATACTTGTTGATTGACCTTAATACTTGTTGATTGGAGGATGGCCAACTTCATTTATGTCAATACACTCTGACTCAACAAAGAGAGGAACGCTCTCGAAAGCTCGTTATGAAACCTATGAATATGTTTGTCCAATAAAAAAGGTATCACTATATACTGCAATACTCTGATTATTCATCTGGATTATTGGACATTCACGGCTACCTCATCTTCATACACAGGTTTAGAGAGTTACTCAGAAAAATGCTTGGAAAGCGCAACTTAACTGGTTTTCTTGATGCCATCACATATATAGTTGTGAGCATGCGATTTGTTGCTAACGCTTGCGGGCTCGCGTAGGGAGCCCGCGGCCCTCGCGAAGTGAAGGCCTCAGTTGCTGGCAAGGAGCACCGAAGGCGCTCCTTGCCCACAACTGCGACCCTTGCAAAATGTTATTTGTCACGCAAGGAAAATACGAGACACGTTACAACCCATTACGACCTCGCAAAAATAGGCAGCAACACGCGCACATGAAAACATGAAAAATACAACAAATACATAAAAAGCTTACTTACAGGAAGAGGGAGCATCCAGGACCTCGAAAACTAAAGTTACACGCCAATTTAACTCAAGTTAAAAGAGTTTAGACACTAAAAAATTCTCTAAGCGAGAGAAAAAATGGCCGGCGAAAAAAACGAAAACGAGGCTATAGCAGTCTAAAGACGCAAAACACCACCAAACACCTACGTATTTGCCGAAAAACACCTACGAGATTAAAAAACAAGGACGCAACCCGCGCAACCCCAAAAACATTACAAACACAATAAATACAAACAAATTTCGAGGTTTAGAGACCAGAAGTATCACCCAAGCGAGAGAAAAAATGGCCGCCGAACAAAACGAAAACGAGGCTAAAGGTCCCTAAACACGCAAAACACCACCACACAGCTACGGATATTCCGACAAAGTCGCACAACATAGAAAACGAAGGACGCTAAATCCGCCACATTATATACACCAAACAGCATTAGCTCACTTACAATTTGATTGCCATAATTTTTTGACGGGCAACTCGCTAGTTAATGATAATTGTCATTAATTGAGCTCATATTTCTTCATTATAGCCTATTGTCCCTTGGAGAGTGACTCAAGTTTTTTTTTTGTTTTTTTTACCATGCCTCATTATCAGCTCTATTAAATTTGAAGCACGTAAGTGCAAAGTGAGACCCGCAACAGCTGCGGGTTTGAAATTTGTCAGAGTTATAGAGCTATTAAATTAGAACATGCTGTTGAACATTTGTTGAACGTCGGATGCGAGCATTCAATTAGTCAAACCTGTAGTTACAGGTTTAGATGGAGCCAATGGCAAATGAGATTGTCAGAATTACGTCACTGAAAAATGGAGGTGGGATTTTAAAGTCTTTTCAATTACGAGTTACGACCCACATTCCAGAAATAATGCAATATTGATAAAGCTGTAAATATGATATTCTATGCGAGTTCCATTATATGTAGCCCCCTGGTTCAATTGGACTGACATCAGTGGCACGTGGTGCTCCGCAGTTTCGACGCCGTTTATTCACAATGGTGCCATTTGTCCAGTCACGTTACACTTTAACCACAGCAGCACACAAACAGTTCACAAACTGCGCTGTTTCAGAAATATTGCAACTCTTGGTCTGAAAGCCAATGATCATCCCCTTTTGAAAGTTGGATAAATTGCATGTTTTACCCTTGACATCGATGGTTGATATGTTTGCAGAATGCAGAGTGCCCATGTCACCTTATATACCCACCAAGCCAGCTCATGACACATGCTGTATTTCATAAGCGTCAAAAGTAGGCCATGATCATAACAACGTGACTCGACCCTGCGTATATTATATACAGGTCAGTGTGGACCAAATCAACAGAAGGCCCTGATTCCCATCTCTATACACCCCACAATGGTCAATAAAAAAGACCAAAATATATGTAGGGTGATCAGATCACATTTCTATAAATTATCTGTACTCCTCTAATAAATTAAGACGAGGGGAGATAGAAGAGAGGCCACCCCTTTCTCCCTTAAAAATGTTTAACCCTTTAAGTGCATTGTATTGTAATGGAGTATTCAATGCGTTGTTGTCTCTTCTATAGCTCTTTTGCTCACCATAGATTAAATGATTGTTGTGGAAAACTATCTCCCCACAAAATCTACTACACAAGTTAGCAATCGGCCCCACTCTGATGAGAGGCAGTAACCTCAAAACAATGCTGTCTGTCGGTAGTTTTCCTAGCTTGTACTTAAGTCCATCCTGTGCTTTGCTTAACGCTGTGTAATACAGCAGGCATATGCTTAAAAGGAGCCTTGTTTGAAATGGTATTTGGATTAAAGAGTGAAGCCTTTGCGGGCACATTTGCATGTTCCTGCACATGTTCCTAGAAAGTAGTGTAATAACTGCATTTCTTGGAAATCTGAGCAGGAAACACGTTTTTAACTTGTTTTAGATGTTCCAATGTGAACACAAATGTACTATGTATTTATTGAAATTTCAGGTATATACAGAGAACACAGCCACTTAGAGGAGCTTTGTAAATCTGCTTCAGTGTGTTATAGTATGCTCCATCCTGTGCGCAGTGTTTCCACCTACAAGGTTTTGCAAGTTAGTGAGTTATGTGAGTCCAAATACAGAAATGGGAGCAGCACCTACACTAGAAGGGAGGAAGGCTGAAGAAATAAGCATATATATTTAACACTTAGCATACTGACATGGGCAGTTATGGAAATCTGTAATTAGGAGAAATTTGGGAAAGGAAGCCTTCTCTATAATAACATTGTCAATATTGGACCTCCAATTTGGGAGCAATGTCAGACCAAATAATTAATAATTATGGAAAAAAAGGTAAATAAACGATCTACATCTCTACGCATAATTCTTACTAATTCTCTTTGGGAAATAAATCCTAAATCATTACCCCCAGCATGAATAACAAAGACATCTGGATGCATAAACAAACTAGAATAACAAACTACTTATAAAAAAACTTGCTTCCATCTAATACCAAGCCTAGTTGTAATTTATCTTCAGGTACAGCAGCTGTCCGCGGACCCCAGTATATATAAGAATGTCGTATGAGCAACATCTGTAAAAGGGAGTCTAGAAAATAAAATTTTAATTTAAAGATAACTAATACATCAGGACAAACCTACAACTTAAAATCATTAGATTTGGAGGTCTTCTTCTAGCCCTTCTTTTACCCGGCGCTTTTATACTTGCACCTTTTGTGGAATTTGAATAAGATGCACTTCTTGCTCCAAAAGGCATAGTCAAATCACCCTTCTTTATCTTTAACTATTGTCAGAGATCTGCCAGCCATGGACCCAGAGCTCCTATCTTCAAGCCTTATATTAGTGGCAGTCACCATCATTGGTGTCAGTGCACCCCTTAGACCATCACTTCTGAAGCCACCTTCCTGTTGTTACATAAGCTGCACCCCTGCCACAGTCATCCTTCCCTTTTTGACCAATTGCTCTAAAATGCCTCCCAGTACCAATGCTATTATCAATGTGCCAAGGGTTAAAATCATCAGCAGTTATATTGGTAGCAGTGAAGATGGGCCTTCCCGCATTTGTGTCTATGTGTCCACTAGGTCCATCAATTGGCTTCCTTCTATCATTCCCCACCGGTTATCTCCTTGTCAAACGTTGCCTCACTGACTGACACTTGCAACGTACCCGTTGCTAATACAGCATCTTGCCCTTCACTCGCCACTAATGGCAAGCGCCATCTCATAGACCTCCCATACTGGGCCTCCAAGCAGCAGTGTATCCTTGAGGTAGGTTCATCTGGGATCAAACGTTCAGGCAGGCGAGAGCAGCTCAGAAAGCGGGAGGATACATTAGCTTCAGGAGAGAGAGATTGCAGGAAGATTCACATTAGGGAAGGCTGGATCACAGAAGGTGCAGGAGAAGCAAGAGGGACAAGTGAAGCAAGCCACAATGGTCCCACAATAGATTGCTTCATCCCTGAGCCAAGCAACAAAAGGAGTAGCCACGTGAGAAGCAGTGAAGACACTCAGGGAAACTTATAGCTTATATGCTGGTCTGGATCAACTGACAGAGAAATGAAGGAGCTATTATACCCTCCTGTAGCCACGCCTCATATTTGAAAATCACCAACCATAGAGTAGCTCCAATAACCCTTCTCTATGATTTATCTACCCAGCACATCCTGTCACAGTTTATTAAGTGGAGCAAGGGTGAGCATTACCCAAATAGGGTGACAAATCTTTCTGCCCTTAAATTGGTGCCATCCTAGGCCTGGTCCTTAAAGGCCTTGGTTCTAAACATGAATGTGATTACCCATATTATCTGATATTATGTCAGAGTTTTACAGAGAATACTTTAGATTTCTAAACTGTACAGTAATGCTAACACAAACCAGTAAGATATCTGTCTAGGTATATAGATACATATATTTTTTGACCGCATTCAGTTTTCAGAAAGTGAGTGTGTATTTGTAAAAGTTTGTGTGTATTTATTTATATATATATTATATATACAGTGCCTTGAAAAAGTATTCACCCCCCTTGGCATTTTTCGTGTTTTGTTGCCTCACAACCTGGAATTAACATGGATTGTTTGAGGATTTGCATAATTTTAATTTACAGAACATGCCCACAACTTTGAAGATGTTTTTTTTTTTTTTATTGTAAAGCAAACAACAAATAGGACAAAATAACAGAAAAAGTCAATGTGCATAACTATTCACCCCCCTAAAGTCAATACTTTGTAGAGCCACCTTTTGCAGCAATCACAGCTCCAAGTCACTTTGGATAAGTCTCTATGAGCTTGCCAAATCTTACCACTGGGATTTTTGCCCATTCCTCCTTGCAAATCTGCTTCAGCTCCTTCAAGTTGGATGGTTTGCGCTTGTGAACAGCAATCTTCAAGCCTGACCACAGATTTTCTATTGGATTGAGGTCTGGGCTTTGACTAGGCCATTCCAACACATTTACATGTTTCCCCTTAAACCACTCAAGTGTTGCTTTAGCAGTGTATTTGGGGTCACTGTCCTGCTAGAAGGTGAACCTCCGTCCTAGCCTCAAATCACGCACAGAGTGGTACAGGTTTTGCTCAAGAATATCCCTGTATTTAGCACCATCCATCTTTTCCTCAACTCTGACCAGTTTCCCAGTTGGTGTTCTTTGGGTGATGTGTTGGGTTTGCGCCAGACATACTGTAGCATTTTCTTTGATGGCCGAAAAGTTCAATTTTAGTTTCATCAGACCAGAGCACCTTCCTCCATACATCTCCCACATGCCTTTTCAGAAACTCAAAACGTGCCATTTTGTTTTTTGCTGAAAGTTATGGCTTTTTACTGGCCACTCTGTCATAAAGCCCAACTCTATGGAGCGTAAGGCTTATTGTCGTCCTATGTACAGATACTCCAGTCTCTGCTGTGGAACTCTGCAGCTCCTCCAGGGTTACCTTAGGTCTCTGTGCTGCCTCTCTGATTAATGCCCTCCTTGCCCAGTCCGTGAGTTTTTGTGGGTGGCCGTCTCTTGGCAGGTTTGCTGTTGTGCCATGTTCTTTCCATTTGGTTATGATAGATTTGATGGTGCTCCTGGGGATCATCAAAGATTTGGATATTTTTTTATAACCTAACCCTGACTTGTACTTCTCAACAACATTGTCCCTTACTTGTTTGGACAGTTCCTTGGTCTTCATGGCAGTGTTTGGTTAGTGGTGCCTCTTGCTTTGGTGTTGCAGCCTCTGGGGCCTTTCAAAAAAGGTGTGTATATGTGATGACAGATCATGTGACACTTAGATTGCACACAGGTGGACATCATTTATTATGTGACTTCTGAAGGTATTTGGTTGCACCAGAGGTTTTTATAGGCTTCATAACAAAGGGGGTGAATACATACTAACATGCCAATTTACTGTTTTCTATTTCTAAAAAATAGTTTTATGTATATATTTTTCTCATTTCACTTCACCAACTTTAGACTATTGTGTTCTGATCCATCACATACAATTCAGATTAACAAAAACAATGAATTTAAGGCTGTAATGTAACAAAATAGGCAAAAAAGTCAAGGGGGCGAATACTTTTGAAAGGCACTGTATATGTACATATATATATATATATATATATATATATATATATATATATATATATATATATGAAGAGTGAGGTAGCTGTGAATGTCCAGTAATCCAGTTGAATAATCAGAGTATTGCAGTGAATAGTGATACCTTTTTTATAGGACAAACCTATTTATAATAAAGCGACGAGCTTTCGAGAGATAATGCCTCTCTTTATCAAGTCAAAAAGCGATACTGATACAAGTATGAACTAAAAACAGCAAACAGAAAGAGATGGGGGGAAAAAAAATTGGAAAAACAAGAAAGACAAAATTCATTGGCCAGAGTTAAGTGAGAAATAGACCAGCATTGTGAATAATGTCCTGATAGGTCAGTAAGTCTATAGAACTGGTTGTAGATAAGAACACAGCAGACTAAAATAAAGAGCAATACATATAAGCATAGCATGTAGCTTACAAAAACAGCAATAGACGGGGAGGGGGCAGGGGGGAGATGTAAGTGGGATGTGTTAGCTATAAGACATTAAGATTGTGGGCCAGAAAGCCTAAGTCGATGTTAATGCCCAAATCCTTTGTATTAAAAAATTTAATCATTTTTAATTCAAGCGCGAAAGAGAAACAGGGGAGGGGGGAAAAGGACACAGGGGAGGGGGGAGTCACAGGAGGAGGGTGGGGAAGAGACACAGGGGAGGGAGGGAGGAGGGGAGAAAAACACAGTGGAGGGACGAAGGGTGGAAGGGAAAAGAGACACAGCCTACTGTATGGGCCGCTCATTGCAGATTTCCTCAACCTACAAGTTTTGTGCTTGGGAATACCATGTGTCTCTTTCCACCATCTCCCCCCTGTCCCTTCCCTGTGTGTTTGTCTTCTGTGTGTCTGCTGAATGTTTGCGTGTTACGCGCTGATGGCCGTTTGTTATTTTCAAAGTCCTCCGTACCTGGCGTTGTTGGTGTAAGTGTTCCTGTCTTTACCGTTGTGTATTTACTAAGTCCCGTGTCCCTGGCTTTGCTTAGCCTCGTTTTCGTGCAGTTTCAGAATTTTTTATGTTTTGGATTGATGAAAACCCCCAAATATGGTTTAAAATTGCTTGCAACCTCCCAGGCTTCCTGGCTTTCCCCCTGTTTTTAGGGTTTTTAGAGTTAATCGCTTGGTTCGCAGTTGTGACCCTCACGATGCAGCGTAAGTACTGCGCGGCAGCTTCGCCTCGCTTCGTGAGGCTTGCATGTGTGACAGCGCTGCTGTTTGCAATGAGCGCCTCTGGCTCTCATTGCAGCCTAAGTGCTGCGAGGCTTCTTTGCCTTGCTTTGCGAGGCTTGCATGTGTGACGGCGCCGCTGGCTGCAATGAGCGCCTTTGGCACTCATTGCAGCCTAAGTGCTGCGCAGCTGCTTCCCCTCGCTTTGCGAGGCTCGCATGGTGACGGCGCCGCCGGCTGCAATGAGCGCCTTTAGTACTTATTGCAGCCTAAGTGCTCCCTTGCTGCTTTGCCTCAATTTGCATGGCTCACATGTGTGACCGCACCACTGGCTAGAAGTTGCGACCTCGCTTTGCTTTGCGAGGTTGCAACTGTGTGACCAACATCGCAAACGTTACGAACAGCGTTCTTGGTCCACAACTATATATGTGATACCATACCATGTAGGGTCACCCAAGATGGGTAGGTCATAGCAGAGAGGTCAGACACTGCAGAAGGAACTGGCAACCCACTGCAGTATCTTTGCCATGAAAGTGCTGTGGTGGTCCACAGGGTCAAGGAGAGTTGGACACAACCTGCGTGACAAAATACACACATACTAGAGAATTAGCCATCAAAAAATGACGGCAATGAAATTTTAAGGTAGCTAATGCTGTTTGGTGTATAATAATGAAATATATAATACATTAATAAATGAATATACTTTACGTATTTTGAAGCATTCTGTTGAAGAGCTGACAATCTGTTTTGATGTTGCTGCAGCATTAGTGGTGTGGAGCTGCTGTGTAAGCGTGATGAATGTGTGCAGTGTAATAGTGTGCGTGCGCGAGACCAAACCGTTAGCGTAGTTGTGTACTTCCGCATTGTCGTAAAATGGTGGTTAATGTGTGGTATGCGTCTTAGCTGAATATCAGTAGATGTTTTGTGGTGTTTTGCGAGTTTCTTGTGGTGTTTTGCGTGTTTAGAGTGCTGTAGCCTCGTTTTCGTTTTGTTCGGCGGCCATTTTATCTCTCGCTTAGAGAATTTTTTTGTGTCTAAACTCTTTTATTTTGAGTTAAATGAAGGTGTAAGTTGCTTTTTTGAGGACCTGGATGCTCCCTCTTGCTGTAGGTAAGCTTTTTATGTATGTGCTGTGTGTATTGTGTTTTGAATTTTTTCATGGTTGCAGGTTGCGGGCGATTTGTGCGAGGTCGTAATGTGTGGTAACGTGTCTCATATGTTCTTTGCGTTGCGAGGTAAAGTTTGCGAGGGTCGCAGTTGCTGGCCTTTGGCGCTCCATGCCAGCAACTGAGGCCCTCGCCCGCGGCCCTCGCTACGCGAGCCCGCAAGCGTTAGCAACAACTCGTATGCTCACAACTATATATGTGATACATATATATACTAGAGACTTGCCCGTCAAAAATGATGGGGCAATAACATTTTAAGCTATGGCAATGCTGTTTGCCACACAATGTAAGGCTTTTGCTCCTCTGTGGACCTTCGGCGCTCATTGTGTCCGGCTTTACAATGATCACCTTTGGTGCTCATCACGAACACAGATATATAAGTACAGTGTAAAATGGGCACAAAATTAGCGTACAGTTAATTATTAAAGTAATAGGAATTAATCAATGAATATACTTTACCTTTTTATATTTAATATGCAGCAATCAACATCCTGAAGAGCTAACAATCTCTTTGTATTTGAACATGTACAGTTGGAGTGTTGATCATGTGAGGAGAAAGTGTCAGCAATGTGGCAAGTGTGCAATGTAAATAGGCTGCGTGCGCGAGGCCAAACTGTTTAGGCGGGAAAAGCGACATATTAGAATCCTAATATTATGAGTTGTAAGTGTTGTAAAATGGCGTCTTTTTTCTATGTGTTACTTGGCTCGCGAGCATTTTCCTTCCGTTGTACGCTGTATATTTTCTATGTGCTACGTTCCTGGCTAACTAGCCATTTTTCTTCTCGCTTAGCCAATTTTCAAGTGCCAAAACTTCTTAAATGCAACTTAAATTTGCATGCAAGCTCACCCCCAGACGTCCTGGCTGTCACCCCGTGCTGTGTGTGATGTTTGTTTTATGTTGTATATTTTTGTTGTTGTGCTTTTCGTGTTTGTGGATATGTGTGGTTCAGCCGTTAAGTTCTACGGGTCGTAATAGTTTTTTGTAAAAGTCGTACGTCCTTGTCTGTGTTTTCTGCGCTTCGGGTCGTGTAGCCTCGTTTTAATTTTTATCGGCTGCCATTTTTTTTTTTTTTCTCACTTAGACAATTAGTATGATACCGCATT
The DNA here is from genome assembly GCA_027410445.1 of Discoglossus pictus. NCBI lineage: Eukaryota > Metazoa > Chordata > Amphibia > Anura > Alytidae > Discoglossus > Discoglossus pictus. Next base: position 324,230,030 of record CM050163.1, read on the forward strand.
GGTCAGTCATTCGTTTATCTCTTGTTTTATTTGTTTATCTCTGTTAGGGACACAGACCATTTTAGAATTAGATCACCCCAATTTAGGAATGGTTATGAGCATTGGATTATTATGAATTGTTATTTTTATTATCTTGCCGATTTTCGAGTGGCAAAACTCCTTAAATTTGACTTTAATTTGCGTGCAACCTCACTCCCAGATGTTCTGGCTGTCCCCCTGTGCTGTGTGTGATGTTTTGTTATGTTTTGTTTTTATTTTTAAGTGTTTTGGTTGCATTTTGATGTACTCGTTTCGGCCGTTAACTTCGTACTTTTGGGACCTCGTATTTTTTTTTTTTCTAAGTCCCACTGGTTGTAATTTGTTTTTGTGTCCGTATTTCCTCATTCTGCGTTATTGTTTTTTTTTCTAAGTACCGCGGGTCGTATATATATTTTTTTCTAAGTACTGCGGTGTAGTTGTTTTTTTTTTAAAGGCCGCTTTTCTGGATTGTTTTTAACCGCAAGTGAGGCGCCGTAGAGCCTCCACCTCCGCAAATGCGGACACTCGCTTTGCGAGGCCCACATCTGTGGCCTGCAATGAGCCTCCTGCTCATTACAGTTTATGTCCCCCTCCACAAATGCGGCCCATCGCTTCGAGAAGGTCCGCATTTGCGGCGTGCAATGAAACTTTAGCTCATTGCAGCCGACGTTGGAGCCTCCACCTCCGCAAATGCGGCTCTCGCATTGAAAGGGTCGCATCTGCGGCCAGAATTGCGACCCCGCTTTGCGAGGGACGCAATTCTTGCGAGCTCGCAAAGCATGACAGTGACTCGCAGTTTGACAACTATTATATGAGATATATTTATATATATATATATATATATATATATATATATAAATACTAAGACAAAGACAAAAATGGCAGGAATGAAATTGTAAGGCTGGCAATGCTAGTTGGCATACAATGTGAGGCTTTTGATCCTCGTTGGTTGTATTTTCAAAGCCCTACGTGCCTGGCGTGGTTAGTGTTTGCGCCATTGTGTATTTTCTAAGATGTGCATGCCTGTCATTGCAGAGCCTCGTTTTCATCCGGTTTCAGAATTTTTATGTGTTTTGTCCGTCATTTTTTTTCTCGATAAGCCGATTTTCGACTGATGGAAAATGACAAATATGGCTCCAAATCGTCTGGCAACACCAGTCCCGGTCTTCCTGGCTCTCCCGCTGTGCTTTACGTGAGGGTTTTAAAAAAAAATATATATATATATTATTTTGGTTGTTTTTCGAGTTATGCGCTACGTGCTTCGTCCTTCGGCGATCATTGCAGCCTAAGTGCTGTGAGGCTGCTTCGCCTTGCTTTGCGAGGCTCACATGTGTGACGGTGCCGCTGGCTGCAATGAGCGCCTTCAGAGCTCATTGCAGCCTAAGTGCTGCGAGGCTGCTTTGCCTCGCTTTGCCAGGCTCGCATGTGTGATGGCGGCGCTGGCTTGTCTCACTTTGCAAGGCTTTGCGAGGGACGCTACTGTGTAGGGTCACCCAAGATGGGTAGATCATAGCAGAGAGGTCAGAAACTGCAGAAGGAACTGGCAACCCACTGCAGTATCTTTTCCATGAAAGCCACAACCAGAGACTAAAAGATTGTGCCTGGAGTGCTGTGGTGGTCCACAGGGTCAATGAGAGTTGGACACAACTGAATGACAAAATACACACACACACATAAGTATATATATATATATATATATATATATATATATATACTGTATATATATATATATATATATACTAGGAAATTGTTCGTCAAAAATTACGGGAATTAAATTTTGAGGCTGGCAATGCTGGTTGGCATACAATGTGAGGCTTTTGGTCCTCGTTGGTTGTATTTTTAAAGTCCTACGTACCTGGCGTGGTTAGTGTTTCCGCTGTTGTGTATTTTCTAAGTCCTGCGTGCCTGGCGTTGTTGGTGTAAGTGTCTGGCTTTGCTCAGCCTCGTTTTCATCCTGTTTCAGAATTTTTAGGTGTTTTGTCCGTAATTTTTTCTCTGTCTTAGCCTATTTTCGAGTGATGGAAAACGGCAAATATGGCTCCAGATCGCTTGCAACCACACTCCCAGTTTTCCTGGCTCTCCCCCTTTGCTGTGTGTGTTTGTTTTAAATTATTATTTTGGTTGTTTTTCGAGTTGCGCGCTACTTTCTTCAACTGCTCGCCTCCCTTTGCAAGACTCTCATCGCAACCATAAGTGCTGCGATACTGCTTTGCCTTGCTTTACAAGCTTGCATGTGTGACGGTGCGCTGGCTGCAATGAGCGCCTTTGGCGCTCATTGCAGCCTAAGTGCTACACGGCTCCTTCACATGCTTTGCGAGGCTCTCATGTGTGACGATGCCGCTGGCTCGTCTCACTTTGCAAGGCTTTGCGAGGTCGCAACTGTGTTACCAACATTGCAAACGTCACCATCATCGCAAGATCCACAACTATATATGTGATATATGTGTGTGTGGTATTTTCCTGATCTCTTTTCAATAAACAATGCTGACATCATAAATATTTGTAATAATTGCATGTTTGTATGTAATGTTTATATGCTGTTGAACTGTATCATATCTAGAATGCTATAAGCATGCCCATCATGTTATTGCAGGGATCTTCTGCTAAGTCACATCCATTTTAAAGAGACATAGAATGCAGGTGCTACCCAGAGCAGCACAAATGGCTGCTGCCCCCTTAATAGGCGGGGCTCAGTGTTGCGTGACGTCAGGGTGTCCCTGCATTAAGGCATGCATCTGATAAGAGCATACAGGATTACAGCGATCTGAGAGCTGGAGAGGACACATTCCCCTGCAGTGCAGCCCCTGAGCCCTCTCATCACTGCACATCTGTACTAGAGCTGCCTGCCCACATAACACCATGTCTGTAGCAGGGCTGAAGAAGCAGTTCCATAAAGCCACCCAGGTAAGGATGATCTGGGCTAGCTCAGCAGAGCCTGGATTATGTTATGTCACTGGGTAACATGATTGGTGTGTGGCTGCAGATAGACACTTCCTAACCTTACCACTGAGCTGCTAGGATGTGCACAGCTATGCTTCATATCTCCTTGGTAGCACTAGGGTTAGTCCTAGAGGAAATCATTGGATTATTTATAGCATCTTATTGGAAATGGCCTGCAGCCCATACTGAGTACACTATGTTACACATTAGGTTATTGCATATGATGATGTGGAGTTCCATAGGGGACTGTACTGGATTGCTTTTGTACACTATCACTTAAGCAGATTTCTCGTGCAAAATAAGGAAATCCCTATAACCTGGGAAGGAACCTGATTCTTACTTCCTATATTGTTATTTTTTATCCCTAGTTGGATTAGATGCCATTTGATTTGTTTGCTTCTTATGCTGTCCCAGAACAAATTTGCATATATCCCAAGCACCTCTTTGCCTGGGTAGCTCTATGTGTCAGGGTATCCTAGTGGTTTGGATGATAGCTGCTTCTATTCTCCTTCAGTAATTATATGCTGACATTTTTTAACTATTTCAATGTTGGAAGGAAACCAGTAAAACATTTGTATGGGAATGAAGCAGAAAATGTAAAAGTTTCTTACATTTGATTACTATATATATATATATATATATATATATATATATAATCACAATCATACATACATACCTACTTGGTGATCTCCAAAGAGTCGTGATATATCTATATTTATGTGTGTGTGTATATATATATATATATATATATATATATATATATATATATATATATATATATATATATATATATATATACACACATGCATCTACATACATACTCCATACATACTCCATAGAGTTGTGATAATTGTTATCTATATTTATGTGTGTGTATGTATATAGGGTGAAGGGTGATTTAATATATATATATATATATATATATATATATATATATATATATATATATATATATATATATACACACACACACACATTTGTGTGTGTGTATATATATATATATATACTTGGTGATATCCAAAGAGCTGGCATAATTGTTATCTATATTTATGTGTATATATGTATATATATATATATATATATATATATATATATATATATATATATATACACGCACCTACATATATCCATAGAGCTGTGATAATTGTATTCTATATTTATGTGTGTGTGTATGTATGTGTGTGTATATATATATATATATATATATATATATATATAGAGACGCACCTACATATATCCATAGAGCTGTGATAATTGTATTCTATATTTATGTGTGTATATATATATATATATATATATATATATATATATATATATATATATATACAGACGCACCTACATATATCCATAGAGCTGTGATAATTGTATTCTATATTTATGTGTGTATATATATATATATATATATACAGACGCACCTACATATATCCATAGAGCTGTGATAATTGTTATCTGTGGAGCCATCTCATTCTGCTGGAATCCTCACATTAATTGAAGCTGTGCTCTGTGTAACACAGCAATGGTGATAAAATGGAGATTAGGATCCAAAGCACAGGGATTACTAGATACTGCTAAACCATGATGTTAGATGACGCTGATGTTAGTTGCAAACAGATTTTGTATTTGTATTTAGGTTTGCAGTTTGTCTGCAGTCAAGGCTTGCTTGGGGGATGCTCCTACAGAGGTGACCTCCTCGGTTTATTCCTGTTTGCAGCCAAGGCTCCATGCAGTGCTATCTGATAGCAGCTGCATTATTAAACTGGTTGCTGGATTGGGTTGCACTATGGTCTTCTGCATTCAAGGACGTGAGATTACAGTTCCTCATGGTATCCCCAGGATGACAGCAAAATGCAATAGTATAAAATCTATTCCATTCTGTATTATAGATTTGCATTTATTTTTTATTGCATTTACCTGCAGTGTTTGTAACCTTTGCAATTGTGTTTTGTTAATTATATTTAGCATTAATAAATCATGCCTCCAGTGGGATTAGTCTATAGGGGCCAGAAATAGAAACTGTCGCCCCTAGCAACACAAGGATGTGAATTTTTTTTAAACTGTTAAATCTGTCTTTTTATGTGTCTTGCCTTAAGAATATTTCGTTTATTGGTTAAAGTCCTTTGCTTTATTGTAAGTTAGTGGACAGAACTTGGCACAGATATGCACGTATATATATATATATATATATATATATATATATATATATATATATATATATATATAAAATTTTAAACACACATTCATATTTTCTTGTATAGATGTTATAACAGTGATTTACTTAATAAGTTCATATATAATTATTTATCTCCCCCCTATTTTTAACCCTTTACATCCCACAACACTTTGGCGACAGAATTAAACACATTCTGTTTATCAGTATGTAGATTGTTACAATAATCCTTTTAAATATTTAATTTAATCCACATAACATTTCATATGCAGGTCAAAATTATTGGAAAAATACTACATTTATGCATCAATACATCCAGCTTTATTCTGGTAATATGGTAGTCAAATCTGTGGGATCGCTGTTTTTGATCTAAAATGCATTTGAAGACATTTTTAAAAAATGTGGGAAGCACCAATGAAAATAAAATGTTATTCTTGTTTTTAATCAAAATTAAAGTAACCATTGTGTGTGATTTGATATTTTAATACTGACAATACTGTGGCACACTGAAGGCATTTAAAAAGGTATTTCAAAAGTGTGCTTTAATGCTTAACATTTGATAGGCCATCTGCTCAACAAAACCATATTTACTAGCAGCACAATGTCAAGTGGTATAGCACAGCCCATAATCGTGGCACATTATTCCATGCACGGCCTAATTCTTCATATGCTTGATATTGTATTTTACATGTTTGATAGCAAACTGGTATTTAATTAAAACTACCATGCTGATCAGTGCTTGGGTGAGATGTTTTTGCACAACACGATAGCATTGGTGAGTCATATATGGACATTTATATACAAATAAGTAACCGCATGGGCTAACATGGTAAATTAGTCAAAACCCAGCAATCATTTAAAGGTATCAATATTAGATATAGGTAGGTGGTAGTACTAGTGTGTTGGTGGCAATTCAACTAATCGACAATCATTATACCCAGATTTGTTCTATTATGTGTGCTGCTGTTTTGTTACTCTTTTTTTAGTCTAAATTTGTTTTTTTTGTGCTTCATTTTGATATTAATCTAAGGCAGCCCTTGTTCCACCTATTTAGGAGAACCAATAAACGCACTTCTTATGAAAAGTTTGGATGACCCTTACCTAATGCATTACTAGGTGACAGTGATGCATTATTGCTGTGATTGATATTCCTTTTATTTTATCTTTTGTTTTGTCTTAAAAATGGACCTGCCACTTTAAAACATGTGTTTCAGCAATAAAATGGACTCATTTTGTGGCACCATGTTGTAATTAGATGTGCTTGTTTAGTATGGGGAGCTATAAAATGGGTGGATAAGCATAGTATGTAATGAATGTGCCTGGCATGCTGCATCCATATGGTCACCGAGAGTTGGACGCGACTGATGGACTTAACAACAGAAGCTACTTTCAAACAGGTCATTTTTGGAGAATAGAGTGTGCAGCTTTTAATCTTTTGAGATGACATGTTCTTTTTAAATAACCAAATAAATAAATAGGTGCATTTGTAAATTAAATTCCACATTTTTGTCAAAATCATATAAAGTAGAAGGTATAGTCTATAAGATATTCATGTCACTTTGTGTTTATTCAATACTTCACTGTTTTTGTTATATATAATTATGTATAATTGTCTGTGATTGCTCTTCAAGCTTAAAATACTAAATCAAGTGAACTCTTTGGAAATTGCTACCAAAATATTTATTTGTAAACGTGAGTAAATTCATTGAAATTTATGGATCACATTCTTTTGTTTTAACTTTTTTTTTGGATCATTTTTGTTAATTATTTATGAAATAAGGATGGTTTGTTCAGAGAGATGAGTGGCTTGTGTTTAGAGATATCAGTCAGCTTGACCATCACAAGATGTTTGAGCACATGTCTTGTTATGTAAGGGTGTAGGAACCTGGGTGGATAAAACCGCCTACAGCAGGGGTGTCTATGTTCGGTCCTGGTGGGCCGCACACAGGCCTAGATTTGAGGATATCCCTGCTATGCACAGGTGAGTCAGTCACTTCTTTAGTCATGCTGACTGACTCGCCTGTGCACATTAAGGAAATCCTCAAATCCAACATGTTAATGTCCCAAGACTGAGTTCTCTAACACCCAACCAATATAATATGTGTTTTGGGGTTTATACATAAAAACAATGTAAATGGGTGTAATATAGCACAGTTCATTATGTTCCAAGGTATAAACTCATAAAGCTATTAATATGTTTTCCTTTGTCACATATTCTTCCAAAGTCTATTTGCTGTATTATATAGTATAGTACTGTGAAGTCTTTTATTGAATGACATACAGCTACGTCTCAAGGTCACCTTGTGGCAGTACAACATTGTAATATGCCTGCTAAGGCTGATCATTCTTATCATTACATGATAACCTGCTAATATATTCTGCAGTACAATGCAGTGTAATTATATAGTCCCTTACTGTAATGGAGAGAGAGAACAAAAAATGTTCCATCTTCAAAAAAAGGAACGGGAGAATGAGATTTGTAAGGTATAGAGGGAGAAAGCTTGAGGTGTTAATTAGAGCTATTTCCCAAGAAGCCGGATAGAGAGAGGCTATTTCATTGGTAATAGATGATCAGTATTCTAGAACAGGCTGAAAGGAGACGAGTAAACGTATATCAGGGGACTGTGTCACTGTATTGAATAATTACTGCTCTGTTTTTAGTCGGAGTGGTGCTCTATAAATGAAAAATAGAGTGCCCACTTTTTCTTTTACATAATAACTTATAACTCTCTTATTTCTTATAAAAATTATAATTTTGATGTAGAATCGCAATATGTGAATATGTTATTTGATTTAGAAGGAAATACCAGTGTATTGAATGCAATTATTTTATTGGGGCCATCAATTTTCTTGTTAGAGCTACTTGACTTGGTCTGTTTTGTTAACAGAGAAGATCCTTGTACACTGATGATGTTTCCATTAATCTAACGAAACTACTGGAATTATGGATTGGCACATTTCAATTGCAACAGATGTATGGTTACCTGCATTCTAATTCAGCAGGTATACAGACAAGAATATTGCACACCATAGTATAGCAGTATTTTAACTGTGCTGACAAATTAAATTAGTAAGACCAGATGCACAGAAAGCGGGATTAATAAAATAGAAATGTAACTGTTATCATGTTGAAATTGGTTTCTATGTTTATTTGAATAGCAATAATTAGATAGTCGGGTTCCCCAGTGTTTAGAATTCAGTGCTTACAACGCTGCGACCTGGGTTGGATTTCAGTCAGCAAACCAAGAGGTCATACCATCCTGAAGCTAAGCAGGGTTGGGCCTGGTCAGTACTTAGGAGACTACCTAGGAATACCAGGAGTTGTATGCTGTGGCCCACTGGAGAAGAAACTGGCAACCCACTCCAGGTACTCTGCCATGGATACTAAGTGGATCAGCATGGTGTGTTGCGGTCCATGAGGTCACGGAGAGTTGAACACAAATGAATAGTCCGATTCAAGGTGACCATAGCTTAGCATAGCTTAGCATGGCACATTAAACATAAGACATTCTTACATAAAAAGCATGATACTTGAGACAAAATGAGACTGAAATCATGTACAAGGCAGGAATGATCAAATTATACTCTAGTCTGGGGTGTGTGAAAGTGTGTTGATAATGTGTGGTACTGAAAGACAGCGCCTGTTGTCAGTCATTGCTCTGATTCCTTAAGTTACGTTGTGTATATGACATTATGAAAAGCTTTATAGGGTGCAAAGCATTGATTGACTACGGTGTGTCTGAAGGTGTATTGCAGTGATAATAATGAATCAGATGTGACCTGCACTAGTGTACAAGCACAGACAAGTTAAGTGGATTTCTATCTTTGTTTGTTTATTTTAAGTGATATGTATAGTGCTGGAACCAGTCAATTCATGTTTATCCTTCCTTTGTTATTCCTACTGTCTATACTGCTAAGCAATCTATTTTTGATATATGTTACGTGGGTGCCCACATCAGTTAGTATGCAGGTTTCCTGCTGTCCCTGCTATTCCAGAGAAAATAAACCAAATGTTTGGCACTCTATTAAACAGATATGAGAAAAATGTACGTGCAGCCACTTCAAATCCTTCTTGCCAGTTTACACTTGTTACATCTTACCTACGTCACATGCCACATTCACATATAACATGAGTGTGTGCAGGTTAGGCTACAGTAAACAATTTTTTGACTAACAAAACTTGATATTAGGCAAAATGATTTTAGAAAGTAAAAAATAAAAATAAACACAAGCATTACTTTTTTCACTTTTATGTGCAATTTATTCTTTACTACAGTATTCTATTTTCTTTACTAGGCTGCTTCATGCAGCTTCTGTCTCAACAGGATGTGCCGTTGTATACTAATTAGCATACTATTAGATCTTATGATTACACTGACAGTCATAGATGTCTCATTCTAACTGTACAGATACAGACTTCCAGTGTATTCAAAAGCTCCTCCTATCTCAGTAAGCAGATCGCTGTAAACTAAAATAGTAGATTCCACAGAAGTATAATTTCATATAAAAGTAATAAGTGGCTGTTTTTTACATTTGAAAAACATGTTTACTATTTTCAAGTGTTGTTCTTCAATAGAGAATATTTAACATTTTGGCCACAGTGGTCATTTAAAAGGATTCTTCATTCAAATCTCTGCTGTCTGCATCAAAGCTTATACAGAAATTAATAGGCCGTGGCACACAGATTGTGGCTCTGAAAAAGTAAGATAGACATTTATTTTTAAACTTCTTTTCACTCAATAAACCTGAAGAGGTAACGATGTATTTTTATTGTCCTGCAGCATATAATGTCCAGTTGGACTTTTGCTGGCCTTAGGAGATAGTTTTATGAATGTCCCAACTGTGCACTAGATATAGGCTGCGTGCGGGAGGGCAAACCATTGGTTTATTTGTACAAAGCGCTACTGTAGATGCGTAATGTTGTTAGTTGCAAGTTAGGGTTGTACAAAAGCCTTGTTTGTCTATGTGCTACGTGGTTCTCAACCATTTGCCGTCCTTTGTAATAGTGTATTTTGTACCTCGTACGTTCCTGGGTGAAAGTGGTACGCAGTTGGTTGTGTAGCCTCGTTTTCATTTTGTTTGGCCTCCATTTTTTTTCTTTTGCTTAGCCGATTTTCGAGTTCCAAAACCCGGCAAAATCAACTTAAATTCGCATTCCACCTCACTCCCAGACGTCCTGGCTGTTTCCCCGTGCTGTGTGTGATGTTTTTGTTGTATTTGTTTTTGTGTTTTTTGTTTTCTTGCTTTGCGCGGTTCGGCCGTTTACTTTGCGCGTCCCGCGTTCGGCAACTGCTTGTAGCCTAAGGCGATCCCGCGTTTCCTAAGTGTTTGGAGACTAAGTCCTGCGTGTTTCAATGTGTGATCGGCTCTCCTTGCTTTGCGAGGCTCGCAGGAGCGCCTTTGGTGCTCCTTTCTGGCTAAGTCCTGCGTGTTTCATTGCCTCCACTACTCGCCTCGCTTTGCGAGGCTTGCAGGCATTCAGAGCCTTTGGCGAGTTTTAGTGTCAACGGTTCGCCTCGCTAAGCTCATCGTCTAAGTGCTCCGAGTTAACGGCTCGCCTCGCTACGCCTAAGTCATACGCACCGCGCAAAGCATGACGACGGCTCGTAGTTCAACAATTATAATATGTTATTGAGTTAGTGGTGTGGAATATAAAAGCGAAGGAGCATGCCCATTGAAAATTACTCTGTTTGAAGACACTTTCAGATTATTTTTGTATTGTTTTGATATTTAAACTCAACATATGCAATAACCTCTTGTTTAACACTTTCTCAACACCAGTGTGCCAATTTTAGAATTATTTTAGTGTTTCAAATATTTTATGTTAAGAGGATATTAAGGGTTTTGTCTTCAAATAACGTGTCCGTACATATATATATATATATATATATATATATATATATATATATATATATATATATATATATATATATTGAAACGGCAGGACTACAAAATAAATAAATTAATTAATACTAAGATCATTAACAATATGTACTTTGTGCTTGAATAATGATGAGATACTGGTTGTTTAGCACGCTCTTTGCCAATTGTCTTGTTCCCATAGCTCTAGTGAAAATGTTGGAGCTTTATATATAATGAATAATAATAATACTTGATAAATCTCCCTAACTTTGTGCAAAAATGACATGTCCCTGCTGATTATCTGTAGCAAATGTGCAGGCACAAAATGCTGTAAAAATATTACTGATTCACCTAATAGAAAATGCATTCCTCCAAGATAAACATTTGACAATGGCTGTAATAAGAGTGGGAATATATAATCGCACATTGCCTATAAACCAATAATCCCAATGTAATGCTCACACTAAAATCATTTGATGTTGACGTGTGTTTTATGAATGATGTCAACACAAAGCATAACTAATTATAACGTCCCATTGTGAAGTAACACAGGAAGAAGCAACAATTTTCTTATCTTTTGTTCATTAAAAAATGAACATTTCTGTAGCCAAAATAAATAAATTGAAGATTTTGTAAAGTGTAAAATATTATTAGGAGAATGGAGGTGTAATTAACACATAATGCCAGGAGAGTGGGAAGTGTAAATTAGTTAGAGAAAACAAGACTGATAGGGTTCTTTAGTCTTCAAAGAACTGAACAGAATTAATTACAGGAACTAATAAATAATGCTTTCAAATGGTGCTTGTACATGGCTAACTTGGAGATATGTAGGGTTAGTTTGGTAAATAAAAAGTACATTTGTGTTCACATTTGGACGTCTATAAAAAGTTATAAATGTATTTCCTGCTCAGAATTCTGAGAAATACAGTGTTTGAACTGCAATCCTTTTATCATACGCCTGCTGTATAATACAGCTTTAAACCATAGCATAGGATGGTACCTATATCATGCTATAGATTTTATTGGAAATGTTGTTTGCTATAGATTTTGTGGGAAGGTTTAGTTTAGTTTAGTAATATATATTTGCCCTGAAGCTTCCAAATCCTTAAATAAACATTCTCTTCATTGTCCATTTTATGCAGTTATATTAAATGATTTATGTGTGTATGTCTGAAAAAAAACATAGGGACTATGGACTCCTGTCTTGTACAACTATATTTGGAATTTGTAAAGGAAAAAAAAAAAACTTCCTCTAATATACTGTATAGCTCCAAAAGGAGGGAAATATATTGTGACGGCACTGTTTCGCAGCGTTGGAGCTATTCATTATAATGGCATTAGCTTAAGAAAACCTCTGCATATTACAGATATGTACATTTAATTTGAGTGCCCTGCACCGTATGGATATAATGCAGAATACACAAGGTTGGTGATGCACCCTTTTATTGGACACCTTAGTGCTTGCATTCTTTTTTTTTTTTTCCCTCAATCAGTTTTATTTAGTAAAGGAAAGTTTATAACAAATTGACTAACTATAAAATAAACTACTAATAAAAGAGGGAGGAGGGAAGTTAGTACATTTATCTCTTGTCTCGTCATCAGGTATATGCATGTGATGAGTTCTGGTCACAGCTCACCTCTTTCCGCCACCTCCGGGTCTGGGCCCAGTCCAACCGATCCAGCAGAAGATCCATTCCGTGGCATAGAAAAATATATGGGGGTTCTGAAACAAACTTAATAAAATGCTACTAGGAGAATCGAGCCATGGGTTCCAAGTTTTAAAGAAGTTGGGTAGAGAGTCATCGAATTTGGGAAAGTCTTTAGTTAATAAGAAGATAATTTATTTTGTTAATAATTGTGTTGATATGAAGAGATGTTGATTTCCATTGACAAACAATGTGGCTTTTTTTGTTGCTAACATTATGAATTGAAATAGTTTATTTTGGGAAGTGCTGAGAGAGGGAATTTGGTGGCCCAAAACGCTCACCTCAGCATTGGGGGTAATCGGAACATCAAATATATCAGAAGCCATTGTGAAACTTCCTGCCACAGGCGGGCTACTTGAGGGCAGGTCCACCAAGTGTGAAAGAAAGATCCTATTTTCGGACATACTCGAAAGCAATTAGAGTCTGGAGCAAGTTTCAATTTGTATAGTTTATCTGGGGTATGATATATCCTATGGAGAACTTTTAATAGATGTTTCTAGGATACCATTATTTTTTTTTTATAATAAAATTTTTATTGAAAGGAATACAGAATAAAGACAGGTATTAGGTACATTAACACATAAGATTGTCTGTAAACATATATACCTGTAAACAAATTTCTAGCCTTTCCTTTCCGTTTTTTTTTTTTTTTTCCCATTTTCCTTTAATTTTGACGGTATTGTCAATTTAGGTCTTTTAATTTAAGCAAGGGAAGTATGAACAAACAAAACTTATTTACATAGAAACTAAAACTTTAAATAAACAAGTAAATATATAACTATGGAGATAAGGGAGGAATCAATAGATCAAGTTGAGTTTATACAGCTATTATGCATACATTCACCTCCAGTGCTTTGTTAGGATACCATTATTAAGGGAGCCCTTAGTAAGGTTAATCTAGGAATCTTGCCGTAGGTGCAGGTCCCAGTTACTGTTTACGTCTCTCTCATATTTACTCATGTATCTAGTTTTTGATTCGGTCAAATCTGTATTGATAGAATCATACATAAGGCTTAATATGCCTTTTGTAAGTGGGGGCCTTGTCACATATTCTTAATAGCCAGGATGATTCTAGTTTACCTAAAATGCGGATAGCTTAATGAAGGGATTTGTGAGCTTCCCTAATAAAGACAAGGGTCCCAGGAATATGGACTTATCGTGAAGTTCTCCATAAAAACCCCTAATGGTTGATGGGAAGGTGAGTGGGCTATTGGTATGAAGGAGATTTTGGGCAGCTTTATAGTAAAGTTTGAGGTTTGGGCCTGAGAGGCCATCTTTAGAGTTATGCCTATTTTGAGATTCTGTGGAATTTATATTATGCCAGATGAATGTAAGGGTTTGGAATTTAAGCTTCTCTAGATCCTTCATGTCGATTACTATTGGTAGAGAACGGAAAAGGTACAATTTTAACGGAGTTTATTCTACCTAGCCAGGAAATTTTACATTTAGACCAAGATGTGAAGTTTAGTCCTAGCTCCTTGAATAACGTTGTATAGTTAGCTTTATAGAGATCAGGCAATCTGCGGGTTTTATGAACCCCTAGGTATTTAATGTAAGAGGTAGGCCAGGGAAATTGGAAATTCTGTTTCAGAAATTCCAAGTCAGAGGTAGGAAGAGAGATGTTTAGGGCCTCTGTTTTTTTCTACATTGATTCTTAAGCCCCAGAATCTGTCCCGAGGCAATAGGTTGGGATAGAGTGCAGAGGAGGTCATCTGCTAAAAGGCAGCATTTAAGATGGTGGTGGCCTATATTAATGCCGTGGATGCAGGAGTTGGCTCTAATATAGTGGGCTAATGGCTCAATTGCTAGGGCAAATAGCAAAGGAGAAAGTGGGCAGCCCTGTCTTGTGCCCTGTTGAATATTAATATGTGACTTTGACTCCCTGGGCATTTTTGGAGGTGCTTTGGGATTATGGTAGTAAATTCGGATCAGGTTCATGAATGAACCAGTGAAGCCGAATGTGGTCAGAGTCGTTCTGAGGTATTGCGATTCAATCGAGTCAAATGCCTTTTCTATGTCTAGGTCTATTAAACACATAGGGATTTTATTTCGCTTGGCCCAGTGACTGGAGTTCAGTACAATATATATTACTTTATAGCACAAATTAGACAATTGGGGGCCTCATTCAAATGTGATTTGGCCAATTGAATAGGGCTCTATATATAAGCACAGAGCATATATCTTTTTACAGAAGTTTTTAGTTTGTGAACTTCTATCCAAAAGCAAGGTCTTCAGAAAAACTTCTGTAAAAAAAATAATATGCAAATTGCATTTGAATGAGGCCCTCAGAATGTCCACTGCACTATATATATATATATATATATATATATATATACTATTAATATCCTATTTTACATTCAGAACAATTTTATGCCTTATTAAGATCTATATATAAGATAATAATCACAACAGTCATAAACTTTATAAGTGTTTAAAGATACAAAGATGTATTCTTTTTTTTCATTATTAAACTAAACTTTGTAAGTAGTTTTTGGTAATTGGTTAATTCAGGGGAGTAATTGGCGGATCCCCAGTTCCATCACTACATATAGGGACAGCTTGGTGATCGGTAGACACTTGATTAGTTGTACACAGGAGTAAGTGGTGGGCTCCGCTACCACCAAAAAGAGTAGGCACACTACCATTGTATCAGCACTAGCACTTTATATTATTTTTGGAAATATATTCGTTACAATCAGGGGATAAAAAAGTTTATATGAAGAAATAAAGAATTTATATTGAATATTATAATTGAATTATGGAAAGGCACAAATCAATCTATTAATTAACTATGGTATGTTAAAAGTGATATAATAATTACTAACTGCAGGGACTGTTTGTATTTTATTTGCCGTTGTTATATTTTTATATGTATTAATAAACTTAATTTTTATCTAATTTTGAAAGTGTGTTGGATTGGATTGATATAGCCACATTAGAACACTATAGCCAATCCAGTTGGGAGAGCCCATTACAAATAAGTGTATTTTTCTCTTTTTTTGGTTTAAAGAGTACAGTACATGTCTAATATTGTCCCCTGCCTGTCTATAGGATATAAATCTGACTTTTATGTATAAGGCGGAGAAGGAAGCTTGTGACATGAGTTTTCCAAGTATTTTGGTGTCTCTGTTTAATAGTGAGATAGATCTATAGTTCTTGACCTCATTGGGGGCATGCTTTTTTAAAATGATTCTGTTCCTTTTATCCCATTCCCAGTCTGCACTTCTCCATGGAGTTAGAAACACTCAATCAGTCTGATTCCATTCACGGACTACAGTAATACTCATTAAGGCAGTAAACATAATACAATTAAATGCTCCGTACAAGGACATTTTTTTATCTTCATACCCATTCTTCATTTTCTAATGTCTAAGACCTCCTATGGCTAACAATATGAAGTATGGTAAGCCAATTCTTAGTGTTTTGATTACTAAACTTTTCTAATTGCCATGAAATCATATTTATCTGTAAATATAAAAAAGGAATCATGTAAACCATAAAACAAACCCATAATTATTTTCAGTTGGATTTCTTGGAACATGATTTATAATATAATCAGATGCATTGTTTGCATCCGAGAACGTCTTTACGTCAGATTTGTATGTATCTCACATCTCTCATATTATTATTAACAACAATACTATAATGGATTATATGTAGTAATAGTAGTAATAATAATAATTTGGAGAAACTATTGTGCTCTTTCTTTTAATTTAAACAAACAGAACATAAAAACTAACTCGTACAGAAAGCTGTAAGTTGGGTCGTCTGTAACCCAGGGACCTTCTGTACTGCACTGCACCATCATACAGAGTAGTCAAAATCAAGTAGAGGTGCTCTTTTTACTATTTTTATAATTATTAATAAACTAGCGAATTGCCCGTCAAAAAATGACGGCAATCAAATTGTAAGGTAGCTAATGCTGTTTGGTGTGTAATACTAAAATATATAATAGATGAATAAATGAATATACTTTACCTATTTTGAAGCATTGTGTTGAAGAGCTGTCAGTCTGTTTTCATGTTGCTGCAGCATTAGTGGTGTGGAGCTGCTGTGTAAGCGTGATGAATGTGTGCAGTGTAATACTGTGCGTGCGCGAGACGAAACCGTTAGCGTAGTGGTGTACTTCCGCATTGGCGTAAAATGGCGGGTTATCTGTGTTATGCGTCTTATCCGCCGGTGCTTCGTGGTGTTTTTCGAGTTTCGTGTGTTGTTTTGCGAGTGTGTTGTGGTGTTTTACGTGTTGAGAGTGCTGTAGCCTCGTTCCGTTTTTTTCGTCAGCCATTTTCTCTGTCGCTTAGCGATTTCATTAGTGTGTAAAGTGTTTTATTTTTATTTAAATGAATGTGTAACTTGTTTTTTTGAGGTGCTGGATGGTTCCTCTTTCTGTAGGTAAGTTTTTTATGTGTGTGATGTGTGTATTTATTGTGTTTGAAATGTTTGTATGTCGGCGTGTTGTGTCCGATGTTTGCGAGGTCGTAATGTATGGTAACGTGTCTCGTGTGGTGTTTGCGTGTGTAGCCTCGTTTTCGTTTTGTTCGGCGGCCATTTTTTCTCTCGCTTAACAAATTTTTTATTGTCCAAACTCTTTTATTTTGATTGAAATGAAGGTGTAAGTTGCATTTTTGAGGTCCTGGATGCTTCCTGTTGCTGTAGGTAAGCTTTTTATGTATGTGCTGTGTGTATGTATTGTGTTTTTAATTTTGTAATGTTCGCGAGTTGCGTCCGAGTGTTGCGAGGCCGTAATGTGTGTGAACGTGTGTGGTATGTTGTTTGTGAGTGTCGTAATGTGTGTGTCGTGTTATTTGCGTTGCGACGTGAAGTTTGCGAGGGTCGCAGTTGCTGGCATGGAGCGCCTTCGGCGCTCCATGCCAGCAACTGAGGCTGTCGTCTAGCAACAACTCGCATGCTCACAACTATATATGTGATACTGACAACGGGCCTCATTCAATTGTGATGCGGCCAATTGAATAGGGCTCTATATAAGCACATAGCATATTTTTTTTACTGAAGTTTTTAGTTACTGAACTTCTATCCAAAAGCAAGGTCTTCACTAACTAAACACTTCTGTAAAAAAAATATGCTATGTGCTTATATAGAGGCCTATTCAATTGGCTAAATCGCATTTGAATGAGGCCCAAAGAACGTGAGGTCAGGGGTTCACCATACACTTGTCTCTCTCTGTGTCCCTCCTGTCTCTCTCTCTCTGTGTACCTCCTGTCTCTTTCTCTCTCTGTGTACCTCCTGTCTCTCTCTCTCTGTGTCCCTCCTGTCTCTCTCTCTGTGTCCCTCCTGTCTCTCTCTCTGTGTCCCTCATGTCTCTCTCTCTGTGTCCCTCATGTCTCTCTCTCTCTGTGTCCCTCATGTCTCTCTCTCTCTGTGTCCCTCATGTCTCTCTCTCTCTCTGTGTTCCTCATGTCTCTCTCTCTCTCTGTGTCCCTCATGTCTCTCTCTCTCTCTCTGTGTCCCTCCTGTCTCTCTCTCTCTCTCTGTGTCCCTCCTGTCTCTCTCTCTCTCTGTGTCCCTCCTGTCTCTCTCTCTCTCTCTCTGTGTCCCTCCAGTCTCTCTCTGTCTGTGTCCCTCCAGTCTCTCTCTGTGTCCCTCCAGTCTCTCTCTGTCTCCCTCCAGTCTCTCTCTGTCTCCCTCCAGTCTCTCTCTGTCTGTGTCCCTCCAGTCTCTCTCTGTGTCCCTCCAGTCTCTCTCTGTCTGTGTCCCTCCAGTCTCTCTCTGTCTGTGTCCCTCCAGTCTCTCTCTGTCTGTGTCCCTGCTGTCTCTCTCTGTCTGTGTCCCTCCTGCCTCTCTCTGTCTGTGTCCCTGCTGTCTCTCTCTGTCTGTGTCCCTGCTGTCTCTCTCTGTCTGTGTCCCTGCTGTCTCTCTCTGTCTGTGTCCCTGCTGTCTCTCTCTGTCTGTGTCCCTGCAGTCTGTCTCTGTCTGTGTCCCTCCTGTCTCTGTCCCTCCTGTCTGTGTCCCTCCTGTCTCTCTGTCTGTGTCCCTGCTGTCTCTCTCTGTCTGTGTCCCTGCTGTCTCTCTCTGTCTGTGTCCCTGCTGTCTCTCTCTGTCTGTGTCCCTGCAGTCTGTCTCTGTCTGTGTCCCTCCTGTCTCTGTCCCTCCTGTCTGTGTCCCTCCTGTCTCTCTGTCTGTGTCCCTGCTGTCTCTCTCTGTCTGTGTCCCTGCTGTCTCTCTCTGTCTGTGTCCCTGCTGTCTCTCTCTGTCTGTGTCCCTGCTGTCTCTCTCTGTCTGTGTCCCTCCTGTCTCTCTCTGTCTGTGTCCCTCCTGTCTCTCTCTGTCGGTGTCCCTCCTGTCTCTCTCTGTCGGTGTCCCTCCTGTCTCTCTCTGTCGGTGTCCCTCCTGTCTCTCTCTGTGTCCCTCCTGTCTCTCTCTCTCTCTCTCTGTGTCCCTCCAGTCTCTCTCTGTCTGTGTCCCTCCAGTCTCTCTCTGTGTCCCTCCAGTCTCTCTCTGTCTCCCTCCAGTCTCTCTCTGTCTGTGTCCCTCCAGTCTCTCTCTGTGTCCCTCCAGTCTCTCTCTGTCTGTGTCCCTCCAGTCTCTCTCTGTCTGTGTCCCTCCAGTCTCTCTCTGTCTGTGTCCCTGCTGTCTCTCTCTGTCTGTGTCCCTGCTGTCTCTCTCTGTCTGTGTCCCTCCTGTCTCTCTCTGTCTGTGTCCCTGCTGTCTCTCTCTGTCTGTGTCCCTCCTGCCTCTCTCTGTCTGTGTCCCTGCTGTCTCTCTCTGTCTGTGTCCCTGCTGTCTCTCTCTGTCTGTGTCCCTGCTGTCTCTCTCTGTCTGTGTCCCTGCTGTCTGTCTCTGTCTGTGTCCCTCCTGTCTCTGTCCCTCCTGTCTGTGTCCCTCCTGTCTCTCTGTCTGTGTCCCTGCTGTCTCTCTCTGTCTGTGTCCCTGCTGTCTCTCTCTGTCTGTGTCCCTGCTGTCTCTCTCTGTCTGTGTCCCTCCTGTCTCTCTCTGTCTGTGTCCCTCCTGTCTCTCTCTGTCTGTGTCCCTCCTGTCTCTCTCTGTCGGTGTCCCTCCTGTCTCTCTCTGTCGGTGTCCCTCCTGTCTCTCTCTGTCGGTGTCCCTCCTGTCTCTCTGTCTGTGTCCCTGCTGTCTCTCTCTGTCTGTGTCCCTGCTGTCTCTCTCTGTCTGTGTCCCTGCTGTCTCTCTCTGTCTGTGTCCCTCCTGTCTCTCTCTGTCTGTGTCCCTGCTGTCTCTCTCTGTCTGTGTCCCTCCTGCCTCTCTCTGTCTGTGTCCCTGCTGTCTCTCTCTGTCTGTGTCCCTGCTGTCTCTCTCTGTCTGTGTCCCTCCTGTCTCTCTCTGTCTGTGTCCCTGCTGTCTCTCTCTGTCTGTGTCCCTCCTGTCTCTCTCTGTCTGTGTCCCTCCTGTCTGTGTCCCTCCTGTCTCTCTGTCTATGTCCCTGCTGTCTCTCTGTCCCTCTTGTCTCTCTTTCCCTCCAGGCTGTCTCTCTCACCTCAGTCCCCAGCATGTCTGCCGGTCCCTCCCCAGGGAGGAGTTGAGAGCATCTGGGGGGAGATGTTGAGAGCAGCCGGGGGAGGAGTTAAGCACAACAGGGAGGAGTTAAGATGGACAGGGGAGGAGTTAATAGTGGCGGGGGAGGAGTTAAGAGCGGCGAGCGTGCAGGAGGAGTGGTGAGTTGTGCGAGCCCGCAAGCGTGAGTAACGGCTCGAGCGGGCTCGTATGCTCACAACTATATATGTGATTGGGCTGTTTTTGCTTTACTTGGTTTAAGACTAATCTGCAGTTCAGCTGCAACAACTAGAATATTGGGTTTACTGGCACAAGTTCTCAGGTCCTGAAGGGTCTGTAAATTAAAGGTTTATATGCACCCTTCATTGCATTAATACATTTAATGTTTTCATTTGGGGTTAGTATATCGGTCCTTTCCCTCTTCACCATCACAAAATCTGATAGCTGCAGTTCCGCCTCCGTCCGACAGATGGCGCTGCCGATTTTAGCATATATGGCTCGGCGACAGAAGAGTCCTTGAGCTATGAAAGGCGCGCCTGAGGCCCTGGGGGACCGAGTGCCCGCACCAAACATAGCGATGGCCTCGCTGACGACTCAGCACCTTCGAGTTGCGCCAATCCTTCCCTGGAACTTGATGGCGCCTAAACACTCACATCGCCCTCTGGCGGATGGCACCTGTATCTGCAGCTGTCAGTGCTGCAGAAGAAATGTGCAGGCAAAGAGGGATAGACCCAGTATATCTGTAGAAAGCAAAGGGGGATTTTTTTTGTTTGTTTTTGCAGCAAGCAGAGTACATTGTCAGGTCCTTTCAGAACCTGCGGACACAAGTGCTTTGCATTTTGCAGTATGAGAGGACAACTGGAAGAATAACTGGGTTATCACATATATAGTTGTGAGCGTACGAGTTGTTGCTAACGCTGCGGGCTCGCGTAGCGAGCCCGCGGCCCTCGCAAAGCGAAGCGAGGGCCTCAGTTGCTGGCATGGAGCGCCGTAGGCGCTCCATGCCAGCACCTGAGGACCTCGCAAAGCGAGGGCCGCAGTTGCTGGCATGGAGCGCCGAAGGCGCTCCATGCCAGCAACTGCGACCCTCGCAAACTTCACGTCGCAACCCAAACAGTACGACACACACGCAAAGCGAAGCGAGGGCCTCAGTTGCTGGCATGGAGCGCCGTAGGCGCTCCATGCCAGCAACTGCGACCCTCGCAAACTTCACGTCGCAACCCAAACAGTACGACACACACATTACGACACTCGCAAACAACATACGACACACGTTCAGACACATTACGGCCTTGCAACACTCGGACGCAACTCGCGAACATTACAAAATGTAAAACACAATACATACACACAGCACATACATAAAAAACTTACCTACACCAAGAGGGAGCACCCATCACCTCAAAAATACAACTTACACCTTACACCTCGATTTTACTCGAAATAAAACAGTTTAGAGACTAAAAAAAATCAAAGCGAGAGAAAAAATGGCCGCCGAACAAAACGAAAACGAGGCTACAGCACTCTAAACTCGCAAAACACCACAAGAAACTCGCAAAACACCACAAAACACCTACGGATATTCCGATACAGACGTATACCACACATTACTCGCCATTTTACGCCAATGCGGAAGTACACGACTACGCTAACGGTTTGGGCTCGCGCACGCACAGTGTTACATTGCACACATTCAGCACGCTTACACAGCAGCTCCACACCACTAATGCTGCAGCAACATCAAAACACATTCACAGCTCTTCCACACAATGCTTTAAAATAGGTAAAGTATATTCATTTATTAATGTATTATATATTTCATTATTACACACTAAACAGCATTAGCTACCTTACAATTTCATTGCCGTCATTTTTTGACGGGCAATTCGCTAGTATAAAATATTTATATAACGGTGAAATATGCTTCAATTTTAAAAATTGAAAAAAAATTGCATTTGGTTTTCATTGCACTGTTTGCTGTAGAGCAGTATTTATATATTAATTTCCATTTAATCTATGACTACCATAAAATGCCATAAATCATACTGGATTGTGGGTAGATTATTGATAGATAAGATGATTTTAACTGAAATCACTTTTGTACTGAACTATATTTTGTATCTTCTTTACATATGTATATCCCGGTGTCCACAGGATAGAGTTTCAGAGTTTTTTATAATGTTATGTCAATTTGTATTATACCTCCCCCTGCTTGATGGCGGATTATAAATCCTTCTGTTCTTTTGTTTATCTTCCAACTATATACGGTATAATGTAATAAGAAAAAAATATTTCTAAATATATTTATTTTGTTTTTGAGCTCACAATATGTTACTTTCTTTAATCCAATAGTCATTTTAATATGGCCCCTTAACTAATGCTAGCCATGGGGGTCTCTGTGTAACCACATTGCAACTAAGTTTAACCCCTAAAGTATGACTGTGCGGGTCCTCATTTACCCCATGATGTAACTACATAAACTCCTATACAATTGGAGTCCTTATAGGTATCCCTATGAATACTACAGGATTCATATTGGTCCCACATAGCCCCCAGCACTAATGTACAATAAAAAAAAATGAGTTAAACCTGTAGGGGGGATATACATTACCTGGTCTTCAGCCCTGGATAAGGCACTTCCATGTTGCTAGACGAATACATCCACTTCTCGATTGAGGTCATGGTTCTTCTCTTTGGTCTAGTTGGGATCCCATGGGGCCTTGATTTGCCCCAAGGGCCCAGTGGGGATCCCTGAGGAACATGATGGGGCACCATAGTCCTAGTGGGGATTTCTGGGGGTCTACCTGGGCCCCCAGGCCTAGCTGGAAGTCTCCTTGAGCCTTGACACCACTGCCTAAAGGGGTCCTGGTGCATTGCCTGCACCTGCCTTAGGTCCACTTCTTGATGACAGACATAAGCATCTTGAACTAAATAGATTTATTTTAATGAGAAGCATAATTCTAAATTCCATGCCTGTGTAGTCTGCAGTTTAAACTTTTATGAAACCCTGGAGAATTTGGAGCAGATTTACTAAATATTGCGAGGTCTAAGATTTGTTTGCTGTGCTTCATTGTGCTCGATTTCCTATGGGAAAAATTGACAGTGCAGTCCATCACTTCCATCCACAGTCCATATGGTAATCACTTGGCAAACCTCCCCTCTATATGTTGCAGACCTCATGAACTCTAGAAACAAACTGCAAAACAGTATTTTATTTGTGGAATTCCTTCTGGAATGTATAATGCAATTTTGCTAACATGCTACACATGAGTAACTTTCTTTAACCTATTTATTGTAAGGACATCGTTACACTGTGGATGATTTACATTTGTATTTGTGCATTAAATTGTTTTTTTTGCTAGAACAGAAAACACCCCACCTAGTTATTTACAATTCTTGTCGTGTCTGATATCAAGGGAGAATACAGTGCATGAGATTGAATCTTAAATAACACTTAGAGCAGAAAGCAATATGTCCTGCTATTCCTCGCAGACTATTTTAACCAGATTTTCGGAGCCTCTGTGTGCTTCAACTTTTTTCTTTTAGAGCAATTTCTTTTAACTGAATTTTGCTGGCCTAATATTTTTTATTGTAGGACATAGAAAAAAAGCAAGATCTGAAAAATATGTTTATCTGCAACATCATATAAAGTGTTGGAAGACCCGTGGGTAAAAAGTGTTTTCTTTTTTTATAATTGCTGTTGAATTGTTGCACTTCCCTCTGGAATAACTGGCTGCAGCTGACACTACCAAATCAGATCTCTAATAGGACGGTCCTGGCAGTGCTGCAAAGCTGCTTTTCCAGTGAGTGAGTGTAATCTTTAAACACTATATTTTCATGCAAACATTACTAATAGTGTTTAAAACCTTTTTTTATATACCGTATGTTAGATAAATATATGAGTTTCATGTCACTTTAACACCCTACTTCATTTTTACTACTGATCTTCGCAACAATTTAAAGGGATAATAAATTAGTTTTTATTTGTTGCATCTGAAACAGGATATTTTATAATGTGCCACTGTGTTTTAAATGCATAAACAAAGAGTTGTGTTCCATGTCCATTTGATATGGTCAGTGTCCCTGTAGAGTGTTACATAGCGTTTGTTGTTTTAATATCTATCTATCTATCTATAAATTATTATATACTAGCGAATTGCCCGTCAAAAAATGACGGCAATGAAATTGTAAGGTAGCTAATGTTGTTTGGTGTGTAATAGTAAAGATATAATACATTAATAAATGAATATACTTTACCTATTTGGAAGCATTGTGTTGAAGAGATGTGAATGTGTTTTGACATTGCTGCAGCATTAGTGTTGTGGAGCTGCTCTCTAAGGGCCTCATTCTATTATCGGCCGCAGCCGTTGCGGGGCCGCAAGGACCGGCCGCAAGCTATTCTGCTATTCTATTCCCTTACGGCCGGGGATTCCGGCAGGCTTGCGGCCGGTGCCTTGCTATCTCTTGCGGCCGCTCGCGCCGGAGGAAAGCCTTTGATCTAAAACGGCCGCAAGAGATTTGCAATTCAATTGCTCCGGGAAACCTCTCTGCAAGGCTAAAAACGAGCCGCAGCTTACTTGCAGGAAAGAGGTCTCGCTAGCACCAATTAAGCACATAAAATAGCTTAAATAAAGCCATCCTGCACTTTGAGAAGACTATAAAGGGATTTTAGGTGTTAGAAAAAATAGCACATAATTATCCTGTACTCAAATCCGTAAAATATTTTATTTTTAATATCCGTAAAATATCCATGTGAAAAGTCCAGAGTGCTTGGAGCACCTCAGACACGCCCACGCCGCAGCCGGAAAATAAACAGTTAATTTGAACTCGGGTTTGGGCAGATGTGCAAGCTTGAGAGTGGGTTTCTTTTAAGCTGTACAGTGCAGGCTTGAATTTATATTTGAGTTTTTATATTTCACAGATTACGGCCGGTTCCAAGATATGCGGCCGGCCGTAAGATGAGATCCTTGCGGGCCGTATAATAGAATCGCGAGTTAACTGAACCCCCGCAAGGAATCGCAGCCTTACGGCCGATTTACGGCCGATAATAGAATGAGGCCCTAAGCGTGGTGAATGTGTGCAGTGTAATACTGTGCGTGCGCGAGTCGAAACCGTGCGCGTAGTGTCGTACTTTCGCATTTGCGTTAAATGGCGGTTTATGTGTGTTGTGCGTCTTTGCGTATTGTCCGTTGTTGGTTTGTAGTGGTTTTCGAGTTTCGTGTGGTGTTTTGCGAGTGTGGTGTGGTGTTTTACGTCTGGAGAATGCTGTAGCCTCGTTTTCGTTTTGTCCGTCGGCCATTAGCGATTTTATTAGTATCTAAAGTGTTTTATTTTTATTTAAATGAATGTGTAACTTGTTTTTTTGAGGTGCTGGATGGTTCCTCTTGCTGTAGGTAAGCTTTTTATGTGTGTGTTGTGTGTATTTATTGTGTTTTAAATGTTTGTATGTCGGCGTGTTGCTTCCGATGTTTGCGTGGTCGTAATGTGTGGTAACGTGTTTCGTATGTTGTTTGCGTTCCTCGTAAAATTTAGTGAGTGTTGTAATTTGTGTGTTGTGTTTTTTGAGTAGCGACGTGAAGTTTGCAAGGGTTTGAGGCCCTTGCCCAGTGATCTCGCCAGCAACTGAGGCCCTCGCTTCGCGAGGGGCCTCAGTTGCTGGCATGGAGCGCCGAGCTAGCTACGCGAGCCCGCAAGCGTGAGCAACAACCCGTACGCTCAAAACTATATATGTGATTATTATATTACAAGGGGGGCTGTGTGATTCCTCCATTACACTCTTACAGTTTGTGGAGCCTTACCTCCAAATGTGGTAGAATAGCATGAAGATTGCTAGTTTGAAAAAACACAATTTGAACAACCTGCAAGATGTGTTTTTTTTTTTTTTTTTTTTTTCGTTACTTTTTTTGGCAGTTATCACTGTTTAACACCTATAATGTGCTTTTTTTCCCCCATTCCTTTTGGGGAATAAATTGGCTTTTTGGTCTTTAGGGAGGGATTTTTTTATTTCTTTATTATTTTTTCTGTATCCATGCATGTTGTGTTCTTTCTGTGTGTTGCATGCAAATGACTTGCCCTGATGCTTCATGTTAGTGCTTTGCCTAATAGCAACATAACAAAATAAAATCAACAATAATAACAGCTTAACTCTGAAAGATTTGTGTTAAATTTCTCACTCAAGTCTTTTCATACAAATATCAATCTTTAAGGTGGATATGTCAAGTACTCCAATGCTGTGTTAACCCTTACAGCTGAAGGTTACTACATCAGTCCCACTACATTTGTAACTGAACTATGCAATGGTAATATATATTTGTTTTTAGACACACAAAGTTCATGGAAAGTTTCAAGATTTTACAAAATGTTTAATATACCTATACATTTATTAACTTGTATGTACTTTATTTTATACATGCTTATAAGCTCTTCCTCTACTTACTAAAATCATACAAAATTGCTGCCTGGGTCTCCCATCTGCAGCTCATGAAGACACGGCAAACATACTGAGACGTGTGTGTGTACTAAGGCATTGCTGTGGACATGTTACCTGAGGCTATTGTGAAAACCCAACTCTTCCAAATTTGCTAAACCTTAACTCTGCCTTTTACTACTTGCAATGCTGATATTCAGCATCCCCTGTTTCAACACCTGGGTTATGGGGCCTGTAAGTATAGCCACGGGGGGCCTTGTGAACCCTCATGACTCCTAACATTAACCCCATACCATAAAGATTGCTATTGACCCCCATGGTATGGTAACCTGTAGCCATGAGGTCCCTATGGGCTCCCATGGCACCTAACATTAACACGTATACCATGGGGTGCCCTACGAACCTCCATGGTATACTATCCTAAAAATAGGAACCCATGGTACCTAAACCTCACCCCCTATTCCCCCATCTCTGTTCAAAATGACCTCCATAGTCCCTACTAGCACTACTGCCAATTAAATAATTTAGAAAATTAAATAAAATTAAAAGCTAAATTTACAAAAAAATAAAAATAAATTAAGCCTAGTGGGTGCGCGGGCGAGATTTCACTTACCCTCTTCTAACGGTGATCAGTGATGCTTTTGTCCTCAATCTTTACTCGACAAATGGGTACATCCATGTTGCTTGTGACAGGGGGCCGTCTTCTATCTTGCTTGAAGTTACAACACCTCATCTTTAGCCCACGGAAAGCGCATTCACCAAAAAAACGAACAGAGCTCCTCCTCTGACGAGCTGCACCACCAACTAACTGCTTTCTTACCATGCTGTCTTCTGATATACTATGTTTCTGATTGGATCAAATACGTGCCATCTTATTTCTGTCAATCAGAATTGTGTATTTGTAAATGGCTACCACCTCAAAATGAATTCCTATTGGTTAGCTTTTAGCCAATCAGAGTGCTCTATTTGTCTCTATTTTGATTGGTTGAAATTACATCCAATTAGAATAAGATTTCATAGTAATGTGAAGCTTCTGTGATTGGCTTTTTAATACTCAATTCTGATTGGCTGAAATATGATGGACACATATTCAAGGGTCTGATCAGAAAGCCTCAAGTCAAACGGGAGCTCCATTAGTTTTTTTTTTTTTGTATAGAGCAGCATATCATTTTTTTCTTTAGGTGAAGGTGCTTTTTGTGAACCAAAAATGAGGAGCAAGATAAAAGGGGA
Source organism: Discoglossus pictus (assembly GCA_027410445.1). Classification (NCBI taxonomy): domain Eukaryota; kingdom Metazoa; phylum Chordata; class Amphibia; order Anura; family Alytidae; genus Discoglossus; species Discoglossus pictus. The sequence goes on from CM050163.1 coordinate 324,257,850, forward strand.
ATGACTTTTACCAGCAACATGGATGAATCTTGTTCCATTTCCATTTAAGACCTGCTTGCAGAAAATGGTGATATTTCTACTGATGTTGATAACTGCTGTAATACTCTGCAAGTGTAAAGGGAAAAAAAACATCACATAGTGTTCATATAAATCCATAATATAGATAGACATATAGAAATATGTAGATATGCTATACTCTGCGAGGATCGATTTTACAATGTTCTGCGCTATATCATGGCTACTTTGAAATGGTCATTTGTAAAAATACGCATTGTTCTCTATCACAAAACAAATTAATATTGTTGAACCTGATGATTTTCAAAATTAGTTTTATTTGAAGTGATTCAGTTTATGATAACTGTCCTTCACAATTTTCTAGAAAATGGCACTTATTTACTCTCAGAAAAAAATCCTTAATTTTATTAAATAATCTATGTAGCACAGACACACCAGTGTTTCCCAATGGATCATATTGAGCTCTCCTCTAAATCTCTCCTTTCTTGCTCTAAGAAATAAATCATATTAGTTTAACATGACCTTCCTTACATAAAACAATGTCAATAAATATTCCTATTATCCAAACTGAATTCCTGAATCATACCTCTTAGTAACTGATCTAGAAATGTCTCTGCTATTGATCTGCATTTCTAGTTGCCATCTAGGGACCAGTTAACTAAATATTTCTGCTATTCCCGTTGAACTAAGCTTAAAGGGCTGATATTTTCAAGACTAGAATTGTGTCCTGGTATTCGCATAAGAAGATATTACAGCAGTGGGTACATTGTGCATATTACAATGAGAGCGAACTTAGTCACACATGGTATTTTCTACGTCACACCACTTACTAACTGAGCAAATAAACACACAATATGAATGACATATTGTTCTGTTGCAATGAGCCCACTTATAGTATTCTCTTATGAAGAATATGACTTTATAATTGGCAATATGTTTTTAAAAAGTATAAAATAATTCTTTCCATTTTACAAATTATATTCAGTTTTGCTTTAAAAGAGGCACATATTTCCTTTTGTTCCTACTAGAAATGTGCGTAGCCTTTCATTCAGATAACATCTTTGTTCAGTTTATTTTACAATACCATTGAATAGAAGAATAAGTCCCTGTAGCATAGGTCTTCCACACAGGTCTCAAGAAACTTAGCAGTGCAAGATAGAGCCTCACAATCAGAAATCGTTTTATGTTAATGGCTTGTCTAGCTGTTGATGTTAACTTGTTATGCACCTGCCAAACACATACCTCCCAAGTGTCCCATTTTAGTCATAATTTCCACCGTAAATCCTGCTAACCTATATTGCAGTTGAAGGTCAGAGTGACAGCAATTTAAATTATGCCACTGCAGTTGAACTCTTAGTTCATCTATTTTGTAAATTGGTTTATTTAGGAATGGGGACCATTAACCTTAAACTGAAACATTTAGTGAGGGACTCAGAGGTATTACTTCTACTGTGTACCCTGCAAGCTTATTTGTAAGTGTAGATGTAACTGGGTGATCAAGGCAAAGGAGGAAAGAACAAAATGGAAACAGGAAATGGGAATGGGGGGAGCTATAGGAAGGAATGAAGAAAAACAGAGAGGAGAGATATGGGGAAGGTGGGGAGAGAATGCAATCAGGGAGTTAAAAAGCATTGGAGATTTATGTAAAGGGGAAGGAAAAACTAGAGGTAGAGAATAGAGAAGGTGGGAGGTTTATGGGAAAAGAGGAACGGAACAATCTAAGAAAATAAGTATTACAAAATCTGGAGTAGAGTTATTATACATAGATTAGACTAGGTATTGAAACAATGGGAACAAAAATCTGGGGATTGAGAAGTTGAAGTGACGGGGAGTGATGTATGGGGAATATGAGAGGGGTAGATATGCTAAAATCAGTGGAGAGAGCTTTGAGAAAAGTAATGGAAAACAAGGAGAGAGATACTGTATCTAGTATATTGTAACCAGTTGAAATACCAGTCTTGTTGAAATCTGATTATTAAATTGAGCTTAATGTGAGTTGCAATCCAGTAAACATTACCTGTTGTCATTTTAATTACTTTTGCTATTCTTATACTTCTGCATATGATGTTGCTAAGGCCACACCCCAGACACACCCTCTATAGTATTTTGAAATGTTGGGATTTTGACATTTTCCAAAACTACAGTGGTCCTTTAACATAGGGTCAGACACCTTGTCAGAATTAGATGAGTTGGTAAGCAATTGAGGCTCACAATTAACTGTTTGTGAGTATGTTAAGTTTAGTTTATGGCAAGGATCTGGTGAGCTATTGTTGCCATCAGACATTTGTACAAATGCCCCAAATGTATGTGAAATTAGCAACAAGGTGAGAAGGTGGTGAATCCTTGTGGAAATCGCTGTAAAACTGGTGAATTCTAAAGGAGATATTTGGGGGTTTTGTTAATATATTTGGAACGCAAAGGAAGGGGTTACATACAACTGTTTCTGGAAAGCCACAGAGTTTGGTAGAGAGCATATCTAAACCAACTGCATCATGCAGACGAGCTATCAATAATATTGAAGGGCCCCGTAGACCACCCCAGGGGGGTTGGGAGGAGGGGCCACTTGACTGGGCAGACCCTGGTATGGGTAGGAGGTGGCTAGCTGGGGGAGGGGAGTCAGTTGTAGGAGTTTGGCGCCATTACTACCATTATGCCCCCAGCTAGCCATGTGTAAAGATACCCACCCCTAAAGTGTTGTTGTTTAAAGTTATGTATATATTGCAAAAAAAAATAATAATAATAAATAATTAAAAAAAATTAATACAAATTTAAAATAAGGATTAATAATGGGTAATTGGAGGTATTATCTTGTATATTGTCTTAAAGCACTTGTTGGTTATTATTGAATGTATATTATATAATGTCAAATTAGGTTTATGTGGTTGTCGCAGCGGCGGGTGAGTCGCCGGGATAGTGGTAAAATGGGTGAGATCCTACCCTACGGTGGTACGGATGTTCCAACGCGGTAGGCCCTGGACGAGGGTTCAGAGCGTAGGGCGTACTGTCTCTGGCCAGACTCCTCCACTCATGTGGTTATGTTAAGTATTGTTATGGTTATTACATCAGTTTGGGTTTACCAATAAACGCTGTGGCCAGTTATCCTCCCAAGAAGTTGTCTGTGTCTAATCATTATATTTTAATAGGTGATTGTGTATAAACCCTTATGTGCACATACCAACTGGGCCTTGTTAAGGTCACAAGGATAAAGTTCTGGAGTAGCACCGATAAGGGTTGGTTTAAAAATAAATACCCCAAACTTAGAAATAAATGAACTAGACATATGCAAAGACATTCACTCACTACCACCTTCGTATACCCCCTTCCTTGTTTGCACCCTCTTCCTGCCAGAGACCACCACAATGGTCATATTTACTTTTATATAGGGATCTGAATGAGGCACCACCAATAAAAAATAACACATTTGTCAAGATGCCAACCTCACTCAGAAGTCTCATGATTATTATTGTTGCATCGGCAGAGCCATCTGAGCTTGGTAAATATAAGTGGGATATCTTCAATTTGTTTAGCTCCTGTAGTGCAACATGACTTTTTTCATTCTGTTTGATTTTCTGCATTTTATTTGATGGAACAATTTTGCTCTTGACAACAATGAACACGGTACATTAAAGTATTGTAAAATAAAAAAATCCTGCTTTTTTTCCATGATGCTTGGAAAGATCTGTACTTAATATATAAATATAACTTAACAAAAAACTGTATCTGAAATATAAGTCACAACAAGCTTTAAACACATCATGAAATTATCACGAAATCTCAATAAAATATCTACTCTTAAGAAATTACACCATATTTTTAAATACAAAAAAGATTTGCATAAGGTACTTGAATTATGAAAATAGGAATGTATTATTGGTAATAATGTCATCAGTTTCAGGGAGCACATATCTAAAAAGATATGCTTATAAACTGCTTTAGCTTTAACACCATCTAATAGACCTGCTACAATCTGTCTATCATAATAATGTTATGCATCAGTAGCGCATATTTTCAGGTTTTTCCTCTTTCTTATTATGTGGCAAAAATCTGAAAAAAAGTACCATGTAAATGCTTTGCAGCTTAAAAGACATAGTAGTGTTAAAACACACCTGGATATTTTACATGTATAAGTTTTATTTAATGTAAGGATTACTTTATTTGTAATGTGGTTATTACTCATTTTGTATTTTGTCTCTGCTCACTTGAGATGGTTGCCGTGTTAGCCTCCTCCCATCTTCAGACTGTGTTACTGTGTAAGATGGGGGATCAGCAAGCTGTGAAACTCCATTTTGTAGCATACAATGCAGAATCTAGCTATTCATTAATTTGTGAACCAACACCGAGCCGCAGGCAGTAATATTTGCATTAAAAACTGCAATGTGGAGTTTCACAGCTTGTTGCCTGCCAACATCACCCCGTGACACAATCTAGGGGACTGGAGGAGGTAGCGAGGTCAACATGGCAAGACCACACAGTCGGGAAATTAAAATAATAGTATAGTTTTTTGTTTACTGTGCAAACTATGGCAAAAGTGACGGCATCTTGACAACTCATTGTGTGACATTTAACAAACCTTATTATTTTCTGTGTTATCAGGTGAAGGAAAGAGGAACAATGCCATTTTTGTTAGTAATCTGTTAATTTAATAATCTTGCATCTAATTTTAGGCAATAGTTTCCGTAAAAGCCTCTCTATTTACTGTAACTATACTCTGAGTACAAAGCTGATGGAAATATCTGCTGTCAGGATACCATTACTGAGGTTAAAGGGCCATTATCTAATTCTTGTTTGCATGCTTCGGTGCAAAATACTGTACAGTGCAACATGAAAGTGCTTATTTTATTGAACTGTGCAATTTCTGCTGATGGAAGGAAACATGTCAGCTATAAGAAAAAGAGCCTCAAAATACTCTGTAGCGAGTATAGTGAGAATACACAAATACCTTGGTTACAAAGGAAACTGATTGTGCAAAGTAAATTTATGATCGCTATTGTCTTCAACCAATATTGTTTGTGTGGATTATTCTAATATTATCACAAATATCCCTCTTGTGAGTTGATCACGCCAATCTTCCAGAACGTCATCATGGACATTTTTGAAGGCTCCTTGGTCTACATACGTTTAGATATGCTCTCTAACAAAAACTGGGGCTTTCCAGAGAATGGTATATGTAATCGGAGATCACAAGACACTTTAATTGTACCCATATGAACTCCATTCAGCTAATTATGGGACTTCTGTAATTTGTACCACAGTTTATTCAGAGGTTTCACAGAAAATATGGTGAATTTGTACACCATTAAGACCTTTTTCATTTTTTTAATTTATTAATATTTTTGAAAATTATTTGGATTTCTTCTTGTTTTTAACATTATGACATTTGCGAGGATCGGTGATATAAATGCCAACTAAATCAATTTCAATTGCAGGTTGTAACCCAACAAAATGAAGAAAAGTGTAAGGAGTTGAATGTAAATCTAGACCTAGAGTTAAATTTCATCAGAACATATTAGATGACATACCGTAATTACATATTTTTGTAAGCTGAGTGAAAGTAAGCCCAGCTTTTTTTTACCGTAATTTTTCAGTACAAGACTTTGGTTTCAAGCTACAAAAGTGGAAAAAAACTTGCCCTATACTATTTACTGAAGAAATCCCCAGAAACAGGACTACTTTCATTTTACCATCCAAGTGTACCTATTCTAATATGTTTTTTTTTCCATACCCAGAAGCAGCAGTATCAAATGAAAAATTATTTTTGGCTTCCCATAAATCACTTCACAAATAAGGTGGAATAAATCTCAGTCCTCTGAATGTCTTCTCATTGATCTGTGTCATCGCTTAACTTTCAAATCTGTTTTTATCATTTGGCGTTTGCCCATATCACCTAAAACTAAAAAAATATTTATTTTCCAGAAAAAAGAAAATTAAATAAATAGATAGCGCAGAACCCAAAGGCCACAATGTAGACAAAAAACTACTTTGGCATTATATTGCCAGACATATCTGCCACAGAATAACTGCCACGAGACTCAGGCCTGGGGCGGCATTTTTAAAGGGCAGAATCCTTCCTGAAGATGCTGATGTAGTGCCATGGAGTAGTATGTGTGTGTGTGTACTGTATATATACATAACCACACATACATGTATAAACATATGAACCATACACTACATGTTGGGCTTATCAAAAATTATTTTTACTTTCTCCATGAAAATATATCCCTTAACGGTGTAGTCTGTCGGTTATGTATTTTTTCTTAAAAAAAGGAAAAAAATATGTATTCAAGTTAATATAAAATAAAGGCTAAACCTGTCCCTTTTTATTGTTGAATGTCTTTTCAGAAAACAAGCTTTTTTTTCTTTGTGTTTTTTTTTCTTTGTTTATTGGATGCAAATTGGTTCTATTCCTTTAAGGACTCATCACCATGACAACTATGACCTCTTACAATGTGTGTTGCCATGGTGATGTTAATGCAAGCAGTTTATTTATATTTGAGATTTAATTAAGACTGTCCCTAATTAATATTTTTAGTACTGAGCTTTTATTTTTTATTAACATTTTGCTGTGAGCTGGCAATACAAAGGGCTTCATAGGCACATCTGGTGAAACTTTACTTGTAAAGGTTGCTATAGCATCCTAGTGCTCTCCTTTTGTATGCTCTACATCACAGAGAAGTGACATTGGCCTGACCTCAGTGATCTCTTCTTGGCCATTTGTGTGCATATAAGATCAAAATACAATATTCAAAGGCACCGTGTAGGTTGTAGATAGGATGGCCAGGCATGTTCTTCACAAAGGGACTGCAGAGTAGCTTTGATTCACCAGCATTGACATTATGTATGATATCACAATTCAGAGATGTTAAGGTGTCCCCTTACTTTATGATTGTGTGAAATGTTTTATGTCTTATTTGTGGCTCCATGTTCTGATTATCCATAGCCTACAGTCAGAGGTGGAGCTAGTAAATGGTAGTAGATCGGTGCAAAAAATAAATAAATTGGAGGCCCAAGCCCCTAGCAATAAAATAAGTAAACATGCATTCTTGTACATATGGCAAGTCAACTACATATTGTGAGGTCCCTCCATGCATCCTCTACTTGTACCATGCTACAGAACAGTACATGCATTTAAAAAGTACATTAATGCTTACATTTGTTTTCCTGCCCAGATGAGCATACCATCTCATTACCACCATTTTAGAAAAGAACAGGATGTGAAACTTAAGGAATTGACTGCCGGAACACGGTGCAGTACAAGCAGGAGCCAATCAGCACAGTAGTTACAAGAGCCATCCCACAGAAGGTGCTGTCAATTTTCGGGCACAGTCATGTTTGATGTAAGGCAAATAACTATTCTCTCCTCCGGCGTGGCGCAACTCGGCAGCGCTGAGACGACATCGAGGCCATCGCTATGTTTGGCCCAGGGCCTCGGGCGCCTCTCATAGCTCAAGGCCTCTTCTGTCGGGGAAGGTGAAGAGGGAAAAGACCCCCACGCGCAATGGCATGTTCTGCAGCACTCCCCCCAAAAATTAATTAAACATATTATGTTCATCTCTTGCAGCCTGGGCCCATAGTTCTCACAGGGCCTGGTATAGTGGTACCTCCTGTACCCCCTGTGAGTATCAAGTATCAACTTTGAGGTTATAGCAGGAATCGTTTTAGCAAAAAAAAAAAAAAATTTAATCTATGAAGCAGTAGAAATAGTGACAAACTGAAATAGATATACAGTAAACTCCATGTTATGCGGCACATACGGGACTCCCTTTTGCCGAATAACTGTAATTTCTAGTTCATCGTGAGTCCCCGATTTTAAGGGTCTCTAAGACCCTTAAACCCCCCCCTCCCAAATCCTCAAAATGCCTATTTAAAAGGCATTAGCACATAAAACGGGCCCAAAAAAATAATTAGAAAAAAAGTTCGCTTTTTTTTTTTTTGCAGTCTCGAACTGCCGGATAGTGCCGGTTATGCCGTTTTTTAATGCGGAATTGATGTCGGTGGCGGTTGCTTGAGAGTGCCGGTTGGTTGGGTGCCGGATAACTGGGAGTTTACTGTGTATGGACAAAGTAATATAAGGAGGCACAACAACACAGGAATGCGTGGGCAGACACAGATTTGTGTGCACAGGAATTTAAATATATAATGTTTTGTAGATTTGTAAAACCAGAGACATATACTGTATAAGTTGCGTGAAACGGCTGTCTGGTTAAAATACAGGAATACCCTGTTTAACATTGGGGATAGGTTCCAGGCAATAGGAGTTTTAAGTGAAACCGCTCTAAACTGGGTCATTTTAACATAAGGTAGATAGAGATAGGGCAAACATAACACAAACTGCACCATTTTTAAAATATAATTTAGAGAAACCGCACACAATTATCTTAGGAACAACCATTTTCCACAATCTTTTTAATTATTATTATCATATTTATGCTTTTTTTGCTTATTCTTTTCTCAATAAAAACCTTTGTTGAAGATGGGGCTTTCTATTATTCTTAATTTTCTTAAGATGTAACTAGGAAACTAGAAACTAGTTATATATTTCATACTCACATTAGGTATAATGGAGGATAATTTTCATTATGGAACCTCATTTGGACTGTATTACACTCTCTCTTTCAAGGTTGTCTAGGAAATAAATAAGTTATGATGTAACTTACCACCGGTATTTGAAATCTTGCAGTCCTGGCTAGTGTATCAGTTTATCTAAATGTTCAGTTATTTCAGAATCATTAATTTTTTTTAAATACTTATTAAAGTGAGAAACGTGGTACTCTGAGTTCTTTCACAAAGACCATAACATCCTAGTCTTACACCTTCTAATTAGTACCAGTCTTATAGTACCCATACATTTCAGATGGGCACCATTATTCCTGCACAGTTGTGTGTTTTTGGTAGGCGTTGTCCATGCACAAGATGTTTTTGGCAGATAATACACATCCCTTAAGGGGTAGAGAAAACAGGCTTGGAAATAAGTAGGAACAAGTACTGTTATGTGTATCTTATTGACTGTCTGTGTCAATATTTCTGTTTTATTACAGAGATTGTAGAAAATTAAATTAGCAAAACCAGGTTATTTGATTATTCACTTGGCTTCTTAAGAACCCTAAATTTTAGTATTTCATTGTGCTTCATTAATATACATTTTAGCATCCTTACTGAATATGATTTTCATAATAATACAAATTCATTATATTGATCATGCATCCTAAAACTGTAATTTCTAATTAATGTGTGCAGCCATGAAGCAGTTAGTCCCAATTTGGTTTGTTAGCAGAAGTAATGCACTTGCATAGTTCTAGTTTAAACCAGAATAAGTTAAATAGAAATAAAACTACAATGGCATATCTCCTGATTGTTAGAACAGTCTTCCCGGGGAAATTGGGCTTCTGTCAAGTGTTGAAACTGATGATGGGTACAGAAATGTTATATTTTGAAATAGTAGGGAAATATGTGCAATATATTTGTATAAATATGCAATTGGCAAGTTAGAGAAGCTAAAAAAATATATATATTTTTAAAATCTTAAGCTCAGTGTACAGAAAGTATCTATCCTCTTTGGTAATACAATTTAGAGTTTTAGTATGAAAAAACATAGTATTTTGAAGGTACACAACCTTCTCTCTGCTCAACTGTGCATCAAAAAGCATGAGGTAGTTAGATTTGAAGGCAAAAATTGCTCAACAGGGATGAGCAAACATTTTGGAGATATACAGTATTTTTAGTTTAACAATGTAATTGATGGAACAGTAACTAACTGATCTTCCCACATTTCTCACTATACTAATATTGCTGCCTGTCTTCCTTGTCCTGACTAATACTTCTTCTTGGCCTCATAATTTCTCTTTCTATATGTAGCCTTTATCTGTGCATATCTGCCTTAGCCTTACTGAATCTCTCCTCATTTTCACTCCCTGTCTCTGTAGTCCTTTGTTTGTCAATCTCTTTCTTACCTACTTCCCAGACTCTCTTTCACTCTTAACATTCAGAGCCAATATTGCTTAGCATAGTTTGCTAGAGACCACAATAGTTGCTATAATATTGGTTCAAAATATTGAAGCTGTTGTATCACATATATAGTTGTGAGCGTACGAGTTGTTGCTAATGTTTGCAGGCTCGCGTAGCGAGGGCTGCGGGCGAGGGCCTCAGTTGCTGGTATGGAGCACCCAAGGCACTCCTTGCCAGCAACTGCGACCCTCGCAAACTTTACGTCGAAACGCAAAGAACACGACACACCGACTACGACCCTCGCAAACTTTACCTCGGAACGCAAACAACATACGAGACACGTTAGCACACATTATGACCTCGCAACATTCGGACGCAACTCGCGAACATTACAAAATTTTAAACACAATACATACACACAGCACATACATAAAAACCTTACCTACAGCAAGAGGGAGCATCCAGGACCTCAAAAAACCAACTTACACCTTCGTTTCAATCAAAAGAAAATAGTTTAGACACTAATAAAATCGCTAAGCGAGAGAAAAAATGGCCGCCGAACAAAACGAAAACGAGGCTACAAACGCAAACAACGTACGAGACACGTTACCACACATTACGACCTCGCAAAAATCGGCCGCAACCCGCGAACATCAAAAAAATTAAAACACAATAAATACACACAGCACATACATAAAAAGCTTACCTACAGCAAGAGGGAGCATCCAGGACTTCAAAAAAGCAGCTTACTCCTTAATTTAAATCAAAATAAAAGAGTTTAGACACTAAAAAATTCTCTAAACGACAGAAAAAATGGCCGCCGAACAAAACGAAAACGAGGCTACAGCACTCTAAACACGCAAAACAATACAAGAAACTCGCAAAACACCACAAAAGACCTACGGATAATCCGCTAAGTTGCATACCACACATTACCCGCCGTTTTGCATACCACACATTACCCGCGTGCCTGAACTGCTTTAGGCGCTCATGGCAGCCTAAGTCCCGCATGCTTCAATGGCTTGCCTCGCTTTGCGAGGCTCCCGGTCGACGACTCACATCCCTTCGCAAGGTTTGCAAAGTGTGACAACCCCGCAAACGTGACCAACATTCTTGCACTGACAACTATATATGTGATCCTCTTTCTGATGCAACAAATAAAAAATGTTTCCATTTTCCATTAATTTGCTCTCAGCCACTCCTGACTTCACGTCCGCATGATGACATCATTAAACCTACAAATTCACAGGATGAAAACAACAAAATTGGGTTTTCAAGGACATCCTGTAATCACTGACATAAAGCAAATATATGTAGGGAAATTTGGTATGCTGATATTAGGATGTGGTTTATTGGGTGGTAGGACTATGTTTTAGAAGTGACATATAATTTCTGAAATCAGCATTTTTGCTTTTCCTATAGCATTTTAGGATACATATTGATACATTTATTTCTTCTCCATTATTTTATTTATTGTATGTGCTGTAAACACAAATTATTAAAAAGAGAGTGAAAGAATAAAAATATTTTTTTTTCAGTTGGCATTTTATTTGGAAAACATGTTTTCCATATTTTTGAATCTGAAGGGCCTGAGTTCAAGGAAAAATACATTATTTTGTCAAGTATGTACCAAGTTAATAAGATTAGCTGTACAAGCCATGGACATAAAACATTTTTTTTTGAGAAAATCTAGATTTTTGAAGACTTTGTGTATGAGTAGAGGAATCCATGTTTTGTTTGTTATATCATGAGTGCTGGATGATGGGCATGTGTGAGTGTAGTTATCAGTGAAGCGAGAGGTGGGGGGTGCGGGCAGAAGTTTGATAACTGGCTAAGACTAAAATTGACACTACACCCCTTTTCTCTCATTGGCCCAGAAGCAGGACATTACATTTCTGGAGAGCTGTGGTTCAATCCTTTGATGCAAACACCTCCTCACACCCAGTTTACATCAATGTATCATGGATCCAGTCAGGTCCTGCAGAGGCATCATAACTTGTTGCAATATAATAAAAAACGAGCTGTATAACTGTTTCATGCTTAAAGGCATATCTAAGTTTCCTGGATTATGAGTGCATCTGAGGAGAATTAATAGTGTATGCAAAAAAAATGCATGAAAAAATACCAAAATAAACAGTTAAACACTTACCTTGAAGTTAGCAAAAGGTCTTGTAATTTCTGACAGTTGAGAAATTAGGGTTAACACCCCCTCCAAACCCAGGCTAAATTAAAATTAATTTCATAATTTTGTTTTGGCCAATCCGGTTAGCTGAAACATTTGATTTACACTCTGGGTTTCCTGTTTGTGCTGCAAAGCTGCCTGGTATATGTAGCACTGTGTTAGGTGCTATGGCAGTAGCACAGACAGGAAGGAGCAGGGAGTCATATCCCAACAGTGACTTGGGGGCTGACATCACTGCTCTCTTAGGGCCTCATTCTATTACTGGCCGTAAATCGGCCGTAAGGCTGCGATTCCTTGCGGGGGTTCTGGTAACTCGCGATTCTATTATACGGCCCCGCAAGGATCTCCTCTTACGGCCGGCCGCATATCTTGGAATCGGCCGTAAGCTCAGAAATATAAAAACGCAAAAATAAATTCAAGCCTGCACTGTACAGCTCTGTAAATGCTAGGGATCATATTGGGGGACATGAGGATTAAAAGTAACCCCCTCTCAAGCTTGCACATCAGCCCAAACCCGAGTTCAAATTAACACTTTATTTTCCGGCTGCGGCGTGGGCGTGTCTGAGGTGCTCCAAGCACTCTGGACTTTTTACATGGATATTTTACAGATATTAAAAAATATATATTTTACGGATTTGAGTATAGGGTAATTATGTGCTATTTTTGCTAACACCTAAAATCCCTTTATAGTCTTCTCAAAGTGCAGGATGGCTTTATTTGAGCTATTTTATGTGCTTAATTGGTGCTAGCGAGACCTGTTTGCTGCAAGTAAGCTGCGGCTCGCTTTTAGCCTTGCAGACAGGGTTCCCGGAGCAATAGAATCGCAACCAGGCTTTTCTTACGGCCGATTTCCTTGCGGACGTTTTAGATCAAAGGCTTTCCTCCGGCGCGATCGGCCGCAAGGGATAGCAAGGCGCCGGCCGCAAGCCTGCCGGAGTCCCCGGCTGGAGGGGAATAGAATAGCCGTAAAGCTTGTGGCCGGTCCTTGCGGCCCCGCAGCGGCTGCGGACGTAATAGAATGAGGCCCTTATTGTCCAAGGAAGAAGCATTAGGTGAATACTGAGTTAAATGCTACATGCTGATTGGTTGGGGATCAGGGGACGGTGTAGCCATCCCTGGGGGTATCGAAATAATCATTAGAGGGGTTTTTAGATATTAAAAAATAAAATGTTTTAGGAGATGTGCTGCATACACATAGGCTGCCTTTTACCTATAGAGTACAGAAATGTATTAATCCATGAAATTTGGATATGCCTTTAATTATGCTAGACTTTATAGTTTTATGCTAGACATATAGATTTCAATTATACAGATGATACTCAAACCTGCAGGTTTCTGATTTGCGGATTTCACATTCACGTTTTTTTTCTCCTTGCGTTTTCATGTAAGATCTGCATTTTGGCCGAATGCCCTCCTCAGAGGGGAGTCAGATAGTTAAACACTTTTTTTTGTATTTAAATTTTTTGGGTATTCACATGAACCCCTGGAACAGAACCCCTGTACATTTTGAGGGATGTGTATAAATAAATATACATTTACTTTTTTTTTCCATTGTGCAGTGGTCCCTTAACTTCAATTAACCTACAGCATATCAGCTTGGTAAAAGCCTTGTAATTTGTATTAGGTTAAAGGTGTCATTTTCCCTGTAAAAGTGCTGCTTAGGTCTCATTTTAAGTTTTTTTTATTTTTTTTTTATGCAGTACTGCACATCCACTATTTCCTGCTTTTTGTCCCATTTCTCTTATGTCAGATTTCATGTTCTTGCTGTATATACAATAAGGTAAAATGCATGATCTTGAAGCTTGCAATCTTGTTATCTGCTGAGCATGTTTCAAGAACCTTTCATTGAGTTTTTAACGTGATTTCTACAAAAAACCCACAACCCTTCACTTGCTCTCAATGATGAAGGTGCTCTTCAGTTGACAATGCATTGCCCAGAACATACAAACACTCTAGTGCTGGAGAGCGCTACCGTACCTAGAGCACATCCTGCGTGGGCAGTGCTCACATCTGCACTATTTATGCTTTTTTTTTTTTTTTTTATGTAACACAGTACAATCCTTTATCTGTTCTTTTTACTGTTTTCTAAAGTATAGATCTTGTAGCTGGAAGACTTTTCTAATTTGGATGGTTAACAGTTCTTAAAACGGAAGTTAACAGTAGAAAATTGCCTAGTTTTATTTGCATTATACATTTTTTAGATAATTATAAATATTGATACAAAGTTTATTTTTGTATGTGTGGAAATAAATATATCAGTCATGCAATTCAGATTACCGTAAATAGAACAGTTCACAAAAAGCAATACATGCAAACCAGATTGACAATTATCAATGCTACCTAAACTTTGGCTTCCCAAAAGAGGATGTTGAAAGGTCAACCCCCAAGCCAGGTTGGGCTAAAATCAATTTACTGTGATCTCGTGTGTTTAAAGCCAAAAAATGCAGTCCTAATACATAATGCCCTTTTGATTCCTGACAACAAATAAACTGTCTAGTTAGTGAGTCATCATGTAATATGAAAACATTCCTTTAGATACAGCTAAACTATTTATCTGTCATTCATTGACCATGAAATAGTGACAGTAATAAGGATACATTAGGATGAAGTGACTTAAAATAATAAAAAAAAATACTTTTTTGGTATTTAATTGTATTCAGTGTACTGAAGAGAACTATATATTGGCTAATAAAATACAATTACGGTACATTTAAATAGTTCTACTGTATAGTAAGTGCTATGTTCAGAACTTTAGATGTGCTGTCAGGCCTATATATATATATATATATATATATATATATATATATATATATATATATATATATATATATATATATATATTTTGAGTAAGAATTTATAAAAAATTGAAAAAACTTGATAAAGATGCATATGAAACAAAACTTAAACTTTAAATGGATATACTTAAAGTCAATATTCAAGAATCAAATGTTTTAAATGTTGACTAATGTTGCTGATAATTAAATAATTATTTATAGTATACTATAAATAATTTAGTGTATCCAATAAAAGTTCAAGTTTTTTTATTTCATTTGTATATCTTTTGGGAATAATAGTTATCCTAAAATGTTTTCTATTTCTCTTTCTTCACTGGATTCTTTTGTTTTTAAAAACAAAATTCTGTTATAAACTCAACCTGAAACTGCCCCGTTAGGAAGTCATATAAGAATTATTTTTGCTCCCTCTGCCAGTACTGTTTAATCATATAGATATCATAAAGGCTTCTCAGTCAATTAAGTGTCATTTTTTTTTCTCCATGACCCCTCGTAATTGACTGCAAAGTCTCTCTTAAAGGATATTTTGTCTGTTTATGTACTACTATCCATATGCCATCTATCCCAATACAAAAAGTATCACTGCAATACTCATTATTAATCTATACATATATATGGATTATTACTAGATAACTAGATATTATATATATACTAGCGAATTGCCCGTCAAAAAATGACGGCAATGAAATAGTAAGGTAGCTAAATTAGTAAATGAATATATTGTACCTATTTTGAAGCATTGTGCTGAAGAGCTGGCAATCTGTGTTGATGCTGCTGCAGCATTAGTGGTGTGGAGCTGCTGTATAAGCATGCTGAATGTGTGCAGTGTAACACTGTGCGTGCGCGAGACCAAACCGTTAGCGTA
This sequence comes from Discoglossus pictus, assembly GCA_027410445.1. Lineage (NCBI taxonomy): Eukaryota > Metazoa > Chordata > Amphibia > Anura > Alytidae > Discoglossus > Discoglossus pictus. The sequence goes on from CM050163.1 coordinate 324,273,646, forward strand.
GTCGTGTACTTCCGCATTGGTGTAAAATGGCGAGTAATGTGTGGTATAGGTCTGTATCGGAATATCCGTAGGTGTTTTGTGGTGTTTTGCGAGTTTCTTGTGGTGTTTTGCGAGTTTAGAGTGCTGTAGCCTCGTTTTCGTTTTGTTCGGCGGCCATTTGTTCTCTCGCATCGTTTTTTTTTTAGTCTCTAAACTGTTTTATTTCGAGTAAAATCGAGGTGTAAGTTGCATTTTTGAGGTCCTGGGTGCTCCCTCTTGGTGTAGGTAAGTTTTTTATGTATGTGCTGTGTGTATGTATTGTGTTTTAAATGTTTGTATGTCGGCGTGTTGCGTCCGATGTTTGCGAGGTCGTAATGTGTGGTAACGTGTTTCGTACGTTGTTTGCGTGCCTCGTAAAATTTAGCGAGTGTCGTAATTTGTGTGTCGTGTTTTTGGAGTAGCGACGTGAATTTTGCGAGGGTTTGAGGCCCTTGCCCAGTGACCTCGCCAGCAACTGAGTCCCTCGCTTCGCGAGGGGCCTCAGTTGCTGGCATGGAGCGCCTTCGGCGCTCCATGCCAGCAACTGAGGCCCTTGCCCAGTGACCTCGCCAGCAACTGAGTCCCTCGCTTCGCGAGGGGCCTCAGTTGCTGGCATGGAGCGCCTTCGGCGCTCCATGCCAGCAACTGAGGCCCTTGCCCAGTGACCTCGCTACGCGAGGGCCGCGGCTCGCTACGCGAGGGCCGCGGCTCGCTTCGCGAGGGCCGCGGGCTCGCTACGCGAGCCCGCAAGCGTGAGCAACGACTCGTACGCTCACAACTATATATGTGATATATATATATATATATAGCAAAATATACTCAATTTTTGACAGGGGAACATGTATATTTTAGTAAAATAATAAGTTATGTTTAATTTTACAGCTATGTATCTATCTAGCTCAAGACATATTTTGAAAAAGTAAATACGATTATTAAAGGTATATACAAGTGAGGTGGAATATGTATGCATCTGATAGAGGAGTGTATGAAAATAATTGTTTTCATGGAAAAAATACCAAAATAAACATTTAAACAGTTACCCTAAAGTTTGCTGAATTTCTTGCATTTACAAACTGTTTTTTCAATGCTGACACCCCCTGAAAATCCCAGCGAAAATTAGCATACATAATACATGGTCTTTGAATTGAGCTGCAGCTTTCCTTTAGATTTCTGTAATACCCAGAACAAGGTCTGTGTCTCTTCATACACTGATTCCTTGTTTTATCTACATCCCAGGTGAAACTTCCCCCACCCTCAGTGATTTACCTCATCACCTCCCCTAGCCCCAGTGAATTGCCCCATCACCTCTACTAGCCCCAGTGAATTGCCCCATCACCTCTCTTAGCCCCAGTGAATTGCCCCTGAGAGCTCTCCCAGCCCCAGTGAATTGCCCAATTACCTTCTCCCAGCCCCAGCGAATTGCTCCATCCCCTCTCCCAGCCCCAGCGAATTGCTCCATCCCCTCTCCCAGCCCCAGCGAATTGCTCCATCCCCTCTCCCAGCCCCAGCGAATTGCTCCATCCCCTCTCCCAGCCCCAGTGAATTGCTCCATCCCCTCTCCCAGCCCCAGTGAATTGCTCCATCCCCTCTCCCAGCCCCAGTGAATTGCATCATCACCTGTCACAGCCCCAGTGAATTGCATGCACTCACTCGCACAGAGACACATGCACTCATACAGAGACACATTGCAGGACCATAAATCAAGCATAAAAGACAAATTAGAATAGGAAGAAGAAGCTGAAATGTTTGGTTTCAGTACAATTATAATTTGTCAGAATTTATCAAGGAGAGGGTGTAACCGCTCAAGCATTTTTACTTGAATGTCAATGTATGGTCCTTTAAGGACCCAGTGTAGCAGACTCATCTAGCTGGCTGTATACAGCATTGCTGATTGGCTGCAAACCTGTGCATGCTCACATGGACAGGGTACACTTTTATAAAAATGAACCCTCTGCAACATCACCTGCAACAGTTTTTTTTTTTTAATTTTTTTTATGCAAAGCTAAAAACATACTGCATGCAAATACATTTAATCATACACTACGAATTCCCCTCTATCAGATGCATTCATAACCCAGCTCACTTGCATATACCTTTAAAGGCTCATTCCAAACAAGACATGTTAAAAAGGAATGGGACATCTGACTTCAATGACCAAAGCTGGTCTAATTACCTAACATAGCATATGTTAGATTAACAGCTATAGATGATAGGGATATTCGTTGGGAAAATATAATAATGCACTATATACATAGTATGTATAAAATGCATATAGTTACATAGTTACATAGTATTTAAGGTTGAAAAAAGACTTTCAGTCCATCAAGTTCAACCTTTTAAGATCTCCTTTGATCTGCAATATGCGGATTAACTATTAATTCATTAGTTGTTAATTAATTATTAATCAATTATTTAATGTTTTTTTTTTTTTTTTATATTATTATTAATTAGTCCAGAGGAAGGCAAGGTGGAATCTTTTTACTTCTAACCTCAAGGGATGTCCTCTTGTCAGTTGAAAACCTCTTGGCACAAAAAGCTCCCCCGACAAATCTTTATACTGACCCTGGATGTATTTATATAAGGTAATCATATCTCCTCTTAGACGCCTTTTTTCTAGAGAAAATAAGTTTAATTTGGTTAGTCTTTCTTCATAACTTAGCCCCTCCATTCCCCTTATTAGTTTGGTTGCCCTTCTCTGTACCTTTTCCAGCTCTAAAATGTCCTTTTTATGAAGTGGTGCCCAAAATTGTACTCCATATTCCAAATGAGGGCGTACTAGAGATTTGTATAGTGGCAGAATTATATTTGCTTCCCTGGCTTCTATACCTTTCTTAATACATGCTAATATTTTATTTGCCTTTGCAGCTGCTGCTTGGCTTTGAGCACTGTTACCTAGGTGGTTGTCCACAAGCACTCCCAAATCCCTTTCAATATCTGATACACCTAGATTTGCTCCATTAAGATTATAAATTGCATGGCTATTTTTCCTTCCCAGATGCATAACCTTACATTTATTCGTATTAAATCTCATCTGCCATTTAGATGCCCATTCCTCAATTTTATGTAAATCCCCTTGGAGGGAAAGCACATCATTTTCTGATTTAATTACCTTGCACAACTTTGTGTCATCAGCGAAAATGGAGACACCACACTCCAATCCTACCTCTAAGTCATTAATAAATATGTTAAAAAGGAGAGGACCTAATACTGAACCCTGAGGAACCCCACTTACCACATTAGTCCAATCGGAGTATGTTCCATTTACAACAACCCTTTGCTTCCTGTCTTTTAGCCAGCTTTCAATCCATGAGCAGATATTTACTGCAATTCCTGTATCCCTTAGTTTGCCCAATAGTCTCCCATGTGGCACTGTATCAAAAGCCTTTGCAAAATCCAAAAAGACTACATCCACCGAGTTGCCTTGATCCAGGTTCCTACTAACCTCCTCATAGAAACTAATTAGATTTGTTTGACATGACCTATCCCTCATAAACCCATGTTGACTCCTACTTATAATCCTGTTCAAATATACATATTCTTGTATATTATCCCTTATTAACCCTTCTAAAAGCTTCCCCACTACAGAAGTGAGGCTCACTGGTCTATAATTCCCCGGATTTGCTCTTCCTCCCTTTTTAAATATAGGTATCACATCAGCTTTTCTCCAGTCATCTGGTAGAGACCCTGTGTTGAGTGAATCTTGAAAAATTAAATATAATGGTTTGGCTATTACAGAACCCAGTTCCCTTAGTACCCTTGGATGTATTCCATCAGGACCCGGGGCTTTATTAACATTTATTTTTTCCAACCTCTTTTGGATTACTTCCTGTGTTAACCAATTATTTGGCAAAGGTAGTGTAGCCCCATTATGTCGCAGTGTCCCAACCACTGGTACCTCCCTTGTGTATACAGAGGAAAATAACCTATTTAGCTCATCTGCCTTTTCCTGGTCACTAATTTTCAGACAGCCTGTTTCACATTGTAATGTTCCTATAGCTTCCTTCCTCGCCTTCTTCCCATTAATATACTTAAAAAATATTTTAGGGTTAGTCTTACTCTCTTTTGCAATTAATTTTTCATTTTCTATTTTAGCCAGTCTAATCGCGCTTTTGCAAGCCTTGTTGATTTCCTTGTTTTCCCGTAAAGCAGTCTCTGTCCCCTCTTGTTTGTATAATTTAAATGCCTGTTTTTTACTCCGTATCTTGATCTTTAAATCATTGTTAAGCCACATGGGTTGTGATTTACTCCTTTTACTTTTATTCCCACACGGTATATGCCGATGTGTATGTATATTTAGTAAGGATTTAAATGTTGTCCATTTATGTTCAGTGTTTTTACCTATTCGTTCTCTGTCCCAGTCTATACTTTGTATTGCTGCCCTTAGACCGTTAAAATCTGCCCTTTTAAAATTAAGAGTTTTTGTTGGCCCCTTAAAATGTTGTTTTTTTAATTCAATCTCAAATGAGACTGTGTTGTGATCACTGTTTCCCAAAGGTTGCCCTATTTCAACATTTGATACAATATCAATATTATTTGTAATGAGTAAATCTAAGATAGCTTCATTTCTAGTAGGCTCCTGTATAATATGTTAGATTAACAGCTATAGATGATGAAGTACGGGGTGTAGTTTAAACTACACATATTTTCTTTACTTGAATTCTCAGTTAAAAATGCGTTGTATTTCAACATGCTTTTAGGAGATGTTGACAGTGCTGTTGTCCACAATTTACTGAATTAAGGGGTCCTTTAAGTAAAATGTGTTTAAACTTAATTGAAGAGAACAGGTGCACAGAGCAGATGTACGCCAGTACATTTTATTGTCATACATGTACATCTATATTACTGCTCACCGGCTGAAAGGAGCAATCTCCAAATCAGTTAAATATTTGAATCAGCTTTCTTCTGATTTGAGAGTTTCAGTTGAAAAAAGTCAACAAAGAAAAACTTACTTTCAACTTCTTTTTTATGTGTAATTAGTACTAGCTCTTCAATTTACAAAGGCAATTAAAGTCCGTTTTAGACCAGTATGTTTCATAGAAATTAGAACAATTGAAAAGAAGAGATATGAAGATCGCTACACTGAAAATAGCTATTCCTACATTGTTGTTTGGCTGATAAAGACTTGTAGTACGCTCAATGTGTTATGGGTGTGTCCCCTGCATCTGTCATGAAAACACAACTCCTTTGAATTTACTAAACCACTACCTTGTGCTATCCGTTTCACTGCATACCCACTGTTCCCTCCCTCCAATTCTCATCTTTTGAAGTCCACACTATCCGCTTCTTCTCTCCCATCCCTCTGCGAGTAGCTGTGATCTATCGCCCGCCTGGATCACCCTCTCAATTTCTGGACAACTTTGCTGCCTGGCTACCTCACTTTCTCTCCTCCTATATACCTTCACTCATTCTTGGCGATTTGCCACTGACACTCCCACCTCCCCAACAACTGCAAAATTACTTGGACTTACCTCTTCCCTTGGCCTCTCACAATGGACAGATTCAGCAACTCACAATGGTGGACACTCCATTGACCTTATTTTTACTAATCTTTGCACTATCTCCAACCTTGGCATCTCCTCACTTCCCCTATCTGACCACCACCTGCTAACTTGCAACCTCACCTCATCTTCCGCTCACCTCCCTTCTTCAATCCCGGCCACCAGAACCCGCAGAAACCTGCAAGCACTCAACCCACAACAATTTTTAAATGTACTAAAACCCTTTCTCAGCCCCTCACCACCCTTGCCTGCCCTGACGTCGCCACTTCACAATACAACACTACTCTAACCTCCACCCTTGACTCTCATGTCCTCATAATCACAAGCAAACGCCCTCGCTCTCATCCACAACCATGGCACACTACACAAACACGCTATCTACAGAGATGCTCACGCACTGCAGAACGACTATGGAGGAAATCTCGTACTTCAGCAGACTTTCTCCACTACAAGTTTACCTTGCGCTCCTACTTCTCTGCCCTCAATCTTGCCAAACAACACTACTTCTCATCACTAATATCAAACCTGTCCTCCAACCCTAAATGTTTATTTGCTACATTTAACACCCTCCTCTGCCCACCCCCACCTCCTGCCCCTTCATGTCTAACTGCTGATGACTTTGCCAGCCGTTTTTAAAAATAAAATTGAAACCAAAATGAGCTTTGCCCTATCCCACCATCCTCTCCACAAACCTACAACACCAAGCCCTTCCCCTTCCCCAATCCCTCCTCCACTATGGACTCATATGACCCTGTAACTGAGGATGAAGTATCTACTTTACTATCAACCTCTCACCTTACAACATGTCCTCATGATCCTATTCCATCACAGCTAATCCCTTCCCTATACACCACACTTATCTCAGCTCTCACACATCTATTCAACCTCTCCCTAAACACTGGCAAGTTTCCATCCTCTTTAAAACACACCACAATTACACCCATTCTCAAGAAGCCCTCATCTGACCCAGCTTCTGCCTCCAACTATCGCCATATCTCTCTACTTCCCCTGGCTTCTAAACTCCTTGAGATTCTTGTTTACAATCGCCTCACTCAATTTATTTCCTATAATTCCCTTATTGGCCCCTTCCAATCTGGTTTCTGGGCCTTATTGGCCCCTTCCAATCTGGTTTCTGGGCCCAATACTCTACAGAAACAGCCCTCACAAAAGTCACCAATGACTTGCTAACCACCAAATCAAAGGGTCACTTCTCCATTCTAATTCTCCTGGACCTCTCTGCTGCCTTCGATACAACTGACCATCCTCTTCTAATCCAAACTCTCCGCTCTTTTGGCATCTTTGGCGTTCATTGCGAGCCACAACTTTCCTGCTTTGCAATCATCACCTTCGGCACTCCATGCAAGCCCCACGATGAGCGACTTCGGCTATATCTGTGTAGACCAATGAGCTGGTTGGCTGGATTTTAACAAAATATATATATAAATATATATACTTTTTTTACATTTTATCAATATGTTTTGGAATAAATAAAGATTTGTGAGTTTATATATAATGTATGAAATATATAAATTGTCATATTAACTTTATTTTATTAATGTTAGGTTTGTCAGGCAAAGCTCTCTGGCAGATCATTGACCCCAAACCGAAAACTCCAGGACATTGCCCAAGTTTAAATATCTGCAAAAAAAGTTTTCTCTCCAATCACTTCCTAGCAGGTACATGATTCTAAAAACCTTAAAGGACCTCTGTGGCAACTAACAAGCTTTCCTAATGGACCCCAGTGGCAGTTAAATTGAATCCCAATGTAAGGACCTCCATGGCACCTAATATTAACCCCCATGCCACAGAGGTCCTTCAAAGACTTCTGTGGCATATAAATTTAACCCAACATCCACTGGGCTCCTGCAATGGATCATATTCTTATTTAACCCCTCCCCTTTCATGGGAATGGGGTTATATAGATAGATAGGGGAAAGGAAGGATTTTATGACTAGTATAGTGTGTTAAAGTGTGGATATCACTGTGTAGCATTGCTACGGAGACTACTGAGCTTCAGCCTCACAGTCTCCTCTGAGCAGGCTGTGTGCACACGTTAGGGCTAGAGAGGAAAGGGAAAACCCTCCTTGGTGTGTGTCACCTATGTTAAGGAGCAGTTTTGGGAGACTAGCGATGTAATGGCTCCTTAGCATGCAAAAAAAAGGCTGCTGGATTTGCCAGATGGACGTTTCTCACAAGTATGAACTGCCATGTAAACCACACCTCAGAAGAAATGTATTTTGTAAAGTTTTTAGATGCATAACGGAAAATATGTTTTTTTCCTATAAAAAATGAGGTAGTGTTTCTAGCTCGTATTCTTGCTATCTGTGTCTTGGATACTGTGTAAGTATGGGTAGGAATGCATTTTTTGTAGTTAAGAACGGCTGTCATTTCTGGTAGAGGAATATATTGCAAAAACATTGAACGATATTGTTTGATTCTGAGATAAGTGGGAAAATGCCCCAGGCATACTTTTTCTGATATTTCTCATGGATCGCACATTACAGATTCCATTGTTTGCAAATACAATTCGTTGAATAATTGTAAAATCGCGGAAGCTCTCAGCCTATATATTCGTAGACATGTTTTGACATTTTATTTAAGGTGATCTGAAAAGGAAAATTGTCTTCAATATTACACCATTTCTAGCTATTCAACACATTTAGTTTTTGTCTGAATAACTTTGCAGTCTGGTTTTGATCAGTTGAAGGAACACTGACAGAAAACTTATAAGTGTGCTTTTTTCCAATTAGGTACTTATTTCTAAATTGATTTTTTTTCTTCTTGCCCTGGCAACTGATTCTGCTAATTCAATCGTTACCTGCCTGATTGTTTTGCCTGCTTCTTAAAAATAATAATGCCTGGATTAAATTGGAAAGCAGATCTAATATCTAAGCACTTGATTTTTATGAACTTGTACTTATTTTCTTAAATTTGCTTCAGAATTTATTTTTTTTTATATTCTTAGTTCACATTTTGAGAATCTCTGTACTACTTTATGTTCCCCTTGGAACTCAGACCTATTACTACCGTATTACTGTTGGTTTTTTTTAATGGTGTATTTGTACAAATCTAATATACTATTAGAGTATTATTGCTGTACTGTATATACTACTACAGTAAACCAAGCTTGATGCCTATTCCATTTATGTGTACAAATTTAGAAGAAATGCATTATAATGGAAACATTAGGAAAGAGCGTGCTTCCTAAGTTTTATATGTAATTTACTCAGTGATTTGTACCTTATAACTGATTCTAAGTTAACTTTAGGTTTCTGTTATAATACAAAGCTCAGGACACATTGGCTTTACATTAAGGAAATGTCCATCCTCCAAGTGATTTCATTACAATGTATTCCTGGTAAAAGGAAATGCACCTTTTTATAGGAAAAATTGCTACATATTCTGTCCGTATCTTACTAACGGAATGTGCCCTTTTTTATTTATGTGAGCCAACTTAAACTGCCCATCTGTGCATTGGCTCTGGAGCAGGGTGTGCAGCATGAGTCAGGGATAATGATTTTATATATTTGTGTAATTACTTTTGTTTGACAGTTTAATTAATTAATAATTATACATTTATAGCAATTATTCATGATTACATTTTCACACATGAAAACTTGAAACAATTTATCTCCTGCTGCATGGGATTTCTCCGACTTCAATGGAATGATCTTTCTCCAAGGAAATCCTTGAGCAGTTCTATACTATTAATCTACATATGCTAGCATCTCAGGACTTTATACAGCCAACATTGGCTCTCATTAGGAGGCACTTGTAGAGTGTTTTACATGTGAAGATTGCACATAAAGATTAATTTTGCTATTTATATGCTGGTTTAAAAATGTAGCATTGTTTTACTGTTTGTACTAGCCATGTACATTATGTGCAAAGTTGCCCAAACAACTATTAAATGGCACTAGCTAATCTTCTATGGGTGTTCACTAACACATACTCGCTGTGGCCCAAAAAAGTAACCTGTATTTCAAACACTTGAAAAGCAGCTAAACCCTTAGGCCCTCATTCAATTGCAATTTGGCCAATTGAATAGGGCTCTAAATAAGCACATAACATATTTTTTTGAAGAAGTTTTTAGTTAGTAAACATCTATCCAAAAGCAAGCTTTTCACTAACTAAAAACTTCTTTAAAAAAAAATATGCGATGTGCTTATTTAGAGCCCTATTCAATTGGCCAAATCGCAATTGAATGAGGGCCTTAGTAAGCACTTTAACTTGCTCACATCATGAAACAACTAATGCTAAACTACCCAAGAGTAATACACAACCTCATGGGTTAACACCTACCTACCTGGCGTTGAAACCACCTTTACCTCCCCCTCTACAATAATCATGTGTAAGCATTCAATTTATTAATACTTTATTATGAATAATTTATTCCAAAAATAATGTGGTATGTCTAAACTGCATTGTGTGTGCAATCCTAACAACTATCAACATTTTGTTGAATTCATTTGTGATGATTAAGATCTTTGATGTCATCTGCTGTCTAGTGTATGTGAACAAGTCATTGACCCATTTAAAAGACAGACACAGTGAATTAATTTCAAATAGAAAATTGCATAGTCAGCAAAGTAACAAGACCACACAGCAATGGTTTTAGTTTGGTGCACAATGATCCCAAAGGGCATTGGGACTTATAAAAAAAAATAAAAAAAATAACCCTCAACAATTTAGAAAAATGTATAGCACTTAAATATGTTTTATATCTGGTCAGTAGACCAGAATGACTCTCTCTAAATTTATGACATCGCTTTTTATGCTCTGTGTAGAAAAATAGTTAAAAATCAAAAAAGGATGAGAAATGCAAAGTTAAAAAATAAATTTGTAACTTTATTCAGATACACCAATATGATGGATCTACAAAGTTTAATAACAATTACATGTTTCTACTAAGGATTCTTAACTGTTGTTGATCTTCAAGTAGTGGTACCAATACTGAATAATCTCATAAACCATAATGTACTTTAAAACAGTGCATATTGTTTATTAATGATCTGTGATCTCACTTTATAGAACTGACAATGATGCATTTGGATGAACACTTACAGTAAGCAATTCCCATAAATGCAGTTAATATTATTAACCACTAGTGATTACTTTGATGTAGATTTTACCTCCTGTAAATAGACCTGGACTTAAAAAGTGGGAGGCACATATACAAACTGTTGTAATTCCTACAACGTTAACCTGATTTGGATGTAAATACCCTCAAATTAAAGCTGAAAGTCTGCAGTTAAAGCACATCTTGTTTGTTTCATTTCAAATCCATTGTGGTGGTGTATAGAGCCAAAAAGATTAGAATTATGTCGATGTCCCAATATTTATGGACCTGACTGTATATAGTACTTTGAATAACTAAGCTTGATAATGGCCTACATTTTTTTTAGAAAATAAAAAATAAACATAGTATTTGCATTTTAATCTTTTTCAAATGTTTCTTTGTTGCAGGCTTCCATTTTCGTTACAGGGCCTGCTTCTGGAAAATTTGTTTCAACAGGATGCTTTCTTCTAAACTAGTGAGCTTTGCATTAGTGCTAATCAGTGCACTGGCAATTATTACTGCCACTTTTGTACCGACATAACCTCCTCCCACCAGAAGAAGCAAATCACTGAGGGGGTTTAGAAACACACGGGGGGTTAGAGACACAAGGGGGGGGGGGTTAGAGAGACACGGGGGGTAGAGTGACTCGAGTAAAAGCCGAGGGGGCCCTTTTTTGCCTTAAAAAAAGGGCTGAAAAACTCGGCTTATACTCGAGTATATACGGTAATTTAGTGAATACAAAGGAGGTAGCAAATGGCCAAAATGTCTATCTTTACTGCATCACGACCATTTGTTGCCCCCGTGAAGATTAGTTTTTCTAGTCAACACAAACCAAAGCCTTTAGCAATTAATGTGTATTCTACAAATATCTTCAGACTCTGCAAAACTATTTTTGTAAATGCAATGATGGTGAATTACAGATGTGACATCTTAGTATCCAAAGTAAATGAAATATCAGCTGATTCGTGTTTTTCAGGGAATTAGAAACTGCAAGAGCATTACAATTTGTTTGGTTGCTTTCTCTGTACCAGGCAAATTTCTAAAGTGATCTTACTAGTTTCCATGGCTTCTGTGACCTTTTGGGTTTTAATAAGAAAATTGTAAAATATTAACAGTAACTGTGTGTTGCCAAGGAGTGTGTGTGATGTGCTATTCAGAGAGTGATTCACTGACCTAATTCCTGTTGGCTGGGCTGTTCCTCACTCCGGAGGGGATAAAACAGTGATGATGATTACATTCTCTAAATAACCTTGGACATTAACCCCATTCATCGCTGGAGGCTCGGTGCTACACATAGGGCAAAAAGAACACATCCTGACTTTATCTTTTGGGGAATGTAACATTATCAGTTACTGATTTTGGTGATGATGACCCCATAGTATGTTTGTACATGAATCATGAGCTTTCCTTTCATAGCTCTGCTGTACTGTATGTGACATGTATTATCTCGCACAACATGTAATGAGAGTAAGAGAGCCATCTCAAGTTAATAAGACTAGCAGCATCACAGAATTGTTGCTATTTGAGGGATAATGATGTGAAAAGGAAATTCCAACACCATATATATAAACTTTCGGGTCTTAAAGGTCCACTGCAGTTGAAGGGTAAAGACGCTTTGTCAAGTATATACCAATCTAACAATATTAGCAGCTCTGCAAGACGTAGGCATAAAGCATTTTTTTGGGGAGAATCTGAATTTTTAAAGACTCTGTTTATGAGAACAGGTAGGACACTGTTTATCCGGCATCCTTCATTCTAAATCAGGTTAATCGGGCAAAGCCACCTGATCCCTTCACTGCCCACAGTAAACCTGTGAGCTCCTGCAGCCACCCAAGGGCATGATGAGAGACGTGAAGCTGTGAGGGGTCTATGCGGGGCACTGATTTACAGCAGAAGTGGTGATCTGCTATCAGTGTAAAGGTTGCTGCAGCAGGGAGGAGACTGCCGTTTAAAAGAGGTGCCAGATTATCAGATGCCAGATAATTGGTGTCTTATTTGTGTAGGAATCCATTTTGTGTTTGTTACATCACCCCCAGAAAGCTTGGGGGCCATAGGACAGGCAGAAGTCTAGTGTCTTTGTATATGGAATAAAATTAAGATTGACACTACAGGTTCACTGGCTCAGAGGAAGACACCTTCCATTATTCAATGCAGCTCTCTAAAAATGTAAATGCCCCTCTCACAAATAGCATCCACCAATTTATCATGGATTCCTTAACAGGCCTGTGGAAGCATCAAGATTTTCTTCTTGTTCTATTTACAAACTAGCTGTAAGACTTTTTTCCTAATTTTATTATTCTGCTAGTCAGACATTTACACATACGGTATGTATTTTTGTTCATTGTGCAGTAACTGAAACCTGAGATTCAGTCAGGCCAGGATTTCTCTGCTGTGCAAGGTGAACCATCATAGTATTTGCCTCACCTGTTCACAGAAGGGTGATCCTGAAATCCTGATCTATGTTCGGCACTCCTGCACAGGCCTTGTCTATTCCTGGTCTATATTATACATACCAGATCTTCACATCTACATTTTGTGAAGAACATCACTTCGTATGTCAAGTGAAAAAACTATGCAGTATCAAAGTCAACTTTCGAATTAACATCTTTTACCCATGCTGTAATGTCGGAAGTCTTTAATACCAATAGACTTTTATTACTTCCCTCTGCAGCATAAAACCGAACATTATACTATTGTCTGTAATAAATGGTACAGATGTGTTTGTTTGCTGTAGCAGACTCTGTGCAGTTTTCCTAGTTAATCCCGGCAATATGCTGAATTATAATGTTCATTTATAACTGTTAATTCAGATATTACTTTATCTGAACTTGTATTAATAGTAAGTGGCTAGGCACTGTGATAATTACACTCCTAGGGCTGTTATTTTTAATGTCATGGTACAGAAGTGACAGACTTCTATATATAAGTCATGGGTGGTAATGCATATCTATCATATCACTATTGGATTGAATTACATTAAATTACATGGCACTACAGCATGAAATTACTCCACATATATGCATATGATCTACTTTAAGTACATTTAATCCTTTATAATACTCATTAAATTTTCATGGAAAGTTATAAATATATTGTTTTTTTTTTCTTCATGCATTCATCTTATCTTCTTGCATTGCACAGTGCTGTCCCTTTAAATAAGCCATGTTCCCATTAACAGATGGCAGATTCAAATTGGAGCTACAGAAATCCCATGCTTTGCTCATATTAAACCTGCTGATCGTGCTGTGGTAAGAAATCATGGTGATGTCTATTGCATCCTGTACTTTGATGTGCAATTCTCAAGTGCTGACCCAGCGCATACACTACTTTAATAAAAATATTATGTATTTTCACCACAGGTCTTGGATTTTCCTCTATAAACATAGATTATTATGTTATTTCAGGTCTGGCATTGAATTCTGCTGTGCTGTAAGAAAGCCATTATTGTTTAAATTCAAAAACTGTAAATATAGCAAATACTACTTTTTTTAAAAGTACTAATGTACTCCAGTATTTGCAACATGCACATTAAAACTAGACTGGATACATAAGTTAAAGTGTAGTCTTTAATTTAATAACTATTATGTGCAATTATTTTTCAGTGGGAGTCAACCAGTGTTGTTGTTTTTCCGATATTCACGTTGTGTGGCAAAATCAACTAGTGAAAATATAATTTAAATAAACTGTGTAATGATACTACTTTTTTTTTGTATATTATTATATTTATATTACAAATATAGTTGTGGACCAAGAACGCTGTTCCTAATATTTGCGATGTTGGTGATGCCTGCGAAGCATCGCAAAGCGATGCAAGCCGTGTACAGCACACAACTAAGGCTGGATGAGCGCAGAAGACACTCATCTGCGAAGCGAGGTGAGCCGTGTACGGCGCAGGACTTAGGCTCATTGCAGTCAGCAGCGCCATCACATATGCGAGCCTCACGCAGCATGGTGAAGCAGCCGCGCATCACTTAGGCTGCAATGTGAGGGACGCAACTGTGAGCCAAGCGCGTAACTCTAAAAAACATAAAAACAAACAAATTAACAAATATAATAACCCACTCACACACAGCACAGGGGGAGAGCCAGGAAGCCTGGGAGTTGCAAGTGATTTTGAGCCATATTTGTGGGTTTTCGTCAATCCAAAATTGGCTAAGCAAGGAAAAAATTGGCGGACGAAAAACTTTAAAAATGCTGAAATTGCATGAAAACGAGGCTGAGCACAGCCAGGCACGCGGGACTTAGAAAATACATGAGGGCAAAGACAGTGATACATACCGACAACACCAGGCACGCAGGACTTTGAAAATAATACCAACGGCAGTCAGCGTGTAACACTCAAACCTTCAGCAGACACACAGAGGAGAAACACACGGAGAAGGGACAAGGGGGAGATGGTGGAAAGAGACACATGGCATTCCCAAGCACAAAACTTACAGGTTAACGAAATCTGCAATGAGCGGCCCGTACAGTAGGCGTGAGGAAAGGCTCGCAATAACCTCCAAAGGCGCTCATTGTGAGCCACGAGATGAGCACTGAAGGCGCTCATCGAGGGGCTCACTATGAGCATCGCAAGAGAAGAGGCTTGCAATGAGCGCTCATTGCAAGCCCTGAGATGAGCACCAAAGGTGCTCAGTCTGGGGCTCGCAATGCGTGCTGAGGGTGATCAGCGCAAAGCAGGAAAGTTGAAGTACACAGGGGAGAGGCTTGCAATAAGCGCCAAAGGTGCTCATTGCGAGCCCCGCGATGAGCACCAAAGGCACTCAGCCTGGGACTCGCGATGAGCGCTGACTATGATCAGTGCAAAGCAGGAAAGTTGAAGTGCATAGGGTAGAGGCTCGCAATGAGGGAGATATGAGGGAGGGAGGCAGAGGGAGGGAGGCAGACAGAGTGAGGGAGGCAGTGAGGAGAGAGAGGTAGGAGGAAGGAGAGAGACTGGGGACAGAGAAAGCGCCCAAACAAAGAGTGTACAGAGCGAGGGAAAGGGAGCGCACACAGAGAGAGGAAGAGGGCACACAGAGCGAGACAGAACAGACAATTGAACATAACATATGATGGGCAAGTTACTAGTTAGTATATATATATTCTTTAGCGGACAAGAATATATGAGCCAGAGAGACTGCAGAAAGTAAACTGGCATATATTATAAAAATGTAGTGTGCTTTACTTAGCAATAGCGGGAAATGAAAAGGGAAGGCTATCAATTATTAAATGAACAACCAAAGACATTTAGATGTGATTCAAAATTAGTCAATCTGTGTTCATTTAGCATTATCTTTGCAGAACTATGCCTACGAGAGGATTCTCATTTATTGGATTTCTAAAATTGTTTCTGTTCTGTTGAGAAATAATTAATCTTACCTTTCAGGGGAAGATGAGGTGTCTTGGCAAGATGTTTTCAGCCAAACACAGTCTACTGAACACTATATAAATAATTCAGTTTGTGACATTCCCTGTTTAGCATGCAAAATGGTCACTTTGCAGTTGGCTTGTACAAATGCATTGCTGGGTTGAATCTTATTAATTTAATGCTTCTATATATATATATATATATATATTATCAATGGTGATTTAAAAAACATGTTTCTTGATTTTGTCCATTTCATTATCAAGTCTATTTCGTCAATAGAGTTTGAATATTGATGCTTCTTTTAATTTGTGTGCATGGTGATTAGTCATGTTTGCTAAATGCTGCTTTCCACATTACATTTTTGCAGAATTAGCTTTGCAGACTAGGATCATTTAGTTAATATGCATCCAAGAAATCTTTAAGGACTATAAAGATGACCAATAGCCTGCTTTGTTATATATTCATTTCCCAATGCGAATCCTTGGATATTCTCTTGAGGCACCTGAGCGTATGTAAAGTGACTGGACTGGATGAGAGTGCAGCCCACACACTGTTTATCATGTCATAAAATGGCCTTTAAACATCAATAAGGTTTTACGTTTCAGCAATTATAAATCAGAGATGAAGGGGAAGAAAAGGATGAATATTTCTGCATATGTCAGAACTGTGGCACTGAGTTAATGAGCAGAAATCCTCTTCATATCACCAGTTTACATCAATTACTTGCCAGAAAGGATCTTTCCCATCAGCTGGGTATTTTTCTAAATTGTCTGTTTTGGTTTAACCTCTCATTGTTTCTGATATTTTGGCTCCGATACACAATTATAATTTTCACGTCCAATACGTATCTCAAGATGGTACACATCAAAGGAGGGGAATGTGAAGCCTGAGTAACACAAACAAGCAAAAACAGCCCTTCTCACCTCATGTCAGCTGAGAAGGTGCTTAGTAAATCTCCCCCATGCCTGAAATAACATGCTTTCTGATAAAGAACAGAAGGGACTGGTAAACCAGACTTATTTTAACAGGGATAATTTTATAGGCATGTTCTACACATAAGTTGAGAACAGCTAAGGTGTATAGTAAATCAAGGGATGACGTGCAATGCATTTGAGACTCTTGCTAAATTCCCCCTTTACTGAAAGTCATCTTGTTTTTATGTGATTAAGAGGTTTGCTTCTAAGGGATAATATGAATATTTGTTTTGTATTTTATTTATTTTATTGTAGTTTTACATGTTTTATTGTAAATTAAAGAAAAAAAAAAGAAAAAATACCATTCAAGTGTTTTAGACATGCTTTCTTACTAAATCAGGGCTTTCTATTGGTCCTAAAGGACGGATGTCCTGTCATGTCATAAAATGACGAGGAGGGGTAATTAAATCTTAGATATTCTGGAGCTGATCGCGAGGCATGCAGTTTCCTAATTTAACAACCAAAATAGTTTCAAGCGCGTAACTCTAAAACCCCCCAAAAACAGACAAATCATTTTTTTTTTAAATAACACACTCACACACAGCACAGGGGGAGACCCAGGAAGCCTGGGGGTGAGGTTGCAAGTGAATTTGAGGAATATTCGGCGATCAAAAATTGGCTAAGCGGGGAGAAAAATGGCGGCCGAAAAAACTTTAAAATTCTGAAACAGTACGAAAACGAGGCTGAGCAGGGGGTGGAGGAGATGGGGCCACTACAATACTCAAAAATAAATAAATGTAGAAGCAGGGTGGTGGAACAAGGCGGTCTGGCCCCCGAGTGTACCGCTTTAACACTCAGTGGCACTGACATGGACATACTGCCAGGAGGGTTAATTAATTTACATAGGATTAAACCTGTTGTAGGAAAAAAAAATTATATATTGTAGAATTGTTGTTGTCACATTCTTAATAGGTTTTGCAGATGGATCAAGTTATTTTAGCAACAATATATATTTATTCACCATAAAAAAACTCCTTTATGTTTACTTACCATAGCACCAATACAGGCTTTGCTTTTGATGAGTGTGGAATGTTAAAAGCTGGTGTTTGTGAGCTGATGCATTGGCAGTATCTTGTTTCAGGAGTATTGTAATTTCTCTAGGAATTTTCAGTCCTATTTATAGAGAGCTCTTAAAGCAATTTATTGCCAAAAGCTTTCATATGAAGTGGCAATCATTCCTAGTAAAGGGACATGGAGCACAAGTGTTTTTTTCAAGCAATTAAAAGTGCATGTTAAAAACCATTGCAATTTTTTTTTTGCAAGAAAAAATAATAATTAAGATCTGTTTAAACTTCACTGAAACTAACCGGAAATTCAGAGAAAATACACAGACACATTATGAAATGCCCTCTTTCTGATGCAACAAATAAAGTAATTGTTTCTATGTCCCTTTTAACTAATCTACTATGAGAGGATTTTATTTCTTGATTTGATATGTGTTAATTATCTTTCAGTATTATTTTCCAATTAGCTCTTTAGCATAAACCCTGATACAGACAGTACTGACTATTCATTAGCACTATATATTATTCGTACTGTATCTATATGAGTCTGAGATTGGTTTTCTTTTGATGAATTTAATATAAAGTTAAAGGGGGAGAGCCTTGCATTGTGTGGCAAACATCATTGACAGCCTTCAAATTGTATTGCCGTCATTTTTGAAGGGCAAGTCGCTAGTATATTATACTCCTAGTGAAATCCAGAAACTTTCCATATTCCTAATAATATACCGTATATACTCGAGTATAAGCCGACCCGAGTATAAGCCGAGGCACACATGTTACCACAAAATACTGGGTAAAATGAGTGACTCAAGTATAAGCCGAGGGAGGGAAATGTGCTGCCCCCTGTGTCCCTCTTGTGCCCTCTGTGTCCCCCTCTCTCTCCGTGTCTCTTCTCCCCTCTCCCTTCCCTGTGTCTCTTCCCCCTCCCTTATCACCCTCCTCAACCTCCCTCCTCATCCTTAACCTCCCTCCTCATCCTCACCCTCCCTCCTCATCCTCACCCTCCCTCCTCAACCTCCCTCCTCATCCTCAACCCCCTCCTCAACCTCCCTCCTCAACCCCCCCATCCTCATTCTCTCTCCTCAACCCCCCAACCTCAAACCCCCTCCTCAACCTCAACCCCCCTCCTCAACCCCTCCCCCTCATCCTCAACCTCCCTCCTCACCCCCCCATCCTCAACCTCCCTCCTCAACCCCCTCCTCAAGCCCCGCATCCTCATCCTCCCTCCTCAACCCCCCCATCCTTATCCTCAACCCCCTCCTCAACCTCAACCCTCCTCAACCTCAACCCCCCCATCCTCATCCTCTCTCCTCAATCCTCATCCTCCACCTCCCTCCTCATCCTCCACCTCCCTCCTCAACCCCCCATCCTCAACCCCCCCATCCTCAATCCCCCCATCCTCATCCTCAATCCCCCTCAACCCCAACCCACCTCCTCAACCTCAACCTCCCCCCTCAATCCCCCTCCTCCACCTAAACCCCCCTAAATACCTCCCCCCTCTCTCCTCACTTACCTGCTTGTGCTCCGGCCTCCGCTCCTTGACACGGCGCGCATGTGACGTCACATGCACGCCGCATCATTAGCATATACCGGGTGCGCACCCGGTATATGCTAATGACGCGGACGCGCATGTGACGTCACATGCGCCGAGTCTAGGAGCGGAGGCCGGAGCACAAGCAGGTAAGTGAGGGGAGAGGGGGGAGGTATTTAGGGGGGTTTAGGTTGAGGAGGGGGGTTTAGGTTGAGGAGGGGGGAGGGAAAGAGACACGGGGGGGTATGATGAAATTATTGCTCATCAATAAAAAGGTTATTTGTATCATGATGGAGTCTCTTTATAATACAAACAACTTGTTTAATAGAGAGGCAATCCCCAAATCACATTTACAGTGCTTTGTAAAAGTATTCACCCCCCTTGGCATTTTTTGTGTTTTGTTGCCTCACAACCTGGAATTAACATGAATTGTTTGAGGATTTGCATCATTTAATTTACAGAAGATGCCCACAACTTTGAAGATGTTTTTTTTTTTTTTTTTATTGTGAAGCAAACAACAAATAGGACAAAATAACAGAAAAAGTCAATGTGCATAACTATTCACCCCCCTAAAATCAATAGTTTGTAGAGCCACCTTTTGCGGCAATCACAGCTCCAAGTCACATTGGATAAGTCTCTATGAGCTTGCCACATCTTACCACTGAGATTTTTCCCAATTCCTCCTTGCAAAACTGCTGCAGCTCCTTCAAGTTGGATGGTTTACGCTTGTGAACAGCAATCTTTAAGTCTGACCACAGACTATTTTCTATTGGATTGAAGTCTGGGCTTTGACTAGGCCATGCCAACACATTTACATGTTTCCGCTTAAACCACTCAAGTGTTGCTTTAGCAGTGTGTTTGGGGTCATTGTCCTGCTGGAAGGTGAACCTCCGTCCTAGCCTCAAATCACGCACAGAGTGGTACAAGTTTTGCTCAAGAATATCCCTGTATTTAGCACCATCCATCTTTCCCTCAACTCTGACCAGTTTCCCAGTCCTGGCTGCTGAAAAACATCCCCACAGCATGATGCTACCACCACCATGTTTCACTGTGGGGATGGTGTTCTTTGGGTGATGTGATGTTTTGGGTATGCGCCAGACATAGCGTTTCCTTTTGATGGCCGAAAAGTTACATTTTAGTCTCATAAGACCAGAGCACCTTCCTCCATACATTTTACTCTCTGAGTAATGCCCTCCTTGTCCGGTCCGTGAGTTTTGGTGGGCGGCCGTCTCTTGGCAGGTTTGCTCTTGTGCCATGTTCTTTCCATTTGGTTATGATAGATTTGATGGTGCTCCTGGGGATCATCAAAGATTTTGATTTTTTTTTATAATCTAACCCTGACTTTTACTTCTCAACAACATTGTCCCTTACTTGTTTGGAGAGTTCCTTGGTCTTCATGGCAGTGTTTGGTTAGTGGTGCCTCTTGCCTTGGTGTTGCACCTTCTGGGGCCTTTCAAAAAAGGTGTGTATATGTAATGACAGATAATGTGACACTTAGATTGCACACAGGTGGACATCATTTTACTAATAATGTGACTTCTGAAGGTAATTGGTTGCACCGGAGCTTTTTATGGGCTTCATAACAAAGGGGGTGAATACATACGCACATGCCAAGTTTCTGTTTTCTATTTCTAAAAAAATAGTTTTATGTATATATTTTTCTCATTTCACTTCACCAACTTAGACTATTGTGTTCTGATCCATCACATAAAACTCAGATTAACAAAACATTAAACTTAAGGCTGTAATGTAACAAAATAGGTAAAAAGTCAAGGGGTGAATACTTTTGCAAGGCACTGTATATACAAGCCCCTTTAACATATCTCTCTCTCTCTATTTATTTTAAGTACCCCCATCCCTGTCTGATATTCATAGACTAACCCTTCGCTGCCTGAACTTGCAGATTTCTGCTAACAATCCTGAGGGTATTTATTCAGTTTGAGAATACTTTTTGGGAATAGAAATACAGTGATGTAAGCAGCCTGCATCATCTCCTATGTGTCTCAGTCTACTGTGATGTTATCCAGCAACACAAACTGATTCCAATCAGACACTGCTTCCTTACCAATAATTTTTTTTTCTTTTTAGTGCTAAAATTTTGAAAATGTTTGGTCTGTTGAGGATAAACCTGTGTGTAGTCTTTAAATTGCCCTTTGCTGCAAATATCTATGTTATTGTCTGACATGGGGCTGAGATTTTAAATGATGAAGGTAACTAGCAGTCTGGATAGTTTACAATGTAATTCATATAAGCTGTCATTGAACAAAAAAACATAATTTCATCTCCAGTTTGTTATTTCCTTATTCCACAAAGATCTACCCAGGGAGATAATTATTAATTATCCGGGAGATCATTATTTATTCTTAAAATGCAATTTTCTCGTTTGTTCAGTATATTTTGCATCATTATTTAATGTACATACAATTTATTAGCAACTACTATTGTGTTACCTAAGTAGATTTCTCCATAGGATTTGTTGAAGCAAAATACATGTAAGATATAGCAGGGTCTGCTGAAGATGTGGTAAACTGAGAGCAACGATTGCCCATCTATGGTGGCACTAAAGCATTATGGAAATGTCTATGCTTTTAGACCTTAGACTAATTTTTGGTTCCACTGACCTCCTCTCAGAGGCTCCATTAAATGATCTCCTTAATGCAGCACATTTTTTGGTCCATTGCCTCTGGAATCAACCAAGATCTGTTTCCCTATGAGGAAACTTTGACTATATCTTTCTTATGAAGAAGATTATATCCTGAATGATTGAGGGCTATGCAACACATTGAGACTGCTGGGACATATGAATGCCTTACGTTGACTCTAATTCCTATCCCCCTCCTTAAAGACACAATCATATTGTTCTGTTTATCTCCTTGACCACCTCATTGTAGATCATATTTTCTATACAGAACTACTGGTTTGATATTGTAATATGCATCTCGATGGGTTATATTCTCCCATTAGAGCTCTATGTGGTTCTATGAATCATTGTCTTTCTACAGGCTGATGGAGACTAGACTTACTATTCTATTATTCTGTGTTTTCTTTTTCTTTTTACATTTTTGTAGGATAGATGCTTGATTTGAACCGGTATGTCGTTTTTGCTTACCTTAATAAAAGTTTGAAAGAAAAAAGCAAGTCAGTGCAAAAGTTAGCGAATCTAGGGGTCTAAGCTTAGAATAGATATGTTACATTGTTTCTTGTGGAAATTCCACATGTTTGATCAAGACACTTATACAGAACCTAATCCCATTGCCATTAAAAGGTTTTCCAGATTTCTCATATACAAAAAAATGCACAAGGAGCCTGATTCAATTGAGCAATTGTAAGTTCCTGGAGCCCGTAAGTGAGGGCATAAGGTAATTTGCTATTCAAATGGCGTCTTTTTCCAAACGGTTTATGGGTTACAGCCCTGAAAACTTTGCGGTTGTTAAACCTAGAAGTTACAGCCTCCCAAGCCTTTGATCTTTCCCGTCCACAAGACTTCCGATCGCTAATATCGCAAATTGTTATTCAATTCCCCAAGCCCGCAAATGGTTGCACACCTGTAAATGGCAAATGAAGGAGAAAAGTGGTAGACAGGACCCGCAAGGGGGTTTAACCCCAGTCCGTAGCACTGTAAATACAAATAAAAATTCAATACTGCACTGTAAAAGACGGGGAAAGTGATGAAAGACATTAGAATTAATTGCACAACAGTCTCAAGCTCGCAAATCAGCAATAAAAAAAAATGTATATTTCTTTGTGTCATTTCGGGGTTATATTGATCTCGGAATCAATGAGTTAATACATATCAGGCCACCCACATGAACTAGAACAGTATTGGCATTTATTTTTATTATTTTGTATTTTACGTTTTTGTGAGTCTGATCGCATATCGGACCCCAAACCTAATTGATTGACATGTAACCTCCATGTTTTATTGCCGTACTGATGGCGGTCTCATTTCATGTTTCGAAATGGTTACTGCCTTGCTTAATTGATCATGTTGCCGCCCTGAACTGCTATGCACAAGTGCATGGATTACAGCTTTGGCGTTCGGCACGTAACTTGCGGGCTTGTTCAATTGAATAGCACCGAAATTGTAGCAGCGTTCAAGCCAGCAGCACGCCCGCAGACATACGGCCTGTATACCGCAAGATGTGGCCTTTGAATTGAATAGGGCTCAAACTCTTTTACTTATTAATTATACAGCACAATATGTCCGTGTATCTGAACATGAAAATAGATAAATTAGGTGTTTGTTATGACCATGGACAAAACATGATTAAAAATAAGCAATTTTTTATGGTTTCTTGAGTGCAGTTTGAATGTCTAATTTGAAATTTTAAATGTTCTGTTGATAAAAATATATATTTTTTAAGTACAGCATAAGTTTCTTTTTGATGATCACTAATAAAAACAAAAAGGTCATATTAACTAAGAAAATATGATACATATATTTTAAAAGCCTTCTCTTTCTTTTAGAACAGGAGTTTAAAGTAAATAATCACAAGAATAAAACAATGTAATTTTAGCTTCATGCAAACAGGTTGAAGTTCCAATTCCCTTGAGAAAAACAAAAGGGTGAAAGAAAAATCGCAAGAATTTGGAGCTCTGCTCTTAAAGCTTTAGCCTTAAAGAACCTCATCTATCACCGGATGATGCCTTAAGACGCTCAGAGGCCTGACACCACTCCACAATCTACAGCAAGCAATCCTTTCAATGTGTTACAGTGATTGTGCTCTGAGATTTGTCAAGTACTTCCATGTAATGTGACAGATTACAAAGCACAAAAAAGCCTTAAAGCATCAGAACTCTGTTACCATCCAAACAATCATTTTCAAGTTTAATGACTGCTCCACTTAAACCGTTACTTATAGTCATTTTTCACCGTTAAATTTACAATCACTGGATATTTCTTTGTAAGCTACTAAATGTGTAGTTTTTCAGTGTTTAGTGACCCAGACTGTAGGGTGACAAGTGTATTCTTCTATAGGTCATCAGGCTATAATACCCTACTCCAATCAACTAAATTACAGCAGTTGGGGGGGATTTAAAGAGAGAAAAACAGTAGGCCTATCTCCTGATTTACTATGTATTATTTCCTATGGGGATGGGGGAATAAAACAGCCCTTCTTACTTTTATATCAACTCTTCTCTCCTTGTGTCACATTAGTAAATCTAACAAATATTTTGCAATGGAATTACATTTTATGTAAGTGGGAATCTTCCCATTACAATTTATTGCAATTAGCATTTGCTTCAAGCATCACATATCACCCAGCCCAATACAGTTTGTTTAAAACTTGTAATAGTTTTTCGGTAATCAATAAAAAAAGTTTTGCTTTATGTGGCACTAAACTGTAAACACAGAAATCTGCCATAACCTCTTTCTCACATACTGCTTTTTGAAGGCACAGGTAGATGTGATTATGGGAGAGGTTTGGTAAACCACTGCAGTTATTTGTACAGATTTAGGGCCATATGCTAATCTGATAAATTGGCAAAATACATGTCAAGTTGACATGTAACAAGCAATTTATCAATCCAAATCCAGCTAAAATTCAGCGCTGCGTGAAGGCAGTGCTGAATATAAGAAAATGACCTGCTTGGTAAGTTAGGGCCAGCTGTCATTCAAATTTCCCTCCAATCCATCCCACTCCGATATACCGGGGCTTCACACAAGTTACTTACTGTGCCTAAGCCCCATTTTTCTCCCAATTCTGATGACCACCCATAGAGGCAGGAAAATGCATCTGAAAAATGATTCAAGCATCGGATCTGATGCTGTAATCATTATAACACCTCAACTGAGTCTGATATAAGGTTTGATTTCTCATAATCAAAACAATTAATAACGTGCACCCAAATACTACATGTCACCTATACTTGGGTGATCTCATGGACCCCCCCCCCCCCCTTAGTACTACTACTACCTATGATCCCAAGGAACCCTGGGTATTCACGCCTCCCACGTGTAGAGGGGAAGCCCCAGGATCCATTGAGTCTCCTACAGCACCTAAATATTAAAGGACATCCGTGGCATCGAAAACTAAACTCCTACCATTGGGGCCCCTTTAAAGACTCCTGTGACAATGAAAATAAACATGAAGGCCATGGAGAGGTATACAACACCCATGGTAGGGTAAAGTTAACCCCTATGTGACATGGCACCCTAGATAAAGTAACTAACCCTATTATAAAAATAAAATACAAGGCTATCCAGTTTGCTTAAAGAAGCCAATTCCCTTCTTTTTTGATTGAAGCCAGCAGGGTAAGTGGGGAGGGAATCCCCAGGAGTTCCCTACAGCTTGTTGGCGGGCAGAATCCTGGGGGTTCCCTGGCTTTATAGGGTGATCAGCAATGGGGATTTAAATCTCCTGTTAATGTATTTTAATTTTAACCCCTTCCCAGCCATGGGAACAGGTTTATATAGATAGCAAAGACTACTGACTTGACGGAGGCCATAGGACTTTGGGACAATAGGAGAAGTGGCTGGGTACGTCTACCCCAGTAGAAGGTTTGCAGGGAATTCGATTGGGATGAATACGTAGCTTGCGCAAAAAAGCTTACAGAGGAGAGACTTTTTGCACAGTTATGAATCCAGTTAGCATGGGACCCTTAATCCTTACATACTGATAGAAATTCATACAGCAAGTGAAAAAGTGGTTGAAGGGGGTTCTGTTAACCTAAGTGAACTGAAAATGGCCATTTATTCTACGTTTAAGTTTATTTTGAGTTTGCAATCATTATCCCTGTGGCTTATTTCTCTAAACCACAAATTAACATACTTAGTCACCTTAGTGCGCTTGATTAGTGTAGGCATCTAACTGCATGGAAACACTGGTGTAGGTCATTTTGGAAGCACAAAAACAAACTAGCATAGTGGAGCTACAAAGAGTCCATGTCTCATGAATGGCTTTACCACAAAATGGCTGGTTCATTCTATAGACACATGTTAATTATTTTTAAAATAACTTTAACCTATAGTATGTAAGCAGACTGTGAACAGAAACAACCTATAGACTGTATAATATATCCTGCATTGATGCTAGTTTAGGCTGTTGTAAAACATAAATCCCCTGAGTACCAATTAACATTCCCCGTGGCCTCTGAAATTGTGTTCCTCTTGTATTTGTGTACATAAACTGTCTGGTGTGTTTCCTATATTTCACCATTTACTGTTTATTTACCTTTTATGTGTTTAGCCTTTGGCTTGCATGGATAATTACTTTTTGTGCTGTGGTTTTGTATGCATAATCAATCTGTAACATTCAGAGTTTGCTGTTTGCATTCAACAATTATGTTTTTGGTGTTTGTATGCTCTTTATTGGAGAGGTAATTGAGGATGTTTTTCAAAAATGATTTAATTTACATTTCCTCTTACCCTGTCCTACAGTTAAAACAGAAAACGATATAATGTGACTAATGTTTATAATTATATATTAAGTGATGCAACTGAAACTCATTGGTGTGGAAGCTACTGCCAGTAAATTCCTCCATTACTGTCTCACAGCACTGCCTGTAGATATTACCTAGATCTAATGCTTCAACTTCTTCCAAGCCCTCTTGCTTTTAGTTGTCTTTGTCTTTTACATGACCTAAGCAAGGCCCATTTGGTAGGTGCATATAAGAATTTATACCCCATCACCCATTGAATACAAAATTAGACACAGATTAGACACAGACCATTTCTTGGGAGATAACTGGCCACAGCGTTTATTGGTAAACACAACATGATGTAATAACCATAACGATAAATAAATAAACATAACCCGAGGGGAGGAGCCTGGACAGAGACAGTACACCCTACGCCCAGAAGCCTCATCCAGGGCCTACCGTGTTGGAACATCCGTACCACCGTAGGGTAGGATCTCCCCCATTTTCCACTGTCCCGGCGACTCCCCTCACCACCCGCCGCTGTGACAAAATAAACAAACGTCTGATATCATATAATATACACTTAAAAGATACATCTACCACAATGAATACATAGACAACAACTTAATACACAGCTGCTTTTTTTTTTTTTACAGTACAATATATACAATACGTTAACAACAATACTCTAGGGATGGGTGGGTGGGCATCTGCTCCCATGGCTAGCTGGGGGCGGACTGGAGAAAATTGGCGGCAAACGCCTACATTGCTCCACCTCCCTCAGCTAGCCACCACCCCGCCCCTACCCGGGCCTGCCATGTCAGGTGGCCCCTCCCCCCAACCCCAGGCAAGCCTGAGGTGGGCTACGGGCCCTTCATTACTTTGAGTGTTATAATAATTATAAATTACACTTATTCTACATCTCTGTATCAGTAAAAGCTATCTGACAAAGCCATGTTATTGAATGTGCTTCTGATACCTTACTCTTTGTCCATCTGTTAAGGGGAAAACAGTCATTTAATGTCAAAGCCAGTGCCTTTTAGATAAGTTATTGTCTTATAGTCTTCAGCCTATAATGATTCAGTGAAGAAATTGCAAAACTCCCAGTAAAATACATCTGTTTTAAGTGCTTGACAGCCCTCAACAAAGGAACTGCCAGTATTTTTCCACTTTGTACTGGATATAATATATGTATAATAAAAACTCCAATATACATCAGTTTAAAATAGCCAATATTGTAACATGTATTAATTCATATATTGATAAATAGTAAAAAAAAAATTACATACAAGTGAAGGGGAGTTAGCAATCTATTCTGTAATTACTTATATATTAATCCCATATTTTCCATTTGTTTGACATTTTTTTTACTCATGTTATTTATGGATACTATATATATATATATATATATATATATATATATAGTAAATAAATAGTACATCTGTGTTCACACTTGAATGTCTAAAGCAAGTTAAACCTGCTTCCAGCTCAGAGTTCCGAGAAAAACAGTTATTACACTGCATTCTGGGAAGTTGAGCTGGGACACACAAATGTGCCCACAAATGCCTCGCTCTTCATTCCGTAGCCATCATCAAACATGGCTTCCTTTAAGCTTATGCATGCTGTATTACACAGCTTTAATGCAAAGCCAAGGTTGGATTAAACACAGGCTGAGTATCCAATCCATGTACAGCTGTTTCAAGCTTACTGGCTATCATCAGCATGGAGCGGGATCCCAGCTTGTGTTGTGGAAATTATGAGTAGGTAGTTCACCACAACAATCATTTATAATATGGTGGGCTTCTATCGCTATTTTGCCCACCATATTATAAATGATTGTTGTGGTGAACTACCTACTCATAATAAATGATAATAGTAATACTTCTAGTTCCTGGATATCTTTTCACCTATATTAGGAATATTTTATTTGTCAGAATCCTCTGACTTGCAATTCATAAAATAAGGAATTCTAGTATCTGCTAAATATTATCTTAGAAGACTGCCACTGTCTTGGCTCTTGGTCGTAAACATTTCGGTGATATACATTAAATTAGAAAATAGAAACTGACGCTCTAATAATTGCTAAAAGAAGTAAGAATTCTTAAACTTATTTTCTGCTCCACTGCTGGAGTAAACTGGTTTAAGCTTAGGAGTTGTGATCAAGCTTTATTGAGACATTTACACACAAATAATGTGTAGGAAGCTGAAAGCTAGAAACTCATTTTTTCTCAAGGAAATGCATTATTTATTGTAAAGCTTCTCTGGAGACACACTTTAACAATGTATGTTATTCAGTCCTTAAAAAAAAAATTCTCCTTTCTTTATAGAACATTTCCTTTTTAAGAAAGTAGGATGCCAGCTTCTCACATCCTACACATTGGGTATTTTGTAAAGAATGTATTAGGATTCATTTAGAAATATTGCCAACAAACCATGCTCTTGCAGGCAGTAGAGCTATGTTTAATAGGGCAGTATTGTTGAATTGGCAGGAAGGCATGCAGGGATCAAATTCTTACATCTTTGCTGTTGCAATGGTTTTGTAGTTGGAATTACTTTAATTACAACATACTTAGTTTGCAATTAGTATAGTGTAATTTACATAAAAATTAGAGGGAAAACTATTAACTCACACATACACGTATCTACTCGAGTATAAGCCTAGTTTTTCAGCCCTTTTTTCAGGGCTGAAAAAGCCCCCTCTCAGCTTATACTAGTCACCCTGTGTCTCTTTACCCCCCTGTCTCTCCCTCCCCCGTGTCTTCCCCTCCCTCCCCTGTGTCTTTTCCCCCCTCTCCCTCCCCTGTGTCTCTTTACCCCCCTGTCCCTCGTGTCTCTTTCCCTCCCCCTCGCTTATCATCCTCCCTCCTCAACCCCCTCCTTAACCCTCCTCCTCAACCCTCCTCATCATCCTCAGGAGGGAGAATGAGGAGCGGGGTTGAGGAGCGGGGTTGAGGAGCGGGGTTGAGTAGGGAGGATGAGGAGGGAGGATGAGGAGGGGGGTTGAGGATGAGGAGGGAGGATGAGGAGGATAAGGGGGGAGGGAAAGAGACACGAGGTAGAGCGGGGAAAGAGACACAGGGGAGGTAGAGGGGGGAAAGAGACACGGGAGAGGGGGGGAAGAGACACAGGGGAGACAGGGGGACACAAGAAAGGGGCACAGAGGGCACACAAGAGGGACACGGGGGCAGCACATTTTCCCACCCTCGGCTTATACTCAAGTTACTAAGTTTTCCCAGTATTTCGTGGTAAAAAAGGTGCCTCGGCTTATACTCGGGTCGGCTTATACTCGAGTATATACGGTAATTAAAAGTATTGATTCAGCAGTCCGCCTACTGCCCTCTCTTTGTTGATGATAAAGTACAGATTGGACATTTATAACATAATTTTAATTGTACAGTTAATTGAGTAAACCAGCCAACTTTTTTTGTAAATATTGTGAATTATTGGTTTATTTTCTGCTTTTCTCACTTACATTGTGTACCACCTATAAGAGACACTCATATAAGAAATGTCAAACTTTTAAAATGAAAATCATTATGACAACATAATTACGGTATATATTCAAATTGGAGATTTATGTACTGATCCCAGACAATATAGACACATAGTGCATCAGTAAGGAGATAGTGCTGATTTGTATCAACAGACTCATGTTAGTCAGCTACATGTACAATAACACTCAGATTTTATTAAGCTGACAATATTTGTAGAAGTTGTCTAGAAAATGTAGTATATATAATGACTAGCGACTTGCCCGTAAAAAAATGACGGCAATAAGATTGTAAGGGCGGTAAATTTTGTTGGTGTTCCAAGATGCTTTGGCGCTCATTTTCGTTTTTTTGCGCCCATTTCTCTAGCTTAGGGGCTTTTCGGGTGTCTAAACTCTTGTATTTTGAATGAAATTGAGGTGTAACTTCAGTTTTCGAGGTCCTGGGTGCCCCCCCCCCCCCCCCCCTTGCTGTAGGTAAGCTTTTTAGGTATTTGTTGTGTGTATTTATTGTGTTTTTGCGAGGTCGTAATGTTTTTTTTTTCTAAGTTCTGCATCTCGTATTTGTTTGTCGTTAGTCCGTAAATTTTGCGAGGTCCGCAGTTGTTTGCGAGGCGCTCCTTGCCAGCAACTGAGGCCCTTGCTTGTTGCTAATGCGAGCCTGCAGCGTTAGCAACAACCTGCTTGCTCACAACTATATATGTGATAGCATTTTTGCTGGGGTCTGTAGAATACAGGATCAAAAAAATGCCTTGGCAGCACTCAGGTCAGTAGGGGCAAGGGGAGGTTACTCTTTACTTCTTACATCCAATGATATATGATTAAACTAAAGTATTTAGCAGCTTAATATTTTGAGCCTAATTTTGTTGGTAGTTTTAACAATGGTTGTGGTTGTCCATAAAATAAAGTGGTACCTCAGCACTTGTCAGCTTCAAAACTCATCAAATTTGGTATTCGATGCATTTTGATGAGGAAATAATGCTTCATCACTCTCCCCTTTCTTTGCACTCACTTATTTGTAATGTGCCAACATATTCTGTAGCTCAATACATAAGTTGTGATCAAGGCAAAACAATATTAACACATTACAAAGATGGAGGGGTCTGTCTTTGAGCTTAGAACCCAGTGTCCATAGAGCTTTCCCCAGAGCACTGTGCAAGATCAAAAACTCGCAGACTTACAATCTAAAGGTTGCCCAGGGAAACCATTATTGTGTTATAACTTTGTGTATGAACATTTTGCTCTGCCTACTAGACTAAGCCAAATCCACCATTGACCTTTTAGTAGGTAGAGACCAGCATCAGCTGAGTGCATGCTTTGAAGGAAAGTTTAATATTAAACATTGTATTTTAAATCATTAAATATGATCAGTGCCTAATTAAAATATCTAGGACATAACAGTGGTTCACAATAATTTGTAATCCTTGATTTGTTGAATTTGGTTATGGAATGCAAAAGGGTGAACAATAAAATCCATACTATTTTCACGTTGGTAGCATTGCTTTGCCAGTATTCATGTTATCATAACCTTCCTTATTCCAATAACCTTGCACTTGCAGTATTTGTTTAGTCACAGGATGCATGAAGCTGGGGTACCCTGATTTATTCTTAAATTACTAAACTTCAGAATCCCTGCAATGACCAAAGTATATACCACTTGAACACACCAGTTAATCTTAGAGCAAGCAAGGCTATATTTCTAAGCAGTTAACTTCTAATTAAATAGAAATTACCAACTGAAAAGCCAGAGCAATATAGAACAAACAATTATACTCAACACTTAATAGGAGGGGTGATAAAAATTAGACTTAATGGTGTTCACTAAAGAAACAGACAAGCAAAAAAAAGGAATGTGTAGTAGGCTATTACAAATGGAAAAAGGTATGACCTCTTCTTTTCTCACTTACTAATGAAATTCACTTTAGATGCTGCTATTGCTCTACTACACAATGGATAATGCCACTCACACATTCCAAATAAGACATATTTTAAAGGTGTATCATTACTTACTATGAAATGTTACTTAAATAAGAGAGGGAGAGATGAACTGGTATTGTAAGTTAAATATTTTGAGAGTCATAGCTCTACAGTTTACATATAATAAACCAAAGTCCTAGCAAAAATACTAATGCCAGAATACCATATATAAATATTACATTAGCCAAACCGTTGCAGGAGTAGGGTGTATTTAGATATTAGATGGAACATTTTCTATGTCCCGAAAATCTGTGAGTTTTCACATAGTCATAATGTAGTAATAATGCTTAAACATGAAAACATGAGGTTGAAGAAAGGAAAATCCCAAAATCAACATAATACTAAAACTACACAACATATCCTAATAAATGGTCAAACAAAACTCAATTTCCTTAAGGTGCCTACTATAAATTCTTGAAGATTCTAGAGGGGACTAAATTCTGCTTTCAATTAAAAGTGTGCTTTCTTTTCCTCAAAACCATATTATTGTTTTACAGACTGTTACTAGCATTTGAAATAAGCTGAAATAAGTGTCTGAAGTATTTGCCGTAACCCTGCTCAATTTCTGAATGGTTAATTGTCTAACCAATCAGAATTCAAGGATTTCCGCTTATCCAGGGCAGAAAAGTGAGGACCAGGGCTTCATTGCTTGTCACTTGGTGGGTGTCAAAGGATAGGTAAATAATACATTATAGGATAGGTAAATAATTATTTTCCCACCCTACAGTTATATTTTATTTTATATTTTTGATAATACATTTTTATTGTTTGTGATTTAGTGTTAATACGAACATCTGGGGTGGTAGGAAGGGTCCCTTGAGGACCCCGATGGCACAGGGATTAACATTAGGTGCCATGGGGATCTATGAGGACCCACATGGTTTGGTTAAATTTTAGGAAGCTGTAGTATGGGGCTAATTTTTAGATGTCACGTGGGTCTGTTAAGGACCTCCGGGGTATGGAGTTAATTAATAGATGCCACAGGGGCCCAAAGGGAACCACTGTGTTATAGGGGTAAATGTTATGTGCCATGGAGCTCTATAATTGCCATGGTTTTTATTCATATAGAGGATCCCCGAGGTCATAAGGGCTGGCGAATGGGAGGGAGGAATACCAGGGCATTTTTTGTGCATCAATGGGTACACACAAACTTTTATGCAAATATCATCACTTACAAGTAACCATACGAGGGCTGAGATTTTACTGATGGAACAATGCGTTGGTCTTTTAGGAAATAACAATGGGTACTTATCTCAGGGTTACGATTTTACGTACATCACTAGCATTCAGAGGGTATTTCTTGTAGGCTTTTTTATGGTGTTTGAAGTGATTGCTAGTAACAGATTTACGAGTAAACCTTCTTGTTATTTTTTTATATGAGACATGGAATGGAGGCCTTAATTCGCAGGGCTCACATAGTAATATCTTGAAAACATGGCATGGTTCTGGCCTTCGACAATAGGAGTTGGACAAATGTGATTTAAATGAACATATTTAATTTATATTTTGTTTAATGTATTTGCATGAAAGAACAAGGGAACTGATATGGTCCTATCTTTTATCTCAGGAAAGACATTTTGGTATTTGAGGAAATATAACTCCCACCTTCATTTTCACACATTTTTGGGAAGGGTCATTGCCCCTTGAGAGAGGCTGAAATTGTGTACATTCTGTTGCAGGATGAAAAGTAAAATTGCTAATAACTTTATTTGAATTACATGATAAAATTGTAGGTCTATCTTGGCTTTTTAATGTTCTCAGCCAGACAAGACTGTAAACATTAAAATGTGCTTTTGGTTGCTTGACCTGTATGTGACACTTTTGTACTCATTGTAAGTGAGGCTTCTCTAACATACTTTTACAAATCATACTGTATCCTAAATTTTTCCATAGTCTCTGAATGTTCACATAATACAGTTTGTTTATAAAAGCCAGTACCTTGGATAATGTAAACCATATGAGCTTTGTGTGAGTTGTTAATGTTAATGTTTGTCACTCCAGGAGCATACCTCTTTAAATACGTACTCCATCTTTTACACTAATTGAGTCTGGCTTGTTCACCAATATGCTGCTTTCACTTGGCTTGGCCATATGTAATTTAGATGCATGATGAAATGAGTTACAGTGCTCAGAATATGGCTTTTATTTTCTGATCCTCATTCCCAAGTGTCAACATAAAATGGGCCTTGCAGGTTAATAATATCAAATCAAATTTTTTGCTTGAATGATCTGTAGAGAAAGTACAGTGAATCAGGGCACGCCGACCTTCGCGCGCTAGAGGGCAGTGGCACTGGCATGTGTAACACCCTTACCTTAGCCTTGGCAGCCTCCAGTAAATATGAGATGGGGGCCTCTGTGGCAGATGGGATGCAGGCTGGCATTCTATTTAGGCTGGAGCGCAGAGCGTCATCAGAGCATAGTGAATAGGCAACTATCTGTTATTTTCACAGAGGAGCAACTAATTTTTGAGTAGCAAATAATAAAATGGACTAAGAAAATACAAGTTTCCGAGGTATGGTATGTCATTTTACTATTTGATAGTTGGTTATTTATATGACTCAATTGCCCGTCATAAATGATGGCATAATACTTGATGTGTCTCCCCCTCCCCCCATGTCTCTACCCCCTCTCCCTCCCCTGTGTCTCTTTCCCCCCTCTCCCTCCCCTGTGTCTCTTTCCCCCCTCTCCCTCCCCTGTGTCTCTTCCCCCCTCTCCCTCACCTCTGTCTCTCCCCCTCTCCCTCACCTCTGTCTCTCCCCCTCTCCCTCCCCTCTGTCTCTTCCCCCTTCTCCCTCCCCTGTGTGTCTTTCCCTCCCTCTCTACCCCCCTCTCGCTCCCCTGTGTCTCTTCCCTCCCCCTCTCTCTCCACTGTGTCTCTTTCCCCCCTCTCCCTCCACTGTGTCACTTTCCCCCCTCTCCCTCCCCTCTGCTACCCCTCTCCCTCCCCAGTGTCTTTCTTTCCCGCACTCTCTCTCCCACTCCCATATCTCTCTTTCCCCCTCTCCTGTGTCTCCTTTCCCCCTTTCCCCTGTCTCTCTCTCCCCTGTCTCCCCAATGTCTCTTTCCCACCCTCTCCCCTGGCTTCACCCCCTTGCGGAGCGCAATGCGCATGCGCCATTTACATAGTTTGTAATCTCCCGCCACCAATGGGTCTCATTCAATTGTGATTTGGCCAATTGAATAGGGCTCTATATAAGCACATAGCATATATTTTTACAGAAGTTTTTAATTAGTGAACATCTATCCAAATGCAAGGTCTTCACCAACTAAAAACTTCTGTAAAAAAATGCTATTGGCTTATATAGAGACCTGTTCAACTGGCTAAATCGCATTTAAATGAGGCCCTATGACAAATATTATATGTGATCCTACAAAATAATGTTTCTCAACAGCTGTTCTAGTGCCAGTCCTCAGATATAATGGGAAATGATGGAGGGTTTGCGAGGATGCGTAATTTGAGAAAGATAATCTGGATGGATTGACACAGTAGTGAAAAGATGATTGCAGATTTGGGATGCTAAAAAAGGTTTGGATCTCAAAAGGGATCCAGAGGAGTTTTGAATAGGAGACAGACACTTCCTGCTCCATGAAAGATCACAACCACTACTACTGACGACAGTAGAGACACAGACAATCTTTAGAAGAGCTTTAAGAACATTTTAGCACATCTATATTAAATCACAATAATCACGAATATATCATGGAAGCTAATCATAGAATGTTTGATATATCCCTGTTCTGGTTGACCCAGTGAGATAGCACCATGCATTTACAATCATAAAGATATAGCGCCATGAATTGTAACATTAGCGCAGGGGCAC
Source organism: Discoglossus pictus (assembly GCA_027410445.1). NCBI lineage: Eukaryota > Metazoa > Chordata > Amphibia > Anura > Alytidae > Discoglossus > Discoglossus pictus. Next base: position 324,309,727 of record CM050163.1, read on the forward strand.
CATACTAGTGTAGAAAACGAGCCAGCTCCCTTTTCATTGACAGACATAATCTACAGGTTGGAAATCACTTTATCTTAACTGACATGCTCAGTGATCAGAAGGAAAGGGCAAATTGAATGATTGTATAGTGACTGTAACCAAGGGGAAAGGAAGGGGAATGTTGCCCATCACAAATCGGAGAACTGGCATGGCTAATTATTATTTTTCTTTTATTTATCTGTATAAATAGAAACTGTAAAGTGAGCTGTTAATATACATTATTATAGAATTTTATGGGAACTTAAGTTACCTTCTATACAATTTGTAACAATAATATGAGTGATCTGTACCTTATAATTTCCTAGAGTTCACTACAAATGCATTGAATATTAATTTATTTAAACAGTAGAATATATTAAATCCTTTAATATATGGTGAGTGGAATGTATTGCTTTCACCAAGATTGTGACCTTTTTAGTGTAACCATGGAAACAATGGTTTTTCTGTCACTTCTGAGAGGAATGGGTGTTATATCAGTGCACATGGTTGCAAATGTGTAATAATATATATTTATTTCATTTTTATGTTGTTTCTTGATAATCTGATGAGTAGAGAAAAATACATTTAAGGTATCAACATTTTTTTACACATTTTAATTCTAACAAAATATTTTCAATATATATATATATATATATATATATATATATATATATATAATTTGTTTAAAGGATTATGTTAAAATTGCAAATTGCTTGATCCAAGACCCAGTCAACACTATTGGAAATTGCTAGTCTTTATACATAACACAAATAAGAGAATATATACTTTGATTAAAGGAACATTGAAAGCATTTTATCTTTGTTGCATCTTTTATAAATAAAGCTCTCAAAGCAGAAAATCAAATGATTGAAATGTTCTACTGATCTGGGGGCTTGCCTCTGTTAGCCAATGAGCAGTAATCTATGTGTATGAGTCTTGCTTGTCTGCCAATGTATGCTCTGTGTATTTCCTATTTGTTCCTATTTGGTTCAGTGAAGTGTTATCAACTTAATATTTTTCAAGCAAACACAACTTTGGTAATGTTTAAAGCATATTCTTTTAAATGCATAAAAAAAACTTGTTTAATGACTGAATGCTAAATACAGATTTCCTGTCATATTTTTATCTCAACTTTTTACATTCAAGCAAAGGAGGTAATCAATTCTAAGTTCTCGAACGGCAATTTTAATAAACAAGAACACACAGTAATTATACCTTGCATTTAAGAAGGCCATTGCAAAAAAAATAAAAAATAACCTACAACTTGTAAGTTTATGAAATTCAGTATTAAAATTGTTTTTAACCCATTCTGACAAATTTTGCTTATTGAAAACAATGGACTTAATACATTATATTTTGAGCTTATTTGTAGTTCAAAGGTTCCCCGGATGACATGTAATAACTGTATTTCTTGGAATTTTGGGCAGGAATAAGCTATTTATTTACTGTACTCTGTATGGTGAAGGGCTTCTGTCACTCTTGTGCCCACGATATTCTAATTTATGTGCTTAAAAGCCTTCCCACAAAATCTATAGCAGGAGGTGGGTACCAGCCCCACACTGATGAAGTACATTTCAGCTCAAAACATCTGTCTATCGGCAGGACTCCCAATTCCTGCATAATCCATCTATGCTATGGTTTAAAGCTGCTTAATACAGCAGGCATATGTTTGTGGGCTCATTTGCATGTCCCTGCCCAGATTTCCAGAATGCAGTGCAATAACTGTATTTCTCTGAATTCTGAGCAGGAAATATGTTTTTGTAACTTATTTTAGATGCTCAAATGTGAACACAAATGTACTATTTATTATTTATTGTGCTTGTGTAAAGGTAAAAGCAGTCAAAATGTATAGTTTATATTAGTTCCTGTCAAAGATGGTTTCCATGCCTATCTTTAAAACATTTTGATTTTGGCCGTAGATAACATGTCTAGGATAAATGATTTTCTCCTGAATATGACCAGCAGCAGATCAATGTGACATGAAGATCAGAAAGAACAGATACTAGTGATTGTTACTCCAAATGTCATGAAGCTGTCAGGGTAATCAATGACCTGTAGGCACTAAATATCAGTACAAGAATTGAGACCAACTAACGTCAGCTAAGAAAAGGGTTGTGGAGGTGGCATCTTACAAGGGGATTAGATGGGAGACCTAGGATAACTATAAAGCATAGATACTGAGACCTGATATGTTTTTTTCTGAATACATGGTGAATTGAATGAAAAATTCCATAAAAAAAATAAAATATTACTTTTACTTTTGTATATTATATACACACTCCCCAATTAAACACACCCTGTGCAAATAAAGTTTAGGATCATCAGAGATACTTCTTCAAAATGTTTCTGGTTTTAAAGGGGCATGAGACACCACTGTTTTATTTTATCAAGCATTTAAAAGAGCATATTTTAGATATTACTGAAGTGTTTTTTCCTTAAATACATATTAAGTAAAATCAGTTTCAATGACGTTTAAACAAACAGGAAATGTAGATCTCATTGGCAGGCAGAGAGCAGGCCCCCAAGAGCAGTCAAAAATCAGATTTTTGTGCTCTGAGACCTTAATTTAAAAAAAGAAAATAAATTGTGGCACATTATCAAATACCGTCTATCTGATGCAACAAAGAAAAATATATTCCCATGTCCCTTTAGAAAAAACATCACTTTCCTTAGCCTCTGGAGTCTGAGGTTTCCATGGTAACCTGACAGCACTGGGCTCTGGAAAGATATCCATTTTTAACCTCTCAAGCTCTTCATGCTGTATTTAAAACTTTAGTGTCTACAATCTAAAAAAAACACAAATAAAAAAACAAAAATAAAATTACATCCTGCTGCTACCAGAGGACACGATCCAAATATATTTCAAATATGCAAGTGAAAAGTACAAAATGATAAATAAAATGAGGTTTCCTTATTAATATCAGTCAGTGTAAGTGCTATTTCAAGTTACACTGTAAATATGTGGTAGACATGTATGTATGTATATATATATATATGTGTATATATATATATATATATATATATATATGTATATGTATATATATATATATATATATATATATATATATATATATTTATATACTGTGGGCCTCATTCAATTGCGATTTGGCCAATTGAATAGGGCTCATTATAAGCACAGTGCATATTTTTTTACAAAAGTTTTTAGTTAGTGAAGACCTTGCTTTTGGATAGAAATTTGCTAACTAAAAACTTCTGTAAAAAAAATATGTTCTGTGTTTATAATGAGCACTATTCAATTGGCCAAATCGCAATTGAATGAGGCCCTGTGTGTGTGTGGGGGGGGGGGGGGATTTGATCCCCTGCTGATTTTGAACGTTTGTCGACTGGCAAAGACAACAACTTAGTAATTTGTGGCAAAAACCTTGTTGGCAATCACAAATGTCAGATGTTTCTTGTAGTTGTCCACCAGGTTTGCACACATCTCAGGAGGGATTTTGTCCCACTCCTCTTTGTAGATCCTCTCCAAGTCATTATGGTTTCAAGGCTGATGTTTGGCAACTCGAACCTTCAGCTCCCTCCACAGATTTTCTATGGGATTAAGGTCTGTAGACTGGCTAGGCCACTCCAGGACCTTAATGTGCTTCTTCTTGAGCCACTCCTTTGTTGCCTTGGCTGTGTGTTTTGGGTCATTGTCATGCTGGATTACCTGACCACGACCCATTTTCAATGCCCTGGCTGAGGGAAGGAGATTCTCTCTCTCTCTGTATGTGTGTGTATATATATATATATATATATATATATATATACACAGACAGATATATAATATATGTAAATGCAAACCGCACACACAGGTATGTATGTGATATATATATGTAGGACATTTGCTGTTGAAGCTTGCCCTTGGTATGCCTCCCATCCCCCATATGACTCTTAGGTTCTCTGTTTGTGTATACCAAGGAATATCCTTCCTGGTGAATTGGGACTAAAGTTATTGCCAGAGCTACATTTGTACTTCAGGGAAATTTAGAACTAAGCTTCATATTGAACAACCAATATAAAACCCTAAATTGACCTAAGAACATTTTTTTAAGGTTTTTTTATGTTGTCAGTATAGCAAAAGATGTTAAAATGTGCAACCTTAATAGATAGGCCTTGTGAAATACAACATACTGTAACACAATAAAATTATACCAGTTGGCTTTACGCAGGTATTTTGGAAGTAGTAAGTGAATGATAAAGCTAAGGATAAACATTTTGCAGCCTTATTAAATTGCAATTCGGCAAATTCTAAAGGGCTGTATATAAGCACAGAGCATATTTTTTTACAGAAGTTTTTAGTTCGTGATCTTCTATTTAAAAGCAAGGTCTTCACTAACTAAAAACTTCTGTAAAAAAATATGCTATGTGCTTAAATAGAGCACTTTAGAATTTGCTAAATTGCAATTTAATAAGGCTGATAGTGCGCAACCCTGGCGCTTACACGGTTGTTTATTTTTATTTTTGTGACTAGTATAGTATCATGAATAACCCCCGTGTGCACATGGACAGCAGCTAGATGGCGTGGTAGTGAGTCAATAAGATGCTGGAACGCTGACAATGGTATTGGAGCCATGCAGACTGTAGTGCATTCGATAGCTGCTGAGGAGTGCGTGGTGGAGGATCTATACAGCGAACATGACGATCAAGGTGGTCCTTCAGATGCTTGATGGGGTTCAAGAGAATTTGAAGCCAGGGAAATACTTGGAAGTCTTCGTTGTGCTCCTCCAACCAGTCCTGGACAATTCTGGCCATATGACATGTTTCACTGTCCCATCCGCTCCAGGGAAGACAGTGAATATGTATGAGTGTACTTGATCTGCAAGAATGGATAGATAACCCAATCGGTTGAGAGTGCCTTCCAGAGGGATGAGTGGACTTGAAAGATGAAATGCTTAGATGGGTTTGTAAGTTACAATTTTGACAACCGCAGGTATTTTCAGCCTGTAATCCGTAGATCGTATGCAGGTAGCTAAAAGACGCAAATTGAATAGCAAATTAGTTTACCGGCTCCAGTAAACAGTTGCTCAATTGATTAGGGGCCAGAGGATTGAAGATTAATTTAGGATGTTGAATCACAAGGTCTTTCAGGAAGAGAGCAGGTTCAACAAGGAAAATGAACAATGTTTCCATAAATGCACACAGCTTAAAGGGAGAGCAGGTTGGCCAGGCCAAAGATATTGCTGAAACTAGTGCACTAATGTGAGCTCATTGGAAGTGGCAGTCAAATACAGGTAAACAATTTAAGCATGCTTGTTATAAGCATGACACTATTCTAAGGCTTAATGAAGCCAAGTTTTTAATTTGATAGAATGGGCAGACTTTTTAGTTCCTATGTGCTGTTTCTATGCTTTATGTGTGCTATACCATGCATTTAAAATGCATTTACCATGCAAGAATGTATGTGCATGACTATAAGATATCGTATATATTTACAATAGTTTGTGCACATCATGGTCATTTAGCTGCTATAAGAATAGTTGAGCATTATGCGGTTAAACAAACATATACACTGGCAAATAAATAAAATTACATTTACACATCTCGTTCCAACTGCTTCATTAATCTGTGTCCGTCATTTAATCTGCCTAATTTCCCTTATTAGCTATATAATTACAGTCAGTTTGATTGGAGATGGCCTGATAACACTGAACAACACAGTTATATTCAATTTATTATGTTTTGTTCTCTTGTGAAACGAAATGTACAACAGATTGCAATTATGTGCAAATAACAATGGCTGTTACATCTGAAAGCTGATATGAATGCAATGATTCTGCTTTTCTATTGCAAAACCAAAATGCATTGAGTGGGAGGGTTTTGTAGACCATTAGCTTTAGGGAATGTGGTTAATGGGAAAAATGAACTACCGTATATACTTGATTATAAGCCAAGTTTTTCAGCCCTTTTTTAAGGCTGAAAAGGGCCCCCTCGGCTTATACTCCAGTCACTATTCCCGTGACTGTCTTTCCCCTGTGTCTCTACCCCCCGTGTCTCTGTTTCCCCCCGTAGCTCTCTTTCCCCCCTGTGGCTCTTTCCCTCTCCCTCCCTTATCATCCTCAAACCCCCATCCTCAACCCCCCATCCTCATCCTAAACCTCCCTCCTCACTTTACCCCTCTAATTACCTCCCCCTCTCCCTTTCCCCTCACTTACCTTCCATTTGCAGCTGCTCCTCCACGCTCATTCCGTCTGCGTCGGGACCCTGCATATGCTACTGACGTAACGTCACATGCGCGCCACGTCATTAGCATTGTCCGGGTCAAGACGCAGCCGGAAGGAGCGCGGAGGAGCGAAGGAGCAGCTGCAGATGGAAGGAAAGTTAGGGGAAAGGGGGAGGTTATTAGAGGGGTAAAGTGAAGAGGCGGGTTAAGGATGAGGAGGGGGGTTTAGGGTGAGGATGGGAGGGTTTAGGGTGAGGATGGGAGGGTTTAGGCTGAGGATGGGAGGGTTTAGGCTGAGGATGGGAGGGTTTAGGCTGAGGAGGGAGGTTTAGGCTGAGGAGGGGGGTTTAGGCTGAGGAGGGGGGTTGAGGATGGGGGGGTTGAGGTTGAGGAAGGGTGTTGAGGGGGGTTTGAGGATGGGGGTTGAGGATGAGGAGGGGGGTTGAGGTGGGAGGTTGAGGATGAGGATTAGGGGGTTGAGTATGGGGGGGTTGAGGATGAGGGGGGTTGAGGTTGAGGAGGGGGGTTGAGGAAGGAGGTTGAGGAGGGGGAGGGGAAGAGACAAAGGAAATGGAGAGGGGGGAAGAGACACAGGGAACGCAGAGGGGGAAGAGACACAGGGAAGGGGGGAGAGACGCAGGGGAGGGAGAGGGGGGAGAGACGCAGGGGAGGGAGAGGGGGAAGAGACGCAGGGGAGGGAGAGGGGGAAGAGACACAGGGGGCAGCACATTTCCCACCCTCGGCTTATACTCGAGTCACTAAGTCTTCCCAGTATTTTGTGGTAAAATAGGTGCCTCGGCTTATACTCGGGTCGGCTTATACTCAAGTATATATGGGTAATATTAATTGTATCTGTCAGTGGTGAAGATTCACAAAGAATAACTGGAAAGAGGTGTGGTACAGTAGCCTCCTTCACAGCATTTACTAAGAATAATGTGTTTAAATGAGAGATCTATAGTGCTTTCCACCGACTTCTGTACTTTTCAGCTACAGTGATTGCAAATGTACAAATCACAACTGGAGTAATAGTTACCTGTTATTTGTAACGCACCTGTGATTTCCGCTATACAGGGGTTAAGTACAAAGGAAAAATACAAAATGAAATACAAGGCAAAAAGTGGAGGGCCCTTTCTTTGGGTTTAAAGTCTTTGTACCTTACAATCTAAAGGGTAGGTGTATTGAGGAAATTGATTCTCAGATGCAACCTAAATTAAAATGTACAGTTTCTGGTATTTGTTAAACAATTAAACATTTTCCATAATTTGTGATAAGATAAAAAAAATATAAATATCTTTGAAACTGAATTATATTTGTGTTCATAGGATATAATATTTCAACCTTGTGACTTCTATTAAAATAGGAATCAAGTATAATCATAAAATTGAACAATAAACATATAAGATTACAAAACTGGTTCTAATTGAGAGAAGAGGCACATTTGAAGGCTTCAGAACACACTTTTGAGTAGCTGCATCATGAATGAGAAGGAGAAACAGAGAAATGCCTTAGTGAATACTGTGATGATGATCTAAATCACAATATGTCATGACCGATTGCAATGGACCAAGTAGTTACTAGGAAAGAGCTTTATGAACAAATTTTGCCATATGCATCAATGTATTTTCTCAAATTAAAAAAAATTATATATATTTCTTCAAAAAGAACATATCAAATATTATTCTTATAAAACTGTTCATTATTGCCATGTTATATTTATTGCATTGAACTATTCATTTTTATTGAGATCTTGTTTACCGTATAAGCCGACCCGAGTATAAGCCGAGGCACATATTTTACAACAAAATACTGGGAAAACTTAGTGACTCAAATATAAGCCGAGGGTGGAAAATGTACTTACCTTCCATCTGCAGCTGCTCCCCCGCTCCTCTGCGCTCCTTCCGGCTGCGTCGGGACCAGCCAATGCTAATGACGTGACGAGCATGTGACATCACTTAATATGCCGAGTCCCGACGCAGCTGGAAGGAGCGCGGAGAAGCAGCTACAGATGGAAGGTAAGTGAGGAGAAAGGTAGACGGGGAGGTAATTAGAGGGGTAAAGTGAGGAGGGGTTTTAGGATGAGGAGGGGTGTTGAGGGTGGAGGGGTTGAGGATGATAAGGGAGGGGGAGGGAAAGAGCCAGGGGGTGGGGAAGAGAGACACGGCGGCGAAAGAGAAACACAGGGGTGGTGACTCAAGTATTAGCCGAGAGGACCCTTTTCAGCCTTAAAAAAAGGGCTGAAAAACTCTGCTTATACTCGAGTATATACGGTAGTTTATCTTAAGTATTCTAATGTAATATCGTTTCTTCTTTTTAGAATTTATTTGAAAAAATTTATTTAAGAAAATAAACATCATGGCAAATAAAACAAATTAGATAATTATTTTTACAATGTTCACTTTGAATTTTAAATAAGGAACATACATAAGAAAAGCTTGATGCACACTTTTGCATTTTATTAGTTTAACTTGTTGGACCGTTTTCTCGATGTCAAAAGTGTACAAGGGAGAGACATATTCAAAGATCACTGAACACCCTTGGGTCACCTCTATCTTCCAAGTTTAGTTTCACGAAGATGCAAGACTTGAACTTGGAAATACATTCTTGGGGGTTTCTGCTACTTTTCTCTGTATTTCTGTACTAGGATTTTCATTATAATGAGGTAGCGAGAGAGCAACAAGTCTTGCCATCACGTCACTGCCTATATCACCCAGTAAATTATGTTGGTATAATATATTATGTTGTTGTTGTTGTTGTTGTTCAATCATTCAGTTATATCCGACTCTCTGTTGCCACATCGACACAGCATGCCAGGCACACCTGTCTGTGTTTCTGGTTGTGTTTATCAATAAGGTTTTCATGGCAAAAATACAGGAGTGGATGGCCAGTTCCTTCTCCAGTGGACCATGATTTGTCTGAACTCTCTGCTATGACCAGCCCATCTTGGGTGACCTTACATGGTATATCTCACAGCTTCATTGAGGTACACAAGCCCGTTTACCACAACAATGTGATCCAGAAAAGTAATATTTTGTGTACATAGCTAATATTACATCTTATACACGGCTCAGTGAAATTATTCTTAATGCATTCACTGTTATTATTATAATGCATATCATCTATATAATCTCTGTTACAGTGCTGTGTTATGCAGAACATTATTTTTTAAAGTATCCTTTTATCATACAACAAACCACTTGGTATATGCACTGCGGAATCTGTTAGTTCTGGGTACCAAAAACACGATGACTAATGTCCATAAAGTATTGAGAAAAATAAATAGGCTTCCTTTATTAAAGATTTAATTAGGTCTTTTTTACAGATGTGTGATGACGGAGGGTTGCTCCATGTTAGATTAATAAAAGATTTCTATTTATTTTTTCAAGTATATCTCTGTAATTTATGGACATTAGTCATAATGTTTTTGGTGCTTCTTCCGAGCTGTGCTCACAAGGGAGCTTTACTTTGGTTTTCACAGTTTTCTATTTACATTTATAAAAAGCATTCCCTGGTGCAGTGATCTATGGCCAGGAATACTGATTATATGGTTACAGAATCAGCACAATCTAGATATATGAGGTATATATAATGCCAAACACCCCTTCTGGATCTCTACCTTGTCATGGTGAAAGGGGCTTGAGTACCTCAATGAAACCGTGAGCTATTCCATGTAGGGTCACCCAAGATGGGCAGGTCATAACATAGAGGTCAGACAAATCACGGCCACTGGAGAAGGAATTTGCAACCTACTCCAGTATCTTTGCCATGAAAACCTTTTGGATAAGCACAACCAGACTCATGCTGTGGTTCATAAGGTCACGGAGAATCGGACACAATTGAATGACTAAACAACAACAATGCCAAACAGGCAATGATTAAAAAAATGTAGTGCTCATTTGGAAATTATATTGTTGTGCATGAAAAAGTGAAAAGTGAACAAAATGCTTTATGTACAATTGGTTTTCAACACGAATAATATAAAACTGCCACACAATATATATGAATCCTTAGCCAGACCTCAGAATGAAGATTTAAAGCCTCACGATCAGCAGCTTTGCCACACTTGCTGACATGATCATTCAGCCTCCCGATGTGTCTCAGTGTGGAGGCTTGATCAACACTGACAGCCATCACAACATAGTCTAACAGGAGCTTAACAAATGCATTTATACACACTACTAGCATGCAGAATGCCCCCCAAAGGCATGGGATATTCATATGGGATTCAAACGGCTTTACCTTCACTCTGAAGCTAAAGTGTTTGGTTGTGTGTTTGCATTGTTCATTTGTGGCTGACTCTCTGTGACCTCATGGGCCATAACACACCATAATGATCTACTTGGTATTCAGCATACAGCTCCTGGTATTCCTAGGTGGCCTCCCATCCAAGTATTGACCAGGCCCAACCCTGTATGGCTTCAGGGTGGTGTGACTTCTTGGATCCTGACTGTAATCGAACCCAGGTCACAGCCATTATAGCACTGAATCCTAACCACTGGACCAAGTGTTTGGTTACCTTTTGGATAAAAATAAATTATTTAGTATACAATGCAGTAGCCAACACTGTTAATCAGATCTGTTACAAAACAAAGCTCTCACTGGCTAAAACAATGGCAGCTTAGGCGTCTTGCCACTTCCATGACCCCCTATGCTTGCTATTTGACACTAGATTTTTACATTATCATCACCTTAATCTAATCTGCATACATTTTGATCATTTCAGGAACCAGACCAAAGGGTGTTCTTACATGGCAGTGAAATTACCAGCCTCCTTTTGCTTATGCCACTGACATTGCAACAGCCTATCTGGTTAAATTATTCAGTGTGCATTGAGCAGTTTAAGAATTTATAAGTGTCAGATGCATTAAGTGAGTCTATGCACCACAGTTCTGTCTGCACAAAAATTTGTTTTTTTTTTATTTGCATATGCTGTTTACCTCATATGTTAAAGGGCCACAAAAAATGTAATAATTCAGAAGAATTGAACTTCACTTACTGTGAATATGTGACAAGTGTATATGAATATATATATATATATATATATATATATATATATATATATATATATATATTTATATGAGTGAGCAGGCAAAACACATTTCTTTTATTTCTCATGGGATTCATATGCAACTAGGTTATAACAGAATGGCACAATCATAAAATAAATCATGGCAACAAAGTAAAACATTAAATGACCCTGTTCAAAAGTTTACACACCCTTAGTTCTTAATACTGTGGTGTGCCCCATTAACATCAATGACAGCGTGCAGTCTTTTGTAATAGTTATCTATGAGGCCCCTAATTCTTGCAGGTGGTATAGCTGCCCATTCGTCTTGGCAAAATGCCTCCAGGTCATACAAAGTCTTTGGTCGTCTTGCATGAACCGCAGGTTTGAGATCTCCCCAGAGTGGCTCGTTGAAATTAAGGTCAGAAGGCCGTTATCTTGTTATCTTGGAGCTCTTTTCTGCTCCCCATGGCTCAGTATCTAGCCTGCTCAGTGTATCCAAGTGAGAGCTAACAAACTAATTGACTATGTATACACAAACGCTAATTGCAATTTAAAAAGCCACAAGTGTGGGAAATTAACTTTTAATTGCCATTTTAACCTGTGTGTGTGACCTTGTGTGTCTGTAGGAAGGCCAAACATTCAAGGGTATGTAAACTTTTGATCAGGGCCATTTAGGTGATTTCTGTTATCATTATGATATATAAAGGAGCCAAACAACTATGTGATAATAAATGGCTTCATATGCTCTCTATCCTTCAATAAAAGGCTTTTTTTTTTTGCATGATTAGTCAAAATAAATGCCAAAATGTCACAATTTCTGCCAGGGTATGCAAACTTTTGAGCACAACTGTGTCTATATGTATGTATATGTGTGTGTGTGAAAAAAAAAAAATATATATATATATATATATATATATATATATATATATAATTATATTCCAACTTTATAGAGTTAACACATATTACTGTTTTCTTAATGTCCCTCGCTTACACTATAAGGTCTTGTCATATTGGCCTCACTCTATCACCCTCGCTTTGAGTGTGTCAGTCAGTAAGGGGCAGGCAGGAATTGTGAATCTCCATATTGCAATTCTTAGAGCAGGGGCAAGTGATGTATGATGGTGTGGACCAATATGGAGCATTTGGATATGATGTGTGCATAATATAGAGATGATACTCTCACACGTTTACATGCTCTGGGGGATAGGAGGAGTAACAGAGGGCAATGTGTCAACAAGCTAGAGGCAATGAGAGGCAAATTGAAAATGTAGTATTTCATAACTCTCTATAATTGGCTTAACATGGCTTTCATTATGATGGATTCAACTTATACATTTAAAGGGCCATGGCTTGTTTTACTTCAATATCTTTTTTAAAATCTAGTGTAATATTTTAAAAATATCCCTCATAACTCATATCTTGTTTCCCATCTTTATTGATTTGTATGTGCTATAGAGATGACAAACTACATATATGTGTATCCATCTTGTATTCATTTGTTGGCGACTGAAGATTAATAGTCTGTATCAGTCTCAAATGAGTTAACAGCACATTTGTAAAATGAATCGGTTCCAATGACAGCGCCGTCTAATATTATTTCTGCCAACACAAGATTCAGCACACGTTGTAAAAAAAAATAATCTTAAATTCCCATTTGATCCTGGGTGCCTTTTATTAGTATTGGTTCACAGTGGTAGTGGTGAATTGGAAAGAAACTGGGCGTCTGTCTTAAAAAAGAGGCATCTTCAAGGCTTGCTGCATTAGGATTGTCAATAAAATATGATCAAATATGACAGTGGAGATGCATGGTTTGAATTATGCATGAGACAGTTTATAACGCCAGCCTGTTACATCCAGCTCACATCCACAATATGACTCATTCTCGCTGCCTGGCCTCTCTTTTGCACAGGGGAGGCTGATCTCAAGCCTTTATTTGTACAGAAGCTAGTTCCTTTGACAATTCACAGTGTATGCTCCTTACAATAGAGTGAAGTTACTCTTGTTCCACTGGCTCTTTCTATAGACGGCCAAAAAAACCTCTACATACAAAATAATCCTGTTTATTTAGTTAATACATACCTTAACAGTTCCACGCCGTTTGCCCATTAATGATGATTAAACCATATCATGTGTTGTGTTGCTACATGTATAGTTGCTAGCGTTATGAACCAAGATGTGTTAATGATGTGTTTACTCTCCATAGGGTTAAACACCATTAGGTTTGCAGCCAGTATCTTCAGCAAATGAAGCACAAATGACTTGCTACTTACACATATAACGCAATGGCGATCAATAGTATGGAAATGACAACATTTGCATGAAATTCGGAACACAAATATACTTGATAAAATTGAATACCAGGAGTGAAATTCTTCCATATTCAGTATAATAGCTATGACTTGCAATGTTTAACAAGTCAACCTGGAGCTTGCAATAAGATAAAATGTATTGTACTATTTTACTTAATAATGCATTGTGTAATAAAAAAATATAAAAACACACATATATATATATATATATATATATATATATATATATATATATATTATTTTAAGAATGGATGATTTCCCATGGATTGCATGTGCCTGTGTGTTCTGGACATGTAGCTTTTTTTATATTATTTACATTTTTATTTGATAGTTAAAAAGGTATATTTACTGTAGAACGCTCATGACAGAAAGGGGTTATTAAATGTAATATATATGAATTGTCTGAAATACGTTAAATGGTAATGGTAATACAGTTGGTATTATAGAAGATCTTAAGAAAAGAAAAAAAAATATGACCGGTATAAAATATCTGGTATGGACTGTATAAGTACACTTGGATTGTTGTACAGCTGTGCTGCGCCATTACTGTCATTTACAAGCATCATGGAGTTGCCCAATTATTATTATTATTATCATCATTTATTTGTAACGCGCCAACATATTCTGTAGCGCTCTACATAAGTTGTGATCAAGGCAAAACAATATTATCACATTACAAAAATGGAGGGTGTGGATAGTGCTTTCCCCAAAGCACCGTGTAAGATTGAAAACTCGCACACTACCCCAGAATGTAGAATGCAATGATTGCTTTACACCAGAATGCATGGACAGGAGCTCTATGGGCAGTAAGAAATGCACTTGAGACAAGTGACACAAGACTTATCTAATATTTTTTTAAGGCTCTCTTGAGCTCAGCTGATAAAGTGAAGAGAAAGGACTAAGGGTGGGGAGATGCACTTAATAGCAATCACGTGCAGCAGAAGACTCAACAAGAAGATGCAATCTTCAAACTAAGACAATATGAAAAATAGTTAAGATTGCAATCTCCAAAAACATTTAATAATTCTTTTGCCGGGTCACTCATGATATGTACATACTGTGAATCAGTGTCTGTCTGACAACATGCAACAACATTTATCTTTCATGCTTAGCAAATTACTCAACCAAATAAATATATTTTATTATGTTTCTTTTATTTCAGGTAACTTTGCATCTTTTTTTCCCCTTCTTAAATGGGCAGGAAGTTGGTTTCATCTTACAGAACATTAAAAACTGTGTATACATTATACCAGTATATCTTTCTCTACAGTTAATCATCCCTTTATGCTAATATGTAGCACAATATGTGATTTCACAGCCCAGAGTGTTTGATAAGGGTGGGGAAGAGGTCTAACTGCATGATATTATTTAGGGACATTGTTTGGCCAACACAGGGGCAAGCAGACTGTGATACTAGTTAGAAGATCAAAGCAGATAGTTAATGTGTCGCTCATTTGCATAAAATTACAGCACAAGCATACTGTATTTCTCAGAATAGTCAACTTTAGAAAAACATGCTAATACAATGCATAGCCAGTTTTTCATACTATTTCTGCTTGTACAGAATTGATACCATTAACTATGTTTTTCAGTGTGGTTTTTATTAAAAAATCCTGAGAAACCTACTTTTATAATATAATAAATTACTTTTATGCATAAACATTCCATATTACTTTTATATTCTTTTAAAAACACTATAAAACTATATCAAGCTTTTACAGTGAATTTAAACAATTAATAATTGTTTTTAAATTATCCCCAGGCTGTATAAGCTCCAGATCTCTCCACCCTGTATGGTCTTTAGAGTGGTACCCTCCTAGGGGGAAGTACCAAATTGAAAACCTTTTGAGGCCACTCTGTAACATGAGCTGCTAGCAATGTATTTAAATACACTTTCTAGCCACCACCCACTATCATACTGCAAGTACAGTATGCCTGTTTGGAGAGCATTCCCCTCTGGGCGGCTCCCACTTCAAAGAGCAGACATCATTTAGAGGGTGGAGAGACAAGGAGCTCATACTACCTGTGGCTTGATTAAAATATAGTAATTCATTGTTTAAGTACACAGTAAAAATGTTACAAAGCTATCTTTTTTCTTATGAAGCCCTAACTAACTATAGTTTAGAGAGCTCTTGATAAGAACACTAAAGTGGCCCTTTAATAAGCGCATTGCAGATAAATATTTGTTAGTGCCACCCTATAGATTAATTACAGTGAAAAATCCATTATAAGTGGACAATTCTCGCTGCATATTCAGATGTGCCTTGGTTATTTGTAATTATTTGTGTATATAGATATTTAGCATTTCACTGGAGTGTTACTGTGGCCTTTTATCAGTTTACACAGCATTTATTATAATATTAATGATTTGGGACTCTGTGCTAGCTATGCCAATTGCATGGGTACAGTGATTATGGATAGATTTATTAGGTAGTTTATACAAGTGACAAGGAATTCCCTGGTTTGTGATAAAGACTCTCCTGGCACTGAAAATACAACCTGCTGTACAATAAAAAAGATAGCATAGTTCATGATCACTTTGTACCTATCTCTTGTGCACAGATGGAGCATGAATAGTAATTGCTGCTGTTTATAACTAGAATGTTTTTGTATATCTGTTGCAGTGAATAAACATGAAAGTAATCCTACCATTAAAATAAAAGCAAGAAAAAATAATAATAATCACGATTGTGCTATTATCCAGATGGAAACCATTTTCAGTCAGTATGACAAATTGCAAACATTTTCTTCTCAGCGGTCTCTTTTTATAAAATATGTTTTTTTTTTTCTTAACCTTAAAAACAGGTTACAATTGATTTTATCATTAACAAAGCTGCTGAGCAAAAATATAAGGAGCATGAACAGATACGATTGTGAAGCTTCCTAGTGACCTTTTTATTTTTGACAGATGATATCATTATGTGAATATGTCAATATATAGAGAAGCTTTGTGTATAAGGTCTATCTGCTGACATGACTAGTAAATAATAGAACCTAAAGCTGTGATGGCTGTTCCGGCAATAAATACATCCGTTATGCTGAATTAAATTAACTAAGTCATAAAAAGAACATTAAACACATTTTGTTGCATCTGAAAGAGGATATTTGATAATGTACCACAGTGTATTTGTTTTCCCAACTATAGCTCTCAAAGCAAAAAAAAATGAAATGTTTCTGATCTGGGGGCTTTTTCCTATCAGCCAATGAGCAAGAAGATAGCTGACTCGTATTTATCTGCTTATGAACTCTACAGATGTATGTATGCTCTATTAGTTTAAATTAAGTTTAAACAGGTGTTACTTAATATTTTGTTTCATGCAAAACACGTTTTTGGTTATGTTTTAAAGCATGCTCTTTAAATGCATGAAAAAATCCTGAATTACATATGCCAAAGTCGCAAGAGGAGAAATAACTTTCAGCCAGAAAGCTGATTCTCGAACCCAAATCTTCTGGGACAAAATTATAACATCATAGTTGATATAAAGAAAAATCAAAAGCAAAACTAATGGTACATATAGTTTGTTTTATATGATTTTAAAATATTATAATTTATTATTTAGTTAGAATGTTCTTAAATAAATAAAATAACATGTTTATCCTAGTTACATTCTTGTTGCAAAGTCTAAATACAATATAGAAAGTATAAAGAAAATAAAATAAAGGCCTTAGTAACCAACAATACATTACACTATAAGTGGAAGATGGAAAAAGATGTTGAAGGAGTCACAATGTTATTTATGCTTTAGACTAGGCCAAAGAAATGAATGTTTCACTCAGTAGATTGTACTGTTTTGACCTGCAAGTCATACTTTATTATTTAACTGAAATGTAAATTACATTGATGATAATATAAACGATTAAAACAAACAAACAAACAAAAAATTCTGTTACATGTTCCTTTTAAGGGAATAAAACAATAGATGGCTTAATGGTAAAACCAAAAAAAAAAGTAAGTTTCACAGTTAACATTTCACCTAAAAAAGTCCTAGAACATTATCATAAAATATGGAATTTGAGTAGGAATTCTGATTTCATTATAAATATGTAGGGAAAATGCTAGAGTTATAATAAATTACCTACCATAAGATCCATGGGAAATATCTACAGTATGCAGGAACTATGGTGAAAGTGCACAAAGAAATTATGGTTTAATTTATTATGGTATTTTTATTATAACTCGGTCAAATTATTTTTGTGGCCAACTGAAGCCTTCAAAAAAATTCAGATAAGTAGTATTGAAGGTAAGGAATACTGAAATGTTGAAGCAGGGGCTGAGAAATGTATCTGAATATTAAGAGCCAACCAGGTAAGTCAGGAGCCAGGGAATGGATTAGACATATGTGTAATAACTAAAACGTTAGAAGCCATCAGTAAAGTTTTAAGAACAAGAACCCAACAATGGAACATGGAAAATAATATTTTTTTTCTTAAAAGAGCATTTATTTTATGTATTTATGTTAGGGTTTTCTTGGCACTTAGTTTAAATTTCATGTTATATTTTTATCCAAAAGTGAAATTCACATGGAATACATACATCAGTAGATTTAATTGGCAGAAATGTATGACTCATACATTGATATTACTGCTCACTGGCTGACAGGGACAAGCCCACAAATCAGTTAAATATTTGAATATGTTGTTTTTCTGTTTTGACAGCATAATTTGTAAAAAACAAACTTACACTAGTACAATATCAAATACCTCCTATCAGACTACAAACAAGAAAATAGATGCCTTCAGGGTGTAAGTGATTGAGAGATATCACCGATGATCAGCTGGCAGTCCATTGAAACTGTTTTGATACTATGTAAAAAAAAAAATTGTATTTATCGGATATATGCTGCATCAGCATGGTATGAATACTAAGTACAGGAGGTCCCTGGGTTACAATTATCCTGACTTACAGACAACTCATACTTAAGAATGGGCTGCCAAGACTTTTTGTATGAGTTTGTTTTTATTTTCTGTTTGAATTAAAAGAAAGAGCACAATAGTTTCTGTAGCTTATTATTACATTACAGGTGTAATATTATTTTTTTTATTACAGTATTATACTGTATTATTATTACCACATTTGAGCCATTAAAGTATTATTATTATTATTATTATTATTATTATTATTCAGGGATCTGAATTACACACATATCCAACTTCTCAGAAACGTATCTTGTCCTTAAAGGGCCAGTTAATTTAGCACAACTTTTAGCATACAACTGTAACGTTCTCCAAAAAACATGTTGAAATACTTTTTGAAATGTTTTAATCGGTGCCTTTTTTACAGAAAAAAATCATAAATAAAGTGTCTGTTTACATGGGTCTCTAACCGTGCCCCCAGACAGACCCATAGCAACAGCTCTGTGCAGAGAGCATAAGTAGAAAAGAGATAACCTTTCCCAAATTCATCTGTGCAGATAAAGGACTGCTGGAATCAGCTAAATAGTACAGTTGGGGGTTAACATGTCCTGCTGCATTCCTGATGTTCAGGGAAAAACTATAAATCTTTGTGCTCACTGAGTCTACACCACTCGACAGATGTTGTTAATCATGGAACAGTCAGAAGTGTGTATGTAAACAGACCTAAGACTGTAGATTTTTAGCTGTTGTTAGTGTAATTTAAAACAAAAAATGCAATAGATCATTTTAACATACACACTTGTGCTCTTTCACATCATGCAAAGCACCTATAGCAAGGTAAATGGCCCTTTAACCTGGGAACCACCTGTATATTGGAAGCAGACAGTTTCAGTGAAACCTTCACATGCATCAACAGTCAATTTTACAAATCTGAAATTATATTTTGAAAAATGAATAAGTGGACTATATTAGTTAGGATAGTGCTTTGTGGGAAGCGCCACCATGCAGCAGCACATTTTGTTTGCCATTAGAAACAGCCCTGATAACCATTTGTTAACTGAAATAATTTTTATTTCGATATGCCCTATATTCAAGAACACATGCCTACAGAAAATGTGATGGTATTATAAAGCTGACCCATCAAATACACTGAATAATAGAATCCTTGACCACCATTATTTCTGTGAAATTGATCATACAATAGATATAACTTTTCAGATATGTACAGAAGCCAAACCACTCAATTCACAAGAGGATCTATCCATGCCCCGAGTGCAAAAGAAATGCTCAAAGCATATTCTCTTCAAAGGACACCCAGAGCTTCAGCGAATAGCATTTTTAAAAAGGTTATGTTGGTTCGGTCAGGCTTTTTGGAAGCTCTGCATCAAATATGGACAAATCAGGCATTGTACTGAATGCTCTAAATGATGTACCCAGACTAACTGCATACTGAAAACAAAAATATAAGTTTGAAAACGTTGACTCTAACCAAGAGTACAATTAAGCAGGAAAAATCATACAGTTAGTTTTTAATTAGAAATATATGTTGATGCCTTTATTGGGCTGCAGGGTAATCCCTGTTACATGAATAGAAGTTGTGTGAGTGGGGCTTTTACATTGCAGGAGAGATATGGTTGCATTTCTTGAAGCATGGAGTCTGCTTCTGGGGTAGTGAGGGGTAGGGGTGTTCTGCAAATTTCAGTGTTATCCAATTATCTTAAGAAAGGCCCTCCTTTATTCGTCTTCACCTTCCCTCCACTGATAGCCAAAAACACACATCCTCATTATTCAGCTCAGAGGAAGTAATAACAAATACAAAATGGATTCCAATACTCTTAAACAAAGTCTTAAAAAATTCTGATTTTTCCCACAAATTTGTTATGCCCATGACTTACACCGCTGCTAATATCGTTATTTTCTCTTAAACTGCAGTGGTCCATTAAATTGACCAAAACAACTGTGTACCATCATATAGAGGATGAAAATTATGTTAAAGTGCAGTTTATATTTTTAAAATTTATCGGGTTACTTAAATGAGTTATAGCCATTCATAGTTATGGTTGGTGGAAGCCCTTCTGTGAGCAGCTGCATAGATAAAAAGGTAGGAGGCTTGGCCACACGGCCAATCAGCTGCTTCACGTGAATGATGCTGTGTTGAGACAGCCTCCAGAAGAGACAAACTGCGCAGTCTAGTAGTCAGAGATATTTCTGTGTTAGCGTAAGACTGCAATACAGCCACTTGTGTGAGTTATCTTGTGCCAGCACTGTTAGGGAGAAGTGGTTGAAAGTGGGATACTCTAAAGGATTGTTTATTGTTTGTGTGTTTTATCCTGTGAACTAAAAACAGTTAAAAATACATGTATTATCTCTGGGCCTTAATAGCACATTGCAATGACTCATTATGTATACAACAACAAAGTGAGGGTTTACGAAAACCTTGACTTTATCAATGCAGTAATCATTTCTTAAAGGAAAACACTATTACTATTGTTTTCATTGATTCTTAAATGCAGTGGTAAATAACTCTGTCTTACTTCATGCAGTCCAGTTCTTTTTGGAATTCTCTGCTTCTATATTCAGGTTTTCTCTGCTTTCGCATATGTGAGTTGCTCAGATTCATCCATTCTGACCGATCCACCTGTGTTCAGTTAGAGGAGACAAGCTTCCTATTACCGCTCTATCCGATGCTGTAGAGCAGGACTGGTCACTTCAGTGGTCCTTAAATAATGTTATGTCATGCTTGAAACTAGAGACACTGCAATTCAAAGTCGGTGTATTCATAAGCTGCAAACACCACAGAGGGCAGACCCAAGCAGGTTCAAATTGTATGACAAATAGAGTGTTTAAAACACTTCATTATAAATTTAAAGTACCGTATATACTCGAGTATAAGCCGAGTTTTTCAGCCCTTTTTTTAAGGCAAAACAGGCCCCCTCGGCTTATACTCGAGTCACTCTCCCCCCCGTGTCTCTCTACCCCCCCGTGTCTCTCTACCCCCCCTGTGTCTCTAACCCCCCGTGTGTCTCTAACCCCCCGCGTGTCTCTAACCCCCCGCGTGTCTCTAACCCCCCGCGTGTCTCTCTACCCCCCCCTCCTCTATCTCAACCCCCCTCCTCCACCTAAACCCCCCTAAATACCTCCCCCCTCTCCCCTCACTTACCT
The DNA here is from genome assembly GCA_027410445.1 of Discoglossus pictus. Lineage (NCBI taxonomy): Eukaryota > Metazoa > Chordata > Amphibia > Anura > Alytidae > Discoglossus > Discoglossus pictus. Next base: position 324,331,235 of record CM050163.1, read on the forward strand.
GCTTGTGCTCCGGCCTCCGCTCCTTGACCCGGCGTCTGCGCGCATGTGACGTCACATGCGTGTGACGTCATTAGCATATACTGGGTGCCGGCACCCTGTATATGCTAATGACGCGGTTCGCATGTGATGTCACATGCGTGCCGGGCCAAGGACAGACTGCTAATGTTGAACCCTATGTGGAGTCAATCTCCTTTGTTTGTCTGCCACTCCCTGTCATTGTTGTATAGTATACACACTCTCTGTATCTAACTGCTAGAAATATTGCTGAAAAAAAAAAAATCAGTTCACTGCTGAGACATATAGAAATGGTATGTTTTCTTATTTGCTCCGGGTGGCTGAGATCTCCACCCTGCAAGTAACCTGTCCTGATCACTACCACAGGAAGGTTACTGGGGCTCCTTAAAGTGCTGATTCCTGATGGAGAAACCCTGACTGATACTGAAGTCAGATATCAGGGTGCTGGTGCCAAGAGTTCAAAGAACCCAACGGTCCTTCTGAGTAGTTAACCTGGCCCTGGGTAGTAATAGCCCCTACCCCTGGATCGTCACAGTATGCATACACAATTTTATTTTATTTTTTTATATATTTTCAGATTCATAGGTAAACAATAAAATACAGTTTTTCTGCTTGATAAGAAAGCTTAAAAAATGAAGTACTATTTTTCTTCATTACAACAAAGTTTAAACGGTCAATTAAGTGGCTATTTAATATGGTATCATGGGTTTATTTAGTTACTGTTTTGTAATCAGATCATTGTTAACAAAAAATAAGTAAAGTCTGTATAGCTTTAAAAATACAATTTAACTTTAGTGTGTCAGGGCCTAGCAGAGCTCCCCCCAACTTGGTATTCATTGGATTGGGGAGGGCCAGTCTTGGAGGCTGTCGTAAATTTGTATCTGACCAATGTAGTTTTGTTTGCAGTTGCTATTTAAGGTAAGGGCTCCTATCAGGACCTCTTCCAGGGCAGATCCTGCCCTATCCCTAAACACCAACAGCCTTATTAAATTGCAATTCGGCCAATTGAATAGGGCTCTATATAAGCACAAAGCATGTTTTTTTTACAAAAGTTTTTAGTTAATGAACTTCTATCCAAAAGCAATGTCTTCACTAACCAAAAACCTCTGTAAAATCAATATGCTCTACGCTTATATAGAGCCCTACAATTGTCCGACTCGCAATTTAATAAGGCTGTAAATGTGGGTTGGAGAGAAGAATATCTGTAGAGATTTAAATATTGAAATTCAAATGTCAGTTTTAATAGCAACTTTTATTTTTTTTCCTCAGATACTTATTTTATTGCTAATCTGTTATTAAATAAACAAATAAAGCCATATTGTAGGAGCATTACAGAATTCTTGTATTTATTGTATAGTAGTATTTATGGATCTGGTGAACGGGATATGTTATGATATATGTGTGTGTGTCTGTAATAATTTAAAAGCGTGTGTGCTCTTTTAGATATTAAGTTAGACCTACAAATAGTAGACTTCAACAAGATAATGTGATGGAGTTATTACGTCTTTGCAGGGACTGCAGACATGAATGGATGCAATTTCAAATTGTACTCTTAGGAAAAAGCATCACAGTCTTCACCAGAGCACATTGGGATGGAGATATCAGCAGATAGTTATAAGGGCACAAGCATTATTTTCTGTCTGAAAAAAATGGGAATGTCCTAAATAGAGAGAGTCAGAAATGACCTTACTTCATCATAAAGGCAGTGCATACAAACATTTATTATGAGGTGTCAGTATCCCTTTATGTTTGCCATATATGTACATGCTTTGATTTTCTTGACACCCAAATCTAAGACACTTTTAATATAAAATATGTATCTAACCATTTCATAATATTGTTTGGCTTTAATATATATGAATGTTAATATGAAAGAAGAAAGTAAGTTTTAACCCATTCATACAAACTGAATAGTAGTAGTGACCAGTTCAATTCTGTTTTCACTTGATGACCCTCTTCGTTGTTGATAAAAATGATTACCTTGATGAAAAAAAAAAAATGGTTATTTTAAAAAAAAAAGTGCTGAACAAACATACTTTCATATCAGGAAACAGCATTTGTTTTTACTGCCTGATTTGTCCTTTTCATTACTTTATTTCTTAAGTAGAATTGGGGTGGCCTCAGGATATTCCTCTAAAACTCAATCTAAAGCTCAATCACAAGAACATTCTCTGGGCAATGTTGAAGATTAGTCATAGGACATAAATGGCAGAGATTGCTGTGTTTGCTCGAAGCATTATATTTTTTCCTTTAACATGTTCCTTTTCATTTTTTCCAGTAGTTACTTAATTGATGGCCGGAGTCATAGTAACTGCTTATTCATTTCATTCATGTCACTTTGACGTTAATGGACAGGTTTCCAACACATCCTGGCCTTGCTAGCTTAGGACTCATCACGTTATATAACCCATCTGATGCTGGGGGCTTGCAGCTCTCTGCTCAAGACTAATCTATTCCTATATCTTGCTCATTCTTTCATTACTTACTATGGGTCTCATTCAAATGCGATTTGGCCAATTGAATAGGGCTCTATATAAGCACATAGCATATTTTTTTACAGAAGCTTTTAGTTAGTGAACTTCTATCCAAAAGCACGGTCTTCACTAACTTAAAACTTCTGTAACAAAATATGCTATGTTCTTATATAGAGCCCTATTTAATTGGCCAAATCACATTTGAATGAGGCCCTATGCCAGGGCACAGCCCTTTCAGTTTTTAACAGATGTATAGCCACATTAAATTCCAGCCCCGTAAGTGCAACGTGAAGCTTGCAACGACTGCAAGCTTGAAGAGTTGCGGATTTACGGGGCTATTCAATTAGAACATGCCTTGAGTTAGTTTCGAGTTGGGATAGAGCCAATGGCACAATAGATCGTCAGAATTACGTCACTGAAAAATGGAGGTGGGGTTTCCAAAATCTTACGGGGTTCAATTACGAGTTACGATCGGACCCACATTCCAGATATAATGCAATATTGATAAAGCCGTAAATATGATATTCTATCACATGTGAGTTACAGTATATGTATTAACACATTTAATTTTCTGCAGTTTTGAAACACTTTCCTTAAAGTGTCACTTAATAAAGCACATCACTGTAAAGATCCCCTAAAAGCATGTTGAAATGCTTGAATTTTCAAACATGTACATTTTTCCCAGAGAAATTAAAACAAATCTGTGTTTATATGTGTGAAAGACTACCTTACAAACTGTTCCAAGTCTGCTTCATTACTGCAACCAATCAGGTTGCAGGGGTGTGTCCCCATTCAAGACAATGGTAAGGGTTTTGTCAGACAGACATACATTATATTTCCAGTTTGAAGGAACAGACCTTGTAATGGGTTCTTTTTTTCTTCTTCTTAATAACAGAAAATTCAGGTTTCTGCTCTCTTGCCCCTCTGGCATGTCAGCAATCCAGACCAATAAAATGGGGGGTTAGTGCTCTGTGCTCCTTTGAGTGATCCCAAGAAACAAAAATGTATTCCTTACCACATTTATCTGTGCAGGCATGGAATACTGTTACTTAGCTAAAACAGAAAAGCAATGGGTTAACTGGACATTGCAGTGTAACCTCAGCCCATGGGATACTCTGCAATCAATCATAGCCTTCTTCCATAGAGCCTCACACAACATTCATAGATTCAGCCTTGTGTTAACTACTCGTGCCTTGTGTTAACTACTCGTGCCTTGTGTTAACTACTCGTGCCTTGTGTTAACTACTCCTGTTATTAGTGTAATTAGAAAATATAGATCATCTTGACATACAGTCGTATGTTTTTTCACCCCATGAAGAGCACTTACAGTTATTTCAGTGGCCTTTTAAATATAGTTTATTGCATTCTTCCAACACAAACGATACAAAAAACAATACTGATATGGATTTTTTTTGCATATTACAAGCCTTTTATTAAATTCTCTTAGTTTTTTCCATTTTTTGTTTTACTTAGGTATAGATGGTCTCTGCATGGTTACATTAATATATATATATATATATATATATATATATATATATATATATATATATATATATATATATATATATATATATATATATATATATATATATTGTGACAGGGCGCCCCCTTCTGACGGGGTTTACGTCCTGCTCTTTTACATTTTTAGGGAGGAAAACACAGTAGGCTTGTCAGAGGCTTAATTGACTGCTGTTTATTTGTCAGCGCCAATAAAAAGAAAACAGTGCTTATACTCAGCAATAAAACAAAATACTACGTAAACAGACTTACTATGACCTGGAACGCCCTGTCTATCCCTGAGTTCGCTACTCGGCCTGCAGGTAAAATAAACACTCCCCCACTGTCTCTTCTGGAAGGAGTAGCTTTCGCACAATAGTGCCACCTAGTAGCTAGGATACTGTCAGTCTCTTAAAAAGGTTGTATTGCCTCCTTGTGGCCTGGATACAGAGACACTCTTCTTTCAGTTATATTGCCACCTTGTGGCCAGGATACACATCATCTCCTCTTTAGTTATATTGCCACCTTGTGGCCAGAATACACATCATCTCCTCTTTAGTTATATTGCCACCTTGTGGCCAGGATACACATCATCTCCTTTTTAGTTATATTGCCATCTTGTGGCCAGGATACACATCATCTCCTCTTTAGTTATATTGCCACCTTGTGGCCAGGATACACATCATCTCCTCTTTAGTTATATTGCCATCTTGTGGCCAGGATACACATCATCTCCTCTTTAGTTATATTGCCACCTTGTGGCCAGGATACACATCATTTCCTCTTTAGTTATATTGCCACCTTGTGGCCAGGTTACACCTACTCTCTAGTACATCTGGAAGTCTCTTCCACGGTACTCTTTACACCTTCGTGGATGAAGCATAGGGCCCGCCCGTCTCTCCCGTATGCTTCACCCCAGGGACCCTTGAATATATAACAACACCAACTTGTAGTCACTTTACTCTTCAAAACTCAGCCTCTTCCCTGGGGCATAATAAGTCTTGGTACATTCCTTCTGAGGCCTCTGTCAGCTACACACACGCTAGGCCTTTAAGGCAACTCTGCCGGGGGATTCTCACTAATCCCTTCACACTTCTCTCTTCACACTCAGCCTCTTCCCTGGGGCATAATACTTCTGGGCACCTTCACTGAGAGGCCTCTGTCAGCTACACACCCGCTAGGCCTTTAAGGCAACTCTGCCTGGGGATTCTCACTAATCCCTTCACTTACTTGGTGTCCTGAGGCTGTATTCACTCTTCCAGTTCACAACAACTTGCTGTTGTCCCAGTACTCCCAGTCACAGTAAATGAGGTGATCTCTTACATGCTTGTTCACAAAACTTCACTGTAACTCCACACAGGATCACCTTCCAGCTCCACTCTGTGGCTTGCTCTGACGGCAGCACACAACCTGCCCAGAGCCTAGCCAGCCACACCCACTTTCCATGTCTGCTTTCAGGCTTTTAAAGGGAAGTTGTTTTTGATTGAAAAATACATTTGCAGATCTTCAAATCTCCCTGTTCTAAATTTAGATGTTTTTTTTTCAATAAGAATAGAGCATTGTATCCAGCAATACTCTTGTTTTTAATTAAATATATGTTTTAGAAAGGTGTAGACTGATATGTAAAACAGTAGCAGTGATCCATGTATCACTATCAGTGAAGTGACTGCAAGTCTAACAAACTACTTCACTATTTTGTAGCTTGTGAAGTACCTATTCTAATAACTATAAATCTGCCTTGTATCATAACTGAAATCACTTTTTATGCATATTACTTGAGTTCTTATGTTGTGAGACTTGTGATATGTATTATTTTTTTTTTTCAAACATCTTTTTATTAAATGGAGTTTGCGTCAGAACAGAAGTGGATTAATACATTTCAACCATTGGTGAGCAAATATATGCAATGTTCATAGTAGCCATACTTATTGCATCATATTTATCTAGTACATATAGGAATTCCGTGATATGTATTATAAAGTTAATTTGCAATAATGCACAATACAGTTTAACCAATCTAAGTTAACTGGTAGATTATATTATAATAAATAAAATAGCATATATACTATGGACAATTTGCATGTATGCTATTATTATTATTTATTTGTAAAGATAATAACATACTATAGAAATATGTAGACACGTTGCAGTAAAATATGAATTCAATTTTCATTATCGGAATAGGTACCTCTTTTTTTTATATACTTTAATTTTAAATTTTTTTGTGTGTTTATGTGGCATTGTAATGTACAAGTTGGTCTTATGAAAATGAATCTGATTAGTTATGCATTAGTATACTTGTCTTGATACTGACCATGGGGATTATGCACATATTGGCCATGACTTGCACATATTGAACTTGAAATGTTCTTTTGCAAATTTTTACATCAATCCTCTAAAATAGCAAAGTTAGTCAAATTTCTAACTCACTCACTATATATTTTATGCAAACATCTAAAATGTATGGGATACAGTGGAATAAGACCATGTTATATTTCCTTAACCAGGACGTTATGATGTCCAGAGAACCTGGAATGGGCATTTTATGTGAAAGAAAAGGTTGAAAAATAATCTGTATTATTGCTTGTCCATTGCCGCAGTTTTCCATTACTTGACATGGTAATGATAGTCAAGTAGTACATTCAGACAGACATTCATTTATTTTGAAAAGATCTAACACACTGAATTCATTTTAGATTGTAAATGATTACTCTGCAAATTAGATAAAGTGGCCTTTTTATGATACCTGCTGAATTTATATTCACTTGAGTAATCATATATTTTCTGTTGAGATTCGTGACCTGCTGTATACTAAGTATAGAAGCAATTTTTTGAACATTTATTTTGCCATCTTTCTTTTTTCCCAAAATAAGTCCATGCCATTGAAATAATTAAAAGCGGCTAAGTGTAGCCTAACAAACCCTTTTTATGACTGAGGCCAGGGAGGATGCACACCTGGTACTCCTGACCTCCTAACATGCTTTTAGAAGAGAATGTTTTGTATGAAAATAAATTATATTATTTTAATTAACACCAACGTATCACAGAAATAGATTAAACACTGCTTAATCTGTTTTAACCGTCTCAGTGAATTGATAATAACATGATAGTTTATCTAGGTTTTCTTAGCAAAATTAACATTCAAAAAAATATAGATGAAAGGTTGTTGCAGACCAGACATTCACAAGGCTCCCTGAACTCTATTTCCTATACCACGTCAGAATAGAGAAAAAAACAATCCTGCAAACTTCAATGTAATTTTACTAGATTATAGACAATTTAATTTGAACGACAGTAGCCTTTTTTGCATATCCATAACTGCTGTCAAACTAATTCTACCCAATTTGCAAGTTGACAAACACTAGTACAAGTGCCTGTATAGTTCTAGCTGTGTAGCAAATTCTTTATCATCTAGAAAGATTGCACTATAATTTAATCTGCAATTGTTAGCTATGTGAGTGTGAAACTGAACACTGCTGTGAAAAGTACTGAGCAATGTGTGTTCTCGAAAATTGTAAGGCTGAGCAGTTCCCAGAAAAAGTGAAATAATTCACTGATTCCTTTTCTTAGCTGTTGGATAATGTGTCCCGAACACAGGAGGCACTATTTGCTTCTATTATATTTACTTGGGGCCCCTGTTAAGGCTGTCTTTCAGGCACATGGCTGTACACCTAGAAAAATATGTATATATTATTATTCTTTGACAAACTACCAATTTGCAATATATATCACACATTATACTTACCTGAACAAAACTGACAAACTGCAACAAAGACTTGTCCTGTATGTAGACAAGGCAAACTACTTATAGTATGTATGTAGTAAATCAGACATGGGGTCCCGGGTGGTCCAGTGGCTAGGATTCAGTGCTTTCACCAATGCAACCTGGGTTTGATTCCAGTCAGGGTTTCAAAAAGGTCACACCAGCCTGAAGCCAAGCACGGTTGGGCCTGGTCTGTACCACCTAGGAATACCAGGAGCTGTATGCTGTGGTCCATCGGAGAAGGAACCTTCAACCTACTCCAGTATCTCTGCCATGAATACCAAGTGGATTAGCATTACCACGGACATAAAGATGTGCCTGGTGTGTTACTGTCCATGAAGTCACAGAGAGTCGAAAATGACTAAATGGCACAAAAAAAAACACCAAATCAGACAGTTGCAATCTGATTTTGTTTTCATTTACTTTTTGGCTTGTTAGTTATGTTTTTGCATTGTATACACCAAGACAGCTGAACAACAGATTGGTACAATGTATGGAATACATTTTAACAACCAACATTACCTAGGTGCTACTTGCAACCAAATATATGCTGTGACACATTTTCATATAATTTACCAAACCGAAATAGATTGTTTAAAATGTATTTTATTTTACTGCCATCTCAACTCCATTCCCAAAAAAGAAAATTACATAGCATAACTTTTAAAACAGAACACAGCTAGTGCACTATTGTAAATAATTGGGAAGATTCACTAAGCATCTCTGGGGCTGCGATGTTCTCTATTTCCTATGGTGAAAATGTCCCTTGCAATCCTTCACAACCAATCTCATAATTGCTTTGTGAATGTGCATATTTGAAACTCACTTTTCTATGTCAGGGTTGGGTAACTCCAGTCTTCAAGTACTGCACACAGGTCACGATTCTAGCATATCTCTGCTTATGCACAGGTGGATTCATACTACCTCAATGTTTTTGTCTGCCTCACCGATCATCTAAATTCTGGCCTGTGCATGACCTACTACTGTTAATATCTGGATGGTCATTAAGATTTGCAATAAATGCACTGCAACCGGGAAATTTGTGTATATATGTAGAGCAGTGGTGGCAAAAAGGCAGCCCAGGGGGGGCTGCATGTGTTCCTCAGCCATTTCCTATGTGACCCCCAGCCTGTTCTCTAGAGAGGGAGAGCATGCCCCTCTTAAAAGTATACAGTTCATTATATATTTCTTAAATTAGCAAATATTACTCAACTGTGCTCCTAAATACTTCGCTACGTAGTATATGCCTATACTATCAATTAATTACTTTCCTGAAACAATTTTACTAATTTGCTTTTGGTAAAATAAAAAGGATTCAAAGCACTACAAGGCCCTGTTAAGGAGATAAGGCCCTTTAAGTTTAATAGGTTGGCCCTTGCTGATGTAGAGTGTTAACTACAGTATATTTAGTAGCTTAAAATATGTTTAGGAATGTAAGCCTACTGATGTATCAAAAATAATAAAATGAGGAATAACATTTTTTTCAAGCACATATTTTTTACATTTTAATAATGAGCATTACCTAGGTGCTACCTGCAACCAGATGTATGCTCTGGCACGTTTGCATATAAATTACCAAACCGAAAAAAAATTGTGTCAAATGTATTTTAATTTATTGCTACCTCTCCATTCAAAAAAGAAAATAACATATAGTAAATACTGCATTTGCTCTTATCACTAGGTTCTTATAAATATATCTACATTCCCGAGGCTGCACCTTTAGGCAATCCTCTGGCTGTTTCTTCTTCATATAATTAAAAAAAAATGCTTATATGCAAAATAATTGTTAAGAGAATCTAAAATCATTCAAAAGATGAAAATTTATGCTTACGAGGCAAATATGAGATTTTCAAATTCGTGAGCAGCTCTTCTTTCTGAAAACACACTTCTGTTACTAGATTCATTTATATAGCTAGAACATTTTAGAGTTGTGCAGATAATTATAATGTTTGTTAATTGAAAAACATATATTTTGATTTATGTCCATCTGACCATCCCTAACTCCATAACCTCATTGGGTTATGTATATTTAATACATAGCTTATTCACTGTACCTTGTAATGTCTCACACAAAGGCAAAGTCAGAAATGCACATCTTAGAATGAACAAGGTCAGACCTTGGCTTCTTCGATGGTAATATAACCCACACATAGTACAATGACGTTTTAGCTCACTGTACTTTTCAGAGGAGAGTTATCCTTTTCATTTCTGACCACTCCCTAAACAGGAGTAACAGACAACCATATTTGTAAGCAACCATAATTGTAGACCATCATATATGTAGACAACCTTAGATATAGGCAGTCATAGATGTACTTTTTTGTCCTATATGGATCCTGTCGTCACATCATTCTTATTTTTCACATTCCTCCTATTCTTTTCACTACCAGAATGCCTGTATCTTTATCTTCCTTATCTGATATCATAGCCGTTGTCTCATCAAATAATTCCTGTCTGATTCCAATGTACCTTATCATCTCATCACTTATGCATAATTATACATTGCACTAATGCAGTGTTGTGCAACCTACTGCACTTGAAGGGCTGCAACTGTAGCCGTGGATAAATGGGAAGTATAGGTGTTTACATTGAGGCAAAGTGCAATGGAGATTGGTAAGCAATTTATGGATTGAGAAAATGGACTGAGCATAGTTAAAGTGGGACATGTTCTCCATTGATGGACAACAAGCTAGGGATTTCTGGAAGCACATTAAAAGGTCTGACTCGTTTTACAGGTATCAGGGCCTGTCTTTGGGTCAGCTACTAAGGCAGGGAAAATGGTAGATATAATAAGAAGGGGGCACCTCCATATTGGGAATCGCTTACCAAGAGTGTTCCTTCCTGGCACACTACAGGTTTCCAGCGATATAGAGAGGACTATGATTACATTGGTGTATTGTCAGTCACTTCCACTAAACTGTCCCATGATCTGCTGTGTCGTCCTCTTGCCACCAGAGACATTAGATAAGCAGAAGACCACTATCATTTTGTTTGAGTGCACTGGATGCCAGTAGAGGATGCTTCTTATCTCCGGTTTGAGTGATTCTAACTGTTCAGATTATAGCACACATTAACAACAGAATATATTACTCTAAGTAACTCCTACTTCAAACAGTCTAACATATGATATAAGTGTAGAGGTCAAGCAAAGCATGCCAGTTTCTATTTTCTACCTTAGGTAGTATGTAGTGTAATATATTTATTCTGTAGCATTCGTTCAAATTAACATTGAAACATTACTCAGCCCGATTTATGAACGTGTTCCACCCACATAATTTGAAGCTCTGCCATGCTTGAGAAGCAAATTACAAACACACACACACATTGTAGAACTATATACCCAACCGGCTATTCCTTCATGTCATCTGGTAAACATTTCTATATTATTATTATCCTGTTATTATTATTATTATTTGTAATGCACCAACATATTCCATAGCACTATATATAATTCTTCTTATTTTAAGTCAGTAAGCCATTGTTTGAAATGCCTAATAGATATGGACAGGAAACCAGGACTCATGTATGTTTTGCATGTATCTCTCATGATTTTTTTCCAGTTGTGGATGTGGCTATGTTTTTTTTTCTATTGCAGAACACTGCTTAGTAAACATGCCATTGCAGTCGATCCCCTTTATACACTTATTGTTTGGTACACAACAACTGTGATTGCACACAAAATGTAAAGGGGGCTGGGTGGCTAGTACAGAGGCATTGATTGATTGTTTGCTGTGTCAGAGGGTTTTTAAACAAGATGTTCTGTACATATTAATTAAGTAAACAGATCATTGCAAACATAAAAACCTGCAGCACCGAATGCAAAATAAGGGAAATGGACATTAAAGGCATATGGAAGGTTTCTGAATTTTCCTAGGCATGTAATATACCTATGTATTATTTACTTGTATGTACTTTAGTTTTATTAATAAGCAATTAAAAGCTCTGTTTTGTTGCCTAGAATCATACAAATAGTCCCTGCATGGGTCTTCCGTCTATAGCGTATGTAGACACAGTCTCTGTATAGCTGGATGTGCAGTTTAGTGTCCTTGCCAATCAGGAACCAATTCTCTGCAGATTTTTTTCAGACAATGCTCACCTATACTATAGAGTATCAGCCTAATTAAATTGCGATTTGGCCAATTGAATAGAGCTCTATTTAAGCACACAGCATATTTTTTTACAGACGTTTTTAATTAGTGAAACCTTGCTTTTGGATAGAAGTTCACTAACTAAAAACTTCTGTAAAAAAAATATGCTGTGCTTATATAGAGCCCGATTCTATTGGCCAAATCGCAATTTAATAAGGATGTATATATATATACCTAGTAAAATCGAGAGACCTTCCATTGTAAATGCCTTTACCTTTAGTATACTAGCACTAGCACCTTCCTTCAACCTGGTGCCTACTATCTAGCATTTTTTTTTCTCTGTACTGTAACATTTGTAACTGATTTTAGGAATTTTATTTTTTATATAATATGTGTATGTTATTCTAATAGTGTGGTCTTCAAAACCATACATAGCAGATCTCTCTCTTTATGAAGGAGGCCATCTCTTGGACCACTCATTGGCCTCATTCCCCTTGGATCTTACTCTTGCCTATAGATCTGGGGTCTTCTAACTTCTTCTTGATAATTAAATCCCAGTTTATAGTAAATTTCAGAATTCAAAATCATTAAAGAGCCAACATAAAAGAAAGAGAAGCAAAATACTACGCTCTATAGTGAGCAGCAGTAAATGTGTTAATTGCATGGTTGGAGGAATGGATATATAATGGGTGCCTTAACTTATCTAGCTATCTTTATTGAGAAAAAAATTGGCAAATGTGCAAGAACTGACAGTGGTGCATTGATATACCTTAAACATAACCTGCATGAGTACAGGTAAAATGTCAGTGGTGTTAAAAGTGACAACAACATCTTTAAATTATTGTTTCTAATATATTACTACTGTATATATAGTACTATGGAGCATGTTTTTGAGCATGTTTTTTGTTCTAAATGTTTATTTTGCAGTAATTATTAATCTCCCTCCTCCACCAAAACATATTTTCGACTAAGATATATTACATAATTAAACACATTGGGCCTCATTCTATTATCGTCCGCAGCCGTTGCGGGGCCGCAAGGACCGGCCGCAAGCTATTCTGCTATTCTATTCCCCTCCGGCCGGGGATTCCGGCAGGCTTGCGGCCGGCGCCTTGCTATCTCTTGCGGCCGCTCGCGCCGGAGGAAATCCTTTGATCTAAAACGGCCGCAAGGAAATCGGCCGTAAGAAAATCCTATTTGCAATTCAATTGCTACGGGAACCCTCTCTGCAAGGCTAAAACCGAGCCGCAGCTTACTTGCAGGAAAGAGGTCCCGCTAGCACCAATTAAGCACGAAATATAGCCCAAATAAAGCCATCCTGCACTTTGAGAAGACTATAAAGGGATTTTCGGTGTTAGCAAAAATAGCACAAAATTCCCCTATACTTTTTTTTTAATATACGTCAAATATCCATGTAAAAAGTCCCGAGGGCTTGGAGCACCTCAGACCCGCCCACGCCGCAGCCGGAAAATAAACAGTTAATTTAAACTCGGGTTTGGGCTGATGTGCAAGCTTGAGAGAGGGTTACTTTTAATCCTCATGCCCCCCAATATGATCCCTAGCATTTACAGAGCTTTATAGAGCTGTCTTGAATTTATTTTTGACTTTTTAGATTTCTGAGCTTACGGCCGGTTGCAAGATTTACGGCCGGCCGTAAGAGGAGATCCTTGCGGGGCCGTTTAATTGAATTGCAAGGTAACGGAACCCCCGCAAGGAATCGCAGCCTTACGGCCCGTTTACGGCCGATAATAGAATGAGGCCCATTTAGTTTTTTGTTCAACCTCTTAAATGCCATTAAGAGCCTTACTAAAGTGACTCTTGACTGGGCCTGTTACCCCTAGGGATGTTAATAAAGATCTTTTAGTTAAGAGATTGGTGTGTTCCTGTTTGTGAGCCTCTAGTCTCTCTGTACCAGCAGGATACTGATGGTTTCCTTCATCGTGTCTCATGTTACCCCCGCCATTCCACAGCTCATTACATCTCTTCCTTTATATTCATTGCACATTTCTATTTATAAAACCTATAAAATCAGAATCAGTAGAAGCAAGTCTGGTTCATCCTTACACTTTTGGTCATGTAGAGTTACTTACATTAGGAATGTCATATATCTCATTTATAAATAACCAAAGTAAATAGACAGGAAGTAGCTGGCCAATTACATTTTTGAAATTAAATAAAGTACTATAAGTGTATAAGTGCATGATGCTCCTGAATTTTGACTTGTACAAATACAGGCGGGGGTTTTGTATGTAACTTGGATCCCTGAATAATAATAATAATATTAATAATAATGGTTCATATGTGGTTATAATAATACAATGTAATACTGTAATAATAATAATAATAATAATACCCCTGTACTGTAATAATAAGTTACAGAAACTATTGTGCTCGCTCTTTTAATTCAAACATATAGAAAATAAAAACAAACTCGTACAAAAAGTCTTGGGAGCTCATTCTTAAGTACAGGTCATCTGTAAGTTGGGTCGTCTATAACCTGGGGACCACCTTTACATGGTTCTGCGAGGGCCAGATCACATTGCTCTAAACAAAGTTATCAGCCAGTGTAATTATAATAACTTCTACAGACCATTATAGAGAACCATTACAGGTATACCTACTGAAATGTAAAGTTGTGTATTTTAAAGTATGCAGATTTTCTAATATACTGGATTTTCTGTTGTCCACTTCCTTCAACATTTGACATAAATTGTACTTTAACATTTTTAAAAGGTTGCAAACAACTGAGCAGAAAACCTTATTGAGAAGTTTAACAGCACTTGAAGGGGCTTGCCCTCTGCCAGCCAATAAGATCCACTTGCTAACGTATGCTCACTGCATTTCCTGTTAGTTTCAATGAAGTTTAAACAGGCTTTACTTAATATTTTTTCATGCTGAAAAAAAATCAAAAAAACTTTGTAATGTTTAAAACATGCGTAAAAAGCGTTGTGTCCTATGTCCCTTAAAATATGTGCGTGATTTTGCAATGCTTATCTATGAGTAATTCAGTTTAGTCTAATAATGTCCATACTGGGTATGGGATGTTATTTCTGATATCATCCCATATTACTTATTCCAATATTTATCCATATATGGACATTCTCACCACAAATGTATAAAGGTGCCTAATGAACCACATTTGCCCAAATATAAAGAACTTATTTTAAATATAAATAAAAAATGTTTATTTCATTAAGATTTGTAATATCAAAAAATATTTGTGTGAGTAATTAAAAGGAACATGTAAAGTAAACTTGATTAACGAGGCCATGACTGTTAATTATGCCTGAACAGTTTACTGAAGTCTAATTAACTTTCCCTGTCACATAAATATTGCTTTCTGTGAACCCTCCTCATTTAAAACGTGATCTTATCCGCCAGTGTCATGTGTGTCCTTTTCAAAACTACTGGAGAATTGTGTGGAAGACATTGAGATCAAATCACAGAATGTTTAATATGTTCCGCTGATAATTTTAGGAGCAATCATCACAAATAGAAGGCTCCTATAAATAGCTATTTTTAACACTTCTAATTTTTGCTATGTCTGGCAGTCTTTCAATAGAAATGTGCTGTGCCCTGAACGCTGACCGAAAATTAATGTTGATTTTGTCAACGTAAACTTGTTCAGATTTCAATGACGCTGCACTTCTGAAAACATTTTATACTATTTAATAGGCCCTCCAGGAGAATCTTCTTACTTTCAGCCTTATTAAATTGTGATTCGGCCAATTGAATAGGGCTCTATTTAAGCACAGAGCATATTTTTTTTTACAGAAGTGTTTAGTTAGTGAACTTCTATCCAAAAGCAAGGTCTTCACTAACTTAAACACTTTAAAAAAAAGCTCTGTGCTTATATAGAGCCCTATTCAATTGGCCGACTCGCAATTTAATAAGGCTGACTATATTTATGAATAGCATACATATAGGGCCACTGCAGGTTGGGAAAACTTGTTATTGTTTATGAATTATGTAACAGACTAATAACATTAGCAGCCGTGAGCATAAAATAGTTTGAGAAAATCCTAAAAATAGCAGATTTTGATCTTAGGGCCTCACTCAATTGCAATTTGGCCAATTGAATAGGGCTCTATATAAGCAGATAGCATCATTTTTTTACAGAAGTTTTAAGTTAGTGAAGACCTTGCTTTTGGATAAAAGTTCACTAACTAAGAACTTCTGTAAAAAAAATATGCTCTGTGCTTATATAGAGCCCTTTTCAATTGGCCAAATCACAATTGAATGAGGCCCATAGTTTGCCTGGAGTCTGAGGGCCTTATTAAATGTGTTTTGGCCAATTGAATAGGGCTCTATATAAGCACATAGCATATTCTTTTACAGACATTTTTAGTTCATGAACTAAGTAAAAACTTCTGTAAAAAATATATTATGTGCTTATATAGAGCCCTATTCAATTGGCCAAATTGCATTTGAATGAGGCCCTGAGGGTAATTACCCTATTGGGATTTCATCTTCTATTCATTCATCTTGTAGAGTGACCATCTTTCACTTGGAGAAATAATCATGCCAATCAGAAAAATAGGTGTATACCTCAAGAATATTTAATGGTCTAAAAGAAAACCGTTTTCCTTGGGAATGTGTTTCTTGGGAGTAGTTTGAGATATTGTTTAACACATTTGTAAGTTTGTGAGCTTCCAATCTTGTAAGATGCTTAAGGTAAAGCACAATGTACACCAGATTCTAAACTCAAAGACAGGGCCCTCCATTCCTTGCAATGTGTTAATACATTTTTTGTCCTGTATAACGCTACGGAATATGTTGGCGTGTAACAAATAAATAACAATAATAATACATTTGCAAGAACAGCAAAACAAATCCCATCTTACAGATCTAATGTGGTAACTATGAACATGAATCATGCATCTTTAACACAGGCTACTTTTAAATGATGTAGGCTGTGCTTGATAATTTGATTTCTTATTAATAGGCTCCTCAAATTATAGCATTTATGCATATGACATTTTAAGGTAATTCTTCTCGGGAAAAAAACTATGACATTTATCTTAACTTGATTTTTTTTGGCAAGCAGTTGTGCAGTTCTCGTCATGGTACCTATTTAACAGGCATTGGATGCAATCATCTTTGCTCATTTTCAATATGAAGTTAAAAGAGGTTTTCTAGAGGTATATGTAGTAAAATATTTGTAAAAAGTATATGTAGCTTTGTCATAGAACGCTAGCGTTTCAACTTTGATGAACTTCCTCATCTAGAAACTGTTTTTTAGTCATTCAATCGTGTGCGACTCTCTGTGACCCTTTGGAAGCAGCACCCCAGACATATCATGTGTCTGATTGTGCATATCCATAAGGTTTTCTTGGCAAAGTTACTGGTGTGGATTGCCAGTTCCTTCTCCAGTGGACTGTGATTTGTCTGACGTCTCTGCTATGACCTGCCAATCTTGGGTGACCCTACAAGTAGGGCACAGCTTCACCAAAGTAGCGATCCAGAAGGGGTGACATACCTTATAGATGGGTTAAAGCTTTCTCTCAGTTTTTCTGTATTATCACATGAATGCTATAGCTAACTCCACAGTCTTGAATGGAAAGATGATCGAAAGTTATTATACTGAACCTAGTAAGTCCAAGCAAGGAGATTCAATTTGTACTCATCTGTATTGTATGCAAAAAGTACGTGGAATAGTTCCAAATGTTATTTGCAGGATGCATTTCAACTTAAATGTGTTCAGTGTATTTTATTTTAATAATTGTTTTTTTCCTTGCAGAAAGTAAGTGAGAAAGTCGGAGGGGCCGAAGGTACCAAGCTAGATGTAGACTTTAAAGAGATGGAGAGGGTGAGTAAATACGTTCGTTTCAACCTAAAGGAATCACTTTTGTCTTTTGAACAAACTACCCTTTTTATGCATGCCTTTCCTATGTGATACTAAGATAACAAGGCGTGCTTCTGATTCCCAGTTAATGCTCTGGATATCATTGACCTTTTTTATAAAAAAAATGTAAAAATTTTTTTTTCATGAAGTGTAGAGTAGGTTGATAATGAAGTTAAATGGACATACCTGCGTTCCCCAAAAAACAAGCAGAGTCTCTCACAAGGATGTTGAATGGTTGCAAATGCAGCCTGCAGAGGAATCAAACGTTCATTTGTTTTTGTGTAGAGCTCAGGTTTTCATGCAAGAAAAAAACAAAATATTTAAAACCTCTACTTTCAAATGCATTTTTGTCAAATATCCACTCAACACATAGGGCCTCATTCAATTACTACTTACTTGAGACCGGGGCCGCAAGTAGAGATAGCAAGTTACTTTGCTATTCAAAAGCCTCCTACTGGCGTGCCCCGTTCCTGTTACTTATAGCGAGCTGCTTTCCCTTACTTTACTCATAATCGTAAGTTACTTTCATCAAAGCCTTTATCTTTAACGGCCGCAAGAGTTGAGGCTGCAAAAAAACCAAATCACTATTCAATTCTCGGATTTACCCTTCCGTCAAGCCTGTAAATGACTAAACCCCAACCACAGGTTACTGGGACCAAGGAGGTCTCGCAAAGGGCTTACTTACAAATCGTTGCACTAATTAAGCAAATAAAAAGGCAATCCTGTACTTTTATTAGAAGTGAAAGTGATGTTTGGTCTTAGAATTAATAGCACAACATTCTCAAGCTCGCAAATCGGCAAAAATAAATACTTTATTTCATGTTCAATTTTCGTCATAAAGTCCTACGGGCTTCAACGTCCAAGCCTGTATGACTTTGGAATCCAACCTGCATATTTCATTGAAGTCCTACAGGCTTGAATAACAAGTTACGGGCTTGGAGGTCATTCAAGCCCGTAGGACTTTGGACGGAAATTAAACATGAAATAAAGTATTTGATTTTGGCAATGTGCGAGCTTGAGAATGTTGTGCTTTTAATTCTAATGTCACCCATTGTGCTCCCCATCATTTACAGTGCTTTACAGTGCTGGATTGAATTTATATTTGCATTTACAGTTCTTCGAGTTTGCAGGCTTGAAACACGAGTTACGGGCTTGCAGCCGCAATCATGTTCAAGCACGCAAATTCTTACTGCCGATAGCATGGTTTGCGATTATCGCGAAGGGAAACTTAACTTGCGGGCCCGGCCAGTTGAATAGGTAAGTAAAAGTAGAGTTACTGGAACAAGTAGCCCAAAAGTAGCAAATCACAAAGTTACTTGCAAGTAACAGCCCTGAATTGAATGAGGCCCATAGTATGTACTGTATAGTAAGGTATTTCTTACACATGCATTCAATGTTAAAGACATGTCAAAAATATTTGTCTTCAAAAGCATAGACACGTACTGTACTAGCCATCTTCCCCTTGGGGTTATTCCTGTTTTGTTAGAAACTGGGTTAAAAGATACCTTACAGCAGGGCTGTCACCCTTGCTGTCAGGGATGATCAAGCCTCCCATTGGGAAACATGATGAAGCCAACTGGTAATCATACACTGTCTAGCACTAATTTTTTTGTCCGAGTGTTAACTCTTCTGAAGGGGAAGTACACAAATCAAATCTGAAAAAGTGATTTCTTATTTTGGTGGACACCATTTCACAAGAAATTGCATAATAAAATATTAGTACTTAGCTATAAAGATTAAGGGCTGTTTGGAGTTCATATTTCTAAACACATACAATAATAATTATGTAATTAAAAACTTTCTTTTACTATTTAATTTTCATTTTAAAATGAACAATGTTTAAAACTTACTTCGAATAAGCCTGGCAAGATGTTTATATCACAATTCATCCATTAAAGGGACAGTGAAATCACCAGATGTGCTCTATACCATCAGATAGAGAACTGTGCTGAGCAAGAAAGTGTTACATTTCCAGTATTAGATTAGCAATGCATTTATTTTTCTCATAGTGTCTGATATATAGAATGGTTGGCCTTGTGGAGTGGAAGGGTACACGTTTAAATCTCACTCATTCTCTTTTTAATAATAATTTTATTTTAGGTTAAAGGAAAATGTATATAAACTGTAAAAAAGAGGATATATGAGAAAACTATTGGTGTTGTCATGCTTTAAACACAATTATTTCAGCTAAACTGGGGATTTGAACTCACAACCTCATGTACCATAGGATATGGGTAGGCAGGTTCAGTCCCGGAGAGGCATTCACAGGCCTGGATTTGAGGATTTTGTTTCTGTGCACTGATAATTGAAGAACCACTAGTCTCGCCTGTATGCAGCAGAGATATCCTCAAATTCTGGCACTCCTTGACCCCTGCCATAGGTAAATACGTAAAATTTTGCTTTTATTGATTTATATACTCAAGCAATCGCCATCTGAACCTCATACTCTATGCAGTTTCTTGCGGCAGTGTTTGAAGGGCCATATAAGTAATTGATGGTACATATCAGTTCTGGTGACTTCCACTTCCCTGTTTCTATGCATAAGCCAATACGTTTCTTTGTCATACTGTAAACTGGCACTGTTCATATACTGAAATTGGAAGTAGTAGGATGGATTTTGCACGCAATGTCAGCTGCTTTAAATTAATTTTAAAAGATATTTGTTAAAAATCAAAATTAAATGGTAAAAATAAGTTTAAAATATTTATATTTATATATATATATACAGTTGTGAGCATGCGAGCTGTTGCTAACGCTTGCGGGCTCGCGTAGAGCGGCCGCAGTTGCTGGCGCTCCATGCCAGCAACTGCGGACCTCGCCACATTTACGTATTTACGAAAGCAAAATACGAGACACGTTACCACCCATTACGACCTCGCAAAAATCGCCCGAAACCCGCGCACATAAAAACATATAAAACACAATAAATACAATCAACAAATACATAAAAAGCTTATCTACAGGAAGAGGAGGCAGCCAGGACCTCGAAAACTGAACTTACACCTCAATTTAACTGCAAATAAAAGAGTTTAGACACTCAAAAATCCCCTAAGCGAGAGGAAAAATGGCTGCCGAAGAAAACGAGGCTACAGCAGTCTAAAGACGCAAAACACCACCAAACACCTACGGATTTCCCGAAAAAGATGTACCAGATCCGAAAAGAAGGACACAACCCGCGCAACCACAAAAACATTACAAACACAATAAATACACACAACAAACACATAAAAAGGTTTCCCACAGCAAGGGGGGGACCCAGGACCTCTGCAAGTGTAGTTACACCTCGATTTAACTCCAAATTTCAGCGTTTAGACACCTGAAAATCACTAAGCAAGAGAAAAAATAGCAGCCGAACAAAACGAAAACGAGGCTAAAGGCCGCTAAACACGCAAAACACCACTAAAGAGCTACGAATATTCTGAAAAAGTCAGACGACATCCGAAACGAAGGACGCTAAATTACCAACAGCCACATACCTCACATTAGGCGCCATTTTAGAACAATAACTTATACAATCCGGAAGTACACAGCGGATTTGCCTCGCGCACGCACACTATTACACTGCACACATTCACGCTTACACAGCAGCTCCACAGCAGCTCCACAGCACTGATGATGCAGCAACATGAAAACAGATTGCCAGCTCTTCAACACAATACTTCCTGCATAAATTACTTCACAATAGGTAAAGTATATTAATTTCTTATTTTTTTATTATTCATTGCCATGACAAACAAAAACACCAACGCTGCTCATAGGACACCAACAACCAAGAGCCTCGTAATGAGCGCCAAAGGATCTTAAAATACCAACAAAATTAATTTTCCAGCCAAACAACACTACTTGCCTTACAATCTTATTGCCGTCATTTTTTGACGGGCAAGTCGCTAGTATATATATATATGTTTTAGAAAAATATCACAAAAATCCCATTATAGAAAAGTTTACTTTGTACTTTTAATACTTTCTCACAAACAAATTAGAGCTACTGCTAGAGTTCACAGGGCCAGTAATTTCTGCTGCAAAATATTATGAATTTTCATATTTAGGAAATCAGCACGACTCTAATTCCCTGTTGCTCATTTTTTCTGTTTACCAAACTCCCTGCAATCTCCAGTCTCACAGCAAATAAAAGTCTTGCACTGTAATGAGTCTATTGAAGGAGAAATAGAATGATTACAATTCAGACAACATATTCATATAACCCATGAATTTATTCTTATTATATTGGTGTTGCTGGCAAATGAGAAGGTGAATACACAGCAATTGCTACAGAATATTGTCAGTTGCTTAATATCCCAAGGAGTCTGAATTTAAATTATATTTTGTAATCCAAAACATTATATTGTTTGAAGAAACAGTAGAATTTTTCTGAATGGCTTTTTCACATAATTATGTGCATGTAGAAAAGATGGATACAATTATAAAAGCCATAAAAAAATGGTACGTAAGTTATTAATCATTAAACCTTGTGCTTGCGTTTTGTCTTCAGTAATGCACAGAAAAGTTGAATCTAAAATACAAAACTGTTTGAAACTAATTTTGGTGATATGACCCATTAAAAGGATAAAAACAATGATTCTAACTAAGAGCATAATTTAGTAAGAAAAACATATAAATCGTTGGTGCCAGTTGTGTGTGAGGAGGACATTTACATTTCTGGAGATATAGTTGCATATCCTGAAGCAAGGAGCCTGGTTCTGGGCAAGTAAGGAGAAAGAGGCATGGGCCCTCATTCAATTTGAATTTTGGCAATTGAATAGGGCTCTATATAAGCACATAACATATTTTTTAAAGAAGTTTTTACTTAGTAAGCATCTATCTAAACGCAAGGTTTTCACTAACTAAAAACTTATTTAAAAAATATATGTTATGTGCTTATTTAGAGCACTATTGAATTGGCCAAATCGCAATTGAATGAGGGCCATGGTGTCTATTCAGTCAGTCAGTCTTTTCCAATTATCTTAACAAATGCTTATGATTTCCCTCCTTTGGTACCCCTCATTCCACTGATAATGAAAACACACCCTCTATATTCAGGTCTGTGGAAGTAATGTAACCAGCACGAAATGGATTCCTATGCTCATAAACATAGACTTCAAAAATTTCCCAAAAATGTGTATATATTGAATGTATTCATCTTTGGTTTGATATTAACAATCAACTGGTCCCTGCTCTATAAAAACTACCTTTATTGTTACTTTCTTCTGTGTATTCTTTTAAAGTTGGTTAGGAGAGTTATTTAATACGAGAGGTTTCTCAAGTCAAAAATGATTACTACTGAATTGAAATAAAGTTGCATCTCTTGAAAGCAACTCTAATTAAAATGTTGTCCTATAAAAAGTATATCACTGTATACTGCATTACTCTTATTTTATTATGAACAAATTGAGAGAGTGTATGGAATGCTGTTTTTTTTTTCGATTTCTGTCGGTCTTAGTCTCAGGACTCACTTGCCCTTGCTTTGCTAGTCGTTCTCCCTCTATGCTTTCTTGTGTAATTTGGCAGAGGGCCCAGACTGTTCCCATAGTGAAGATCCCTGGATGGCACGGAGTCAGTGAAGACACTAAAATTTTGTATATAGTAGTTCTGTTCTTAGATATAAACTAAGCTTGAATGTTGTGTTGATCCTGCTGTGCACTTGATATATATATAACAGATCAAAGGAGATCAAGTCTAGCACACTCCATGAATGATCGAAAACAGCAATGCACATTGACACACTTGTGGAACAGCCTTTTCGGGCAATAGTAGAGCTTTTCTCAAGGTTACAAACAAGCCCTATTTCTCCCCAGTCCCATAAAAAACATGCATGCATTCATGCCAACATAATACTGTAGGAAAAACATACAATTTAGCAGAGATACACTAGTATTATATTCATATCCCCTTCACATAAGCTTTGCATATGTTTTCTATATTAGTTGATCTGTTATACAACACTGTAGTGCAACTGATTTGACGTAATTGTTTATTTATTTTCAAATATATTAAAATATGGTACTTGTGGCTTTTCTTCAGACTTCAAGATATTTTCATAGATATACTTGTGTCCATTTTGGTATGGTCTTCTTCCATTAAACAAAGCCTTTTGTCTCAGGCTTCTTACTTCCACAATTTCCTTCATCCTTCCACTCTCACTTACAACACCTTACTTCCTTCTGTAAATTGCATTCTCATATCTACTGCTAAACTCCATCTTCTCTCCTCCAATCCTCTCTCAGTATAACACATGGCATGACCTAAGCAAGGCCCAGTTGGTATGTGCATATAAGAATGTATACCCCATCACCCATTGAATATAAAATTAGACACAGACCACTTCTTGGGAGATAACTGGCCACAGCGTTTATTGGTAAACACAACATGATGTAATACCCTTAACGATAAATAAATAAACATAACCCGAGGGGAGGAGCCTGGACAGAGACAGTACACCCTACGCCCTGAAGCCTCATCCAGGGCCTACCGTGTTGGAACATCCCTACCACCGTAGGGTAGGATCTCCCCCATTTTCCACTGTCCCGGCAACTCCCCTCACCACCCGCCGCTGTGACAAAATAAACAAACTTTTGATACCATATAATAAATACTTAATGATACATCCACAACAATGAGTACTTCAGACAATAAACAACATAATCCACAACTTACTATTCATCTTTTTTTATTTTTTATTAACAGTACAACATATACATCACTTTAACAACAATACTTTAGGGATGGGTGGGTGGGCATCTGCTCCCATGGCTAGCTGGGGGCAAACTGGTGGAAATTGGCGGCAAAGGCCTATAATGGCTCCACCTCCCCCAGCTAGCCACCTCCTGCCCCTCCCAGGTCCTGCCAGGTCAGATGGTCCCTCCTTCCAACCCCAGGCAAGCCTGAGGTGGCCTACGGGCCCTTCATGACCTAAGCAAGGCCCAGTTGGTATGTGCATATAAGAATGTATACCCCATCACCCATTGAATATAAAATTAGACACAGACCACTTCTTGGGAGATAACTGGCCACAGCGTTTATTGGTAAACGCAACATGATGTAATAATCATAACGATAAATAAATAAACATAACCCGAGGGGAGGAGCCTGGACAGAGACAGTACACCCTACGCCCTGAAGCCTCATCCAGGGCCTACCGTGTTGGAACATCCGTACCACCGTAGGGTAGGATCTCCCCCATTTTCCACTGTCCCAGCAACTCCCCTCACCACCCGCCACAGAGAAGATCGCATAATATCTTTGCGGATTCGACTCCCCCCACCAAAAAAAAACACCATGGCCAGCCACATACCCTCCTAAAACAGCACTCCACTCTCCACCTCTGCTCATGATCCATCCGTGCCGGGGCCACACCCAGCTCTGGGCTAAGACCGACAACCAAGGCCACTCGCCCGCATGGTCTGCTTTACTAATAGCCCATGCTATTTCCGCCCGATACCTTCCAATTCTCAAGACCTCCTTCTCCAAAAGCCCATAGGGCTGTTACTGTAGCTGCTTCTGCACCAAGCGAGTGGGCAGCAAGTTCCATGCGGAATATGCCCAAATGCTGCTGGCAATCTCCAACGTTGTAGAATCACACATAGAGAACCAGTCCCATTTCATCAAGGGAAGGTGCAAACCAACTTCGTGATTGGCTGAACCAAGAGAGCCGTAATCCAGGAAGGGGGAGCAGTCAGCGTGCCCAACACACTGTAACTACCTCCTTTCCCCGCCTGCTCAACTTGGCTGTCGCTGCCACATGGTCACATGATCACCCTGGATCGCCAGACCAGTCACCTGAGGTCGACATACCTTGTCTGTTTACCAACCAAACTCCTGCTACCATCCGACCAGCGGAAGGAGATGGCCGCACAGAACCGCAAGGATTTAGACTTGTCACAGACCTCTTTCCATAACCGCAGTAACCAGCCATATGGTCATATGATCACCCTTTGGATCCCTAGACCAGGCACCTAAGGTCGCCCCACCTTGCCTGTATATTAACCAAACTCTCACTACCGGCACACCAGCGAAAAGGAGAGATGGCTGCACAGCCCGCAAGGCTTTGCCCTTATCACAGACCTCCTTCCCGAACAGTGGTATCTCCGGCCCTTAGGAAAAGGCTACCAGTCGCCTGCTGTCCCTTTGTCATACCTCCTGTTCGCCTTTACGATCACCCTTTGGATTCCAAGACTAGGCACCTGAGGTCGCCCTCCCTGCCTGTATACTAACCAAACTCTCACTACCGGCACACCAGTGGGAAGGAGAGATGGCTGCACAGCCCACAAGGCTTCGCCCTTATCACAGGCCTCCTTCACGAACAGTGGTATCTCCGGCCCTTGGGAAAAGGCTACCAGTCGCCTGCTGTCCCTCTGCCATACCTCCTGTTCGCCTTTACGATCACCCTTTGGATTCCAAGACTAGGCACCTGAGGTCGCCCTCCCTGCCTGTATACTAACCAAACTCTCACTACCGGCACACCAGTGGGAAGGAGAGATGGCTGCACAGCCCGCAAGGCTTTGCCCTTATCACAGACCTCCTTCCCGAACAGTGGTATCTCCGGCCCTTGGCAAAAGGCTACCCGTCGCCTGCTGTCCCTTTGCCATACCTCCTGTTCGCCTTTACCCCTTGCTTTCTCTATCCATTCCTTCGTCAGGACCCATTAACCCAGCTTGATTTCCGATGGGCCACACTGCTACTTGCCCCCCCCCCCCCCCCCCCCACCTTTGGGGGACTCCTCCTCTGAGCCTACGGATAGCGTACCCAGTGCCCACACTGTCCAACCTCCCACCCTGGCCTGCAGTCTGAGGCTCTCACCTGAGAAGGAACCGTCCTCCATCCTGTCTTTTTGACCTTGTATCTTCATAATACTATATGCTCCTCTATCCGTACTGAGCACAGGGTTTTCAACAACGTAGTCCTGAACAAGCAACTACATACTGAGAAACAGCCTGCACCACCACTGCAATCACTGCCTACTCTACTTACTGCCCTTCGATCCACTGCCAACCAGCCGTGTATAACTCTAGCAAGATCTACGAAGCCAAATACCTTACAGCACATACCTATCACAATAGCTTATGATACCATGATCAAAGCGTGATACAACCGCCGGGGATGACAGGAGTGACAGCCCTTGTTGCATAGAGACCAAAAAAAACCACCTCTGTAATAACCCATATATACTCCTCAGTCCACACGTTGCCAATCCCGGTACAAAGAGTTAATAATATCCTGGAACTCACCTGGAAAAGCATATAATACCCTCTGCTTTATGACTATTACCGGATATCAAGCGTTAGCGCCCCGCCAGCACGACCCCTAAGACTCTTTTTTTTTTTTTAATCCGAGACAAATTTGACAATCCCTTATACATATCTCCATTACCATACAAAACAAAAAAAATATATACATGTGATAGACCCACTGAACACGCACACCGCTACCCACCAAATGGCGCAATCATGGTTTACAATCTTGCATCTTGCTGCATAACCTACACTACCTCTAACCAGACAGACCAGGGGCCCGACGCAGGTCCCCAGATGCCATTACAGCCAGATTTGAAAAGAGCTAGGGCATAGCATCAATCTGGGCATGTCCTTGATGACCGCTCCTCTTACCATTCAAAGGATGTATAATACCTGCTCACGACCGTTTGAGCGTCATACCATCGTGTCTTACAAACTGCAGAGGATTATAAGACGAACCAGGACGAAAACCTCAAGATAGGATACCACTAAGCAGGACCCTCCACAGCAGGACAAAAGAGGACCACCCGAGCCAAACCACCTCTGTATATGAAAGAAAAACTGCTACCAGCGGATCTAATCCATCAACTACCCTGCCAACACTATGGAAGAACATGCCTGTGCAGAAAACAACAAAATTTACATATAAAAAACACTTGTCCACCTTTAACATTGGTAGCCTAGAGCACCTATGTCTATATTATCAGACGCAAACACCTCTACTATAACTTGGAATGGACCAAACACCTACCCTAGACCCACCTTCAGGAGTCAATATAACCACCCAAGACCATAGCGGATAAGGCATAAGAGTAAACCGTGGAGGAGTATACGACATACCCAAAAAGGGATAATTCTGCTGGAATGCCACCCGGCCTCCTTCCAAATCCCACTACAAACCTGAAACTAGTGGTATGAGAACTGTCTACCTGATCAATGGAACCCACGACGAAAGAGATGATGAACGGGGAATGAGTAACCTACGGCACAGAACGGTAATGCGATAAAATGGTAAAGCCACCCAGCATACCGGGAGGCCTATACCCCTAACGTACCCTAGAACCACAAGCACAACCCTGCCAGGAACATGCAGGAATGACCCCGCAAGACGGCCAAGATGAAAATGATACCAAGGAGAACGATTACAGGCAAATAGATTTACCCCATATAACTAACCTCCCGGGGACCGCCTATGAAGGGAACTCAGTCCAGACACCGATCCCAAGCTGCAACCAACAGCACAATAACCTAACTATTATCAAACATACCTGGCAGGAACCTACACAACAAATACTTGCTATGCCCAAGCCATCAGACCCCAAACTCCCCACTATTAATATGGACCTCTATAAAGTAGACTGTTTATAAACAGCCCCAATACCCCGATGTCAAGGCGGTAAGTATAATAAGCGCGCAATGTCACTAAACAACCTGGGCACCAACCCGTCTAAGGAGGACACTATGGGGAGGAATTGGCCCTATAACTTTCTAAGGCCTCTCTGCCCTGCTCCCCCCTTAAGACAGCCCCTGGTAACCTGATATATAGGCTTATGGCCCCAATATGCCAAGCAGTTCCATAAGGGTGGTCCACTGATAAGCGCTGTACCTATTGCAGTTGCAGCAAGAACAACCGCAAATCATATGATCATTCCAGACCGCAACTGCTACAGTCCAATCTCACTATAAATCGCCTGGTGTTCAACCCCTTAGACTGCAATTGGAGAAGCCAACTGCCAGCGCCAGAATTAAAAGTCCTATCTGTCCCCCGTAACTCCAGTTATGAACACACTATTATACAAATAACGCAAGGGAAAATGATGAAGAATTAAATAATCACACAACGTCATCAGACTCGTAGATAATAATATGAAATAGATTTATTGCGGATGAAAACCGCAGTATACAGAATATGTCAATATATATAACAGCAGTCCCCTAGACTTGACTATCATATTGACAGAGAATGCTGCTATTAATGTGACCAAGTGCTGCTTACCTACACTGCAGCTCCCAGACAGCATGAAGTTAACTGTAGCCTGAGAGTGCAAGAAGGCCTGGTGACATCACCACGAGTCCCAGCACACAGCAAAATGGTACACACAGCCTTCACTAATATGATAATGTGCACTCTGACCACCCCACACAATCTATCCACAAACATATATACAATACACAAACATATGTACCCATACAACAAA
The DNA here is from genome assembly GCA_027410445.1 of Discoglossus pictus. Lineage (NCBI taxonomy): Eukaryota > Metazoa > Chordata > Amphibia > Anura > Alytidae > Discoglossus > Discoglossus pictus. The sequence goes on from CM050163.1 coordinate 324,360,345, forward strand.
ACACAATACACAATGAAATACACACAACACATATACACAATGCACATGAACCAAACAAAGCCCATACATAACCAAAATACCTACATAAGCAAATATACATCCATATATATCTCCAAATACATACATATATAAATATATCCACATATAGATACATACATAAACAAGCACATGTATATCCATATACATAAACACAGAACAAAAAGCACACATATATCCAAATACACACATATATATATATACACACAATATATAAACATACATATACACCCACACACATGTATAAGTGTATAATATATAAGCCTACTACCGAGTTATATAATGCAGTTCATAATACATGCTGCCTTGATAGCAGGGACACAGCTTACCCTCCCTGCACACCACAGACACCACAGCAACCAGATCTGTGGCCTGAACCAGCTCAGCAGTGTTCACATCAGTGCCCCCCAGCACTCACATAGCCTATGACAAGAAGCACTAGCAGCTCCATCCTCTCCCATGGCTCCTCATTAGTGCCCCCAGCACTCCACCCTGTGCTCCCTAACACTCTGGAGGCCATAAACAGGAGCTGCACCAGCAGCACATCTGCTCCCATGGCTAGCTGGGGGCAAACTGGTGGAAATTGGCGGCAAAAGCCTATAATGGCTCCACCTCCCCCAGCTAGCCACCTCCTGCCCCTCCCAGGTCCTGCCAGGTCAGGTGGTCCCTCCTTCCAACCCCAGGCAAGCCTGAGGTGGCCGACGGGCCCTTCATTATCCTCAGGCTTGTTTAACTTAATAAAAAGGCAGACCGCAAATTCAGCATGCTAATCATATATTAAATATTGCTGTCCACATCACACATAACACTACAGACCAGATTTATCAAAAGGCGAATGCTTTTTGATGTGCTGATTCGCCTCAATTCACCTTAATACGCCACTAACGTTCAGCATTGAAATCAGGAGATTAATCAATTTCATGGCATGGAACAAAACAACAAAACAAGAAAAACAACAGGTAGCCCTTAAGTTGGATTCGAATATACCTTGCCATATATTGAAAGAAGGACATAGCAAATTTAAGCATGTAAAAAACATTAATATAAATGGCAATTCACAAATTAATATTGTTAATCTCTCGGACTTTATTTTAAAAGAAGCACATGAATCACTACTAACAAAGGGTTTATCCTTCGTTCCAACAAGCAACTCTAATTTATTTGACAATATAAAAGACGTCAATTTGTTTGTCAGGAAATTAGCATTGAAGAAATGGCACCTGAACAAGGAAGCCCGTGAACTCAATCAATTAGGGGTGGATCAAGAACAGGCAGAAGCCTTTAAAGTTTTAATGGCATTACTGGACAAACAAGAAATATCCACATCTGGAAATATAAAGCATAAAGGAAGAATAAAGATCAAAAGTAAATTTACTCCGGATTTAACAATGTTCGGCAATATACAATTCTTTCTAGATATGGTGGAAAAGGATCTTATAAAGCATGCTACAAATGTGGAGGCACATAAGGCTGATGGTCATCAAAATCTGAATATGCTGGAAAGAAAAGCATTAAAAGAACTTACTGATGTTAAGATCATAATTAAACCAGCAGATAAAGGAGGCAATATTGTATTAATGAATGGCCCGGATTACTTGGAAATGTGTAATAGGATATTGAGAGATAAGACAACTTACACAATATTGAAGGAGAATCCAACATGGAAATTTCGGAAAGAATTACAAGCAATATTACTTAATGCAAAAGATAGAAAATTGATTGATCAGACTACATATGATTTTCTATTGCCCAAGTACATTACAATAGCAACCTTTTATGCTTTACCGAAAATTCATAAGGAAATATCTCCTGTACCAGGCCGTCCAATTGTTTCTGGAAACAACTGCCTCACGGAAAGAATAAGTAAATTTGTTGACGAACATCTGAAAGAAACAGTCAAAACTCTGCCATCATATCTTCAAGATACCTTGGATGTCCTGAAACTCCAAAATGACATCACAGTACCTGAACAAACAATTTTGATTACAATTGACGTCGAACAGCTTTATTCATCTATCCCTCATGATATGGGTATTAAAGCAGTCAAATACTTTCTAAGTATGCATAGTAGCGAAGATACTGAACTCAATGAATTCATTATTACACTACTTGAGTTTACACTCACTAAGAATTACTTCCTGTTTGATAATCGCTGGTACCATCAAAGCAAGGGAACGGCGATGGGGACCTCCTGTGCGCCCAGTTATGCCAATCTGTATCTAGGCTATTGGGAGGCAATAGAAGTCTTCAATGAAAAAATGCAGAAATTTAAGGAAAATATATTACTGTGGCAACGCTTCATTGATGATATACTACTGTTTTGGACAGGTCCCAAGGAAGTGTTCCTAGAATTCATTAATATACTGAATCGAAACGATATAGGTTTAAGATTCACCTACACGGTTAACAATAGAGAAGTTTAATTTTTGGATCTCACCATCATGAAAGATAATATAAGCAAGATTCATACATCGGTATTCCGTAAATCCACAGCATCAAATTCACTCCTCCATTGGTCTAGCCAGCATCCTCTGAGACTGAAATCAGGAATACCTACAGGACAATATTTGCGCCTAAAGAGAAATTGTGACAATGAAATGGATTTCAAACAAAAAGCTAAAGACTTGCGTATGAGATTCAAACAAAGAGGCTATCCGAATCGTGTGCTCAAAAGAGCTTACAGAAGAGCTTTGTCGAGTAAACGAGAAGATTTACTATATAAAACAGACAAAGGTGAATCCAATGACTGGGATATGAAAATACTTTGCCCAATGCAATATGGAAAAGATTGGCGAGCCATTAAACAAATTCTTAAAAAACATTGGTACATTCTGCAAGAGGATGAGGCCCTGAAAGAATCATTGACATCAGAACCCTCCATAACATACAGGAGAAGTAGAAATATAAAAGATACATTGGTAAAGAGTTACTATAAACCTCCTAAAAAAACATCGAATTGGTTAACTCCTACAATAGGATTATTCAAATGTGGTCATTGCAAAGCTTGCAACTACATAAAACCGAGCAAAGAATTTATTGACCACAAGACAGGAAAGAAATATCCAGTAAAAACCTTTTTAAATTGCGAAACCACACATGTAATCTATGTAATGACCTGCCCTTGTCATAAATATTATGTGGGCAAAACCTTTCGACAACTACGAAGACTGATTCTGGAACATGTTTATTCAATAACCAAATTTTTGGACACTCCTGTATCTAGACATATCAATAATTTCCATCAGAATCAGGCCGGGGTAATGAAGTTTCAAGTCTTAGAAAAACTATCTGTAGGACCGAGAGGAGGAAACATAGATCAAATTTTGCTCCAAAAAGAGAGCAAATGGATATTCACACTCAACAGTAAATATCTCATGGGCCTTAATGAAGGATATTCCTATTCTGCTTTCCTTTAGAGCACAAATTCTGTTTAGACATATTTTTTCTTCTTTAACACAATTTTCACTTTATTAGTCTGTCATTTGAAGTCGATATTTGCACTTCACATCAATATTCTAGTACTGTGCAATCCATATAGGTTTAGTGTTCAACTTCACAGATTCATACATTTAAGTATTCACTTTAGTGCTTCCAGCACGCCAATATTATTTTAGTTCACTCAGCCACACTTCAACACTCATTTCCTTTACATTCACTTTATCCATCTAAGTAATATTTTTCACTGTAGAATTTAGGACAATGTTATCCCTCAATGTCCAAATACTAATTGGCCTATGTATATATATCATGACTCTATACCAAATAGGAAAATAATAATGTATGCCTATTTCTCTGGTTATTATATATCTTTCATTATTTATCTTTGATTTTTCAAAGTTATTGAAATTATCCTCTATTGATATATACAGATTTTTGAAATATAAGTGCTGTTTCTTTTTTATTTATATTGGTGGCCTAGCATCTATGTACAAGCATAATACACTAAACAGCAAGTCTCACAATCTAGTCCCTTGGTTTCCTTTATATTTATATTTATAATGAGTTGTAATACTCTATTTTTATTTTTCATATCTAAAGTCATTAAAACACCCTTTCAAAATAATATACATAGCCCTCTGTTCGATTTGTGAGGTCTCTCTAAGTTCCTGATACGTCGTTTGGAGCCTATTTAGCATTAATTTACAAATAAGTGTACTTTTTGTCACTAACTACTTTAATAAAGATGAATGGGATTTGAATGGGCGCTGTGACGTCACCACGTTGGCGTTCCGGCGTTCATTTAGCCTCTGTCTATACTAATAAAGTTAATTTAATTTTGAAAAACGTCATGACGCTGCATATTACTGCGTTCTTAATGGAATTCAATTAAGGAAGCCTTCTACAGGCCTTAAATAGGCCTAAAATGCCAGTTAAAGTCAAAAGCCTTAGAAGAAGTCCCCGTGGAGGGACGAAACGGCCCGTTGGCATCATTTTTTCCAACTTTCTGAACCTTAGACTACTGAAAGCTAAGTACAAACACTCTTTGGAGTGTAATTCTCTTTATTACCATATTGGCTCATTTATTTCTCTATGTTTCTATTTTTATACTCTATCTACTCAGTGGTAACAGAGAGCCTATGGAGAGCCTTATTGGAGAGCTTTACTACTGAACAGCAAGTATATTGCCATTATGGCTGTATTCATGTTATAATATTATACTGCTATATGTGTTTTGTTTTGCTCTTATCCAATAGTTCTATTCTCTCCTTTATATAGACACTGTAGACATCTTTATAGAGTCATTTACTAGAGATTGTACACGCTTTCAGTCAATTTAAAGTATTTTCCAAGGTATCAGATTCTCTTCCCATGTATATTTGTTTTTATATGTATATAGATACTTACATTTTTTACACAAGCTTTTTCACAATCCTATGATTATCAGTATATCCTGTATTAACAGGAGGATCAGTATATTCTGATTTATGAGGATTGTGTATTATAGTCTATGGTATGATTAGGCAATATGAAAATATTCCATAATCTATACATATCATTTATATCAAGTATCTCCATACAGTCTTCTTTTTTATACATTTTAAACGGCGTAGTTTCCGGATCCATAGTATCCAATTAAAGTTTTTTTTTTCTTTAAATATCAGACTTGTTCGTATTTATTCCTACGAATACAGAGGTCCATACTGGAACCACATGGACTATTACCACACCATGAGGGGTCCAGTCAGTAAGCACAAGTTTCAATCTGTTTATTCTTATTGGGTCAAAGTAGTTCAATTGCTTGATTCTGAGTGGCTGAAATATGTTTGACACATATTTTAGCTAATCAGAATCAGGAAAAATTGTATATTAGGTGAATCATTCCTGGGAAACAAATATTGTTTGAGGTGCATTTTTATGTAGATGAGATGCTTGTTTACTGTATTTTCCTGGAGTAAACTCTCAGTTAACCAGCACCCATGGGGATTGTAGTTTGCTTCAGAGTTTCTATAAAAGAGGCCTAGATTAGCTGCACATAGGATGCTCTGTAAGTATATTTGTCTGTGAGGGCTGTTCGAGCAGCAGCTGCTTTCACTTCTCACTTACACACAGGTACGTCCAGCTGGAGGGTGCAGTGCTGAACCCAGGGAATGTAACGCCAACACTGCACTGGCTCTGTCACTCATGCCTGTCTGCTTCCAGGTAACGTATTGCAGAGACATACAGTGGATGTAATCTAGGTGCCTGTAAGCATTTTGTGGCATGACAACCTGGCTCCTGGCATTTGTTGAGCCCTGTAAATTTCTATTTAAAGTACAGTACTACATTTTTTTTCTGGTTGCTTTCTGGTTAACTGAGAGTCTACTGTATATGTGTGTGTATATATATATATATATATATATATTTATATATATATATATATATATATATATATATATACATATATATATATAAATAAATTAAAAAAATATATATATAGTGTGCTTACATTTTTGCTTTCATCTTGTGCTGACCTGAAAAATAAAGGTACTAATACTCAGCACTTTGCAATGTCAGGGCCTCATTCAATTGAGATTTGGCCAATTGAACAGGGCTCTACATAAGCACAAAGCATTCTTTTTTTCCTGAAGTTTTTAGTTAGTGAACTTCACTAACTAAAAACTTCTGTAAAAAAATATGTTCTGTGCTTATAAAGAGCCCTATTCAATTGGCCAAATCACAATTGAATGAGGCCCTCAGAAATTTGCTGGTGCTAAGTAATGATAAGCCACTGCAATACATTCACTGAGTATTGATTGGCTGTAAGAAATGCTTTCCCAATTGTTCATACTTTATATGCCTGAAGACGGAGAAATTGCTTAAAAGCATGTTGATAAACCTTATGATTCTGCTCTGTGCAGAGGAAATTATTCAGCTTATGTTTTTTAAATACTATATTACAATGATCCAACAAAGGATTACAGCAGAGTAAGCAATACCATTTTTGATTTAATGATGGATCACGCTACAGCTATACACTATAGCCAACAGAGATAAAATGCAGGACGCTGTTTTTTAATTGTTTGATATGAGAAATAGTGAGATAAGTCATTCTCTATTTTGAAACACCCAAAGATATAATTATAAGATGACGAAGCTGTATTTGTTTCAAGCATTCAGACATAACGCACCAGTTCTCTCTCTCTCACACCACTCCACAGTATGGCACTTGCTGAGAGATACAAAGGCGCAGGTGTTTGACAATGACACCTTTTTCTCTGCTGCATGTGGTATTTGAAAGCATGAAGTCACAAGAATACTGCCTTGTACCATGTTATTAACACTCCCACTGTCTTCCATATAAATCCAGCATGTGTGAGCCCATTAGTGAAGGCACAACCCTCAGCAGGCGTGATTGCAGTGTTTGCTGCTAATCTAAAAAACATGCATGGTTTTATCTGCATTTGGCTTTTAGTGGATAATATGGAAACCCTCTGGTTAGTCATTCTGTTCAGAACTGAGAGAGAAACTGCTCCCCAACACGCTGTATTTTGTCTACAGTATCTGCTGAAATAATAAACTGGGATTTGTTATCAGCTATCCTGATCCCCACCACAAGGTTGCGATCCAGAAGGGTTAAGGGGCTTGTGTACCTCAATTAAGGTGTGAGCTATACCATATAGGGTCACCCAAGATGGGCAGGTCGTAGCAAAGAGATCAGACAAACCACAGTCCACTGGGGAAGGAACTGGCAATCCACTCCAATATCTTTGCCATGAAAACCTTATGGATGAGCTCAACCAGACACAGGATATGCCTGGCGTTCTGCGGGCCATAGGGTCATGGAGATTTAGACAAGACTGAACGACAAAACAACAACAAATATCTTGAGTTTCACACATGACCTGGGATGGAATGTGAGGGCCTAGTGCTTATTGAATCCATACTATAGTAGTATGATGCTGGCAAGGATGGAGTGAGGTCACTGAAGGGTCAGAACAGGAGATTTATTTATTGCACAAAGGCCAAAGCGTTTAGTTCCGTACTCAAACTGTCAATACACCAGCAGTGTATTTCTATGTAATAAAACACCAGCAAAGTCGATGGTTTAGGCACTGTATCTAAAATAAGCAGGTTTTTTATATTTGTTTGCTTCCTAACACATTTATCATACTAAAAGATATGAGGGAAATCCTTTTTACTAGCAATATTACAGAACTCTGCCAACATCTGTAAATCCAGCCTTTCCGAGATTTCAGTGTAAGAAGTATCAGCCTTATTAAATTGCCCTTCAGCCAATTGAAAAGGGCACTATATAAGCACAGAGCATATTTTTTTTTACAGAAGTTTTTAGTTAGGGAAGACCTTGCTTTTGGATAGAAGTTCACTAACTAAAAACTTCTGTAAAAAATTTTGCCCTGTGCTTACATAGTGCCCTTTTCAATTGGCCGAATCACAATTTAATAAGGCTGTATGTGTTTACTCTGTCATCCCTAAAACATGGTTTAGTGTAATATACTAACAGCTCTAGGAACCAATAGAATGTCATGATTATATATAATAATGAGGGAGAACAAGTGCGTAACTGCACCAAGGAACCATTATATATATATATACTTTTTTTATTTATTTAGATTTGTTTAATTAAATAGATGTGACAATTGCATTTATAGAGTCAGTATATATAAGTATACTGTGTGTGTGTGTGTGTATATATATATATATATATATATATATATATATATATATATATATATATATATATATATACAGGATTCTCCGGGATCTTACCCTTCCTGGGTGAACACCTTCAGGTTCTTGGCAAACAAAATAACTTTCAGACTGCAGCTTCTTTCAGTCGCCAACTGCAGGCTGTCTTTATTCCTCACAAGCAGACCTTCACCGTGTAGCTCAAAACTAGCCAGCTTTCTCTGCTGGTTTCCAAAATTGCAACTCTGTATATTCACTGCTTTCCAAGCAGTCTCCAAGATCCAGCTCTCTCTCAGAGGCTCCTGCTCTGCTCTCCAGAGTGCAGTCTTTTCACAGCCCCTAAACAGTCTCTCTCAGAATGCATCTTTCTCAGAGTCTCTCTGTGCAGCCCCCAAATAAATCTCTCTGGATGTAGCCATCCATTGCAGCCACACACATGACTTTTAAGCTGCTTTTCACCCCCTCACTCCTGGGGCAAAATCTTGCAGTGCTTTCTTATGACCTCCATATTATTCCCCCTCCCCAGCTCAACAGCATGGGGTTGAGCGTCCAACTCTATGAGGCTGTGTATGCAAGTCAACGCATCCTCTGTACTATCTGCCCTCTCTCAGCACTCTTCCAGTCACTTTGGCACCAGTGAGACATATTCGCCAAAGCTACTGCTCTACCATCTGTTTCATCCTCTACTGCTCTCCTCGTTGGACTACTAGGAATATCTCCAACATTTTTCTTTACAGTCTTTTAAATATCTTTACATTACCTTCCCCATCTTTTCAGTCACCTTCTTCAGCACTGCTTTAAAATTGTTCTTCCTTCCTTGGAGTTGTATTTTTTCTGAGTGAAGAGTTATTTTCTTTTCCACGTGTTCCTTTTCTTTTGAGTTCTCCAACTTCTTTGCATTTCCTTTTATTGTACAATTCTCGCTGTTCCTGCTTTATTTCTTTTGAAGCGTCTTTCTCAACATCCTTGTCTTTTAATTGTATGCTGTCATTGATAGCAGGTGTGGCCTTTTCTAATGCTTTAGCATCAGTCTTGTTCTGCTTTCGCTCATCACTCTTTGTAAAGTAATCATCCTTTCACAATATGGTAATCTCTGAATCATTGTACTTTAGTTCGTTAGTTCCTAAGAATTTCTTTGCAGATCGTCTGTGTCAAACGTTACAACTATAGATTCCTTCATTTCTTAAAAAAAATTCTTAAAATGTATGTTTTCAACTGAACCTTTGCAAAGATCAATACATTTGATTTATCTGTGACTTTGAAATAAGGCATGAATATCTTCTCTAGAAGTCATGTTGTTCAAGTCTCCAGAGAATTTCAGAAGGTATCCTGTCTTCTGCTTCTTTACCTTTTCGGATACTCCTGGGCTCTCTGTGCAGCTTTGGGCTAAAGCATCATGATCACATGGTTTCCTCTGCAACTCCTCTAATGTACTATTGATTGTGGCCTCCTGATTCACTAGCGCTCTGTGAAGCTTTTGTGCCTCGTCTTGTACTTCGACATCTCTGCTCTCACTTTCTACATTCAGCTCCACCATCTCTTGCCTCCTGCCTGGTTTTGCTGGAAAGTCTCCAGCTGTTCAGCAACTTCAGGCTTACACTCAACACACAGGGTAGTACTTGTCTAGCCTTTTAAATTTTGGGTTTCTGAACAAAAGCTTGTGATTTTAGCATCCTCAGCTTTCACTCATATTTCTTCCTCCTTTAACTGCTGCTCGTCTTTTCTCTGTTTTTCTACATGCTTTGTCCCCAAGGCTTTCAGCTTTTCATTCTCCTCTGCTTGCTTCAGCCGCAGTTTCTCCTTTTGCTTGTTGTAAATCCAGTTCACTCTCTTGCTGCATATTCAACTGAAGAATCTCCTTTTTCTTTTTCATCAGGTCTTCCATGAATACCTCTGGCTCCTCCACCATATTTTCATCGTCGTGTCTCTCCTGTGCAAGCTCAATATCAGACAGATCGCTCACCCTCTGCTCTTGTGGAGTATGTAGCAACTTCTTATTGATCATAGCTGCTTTCTTCTGAGATTCACGGTTAGTGAGTAGATTTCTCCTGTCTGCCATTGTGCTGCAGCTTCTGCATAAATGACTCTTTTAGCTTGTGCATGGGAGGAGGACTCCTCTGCTCCCAAATGTCCAACTGTGTCTTATTCCTATAGGACACTCTGTTGTCCTTAAATGCAGGCTTCCTTCTCCATTCAAGAATATAATCTGGCATCATCCTGATACCCTTCATATTAGTAGCAACTTGCCTGTCTTCCATTTCATGCTTTTTCAGTCCCACTGGGATAGAGTTCATCATTTCTCTGTACTTGTTTCCTGTCTTGTCTCTCCTTGTCCATAGCACTTTGCTTTATCGCTGCCTGAAACAGAGAGCTCTTGGTATACTTTACACTTTTAATAGGACACAACTCCATGTTCTGCTTCATATGTCCTCTCAGGAATGGTGTTTCCTCTTTCACCATCTCAATCTCCATACTCCTATCTTCCTTATCTTTTACTTTAGTAAGGATTCCAGTTTCTTTGCCAAACTTGTGACATTCTTCCTTGGTAATAACACTGGCTGCTATCATCTGTTTGATCTCTGCTTTCTCTAGGTCAGAGACCTTTGTCAGACATTTTCTTTTTCTAATATCATTCACCCAGGACAGGTGGCCGGGTCGATCCAGGTTTCTTATGGAGGCCTCTTTATTGCTCTTACCCATACGGTTTCTGCATCGGTTTTGGTTAAAATCTTCCCCATTGAATTGATCAGCATGCTTCATACTGAGGCTATTTTTGCACCCAGTCAGTGACAACACTTTGTCTTTTTTCTTTGACCTTTGCTCACAACTTTAGTCCCTTTTAGTTCATCATCATCTTGCTCATGTAGCAAACGTTCTTTATCTGCACCAGCAGTCTCTTTTGTGGTTCCAGCAGTCTCTTGCACTTTCTCTGCAATCCCTTTGCTTTATTTGCAGTCTCACTTGCTTTGTCTGCAATCTCTTTGGCATTCTCTGCAGTCTTGATTGCTTTGTCTGCAATCTCTTTGGCTTTCTGTAAGGTCTCACTTGCTTGGCTTCTTGCACTTTCTCCGGCATCAAACAGTCTCCAACTTCTGATTTCCTTCTACATCAGGTTCGGTTTGCAATCCCTCAACAGGGAAACTGCATTTCAAAATTGGGTAGACAAGCATGCCCCTTGGACAGCGATAAGCATGCCTGTCAAAAAAACTATTCTGTGAGTGCAATCTCTGTACTGTATTAATTCCTACTCTGTTAAGGATCTCTTCTTTCAGAATACGATAATTTGTTCCCTTTTCTTCATCCAAAACACCATATACTTTCTGAGCTTCACCACACAGATAGGGGTCAAGAACTGTTGCCCATTGCTTTTTAGGCGAACCTTCCATAGTTTCTACATCATCCTTGCTTGTCATTTTCTTTAGGAAGCGATTAGAATTCATGCTTCCACTTCACTCTGAAGCCACAGTGTTACTTGCAGACCTTAGTTGCTGCAGCTGTGATTTCTGTGCTTCCAAAAATTCTCTCATTTGCACTCTGTCCTCTTCCGCTTGTCTTTGCCATTTCTCTGTGGCCTCTCTCAGACATGTAGCAATGTATGTCAGACTATGCTCTTTTGCAGTTTGGGCTCTGTCCTCTGCAATCTCTCTCGACCATTTCGGCCTATTTTCTTGCTCGCTATGCCCTCCTGCTGGCGTGCAGTGGCTTTTACCAGTGGCTTTTAACAAGTTCCTCCATCATCATCCCACCACTGCCACCATATGTGGCAGATCAACTGCCACATTAGTGATTCAGTGCCTTAGTTTCTGGAACAATAATGGAAAAACTCAAGAGGACGTTAAATGCTTAATTACTTTTATTATGGAGTATTAGCCAGCAAATAAAATAAGCAAATGAACAGTCCCAAAATACTGGCTTCTTTCCGTGTACTCACTCCATGTGTAGTTCCAGGCCTCTCAGGGTGAACACCTTCAGGGTCTTGGCAAACAAAATAACTTTCAGACTGCAGCTTCTTTCAGTCTCCAACTGCAGGCTATGGGCCCTATTAAAAAAGGTGATTTTAAATTCCTGAAGCCCGTAAAGGAGCCTTCAAAAGTCACGGCTATTAAATTCTTTTTAGCTACCCGCAAATGATCTGCGGGTTACAGGTGGAAAAACCCTAAGGGCCCTCGACTGTTTATACACCCGTAAATGGCAAATGTAGCCACTTCTGGGGCAAAATCTTCCAGTGCTTTCTTCTGACCTCTGGGGGCACATCATCACAATATATATATATATTACCCTTGATATTGTGCAATGAAATGGACATAATCATATAATATCATATTTTTTTTATTACACACATGTTTTTATTGGACTGTTAAGTGTCAAATGATGTTGAAATTTCATTATTTTGTTTAGTTTTTTGGTGCTATACTGTCACTTTATCTGCTGCTGCTGCACTCAGCAATGGTTTTAAAACCATTTGCAGATGGTCTCCGTAATATTTTTAAATATTTTTTTGCAGTTATGCCACTGTCCTATTTTGCGAGTGATCAATAAATTCTTATTAGCATAGAGTTTTGGTGTAAAAAGTCTAATGGAGTAACTTGTGATCTTTTGTCAGTGCAAAAATCTTTGAAAAGGTTTGCCATAATTTTCGTCTCCAGCTTGCAGCAGTCACTCGTAGCAGTTCTCATGGATGGGTGATTAGCTATGGAGATTTAATTTGCTCTTAAACATGTGATATAGGGGATTAGCATGGAGGCAAATGTTACTTCTAGTAAAAAAAAAACATTAATCAAAAGTAAAAACATGTGTTATAATTATAAAATTAAAAAATTATAAAAAATTAAAATGATGAAAAAAGTAATAAAAGGAAAAGTGCTCAGTGCTGAAAAAAAAATGTAAATTTTGTTGTGCAAATTAGCTCATTACATTGTTCAGATTAAGTAATAATTTTAATTTTAAGAAATAAATTTGCATTTACTTCCATTAGAAATTTGATAATGTATTTTTTGGAAAAATAATGAGCCCTAAGGAAGTTGAGATGTCATCTGGAGTTAAAGGGTAGGATTGTAGTTGACTACTGTTCAATAATTTGCTTATCTGCACAAAATAGACTCGCAAACAAAAAAGAAAATTGTTACAAGAGTCTACCCAAAGGTCCACATAGTTCAAACTATTGTATTCCCAGTAGTAACATACGCACGTTAGAGCTGGACCATAAAGAAGGCTGAGCGCCATGACGTCTTTGAATTGTGGTGTTGAAGATTACTGCTTAGAATCCCTTGGACTGCAAGAAGATCCAATAAATAAATACTTCAAGAAATCACTAGAAGGTATGATCATGACACTGAAGCTCAAATATTTTGGCCAAATCATGAGACGACAGAATTTCCTAGAAAAAAATTCTGATGCTAGGAAAGAAGAAGTCACAAGCAGAAGGGGACGACCGAGGCGGAGATGGATGGATGAGTTCAACTGAAGCAATGAACATAAGCTTGATGGAGCTTAGAGGGGCAGTAACTGAGAGATGCACCTGGCGTGCTGTGGTCCATAGAGTCACGGTGAGTCGGACGTGACTAAACAACAAACAACAACAACCCATAGATTGCATGAATGAACATAATATTGTTACAGAGTTGAAACTAGTTCAACTCACAAACAGTTCACTCCATGAGGGAAAATAATTAGTGCACCATCTCTACTCTAAAATGTACCTTTTATTCAATGTCAAACTTAAAAATGGGCTCAAAGTATTACAATATATTCAACTAAATAATGTCTGCGCTGACATGTTGTGACTGACACCAATAATTTCCATAATATAATGGCAGGGTGAGATGTTATAACGTGAATAAACACGTACCAAAACCCACAATTGTTTATGGTAAATTGATAATAATGCAAATTTTTCCTCTATGAAACCAGACTTCAAAAAACAATGAATGGTGTCCCTGACTCTACATTACACTATGCTATGGCGGTCCTTGCCTGATGACATCATGATCATGTGATCCACATAGACAGTACCTCATAAGGTGTACAACAGACAACAAAAGGTCAAACGGAGGAATAAAAAAAAACTAGGGATAAAACGCATATAGGATTTTTTTGCTTAATCTGTAAATTGTAATTCCATAATGCGGTACATTATAAGTAGACAAAGAGGGACATTTATCTTCTTGAAAAATAATGACCTACTGTGACTGACATTCACTACAATTAGCAACGTCTTAGTAACCTAGAGCAACAATGAGTACAATGAGATATACAAAAAAATATACTGCAATAATAAACAGACACTGCCTTCCATCCAGACTTTGAAAAAAAAAGCTACATGAGGAACAGGATTAAGAAAGTGAGACTTGGTCAAAGCTGGGCATTTCACAGGCTGAATGGGGCTGTTAGGTAGTAGTTTTGAGACTGCTTTTCTCTACTTTTTCTGTAGGAATATTGCTGTTGAAACTACTTTACTACTGACTTTGAGCTTCAAAAATCTGTTATATTAGGACACCTATATATGTGTGTTTTTTATAATCTAATGCATTTTTTTCTCTCTCTTTTTTTATTTTAGAAAGTGGATGTGACTAGTAGAGCAGTGATGGAAATAATGACCAAATCAGTAGAATATCTTCAGCCTAATCCAGGTAATTGTTTCTAAGAGTCATTTATATACATAAATGATGTACCAGAAGTTATAATTTTACATTTCTACATTTTTACAAATCTTTTTATAGAGTTTTAAAAGTATCTATGTATGGTTTGATATATTTTCTAATATAGATAAGCACTGTTTTCTTTAGATTGTATTTAATGTGCATATAGTGGCCCTCTATATGTGTTTAGTGAAGAGGAGGGATCCCAAACTACACAATTACATGGGGTTAGTTTAATGAAAGGTGTCAGAACTGAGTGAGCTCTTGGATTGATTAGTGGTGTGGAGGGGTTAGCTCTATGTGACTAGACCCAACTGTGTGAAATTGATTATAACACTGGGGTAGATGTTCTGCCTGAGTGACAAAGTAATCTAATTAGATTATGTGAGGACCATTTTAGTAAGCCAGTTTCCTTTTCCCATATTAATCAAGCACACTTATTAGTTTACTAGGAGTCACATTAAATTCCCTCTATGTTGAAAACTGCAGCTCGTAACTTAGCCCCAAGACTTACGGCTATTAAATTGGCCTCTTAAAGCTACCCGCCACCGACTTGCGGGGTAGGAGCGGGAAAACCCTATGGGACGTAAGAATTCGACTTGCAAACCCGCAAATTATTTGTTCTTTCACGCCCGTATCTGTTACATTCCAATCGAAATCACTTGCGTTCAAACCCGTAATGTGCAAATGGAGCCAAGAAGCCTACGTGTGCTAGAGAGGACCTGCAAGGGGCTATAAGTCCAATCCGTAGCACTGTAAATGCAAATATACACACACTACAGTACATATATTAAAAGGGAAAGTGATGTTAGGTATTAACATTAATAGCACAACATTCTTAGACTCGCAAATCGGCAATATAAAATACTTTATTTTCATTTTTATTTCTGTGTCATATCGATCCGTCAATCAATGTGTTAATACGTATAATGGAACTTGCATGTAATAGAATATCATATTTACGGCTTTATCAATATTGCATTATTTCTGGAATGTGGGTCCGAACTCGTAATTGAAATCCATAAGACTTAACTAAACCCGTAACTACGTGCATCCAGCGTTCGACAGATGGTTTACGGGTTTGCCTCTCCATCCCGTAACTCGCACCCTGCGCTAATTTAATATCTCTGTAACTCTGTAAATTTCAAGCTTGCAGCCCTTGCAGGTTACACGTTGCACATACAAGCTCAGAAATTAATGTGGCTCTAAGTCACACAGAGAAAGATTGCAAGTCTCAAGAATTCTATAAAAAAATGTTTTGTTTTTATGGCGCCTTTGAAATATTCTGTGGGATAGTTGATGAAAGATGTTCCATTATTAGTATCTATGGATAGAATTTATATATAGCAACATTCTGTTCAAAAAGCCTTAAGTGACAACATTGTCAATACATAGACATGTACAAAGATTAACTAGAAAGATACCAACAATCTAACCAGTATTCTACAATCAAAGTTAGAATTCAAATTCATGCAGTTTTACTGTTCTCAAAAAATTGTCTTTTTGGTTATGTTGAACTATAATATAATATATTAAATTCATAAAATAAAATCCAGAGCAAGAATTTTCTTATATATGTTTATACTGCTAGCCCATGCCTGTGTTGCCATTTCCAGCATCTTTCCTGGGCTGGCTGATGCCCCTCTAGTCCTTGGGGTGTTTTTGTAGAGCAAAATAGTTCTGGATGGTGCATAGTAAATTTCCACAGTGGAGAAATATCGGGAAAGGATACAATAGTATAACATTGCTTAAATAACTAAAAATAACTTTAATATAAAATTCAACCTTTACAATATAAAATTTGAACATCCTTGATATGAAGAACAGAATCCTTCACATACTATCCCATAAAATATTTAAAATGTGCCAGAAATCCAGTTTTTATTTTTAATGATGTTATAAGGGTAGTTCTATGAGACATACTGGATTAAATGGGCAACTTGTACGCGTTCAAATATGGTTGCTTATGTATACATTTTTTCTAAACTAAATCATTCCTGAAAATATAAAGATGACCCCGGGATAGAGTCAATATTTAGCACACTGAACAGATTAAAAAGTTGTTACTTCAAGTATTGTATAATTTAGTGTTGGGAAATTTGCCAGTGCAAAGAGAAATACATTTTTTATGTATTTAAAAAGAGCAAACCTTCAGCCTAATTCAGTTGCTGCGATTTTGAGATCCGGGGTCGTAAGTAGACATCGCAAGCTACTTTTCTATTCAATTGCCTTACATTTGCGGGCTCCAATCGAGTTACGTGCTGCGATCCACAAAATCGCAAGTTACTTCCCTCAAAGCCTTTGATCTTTCACAGCCGCAAGAGTTCCGGCCGCTAAAATCACAAATCGCTATTCAATTGCTTTGATTTTCCCTCGCGAACCACTCTGTCAAGCCCGCAAATGGCCAAAATCAAACCACAGGTAACTGAGACCAAGGAGGTTACTGACAAATTGGAGCACTTTGAAAGCAAATATAACATCAATCCAGCACTATAAATGATGGGGAACACAATGGGTGACATTAGAATTAAAAGCACAACATTATCATGCTTGCACATCGCCAAAATACAATACTTTATTTCATGTTTAATTTCTGTCCAAAGTCCTACGGGCTTGAATAATGAGTTATGGGATTGGAGGTCATTTAAACCCATAGGACTTTGGACGGAAATTAAACATGAAATAATATATAATATATATAGTTATATATTTTGGCAATGTGCAAGCCTGAGAATGTTGTGCTTTTATTCTAATGTCATCCATTGTATTCCCCATCATTTACAGTGCTGTATTGAATTTATATTTGCATTTATAGTGCTCAAATTTGTCGGGCTTGAACCACGAGTTACGTGCTTGCGTCCGCGATCATGTTCAAGCCCGCATATGCTACTGCCAATCGTATGGTTTCCGATTCTCACGTACAGTGCCCAACTTGCAGGGCCGGCCAATTGTATAGCAGAGTAAAGGTAGAGCAAGGACACAACTCATTTGCCTGTTTGCGATCGAGTTACGGTCCGCGTTGAATGATGCTTGTATTTGGTTCACAGATCAACATTAAAAGATAGACACCATTTTTGGAAAAGTTAAAAAATATATATGCAATTATGCTGCAATGTTTGTTGCCATTTTGGGTTCTGTTGATATACATCTGCAGGTAGGAGGAGAACTTGAATGCAGAGGAAGTTTCTATCTGCTACAATAGAAATGTGGTAGTGAAGAATGCCATTACTTGCAAACGGACTAATGGTCTAAAAGGAAATGCAAACCCATAGTAAAATACAGCATATAAAAGGAAAATATTTAAAGCTTGTGTTCATGTTTGTACACTCTTAAAACATTTTGTCGATTTTAGAAAGTTTAGTAAAATTATTAATTGATTTATTGTTTCCAGGAACCCTTTTATAAACGTCTTTAAAACAATTCACTATGCTGCAATGGTTTTAGTTATCACCAGAGGGTATTGTAGTAGGTAAACACGCTCTTGTGAGCAATTATGCTTTATAAAATCTATGTAAGGTATTTATAGCAAAACTTTGTGAACATTAATTGGCTTTTGTTACCATGACGAAATAAGAAAATAACATGGGAAGCTTGTCTTACTAGCTAAGATCTCATCGTTCATTATTTCATTAGTCTTTACAGATATGAAAACTGCAATCTCTGTAGCATAAAAATCAGCTTACAGTTAATTTCAAAACCTACTAATAGTTTTGCTTGTAAAAGGCAGTGTTATTGTTGTGGTTGTTTCGCCCTGTGTGAGGGATCTCAGCAGGGTGAGAGTAAGGTGAGTTCCCATTTCAGAAATCAGTGAAGGTAACAGTAGTCAGGAAGGAGTGCAAAGCTTTAATGTCTGGTCACTAAGAGAGAGGCATGCGAACACTACACTATGTTGTGAGAAGGAATTCAGGCATGCATGGGATAAGCATAATGTCACCCTGATGATTGATATAGAAGAACTAGTATTGCCTTTTGTTTTTTGGTAGTTGAAATGGGCAGATAGAATCCCTGTTTGTTTAAGAAAAGAAATAGAGAAGACAGAGGTTGAAGAAGTGAAGGTTCAGAGAGAGTGTGGTGTGAAGGAATCAGAGAGATGGTGGAGTGAAGGGATCAGAGAGAGAGAGTAGAGTGAAGAGATCATAGAGAGAGAGTGGAGTGAAGGGATCATAGAGAGAGAGTGGAGTGAAGGGATCAGAGAGAGAGAGTGGAGTGACGGGATCAGTGAGAGAGTGGAGTGACGGGATCAGTGAGAGAGTGGCGTGACGGGATCAGTGAGAGAGTGGCGTGACGGGATCAGTGAGAGAGTGGAGTGACGCATCAGAGAGAGAGGGTGGAGTTCAGGGATCAGAGAGATGGTAGAGTGAAGGGATCAGAGAGATGGTAGAGTGAAGGGATCAGAGAGAGGAAAGAGTGAAGGGATCAGAGAGAGGAAAGAGTGAAGGGATCAGAGAGAGGATAGAGTGAAGGGATCAGAGAGAGGAAAGAGTGAAGGGATCAGAGAGAGGATAGAGTGAAGGGATCAGAGAGGTCGGAGTGAAGGGATCAGAGAGGTCGGAGTGAAGGGATCAGAGAGGTCGGAGTGAAGGGATCAAAGAGATGGTGGAGTGAAGGGATCAAAGAGATGGTGGAGTGAAGGGATCAAAGAGATGGTGGAGTGAAGGGATCAGAGAGATGGTGGAATGAGACATCACAGATAGAGGGTAGAGTGAAGAATCAGAGAGGTTGGAATTGAGGATCAGAGGGAAGTTGGCGGAAAAAGAGGAGACGTGACAGTTCAGAGAGATGGTAGAGTGAAGGACCAGAGAGGAGTCGGAGTGAAGGACCAGAGAGGAGTCGGAGTGAAGGACCAGAGAGGAGTCGGAGTGAAGGACCAGAGAGGAGTCGGAGTGAAGGACCAGAGAGGAGTCGGAGTGAAGGACCAGAGAGGAGTCGGAGTGAAGGACCAGAGAGGAGTCGGAGTGAAGGACCAGAGAGGAGTCGGAGTGAAGGACCAGAGAGGAGTCGGAGTGAAGGGCCAAAGGAGAAGTAACAGTTCAGAGAGAAGTGGAATAAGGGATCAGAGAGAAGGTGTAATAAGGGATCAGAGAGAAGGTGTAATAAGGGATCAGAGAGAAGGTGTAATAAGGGATCAGAGAGAAGGTGTTTCAGGAAGAAGTAAGAGATAAGCTTTTACAGTGGGAAGGTAAGACTTCAGAGAAGGAAAAATTGACAGTACAGATGGGGAGGTGAGTGTTCAGAGACACAAAATTAAAGGTCTAGAGACATGAAAGCAACCTGAAATGAAAGAGGAAAACAAGAGGACTAGGAGGGAGGTGTTGGCTGGTTTGCTAGGTTAATTGTTAATGTCTAGTTTTATATTCTAATTTTTACAACATAATACCTATGATAATTCTTAACAAATATATGTGTAGGGTTTAAACATTTTGCTTTAAGGTGCACTTTACAGAATGAGCCGTGTATTTGCTCTTAAAAATACCAGTCATGATTAAGTACAACTGAGATATGTGGCTGTTGATCTGGTATAAAGGTTTATGCTTGTATTAATTTTGGATACTTTACAGTACCAGATGTATACAGAATGTCCTTTCAAAATGCATGGAGAGGAAAGGGCATATTTAACAAAACAAAGTGCATTTTTGTAGTCACTCTATTTGAGCTTTTCTGCTGTTAGCACCATAGTGCTAGCTATTACCGCATATCCATATTTGCTATACAGTGAATTGATATTATCCTATATTGTGCTGTATAATTCAGTATATAGCTCTTATAAACATACCCATAGCATTATAAAAGTTTTAGATTTATACTAGATACAACTTTTCCATGTTCCTGTTTCAGGGCTATTGGCAGCTAATCACTTCACACAGTTAATACTCGATGAGCCCTATTCTATTTGATACAACTTAACTACTTACATATGTCATTTTGGTTGTGGAAGCTATTTTCAGTAATGTTACACAAGTATTCAATGCTCCACAGATGTGATATTACTGAGCACACTTGCAGTTTGTAATCCCAAGCCTTATCCGTAAACTTCCAAGGATTAGGATTATAAGTAAGGCTGTGCTCATTAATATTATTGAGCATAAACCTACTGAAACCAATGAGAATCCCTGGAAATTCCCTCCATCCATGCACGTGGTGAAGGTGATCCCCTTTCCCGCCACCTTTCCCACTCACACAGTTCCCCGATCACCCCTTATCACCCATTTATATAATCATGGGGGTCCATTGAGTCCCGTCAGGACATCTAAAATATTAACCCCTTGTCACGGAGGTCCTTAAAGGTGGCACCTAGCGTTAACCTCAATGCCTTATAGGATTCCCACAGCATCTATTTATTAACCCCTTCTGCGGATGTACCGTATATACTCCAGTATAAGCCGAGTTTTTCAGCCCTTTTTTTAAGGCTAAAAAGGGCCCCCTCGACTTATACTCGAGTCGCCCCCCCCCCCCCCTGTGTCTCTCTAAACCCCCCTTGTTTCTCTCTACCCCCCGTTTCTCTCTAACCCCCCCTTGTGTCTCTCTACCCCCCCGTGTCTCTTTACCCCTGTGTCTCTTTACCCCCGTGTCTCTCTAACCCCCCGTGTCTCTCTAACCCCCCTGTGTCTCTCTAACCCCCCTGTGTCTCTTTCCCTCCCCACTCCTCATCCTCAACCCACCTCCTCATTGTAACCCCCCCCCCCCCTCCCCTCACTTACCTGCTCCGACCTCCACTCCTTCCAGGTCTTGACGTGGTGCGCATGTGACGTCACATGCGCGCCACGTCATTGGCATACACCGGGTGCTGGCACCTGCTATATGCTAATGCCGTGACGTCACACGCGCACCACGTCATTAGCATATACCGGGTTGAGGTTGAGGAGGGAGGTTGAAGAGGGGGTTGAGGTTGAGGAGGGAGGTTGAGGAGGGGGGCTGTGGATGAGGAGGGGGCCTGAGGATGAGGAGGGGGGCTAAGGATGAGGAGGGAGGATGAGGAGAGGGGTTGAGGTTGAGGAGGGGGTTTGAGGATGGGGGGGTTGAGGTTGAGGAGGGGGCCTGAGGTTGAGGAGGGAGGTTGAGGATGAGGAGGGGGGGGGTTGAGGTTGGGGAGGGGATTGAGGATGGGGGGGTTGAGGATGGGGGGGTTGAGGATGAGGAGGGAGGTTGAGGATGAGGAGGGTGGTTGAGGTTGAGGAGGGATTTTGAGGATGGGGGGTTGAGTTTGAGGATGGGGGGTTGAGTTTGAGGATGGGGGTTGAGGTTGAGGATGAGGAGGGGGGTTGAGGATGAGGAGGGGGGTTGAGGTTGAGGAGGGGGGTTGAGGTTGAGGATGGGGGTTGAGGATGAGGTGGTTGAGGGTGAGGATGGATGATGAGGAGGGAGGTTGATGATGAGGAGTGGGGATGAGGCGGGAGGTTCAGGATGAGGAGTGGGGTTGAGGAGCGAGGTTGAGAATGAGGAGGGGGGGAAGAGACACAGGGAAGGGAGAGGAGAGAAGAGACACGGGAGAGAGAGGGGGACACAGAAGGCACAAAAGGGACACAGGGGGCAGCACATTTCCCACCCTCGGCTTATACTCGAGTCACTCATTTTACCCAGTATTTTGTGGTAAAATAGGTGCCTCGGCTTATACTCAGGTAGGTTTATAATCGAGTATATACGGTACTTAAAGGACCCCCATGACACCTATTCTTTTAACGCCTGCCGTGGAGGTCTTTAAAAGTCCTTAAAAGAACCCTGAGGCATCTAGTCAATTAACCCTATACAATGGGGATCCTTTAATTACCCTTATGGAACCCATATTCACCCCTAACTACCATGGGGGTCTATCTAGAACCCCATGGTAAGCAAAAAATACCCCCCTAACTACCATGGGGGTCCTTAAAGGATACATGGTACTTAAATTAACACACTATCTAGCATGGGGGTCTGTAATGTAACATTAACCCATGAAGTGCGAAGGGAGTTGTAAGTAATAATTAACTTTGAGAAATTTGTAATAGAATAGTTTTTTTGAGCAAAAGGAACTTTCAATATTACTGATGTGTGGTTACTTGCAGGCATTTCAAGTAGCGCACTTGCAATCATGCTAAGAGGGGTGAACAGCTAGGAAAAGTTACTTACAACATTTTGCTTTTGTAGCTTTAACATATGGGGAATTGAATGAGGCCCTATATTGGCACTTTTGCTACACTACAGTGATAGAAGGCTATATCCCCCCAATGCTCTGAAGTCTTTTATACAGTAATAACAGAATAAACACATTTTTTAAGTGAAAATAGCAGCTAGTTTTATAAAGATTGGCTGCACAGGGTTAAAGGTTTACACAGACAAAACAGGAGCATGTTACAACAGATACATACATTTCAACTGATATGCAGTAGCTAGTCAGCATCCTACTAAACATGTTGTGGAGTTTGATATTTATATCAATAGTAGTTATAATATTTATAAATAATGATCACACAGTTTATATTTTCTTTATTGTACATGCAATTATTTCAAAAAGTTAAGCTCCGTAAAATGTCTTATTCTCTAGAGTCTTAAGGTTTTCTTCCATAGAGACCTCATTAGAAATAAAACACTGACTACATACACATCAAGTTTTATACAGGTTTCAAAATGCCTTGAAGATTCAATTGTGATAACCTCTTTAATGATGCTTGGTGCACCTTGTTTCCATTGGAACGGCTGTTAACACTCTTCAAGAGAAATTCAGCTACTGTGATGGACTTTTTGCTCTCCATATACAATTTATTATTTTAAGATTGACAAACACACAGTTTTTCAGAGCAATTTACTGCAGTTTCATAGAATGACGTTGGATCCTTAGTCATGCAAAATAGATGGAACTAACAATCAATAATTATTTATATGAGACTAGTTTGAACAACACAGTTTTCCTGTCTCTTTGTATGAATCTTTATCTTCAAATTACTTTACCAATGATCTATCCTCTAGTGCTCTTTCAACCGGTCTGTTCTATTGACATTGTCTGTATCTTGATCTAAATTAAGCAATACTGTTAGTGGTTAGTCTCCAAGATAGGTGTACTTGTAATGTTGTGTTAAATCCATGCTTCCGGATAAAGTGCTTAAGTGGATGCAGCAAAAAGTTTCTAAAGATGATATTATATAATAGAGTAGGTGGTAACAAACAAATGGTCAGTTGGATGTTACTTAAAGGAATATAGTGAATTTACAAGTAAAACTCATATTCTTGTTAGCTGTGTAGTTTTAAAATAAGTAACGGATAACATTTTTTCTTCACTTCTAAACTGTGTTTTTTCTGCTCAAGCAGAGCTGTGTATATCCTCCTACCTGTGTCTATCTGGGTGGGGCCATTTATTCCTGTTTGCTAGACTAAAAATAAAGGAGAAAACTGGCAGTTTAAAATCTGAGTAAAAATGTAAACTACAGAAGTAAAAATTATATTGAAGGTTGTAAATGTTACCCATCAGGGATTTTTGCATGCTCAGATTTGTTGAACAAACTGGCAGTTGAAATGCTGGAAATTGTTAGAGCAATCTGAATATGTGCAAACAGAAATTAGCTATGATTACATCATAAAAATATAGATCAAAGCAAGGGTTAGGTGAAAGGAACATAAAGGCTGATTACAAATTCCAAAGTTTACTGTTGGAAAATGCAATCATTTTAAATATCATTCAACTGATAAAGTACATATAAGGGAAAACGTGCAAAGCCGCCTAATGTAATTTTGTCAAATTTATTATCATCATTAACATCCACAAAACTAATTTGGTGTCCTCATAAATTGAGGTCCTTATGCAGGATAGATCAGTCGATACTATCATTCTTTGCTTCTTAGTTATTGGTGTGTACACTGGTAATAACCAGTCCAACCTGTACTCCTCTCTTAAAAGGGAGTACTCCCGTTATCAGGTTAGTATGAACCTCCAGTCGTATTTACTGAAACCCTTTCTCTCTTTTGAACACTTTGTGGGTACTCGGTCCCACTCAGTGTTTAGAGAGATCTGGGTTCTGTGTGTATCCAGTAGGTACTGTGTATACCAAGTAGATATAGGGCATACACCTGTAACAGTGGACTGTAACCATGTGCAACGAGTTATACAATATATTAGGATTTGTGCATAACAGTGATCCCAAATCCAAATGGTATAAAAATGGTAAAAAATATAAAATTCAATTAAACAGCATAAAATAAAAGCAAATAAACTAAATGTGTCTCGTCGCTGATTCTGGCTTTCTCAATGTTACTGGCACTTGTTTGTATAGTAAATCAAAACAATATGTAAAACAAGCGTTCTGGGGAATATACCGTATTTTTCCGTGTATAAGATGGTATTTTTACCAATTTTTTTAAGTCTAAATTAGGGGGGTCGTCTTATACGCGGAATGTTGCAATTAGATACCCTGGTCTGGTACTGTAATGCTGCATCTTGCCACTAGATTTAAGGCAGGAGAAAAGACACACATTAGGAAATGCTTTGGTTCCAATTAGATTTAGATTGCATTAAACTGCAAGTGTGCATATAAATGTGTATTTTACAAGTTAATATTGTGTTACACATATATTTAAGGGCACTTCTGTCATGATTTTCACTGATTTCCATTCCAGCTCAATATCCTTGTGATCACATCACTTATTACTCAGTTGAGCTGGAATGAAAATTAGTGAAAATTATGATAGAAAGTGCCCTTAAATATATGTGTAACACAATAAAAACTTATAAAATACACGTTTCTATGCACACTTGCAGTGTAATGCAATCTAAGTGCAACCATTGCAATTCCAATACGTACGTCTTTTCTCCTGCCTTAAAACAGCATTACAGTGTGATCCCTGTGTTAAACATCGCAAATGAGCTGTACAACTTGTGCGTGGCATATGTGTGCTGCTTGTGTGCATATAAATGTGTATTTTATAGGTTTTTATTGGGTTACACATATATTTAAGGGCACTTCTGTCATGATTTTCACTGATTTCCATTCCAGCTCAATATCTTTGTGATACCTGTGTAAACCGGGAAAATGCAATTGCACATTGCGACTGAGTAATAAGTGATGTGATCACAAGGATATTAAGCAGGAATGGAAATCAGTGAAAATAATGACTGAAAGTGTCCTTAAATATATGTGTAACACAATAAAAAAGTATAAAATACACATTTGCATATTTATTTATTTACGAATTTTGAGCTCCAAAAATAGAGGTCGTCTTATACATGGGCGCGTCTTAGACGGAAAAATATAGTTAGTCCTTGTAGTAGTATATCTATAAAGTACTTGTTACTATCTATTGTATTAAAAAATACAATATTTAGAACCAGTGCTGTGTCCCTTTGAGGTAAAGTGACAACTGTAGAATTAAAACAAATGGTTTTATTATAATACAAAATGTTACTGGTGAAGTAAACATAAAATTAATTTATGTTTATTTTCTAAATGAAGCAAAATTATTGTTATTGCATGAACTGCTCAAATGAGGATTTAGACGCCTTGCAATTTGTTTCACATCAGTTGACTTCTTAATGGAAATATGCACTTGGGAGGCTAAACTGTACAAAAACATGTGATTATGTATGCATTTTGCCAGCTGTCCATTTACAACATTCACTGAGTCATATCTTATTATTAAGGCACAGTATTTGTCTTACAAGTATAGGATATAGATTTTTCTAGTAAAATAAAGTGTTCTCCACATAAGAAGTTCAGGTAAAAATAATTATCTACAACTACAATATATATATATATATATATATATATATATATATATATATATATATATATATATATATATATTAATTATAGAAGCTCTTATCAAGAACTTGACTTGACAATGGACAGATTGTTTTTAGAAAATTTAAAATAAACAAATACAAAACTTAATTGCTAACAATCGTATTCAATATTGCTTTAATTGTGAAATACATTTGCTGTTGTTTCTAACAGGATTAGACACTTGACAGGAATGGGAAGAACTTGGATCCATATAACATCTCTGTTCACTTCTTTTCTAAGACTAACACTATGAAGAGACACTTGACAATAGAATAGAATGGAAGAGCAAGTCCCAGTAGGTTAACCCTCCCCTTCATTATTTTAACATTTCACCTCAAAGTTCATAGACCCAAAAGCAAGTAAAGGTTAGTACATATGTATATAGAGCGATACATCTCATCTTTTTAAGGAGATTTGGAATGAGAGAAATAGTTGTCCCACAATTCCCACTTGGTGTCCGTGTTTCTCTTAATTTTCATTATATTTTTTAGGTCTTTTTCAAGAGTTCGATATCCATGAATTATTCTCTCTACTTCGTACCAGGATGGTTTGCAGCTAGACTTCCATAAGTTTGCAATAAGCCATTTAGCCGAAAGCAAAATATGGGAAATTAAAAGCCTACATAGTATAAGTTCTGGTTTACACTGAAACATGGAAGTGTGACCCTCTATCTTTGCATCCACTCTAACACTCCTCAGAATTTGTCACATCAAATGTATTCAATATAACTGGGACTAAAGGCCACCCCTGGATTAACTTGAAACACTGCTCTCTATAGGAGACACAGTAGGAGGTTGTTTTAATTAAGCAAAATACATTAAACCATATTCCAAGTGACCATATTTTCCGCAAATCTTTTTTGCAAAAGGATCATTCTATTAGTTTTATTTTATTCATCAATCTCTTTAAAAAACTGGTACATTTGGATATAATATGCTTGTTCTTATTTTGCAATATAAGTTGTTCTAGGGGTCATATTCTCTAAATTTCCCTAAATTGAAACCTATTTTTTTCAAATTGATTTTGACAGAATAGTAATCTAACCATTTCATCCCCAATTCTTGTAACTTATCTGCAATAGTTTGATATAGGATGAATGTATTATTCAAATAGAAGTCTCCTATTATTTTATATCCGCATAGTTTCCAGTTTACTGTTACACACTCTGGATTATATTTTTAAAGGACATCTATAGGGCTCAGAAGAGATGGATATTTAATCCAATCTAATCTCTCCCTTTGTACCAATTTTTAAACATGGATTGCATCCCATATGGTATGTTTGTACAATGAATAGTATTTAGATTTGGTAACCACAGAAGAAGATTTAAAGGTGAGTTTTTGCACATTTCTTTCTCTAGAATCAACCATTTAGTTTGATTTGAGTTGCAGGTCCATCTAAGTATATGACTAAGCATTATAGAATCACATATTTCAAATATCGACGGGGGAAGCTAATCCTCCTTTTTCCAGTTTTTTTTAGTTATATTCAAACCAATTCTTGATTTTATTTTTTCCCTGTTCAGAAATTTGTTCAGTAAACTATGAAATGTATTCAACATAAATCTAGGATCACTTTGTTGAATACATCTCAAGATGTAAGATCTTTCGGGCACAATCATCAGTTTTACTAGGGCAATTCTACCAGTCCAGGATATACAAGTTAATCTCCATTCTAGCAGCAATCTTCTTATATGTTCATATAATAATTCTAAGTTATATTTTACTATATGTTTAGCTCTATAGGAGAATTTTATTCCCAAATGTTGTATTTAATTATTATTGAGATCATTGTATTCCACAAGAAAGTATTTTAGATTTAACATTGTTAATCTTTAAATACGAAAATTTACTATATATGTTTATTTGTTCAAAAGGAAATGTCAAGGATTCTTTCGGATCAATTAATGTAAGAACAACATTGTCCGCAAACATCATTATTTTATGTTGACAGTTGCCCACTTTAACTCCCCTAATACCCTCCTCAGTTCTTATTATCTCCATAGTCAAAATTAATATCAGGAGGGACAGTGTGCAACCCTGTCTCGTTCCATTAGTGATATACATTTTTTTGTTTCAAAACCATACCCTGGTACCATAGCTGTTACCGTTGCTCTAGAGTTTTTATATAGGGCCGTAATGGCTTTTGATCCAAATTCCTCAAATCCATACCTACCTGGAACAGATTCAATAAAAGACCAATTGACTTAAAAGCCTTCTCGGCTTCCATTGAGAGTACCAAGAAGGGGATGTATTTTTTGACACAGTAATCGATTAGGTCTAAAAGTCTCCTCATGTTATCTTTTAATCTGCCTATTCAATTCATTTATGTGAACACCCAATTTCTTATCTGGTGAGATTTTATTACTATGTTGAAGTTTATTTAATTCCAGATACATTTCTCTCAATGACTTACCTTTGGATTTTTTCTCCACTGCTTTTTGATCAATGAGTATCCCTCTCATATATGATTTATGTGTACACCAGATAGTGAAGTGTAAAGAACCCGAGTTCTGATTAATTAAAAAAAAATCTTTAATATCTATTTTTAATTTGGTGGCTATTATGACTAAATTTGGAATACCAGATTTATTCATTACATTCACATGTAATCCACAATGGCCAGAGATCAAGGACAATTTGAAACTTTGCCAAAATACTTCAGATTGAACAGATTTAGTGGCTAGAGTATTCAAAATAAAACTAAATTCATTTATACATGATATAACTAAAGCACAGTTATTTGGGAAATGTATTGCTTTTTTTATAACATTGAATTTCAAAAAAGAGGCCTGCCACATGCACAAATACTTTTAATCCTACAAGAAAAAGATAAATTGAGTACTGCAGAGAGAGTGGAATCAGTGATTAGTGCTGAACTGCCACATCCAGAAAAATATTCCAAACTTTATGACATTGTTACACACCGAATGATTCATGGTCCATGTGGAGATATAAATCCAAATTCACCATGTGTGGAAAATAAAAAATGCACAAAAGCGTTTCCAAAACAATTTCAAATGCAAACTTATGCTAATTGTGATGGATACCCTTTGTGTAAAAGAAGAGAAGGACAAAATGCTATTATTTGTGGCCAAAAGGTTGATAATATATATGTAGTTCCATACAATCCACATTTGCTGATGAAGTACAATGCACACATAAATGTGGACGCTTGCCCTTCTATCAAAATCATAAAATATGTGTATAAATATATATACAAAGGATATGATGCAGCAACTGTTGTTGTGCAAGGTGCAGACAATGAACAAGGCAATCCAATTTTACATGATGAGCTTTCATGTTATTTAGATACTCGCTATGTCAGTGCTCCAGATGCAATGTGGTGTCTTTTCAAATTTGAGATGCATGATCGGTCACATGCTGTGTATTAGTTAGCTGTACATTTGCCACAAAGTCAATTTGTTTGCTTTACTGCAGGGAATGAAAGAAGTGCTATAGCACAAAATGAACATAGAGCAACAACACTTACTGGTTGGTTTCAATTAAATTGTGAGGACACTGAGGCCAGACAATTTTTATACATTGAGATTCCATATCACTATGTATTCGTAAATGGCCAATGGCGACAACGACAAAAAGATAGTAATAAAATTATCCCAAGAATTTATACCATCCGTCCAAGAGACATTGAACGTTTCAGTCTAAGATTACTTCTTTTACATGTTCACCAGTGCACAAAGTTATGAACATTTATGCACAGTGAATGACATAGTTTATGGTACTTTCCAATTAGCTGCAAGACATCAAAACTTCATAGCAGATGTTACGGAATGGGAGAGGTGTCTGGAAGAAGCAGCACTATGTCAAATGCCAAAGCAAACGAGAGAACAATTTGCATTCATTTGCATCTTTTGCAATGTACCTGATGCATTAGCTTTGTGGGAAACATTTAAATTAAATATGTGTGAAGACTTTTTAAAACATTACAATGAAACCATTGCGCTATTAAAAGCATTACTGAGAATTGAAGAAATCTTTCTTTGTCATGGATTAAATTGTGCAAGTTGTAATCCAGGACTTGTAGATGAAATAAACTTTGAAGACGTTGACACTGAGCTTCAAAACCAAAAAACACAAGAATAAATTGCAACTTTAAATACATTACAATTGCAAGCATTTAACGCCATCACAAATGCAACAGACCGTTATTTCTATCTAGCCCTGGTGGATCAGGAAAAATGTATCTGTATAATTGTTTGATGAGTTACATTCGAGCACAGGGTCAAATAGCACTGCCATTTGCATCAACTGGGTTGCCACACTTTTGTTAAAAGGTGGCAGAATTGTGCATAGTGGATTTAAATTTTAGAAACATCAGTGTCGCATATTCGAATGAATTATTTACGAGCAAAAAAAAAAAAAAGTAAATTAATTATCATAGATGAGGCAACAATGATGTTGTGTCATGCCCTGCAATGAATTGATAGATTATTAAAAGAAGTGATGGCTAATGATTTGCCATTTGGTGGAAACGTGATGTTGTTAGGAGGAGATTTTAGGCAAACATTACTGACATCGTCGAAACATGTATAAAGACAAGTAAACTGTGGAAAATATTTACACATCTGAAATTAGAACTAAATACGAGATCTGAAGGCCAACAAGAATTCAATGATTGGCTAATTCAAATTGGAGAAGGAAAACATCCAAAAATAAATATTCTACCTGATGATACCGTAGAAGTTCCATCACAAATGATTTGCAACAAATCACTTATATCAGCAATCTTTCTAAATACTATCAATAAACAAAGTGATATTAACATAAAAAAATATTGATGCCTTGAATCTAAATAACAAAATTTAAAAATTCGTCTTTGTACCCCAAAAAAATTATTACAGTGCAGATTCAATTCTGGCTGATGACAAAGACAGTGAATATAACGTTAGTAGATAATTTTTCAATTCTTTAACACCATCTGGAATGCCAGCACATGAAAAAAGAGGCAATTGACATACTACTGAGAAATATGAATCCCAAAAAAGGACTTTGTAATGGGACCAGATAAATTGTGCAGGATTTAAGAGATCATTTCATACATTATGACTGGTACCCATAAAGTTGAACGAGTTTTTATATGAAGAATTGATTTGGCTCTAAGTGAGAGTGGTTTGTCTTTTGTCCTTCAAAGGAGACAATTTCCCATTATCATGGCATTTGCCATGACCATAAATAAATCCCAAGGACAAACTTTTAAGTCTGTGGGTATTTTTTTTACAGGAACCTGTATTTGCACATGGACAACTCTATGTTACTTTTTCAAGATGCAAAAATCCAGATGACATTAAAGTTTATATTGAAAAAAAACAAAGTCAGGGTGATTTATTAGAGGATGGACGCATTTTTACAAAAAACATTGTGTACTATGAGGTCCTCTAACTTACATTACAAAAAAGAAAAGTGCTTTTATCTCAATGACACATTGACAATAAAAAACCCCAACAAACATAGAGAACAGTGGTTTTATTTCGAGGACGATCTTTCATGTCACTCAAATTCTTTTTAGAGGACCACTATTTTACATAGGAAACTCTATACAATGGCAAAAACACATAGAGAACAGTAGTTTATACTCTGTGGACGAACTTAGATGTCTGGCAGACTCTTTTTAGAGGAACACTATTTCATATAGGAAACTCTATGTGCCATTTTCAATAACTACAAGAATAACAACAAAAAAAGTGGAAAAAGCCCCCAGCAAAGACAAAGTAACATATTGGAATGTCTTGGAAGTGACCTTTTGGCATGATTGACCCCACAAAGCAGTTACATTGCATTTTCTTACAATTCCAGGTTAAATGTTAGTACATTAAGTTACTGTTTGTAATGTTAAAATTGTAAAAATTGTATTTTAAAAGGTGTGGAAAGTTTTTTCATTGTATATAATTAAGGGTTCATATAGGAGGATGACCATTTGTTCATAAATTGAAATGTATAATTTATTGATCCAGGGAGTAATCCAGTCGCCAGTTACTGGGGTCAGGAAGGATTTTTTTTCCCCCTTTGATACCATTTGCTAAGTTTTAATGTGTTTTTTTACTGTTTGCCTTCCTCTGCATTCAATACCTATGTGGTTTACCAGTAGTTGAACTACAAGTTGCATGTTACAAAGCATTATGTAATGGTTTACAATACTCATTCATACAAAGTTGGCCTATTATATCACTTCTGCATAGCTCAGAATTGAAAATGTTAGTATTGTTTAAAAAAAATTGGTTCACCAGTATTTAAAATATGAGTTGCATGTTACAAAGCATTATGTCATGGTTTACAATATGGATTCATACAAACTTCATCTATTGTTATATTATTCCTGCATACATGACAATTAAAAAGGTTAACATTGTTAAAAAATGATGGTTTACCAGTTGTTGAAATACAAGTTGCATGTTAAAAAAATAAATACATTTATTATAATTGTTGTACTTCTTTGTAGATAACAAAAAGGTTAAGAGTGTCATAGACTCACATTGTGTGGCAAATAGCATTCCCAGCCTTACAATTTTCTTGCCGCCATTTTTGACGGGCAAGTCGCTAATTTCCATATATTGGTCTGCTAAAGTGTGCATCCTATTAACTCATAGTTATTTTTGGGAACTGATATTAGCATTAGTATCTACCATAATAATACAAGTTATAAATGAGAATTGCTTACACTGTGTTGTGAGATCTCACTAACATAATATGGGCATATATTAAAGGAACACTTAACTCGCTGTATGTACTCTGCACCTTCAGATAGAGGGTGGAAAATCGTGGACAGGTATATACATGTTTAAATTGATCAAGAATTTAATTGGATAATATGAGTATGCTTGTGTAGCCCCTGAAGCTCTGTGCTATAAAACTTCATATTGAAGATCTAGGCTGATTGTATTTAAGCTTTAATGATTTGAAATTCGCATGCAGAGATGTAGTGTAGTAGGTAAAGTTGTCTGTTTTTAGATCTGTTCTAAGTTGAAAACCTTGTTAATTGCTTTTCCTTTTTTAAAGGGCCATTTACTTCACTGTAAGTGCTCTTCATGCTGAGAAAGAGCACAAGATTGTATGTTAAAATTATCTATTTTTTTTTAATTACTCTAATAGCACTTAAAAAATCAAACGTTTTAGGTCTGTTTACAAACACATTGTGTCCTGCCTACTGATTATTCCTTGATTAATAACAAATGCCAACACTGCGGTGAAGGCATGGTGATCACAAAGATTTATAGCTGTTTTCCCCTGAATCCAGGAATGCAGCGAGTAGTTATCTCACAACACCCATTTAGGTGTTTTCAGCACTCCTTTCTCTGCACAGATGAATTTGTGAAGGGTTAACTCTTTTTTGCTTATGCACGCTGCACTGAGCTGTTGCCTTGGGTCTGTCTGGAGGCAGTCATGTACACAGAGATTTACCCTATTTCATTAATTCAAAAAGCATTTCCACATGATTTGAGGAGATCTTTATAGCGGTGTGCTCCAAAGTGTACTGAATTAAGTGGCCCTTTTAAATTCATAGTTTATTTTGTTTAAATAATTATTTTAAAAGCATTACAACTCCCCTTTTACCTCACAAAAAAAAGAAAAAAAATGACTGTCAATATAAAAAGCAGACACAATTACAAATAATTGAGTTTCTCAAGAAGTAGCATGTCCATTCCAGCAACTATCAAAAACACAGATTAATTCTTACTGTAAAATACTTAGAAAGTACTTAGATACACTTAGAATTGCATCCTGTTCAAATGCTTTTAAAAGGATCTATAATGCAAAAATATTAGTTTATTGGAAAATTATAGTTGAAAAACCTTGCATAGGCAAACACATATTCAGTGACATATACATATACATTTACAGACGTATGTCTGCTGTGTGCATTTCCTGTTTAAAAAGGTTTTGCTTAATCTTTTTTTCCTTACAAAACATAACTTTGGTAATGTTGAAAGCATGCTCTTTAAAGTGCATGAGGAAAATATAGTATATTAGTGTATGTGGTGGTGCTGCAACCAGCACCCATATCATTGTATTTTAGCATTGTTTAGTTTGTTGATACTTTAACACTGTGCTATTAACAGAGTTTAAATAAAACTTTGATAGTCACTAAAACATCTATATTACACACTCTTAACCTATTTGGAAACATTATGACCCATGTTTCTAAATGATACACTAGCTAGCTAATATCACCCAGCTATAACAGTATAGTCACTGTGGGTTTATCTTATTTATATTTATTTTTGTCTGCTCACTCTCTCCGTTTTTTCCGTTAAAGGCATATGCAAGTGAGCTGGGTTATTAAAGCATCTGATAGGAGAATTTATAGTGTTTTAATAAAATTAAGAAAAAAAAATTCCAAAGTAAAACGTTAAACCATTAGCATGAAGTTTGCTGAATTTCTTGCATTTGAAAAGAGTTTTCTCTCAATGTTGACACCCCCTGAAATTCCCAGGGAATATTAGCATACATTATACATTGTATTGTTTTGGCCTGGGGATTGTGCAGACATGCTCAGTTGGCAACAGAAGTCTTCCCTACTGTGGCAAGTCATATGATTTCAGACACTTTCCTTTGCTTTAGCCAATCAGCAGCTTTTATATCGAGTAAATATTTTTCATTAAGTACCAGATATGCGCAGTGCCATTGCAAAAAATGTTTGCATTTTTTCTTGCAAACATTTTTTGCTAGGTGGATTAGGATGCATCTTACAGGATGCATTCAAAACCCACCTCACTTGCATATACCTTTAACCATTTTTTTCTTGCCATTCCATTTTAATTTGTACAGTTAAGTGTCACATTCTATTCTATTCTTTTCTTCTTTTATATTTTGTTACAAGTTGTGTGCACTAGATTGTATCATGGCAAGTTCCTTATGTGGCAGAGAGAATTGTTGGAACAATACATTACCTATGGTGCTAGAATGCTGCCCAGACCTCCACAGCTCTGTATTAAAGGAACATGGAATACAGAACTTTTTTATTTATGCTTTAAACATTAGAAAAGTTTTTTTTTATAAAAATGTATTTAGTAAAACTAATTTAAATGTATTGGAATCTAACAGGAAATGCTTTTGTGCAGAGAATATGTACGACTCTAGATCTCATTGGCTGACACAAATGACTCATACTGATATATTGCTGCACAGTGTCTGACAGGGTCAACCCCCTCAAACACAGTTATACA
Organism: Discoglossus pictus; assembly: GCA_027410445.1. Taxonomy (NCBI): domain Eukaryota; kingdom Metazoa; phylum Chordata; class Amphibia; order Anura; family Alytidae; genus Discoglossus; species Discoglossus pictus. Next base: position 324,396,074 of record CM050163.1, read on the forward strand.
TTCCAAACAGTATATTCTGCTCCAGGAGCATCATTTATAAAAAAAGAAATATGTTGTTCAACATTATCAAATGTCTTCTTTCGGATGCTACAAAAAAAAAATGGCATTGGCCCTTTAAGGCTACCAAGACTGTGCATTTCTAAATTAATTAAAAGGCACAAACCTAATATACTAATATAGGGTCCAATTTAGTAAAAAATGAGAATATGGGTCAAAATAAGCATTTTTTTTTTAATTTGTAAAAAAAAATCTGCTTTTTTGTGTTATGTGTCCCTGCTAAATGCTGTAAATCCATAGGGGATTAATAGGCTTTGTTCCTCAGTAGGATAGCAGCTTTCTGCTTTAACTATTGCTTTTACACTAGAATCTAGCCAGTATAATTCACGTGAAAGCTCCCATCGTAGTAGTGAGAAGCAGAGCTGATCATTTCCCCCCTGGCCTCCATCTTGTTACCCATATATCACTGTCCGCCTTACTGCTCTGCTGATTGCTTAAGATGCAGAGTGTTATAGACCAGAACCACAAAAAAAAATTGCTTTAGCTGCAGCTCCCATTTAAGCAGGGAGCTCTGCAATAGAAAGAGGTTGTAAGGTTTTGGAGAACTATCGGGCAGGTCTGCAATATATTTAAAGGGTTATTTACCTCATAATAGTTGCTCTGTAGCACGTTGCATAGCAAGGCAGTTTGTTTGGAAAAAATCATGTGCTGTGTTTAAATTCAGGTCATTAGCAGAGTTCCTGGCCGTTGGTTTTGAGTGTGTTTACATTTTGAGGTTGTTTCTTCCCGTTCCCTCCCCCTAGAGGAAAGGAAGGTGTGTGTGTGTAAAACAACCTATTGCCATATGAGAATAGCTGTAGCATTGTATTTTTATGGGGGAAGGCTACCAATGGGACACTTCCTCAGTGTGAAAGCTGCACAGAGAGCAGCTAGATGCCAAGAGAGAGAGATATCACTTCTGTGATGTGACAAACTCTGCTGCTCTTACAAGGCCCGGTTTACACAGCAGTGGTAGACACACACGCTCTGTCAAGCGAAATCATTCCCATTAATTTCTATTCACACACCTGTAACCTGATTGGTGGAAGTCACTTAGGAGGAGGAACAACATACTGTCTGAGCTGTCTGTCAGATAGGAGGCAGTCTCAAAGAGGTAAACAGACAGAAATTCATACATTTCTGCAGATTAGATATCTTTGTAAAAAATGCATGTATTTCAGAAATGTAAAAAGTCTTTCAATCTGCCTTCTGGAAATCTTTCCACCGGTGTCCTCCAAATTGTGCTGAATTAACTGGCCTTTTAAGAGCAATGTATCATTCTGAAAGTAAACTTCTCATCACATATATCTATTTACCTCTCAGTGTTAAAGCATGTATGAGTATCTGCCAGTGGCAATGTAAATGCATATTTATCTCTCACTGTTATGACATGAAATGGCCCGGCAACACTAACTTTATTTAAGTGAATAAATCAATATAAAACAAGATATTATGATTTATATGTGTTATAACTTGAAGCAAACTAAATGTACAAAATATTCAAATTCTCCACCTGACACCCAGGGATAGATCCAAACTATATACAGTAGTTTGGCATTTTTAGAGTCTAATATCTGAATACTTCTAGAAGAACCATTGCATCTTCAATACCCCTGTCATTTAAATAAACTTAATCTAATGGAAATGTAATGTTTAATAGTTTATAACAAGGATCATATATATAGTTGCGAGCATACGAGCCGTTGCTCACGCTTGCACCGAGCCCGCCGCCCTCGCACAGTCAGCCTGCGGCCCTCGCAAAGCTCCTTGCCAGCAGATGCGACCCTCGCAAAATTTACGTCGTAACGCAAACAAAATACGAGACACGTTACGACCCATTACGACCTCGCAAAAATCGTCCGGAACACGCGCACATGAAAACATTAAAAATACAACAAATACACACAACAAATACATACATTTCGGCGCTCCTTGCCAGCAACTGCGACCCTTGCAAAATTTACGTCGTAACGCAAACAAAATACGAGACACGTTACAACCCATTACGACCTCGCAAAAATCGTCCGCAACGCGAGCACATGAAAACATTAAAAATACAACAAATACACACAACAAATATATAAAAAGCTTACTTACAGGAAGAGGGAGCATCCAGGACCTCGAAAACTGAAGTTACAACTTAATTTAAGTCAAATTAAAACAGTTTAGACACTACAAAATTCATTAAACAAGAGAAAAAAATAACCCGCCGAAAAAACGAAAATGAGGCTACAGCAGTTTAAAGATGCAAAACACCAACAAACACCTACGTATTTGCCGAAAAACACCTACGAGATTAAAAAACAAAGATGCAACCTGCGCAATACCAAAAACATTGCAAACACAATAAATACAAACAACAAACACATAAAAAGGTTACTCACAGCAAGGGGGGCACCGAGGACCTCTGGAAGTGAAGTTACACCTCCATTTAAGCACAAATTTCAGAGTTTACAGACCCGAAAATCACCTAAGCGAGAGAAAAAATGGCCGCCCGAACAAAACGAAAACGAGGCTAAAGGTCCCTAAACACGCAAAACACTACAGCTACGGATATTCAGAAAAAGTCCACCAAACAGCTACAGATATTCAGAAAAACTCGCACGACATGGAAAACGAACGACGCTACATCAGCCACATTATATACACCAAACACTTTTAGCTTACTTACAATTTCATTGCCGTCATTTTTTGACAGGCAATTCGCTAGTTCATAATAATTTTTAGATTACTAACACAGCCCCACATTAAAATGTCACTGTTTGTCACAACTTAGCAGGGCATTGGCTAGATCCTTGTCAGCTTCACATCGGTCAATCTTTACATAAGTAACGGTCGTCTATTGTCATTTTTCTTCTAAACTGTTTTTAAAACGGCTAGACTTAAGTGCAAAATATTTTTAAAAGTAAAACAAATACAAATTTAGATTTTTAACTTTTATATTCAGGTTTGCTTTGCTTGAGACACACACATGTTTTTTACCTCATCTTAATAGTCACCTGGTCCAGGCCTTGGATGTAGTTAAGATCTCTGTTGATATTATTAATTGGAAGTGCAATTTACTTTACTAATAATGTGTTCCAATTAGATTACCGTATATACTCGAGTATAAGCCGACCCAAGTAGAAGCCAAGGCACCTATTTTACCACAAAATACTGGGTAAAATGAGTGACTCGAGTATAAGCAGAGGGTGGGAAATGTGCTGCCCCCTGTGTCCCCCCTCTCTCTCCCATGTCTCTTATCCCCTCTCCCTTCCCTGTGTCTCTTCCCCCCACTCTCTTCCCTGTGTCTCTTCCCCCCCCTCCCCTTTTCCAGTGTCTCTTCCCCCCCTCCTCATTCTCATCCTCCCTCCTCAACCCCACTCCTCATCCTCAACCTCCCTCCTCAACCCCCTCAACCTCAACCCCCTCCTCAACCTCCCTCCTCAACCTCAACCCCCCTCCTCATCCTCAACCCCCTCCTCAACCTCCCTCCTCATCCACAACCTCCCTCCTCATCCTCAACCTCCCTCCTCATCCTCAATCCCTCCTCAACCTTCCTCCCCAACCTCAACCCCCCCATCCTTAACCTCAACCCTGCCATCCTCAACCCCCTCCTCAACCCCATCTCCTCAACCCCCCTCCTCATCCTCAACCTCCCTCCTCAACCTCTCTCCTCAACCTCTCTCCTCATCCTCAGGCCGCCTTCTCATCCTCAGCCCCCTCCTCATCCTCAACCCCCTCCTCAACCTCCCTCCTCAACCTCAACTCCCTTCTCAACCTCCCTCCTCAACCCCCCAAAAATGGGCTGAAAAACTCTGCTTATACTCGAGTATATATGGTAGTTCTTCAAAAGAATATTCTATAAATATGAGTCTTTAGTGGTATCTTCGTGCATCTGAGGACATGTAGTATATTTGGATCAAAATTTTAGGGTTTTAAGGATTGTAGATTTTAAAAATTAATTACTCAGTGGCAAGAAAAAGCATTGTCATAAGGGTTAAAATAGGTGTACTTATAGTTTTTGTGTGCTAATTTCAAATATACTTTCCAATGTTTTTAAGTTATTTATTAATTTACGATAAAGATTTTTTGTTACACGGAAAACATATTTTATATTAAACTAATCTAAAAGGAAGATGTTGATGATTTTCTGTGGTGCCTTTTCCAATTGCGAGTTTTAAAAAAAGTAATTTTTAGTGACATATAAAATCCATTAAGATGTAGGCCTTGCAAATCTCACTGACCAGTTCCTTGTAGTTTTCTGCCTTGTAGGTTCCCAGAAAGTTTTGGAAAGGTATTGGATTTCAAGCTTTACATTTTAATATGCAATTAGTTTCCTGTGTTGCCCTGTTCTGCCTCAACCTCTTCACTCAAACTCCAAGTTCTTGTTGACTTTGGTACAGGACGATCTGCACTGTGGGCAGGGCCGGATCTACCTTTTTGGAGCCCCTGGGCGGTGAAATGGAGGAGCCCCTGCAAGTGCCTGTGCAAGGTGTGCACACACACATTTTTGCCTTTTCTGTATATCACACAAAAAAGGCAAAAAAAGAGGTGTGGTGTCAATATAACTCTTCTCCAATTAACAAATGCTTTCTGTTCCCTCCTTCCTCAACCCTCCCTTCATAAAAAAACACACCCTCATGATCCTCCTTGCATGAAGTAATATAACAAACACAACATGGATTGCTATACTCCTATACTTAAAGTCAGATTGTCAACAACAACAAAAAAGTCCCTGACTTGTACATACTTGACAAACAAGTGTCTTTTTTCCTGAACTGCAGTGGGCCCTTAATGATAAAAGTGAGCGCCATTGTAATACAAGTGATCAGTGAGTGTGTGATCATGTGTCTCACCAGCTGCCGGCCAATCCCTTACAATACATCATTTATTTGTGTGTACTATATGTCTGAAGGTGGCCAGTCAGGTAGACACATCATGATCACTTAGTCCACACACACACTTGTACACACATAGACACAAACACATAAACACACACACACACACACACACAGATACAGACACACAAGTACACACACAGGTACACACACACACATAGAGAGGCATTGACACACACAGATATACACAAACAGAAAAGTACACACAGAGGTACACAGACACACACGCAGAGGTATAGACATACACACACAGAGGTACAGACACATAAATACACAGAGGTACACAAAGACACACATACAGGTACAGACATACAGGTACAGACACACAGCTACACTCACATAGAGGTACACACACACACACAGACTTACAGATACACACATAGAGTTACAGACACATGCACACACATAGAGATACGCACACGCATCCAGAGCTACAGACTCACAACACACAATGTTATACACATATATGCACAAAGACACAGTTATACACATACACGCACTGTTATACACATATATGCACAGACACAGTTATGCACATACAGTTATACACATACAGTTATACACATACACACACAGATATACAGTTATATACACACAGACTCAGTTATACACACACACAGTTATACACATACACACACAGTTATGCACACATATGCACATAGACACACATACATTTATACACATACAGTTATACACATACACACACTGTTATACACATATTTGCATAGACACAGATATACAGCTATACACACACACACACAAACTCAGTTATACACACACACACAGTTATACACATATATGCATAAAGAAACAGTTATACACATACACACACAGATATACAGTTATACACATACACACACACAGAGACTCAGTTATACACACACACACAGTTATACACACACACACACTGTTATACACATACAGTTATACACATACACACACACAGAGACTCAGTTATACACACATACACTGTTATACACATACACACACTGTTATACACATACACACACAGTTATACACATACAGTTATACACATACACACACAGAGACTCAGTTATACACATACACACACTGTTATACACATATATGCATAGACACAGTTATACACATACACACATACAGTTATACACATACTGTACACACACACAGAACTCTGTTATACACACACACACACTGTTATACACATATATGCACAAATACACAGTTATACACACACACACAGTTATACACATTTATACACACACACAGTTATACACATACACACACAGATATCCACATACACACACAGTTATACACATACACACCCAGATATACAGTTATACACATACACACACACTGTTATGCACATACAAACACAGTTATATACACATAGACACACACACATTTATACACATACATGTATACAAATGCACACTTACATAGTTATACACATACACACACATACAGTTATACACATAAATACATACATACATAGTTATACACACACACAGACACATTTATACACACACACGTTTATGCATATACACATACAGTTATCCACATACATACATAGTTATACACATGCACACACAGTTATACACATACAAACACAGATATACAGATATACACATACACACACACAGTTATACACATACACACAGACACAGTTACACACACACACATACAGTTATACACATACATACATACATACATAGTTATACACATACACACACACAAACACATTTATACACACACACATTTATACACATAAGGTTATACACATACACACACAGACTCAATTATACACACACAGTTATACACATACACACAGTTATACACATATATACACATACACACACAGACTCAATTATACACACACAGTTATACACATATATACACACACACAGTTATACACATACACACAGACACAGTTATACACACACACATACAGTTATACACATACATACATACATACATAGTTATACACATACACACACACAAACACATTTATACACACACACACATTTATACACATAAGGTTATACACATACACACACACAGACACATTTATACACATACAGTTATACACATACATAGTTATACACACAGACATACAGTTATACACATACACACACCAACAAAGTTATACACATATATACACACACATATAGCTATACACAATCACATACTCAATTAATTTATTTTATTTTAATAACAACATATTACTAAATGGACTTACCTTGTTCAGCAGCTCCTCATGGTAGGGACTCTCCCACACCCTGCTCACAGTAAGGACCTCCTCCAGGAAGTAGAACACAGGAGGGAGGGGGACAGAGGGGAAGGGGAAGCTAGGGCTTGTGCTGCACAGATGCAGATGTACAGATGCAGTATTTTTGCTTAAAATAGTCTATTTTTTATGAAAATGAGGCGCCCCTCACTGAGGAGCGCCTGTAGGCACCTGCCTAAGTCGCCTAATTATAGATCCGGCCATGACTGTGGGGTTCAGGTCTCATAGCTGATGGTAACTTTGGAGACTGTACAGTATGTTTAGATATAGATATGATACCAGAAATGTTAGTTAAACAAAAATCTGATGAAAGTCAGTAGTCTTACACATGTAACACAGGATGCATGACTGGCATGACATTTATCCTGATCTTCTTTGCAACCTAAATAAAGCTCATATGATTTCCTAAAAAGAAGAGTAATGTTTCATCTCAAATTTAACAGTTAACTCACTACATATATAACAGAAACTCTCTAGGTGATTGACACATTTTCGTGGCATATTGGCTACTTTAAGCACGAAAAACGAGAAGAACACTTGCGTTGTTACCATAATGACACGCAACATATAGAGTATAAACATGTCTAAACCTGTGTAGCCTCATGACTCATAAACTTTGAGTTAAGTTGACCATAACCCCCTCCAACAAACTACTTACTTTCAAGTCGTCCTAAATAAGTATTATTGTTTTGTATACTATCTCTAAAAATCAGAATAACTGTGGTGATGTCTGAACTCAGCACGCAAAAATACATAATGAACAATAACAATTTAATATGTTTAAGTAACATTTTATGTAATTTATTTGTGTTTTCTTTAGACTATGGAAGTTGTATTCATGTTTTTTTTTTTTATCTTATTTCCTGCTTCCAGCTTCGAGAGCTAAATTAAACATGATCAACACTATGTCAAAGATTCGAGGTCAGGAGAAAGGACCAGGGTATCCTCAGGCAGAGGCCTTGTTGGCTGAAGCAATGTTGAAGTTTGGGAGGGAAATTGGTGACGACTCTAATTTTGGTAAGTTAGTTTGTGTCCATCATTGTTCTGCGTAAGGCTCATGCAAAATGTTATAATCTGTTAATATAATATATAATGAATATAGCTGAATACTTATTTACTGTTTTGATATACTCAATTTAAACACAGTTTATTAAAGTTTGCTATTCAGATTGGTTATGAGTTTCATCAGTATAGAACATTGTTAATTTAACAACTTCCTATGTCCATTCAAGTTGAGTTACCAAACAACAAAGAAATCAAAATGCATAAAACATGGAGAGCAAGCTTTAACTCCATATTAATAAAAGTACACAGAGCAGATTTCAAATAAGAAGTTTTACTAATACTGTGTTGAATGTTATTGAAACATGCTTTTTATTACAGTAAACTTACTGGTCTGCAGTTTTTACCTGTGAATGAGCCTTTCTGTTATCTTTTTCTAATGAGATTAATGCAAATAATTGACTGAAAAAAAAAAAAAAAACAGGTAGAACTGAAAAGACTAAGGCCCTTATTCAATTGCGATTTGGCCAATTCAATAGTGCTCTAAATATGCACATAACATATTTTTTTTAAATAAGTTTTTAGTTAGTGAAAACCTTGCTTTTCGATAGATGTTTACTAACTAAAACCTTCTTTAAAAAAATATGTTATGTGCTTATTTAGACCCCTATTCAATTGGCCAAATTGCAATTGAATGAGGGCCTAAGCATGTTCAGGCCCAAGGGAACAATTTGCCTAATGAGCATAGTCTCATGCATGCTTAATACAAAGCAAATTAACATTTTTCATAGTGAACCAATATACAAATTCTACTTGAATGAATTAACTGTTATTAGATATATTTCTCCTCATGCTTCTTTTTTAACTTTAAAGGCTTTTAAATTAAAATTGACTTGAGTTGCTCATTCCCTCAGGCCCAGCTCTTGTTGATGTCGGAGAAGCTATGAGAGAGCTTTCTGATATCAAAGACTCTTTGGATATTGATGTGAAGCAAAACTTCATAGACCCACTTCAAAACCTGCATGACAAAGATCTAAAGGAAATTCAGGTATTCAGCAAAAAAACATGTTGCCACTAATGTAAGTTTTCTGTGGTGGTTTAAGATAAGGTTAATAAAGTGTTTGTCATATTCATTCCTCTTCAGCATCATTTAAAAAAGTTGGAGGGCCGACGTCTTGATTTTGACTACAAGAAGAAAAGGCAAGGAAAGATCACAGATGATGAAATCCGCCAGGCTTTAGAGAAGTTTGATGAATCCAAAGAAATTGCAGAATCAAGCATGTTTAACCTGTTGGAGATGGATGTAAGATATGTTTGTTTTTAAAATATATCTTATTTCTTTGTATATTTTTCATGAGTACAGCTTAAAATAGTACTTACCTGTGACAAGATAGTTGAGGTGTCCGCTGGGCAAAACAGCTTATTCAAGCAATCCGTCAAAATGACTGTAAAATACCCCAATAATGGTCATCTACAGCCAACAATCAATAATATAACACTGCCGCCACAAAGACATCGTAAGATGTAACAACATATGTGTGGCTTTGGTTACAAAGGACTATAAATGTTATCGATAACCACATATTTGGTCAAAAGGGAAAACTTTGCCCCTTACAAACAAACATATTTACAATAACATGAGTTCGTTAAGAGATAACACTTAATATGTTTATTATATATATAAATACACAGTGTATATGAACAAAATAATTATAAATGGATATGCCATGATAGTTCATTAAAGCAGTTGCTATTAAAATAAAATAGTAATAACAATACAGAAAATCTTTTACTTCACTTAAAATTATCAGACAGGTTGTATATCAAATGGATGTTCATCTGATTATTTTTGGTCATGCAGATACCCCAAGCAATATGAAAGAAGTGAACCTTTATTTAAGATTTCAAAGTTATTTGGGGTTTTCTTACCTCTCCCTGTTGCTCGGATTCTGCAGCCTGAGATTTATAACTTTAAATAACAGAGGAGACTATGGATATATCAGTGTACCAAGTACCCACAGACACCACCAAACACACCTTATTCACAAAGGACTGAAAATGTATATAAATGTGTAACATCTTAACCACACAGCTGCACCAATCTTTCAACCTTTTCACATTTTTTTGAGACATGACCGAATAAAGTTCTTAAAGAAAAAATTTAGTCCAATTTTTACAAAATATTATTTAAAAAAAAGACATTTGATAAGGGACAAGAACCTAGAAAAGATAAGTATAACCTTAAATTTTCTAACTATTATGCTGTTGTGGTAGATTTCATTTTCATTCCCTCTGACATAAATCTAAATTATATATAAAAAATTACAAAATTAATTGTTCATTTTATGTAAAATTTCAAAATGATAATGATGATTAAGATACAACAATATTTTGATACTTAGAAACTAATAAAAGGATACAACCGTTATTTATAAAATAAAATGTGTTATAAGCTATGAAAATGAAAGCAACATATGTGCTAAAGAATGAAGTTTAGAGGACTTGTAAATACATTGGAGAACCGCTTTGCTACTAAGTTAAAGTATAAATCAGAATCCCCACAAAAACAAAACAGAATTCAAGACATTTAATGTTTTTTTTTAGAAAATCTTTTATTTATATCTGGCAACTAGAAAACAAAGATTAATAACCTTCACTGTGAATCATAACTAACATATCGGTGACCTATTGACATTGTCTAATTAATACTTTTGCAGTGTTTTTTGTGTCATAAAGTGATGTAAGTGCAACATTTTGCTTGGTAAGGATAATGTTACCAGAATACATGTGTCCAGTAGCAAAATCTTACTTCGAAGTGAGGTTAGGTGTCTATTAAATTTGGCGATTTTGAGTTTCCGAAGCCCGTAAAGGAGCCCGCAAAAGTTACGGCCATTAAATTGGCCTTTTTAGCTACCCGCAAAAGATCTACGGGTTTCAAGCGGAAAAACCCTACAGGATGTCAAAATCTGAACTTTGTCCCAGCTAAACCTTTCAATCCTGCAAATGTTACAATCGCAAATCGCTATTAAATAGCTAGAACTCCTCAAGCCGGCAAATGTAGCCTAAAATCCTACGGGTACTAGAGAAGACCCGTAACGGGGTTAAATCGATGAAAGGTATTAAAATGAATAGCACAACATTCTCGAGCTTGCAAATTTGCAATAAAAAATACTTTTTTATGTTTAATTTCCATGTTATGTCGATCCTGGCAATCAATGTGTTAATACATATAATAGAACTTGCATTGACTAGAATATTATATTTAAAGATTTTTTTCATATTGCATTATTTCTGGAATGCAGGTCCGATCGCAACTCAGTGATTTGAAATGTAGCCTCCATGTTTTAGTGATGTAATGATGAGGGTCTCTTTTACTATTGGCTCCATCTAAACCTATACCTATGGGTTTGAATAATTTATCATGTTCACCCCCTGAAATGCTACGTGCCGAAGCTTTACATTTGGCCTACATACATTGCTATTAAATTAGAAAGGGCTGCGAGCTACGAGCAAGAGACGCTCTTTCGTAAACCAGTTCTCGGCCGTCGGGGTTGCGTGCTCAAATGCAAAAAAATTAAGCAATCATGAAGTTACAGGTTCAGATGGAGCCAATGGGAAAAAAGAGATTGTTAGCGTTACGTCACTGAAAAAGGGAAGGGTAGATTTTGAAGTCCTACCTGCTTCAATTACAGTTTGCGATCGGACCCACAGGCCAGATATAATGCAATATTAATAAAGCAGTAAAGTATTCTATCACATTGGAGTTACAGTATATAACACAAAATATAATCAGGAAATAAAGTATTTTTGGGGGTCAATTTGCAGGCTTGAGAATGTTGTGCTATTAATTCTAAGACCTAACATCACTTTCCCTTTTAATAAATGTACAGTAGAGTGTTGTTATTCGCATTACAAGTGCTGCATATTGTTCTTTACCCCCCATGCGGTTGCTCTAGAGCAGTGGTCCCCAACCTTTTCGGCACCAGGGACCATTTCCACTAAAGAAAAAATGTTCATGGCCCGGGTGGGGGTATTGTACTTAAATATATAATATTTGAGGCAAAAGTGTGTGTGTATATCACATATAATAGTTGTCAAACTGCGTTTCGCCGTCACGCTTGCAACAAATTGCAGTTTGACAACTACGATTGCCGAAAACTGGGCGCTCATGCGCATTGCGCAGCATAAGCCGTGCATGCGCATTGCGCAACGGCCCGAGCATGCACATCGCGCAACGGGCCGCGCATGCGCATTTAACTACAGAGACAGAGAGAGGAAGAGGAGGGGAGACACACAGGGAAGGAGGGGGAAGACACAGAGAAGAGGGGGGACAGACACATTGCAGGGAGAGGAGGGGGGAGAGACACAGTGGAGGGAGAGGAGGGGGGAAGAGACACAGTGGAGGGAGGAGACACACCAGGGTGCGAGAGGAGGGGGGATAGACACAGGGGAGTAAGAGGTGGGGGGGATACACAAAGGAGTGAGAGGAGGTGGGGAGAGACACAGGGAAGTGAGAGGAGGGGGGAGAGACACAGGGGAGTGAGAGGAGGGGAGGAGAGACACAGGGAAGGGAGAGGAGGGGGAAGAGACACAGGGGTGGTGGGAGACACCCAGGGGAGGGGGGCAGACACCCAGGGGAGGGGGGGGAGACACAGGGGAATTAGAGGGGGAGAGACACAGAGGAGGGGGGAACACAGAGGATTGAGAGGAGGGGGAGAGACACTGGGGAGTGAGAGGAGGGGGGAGAGACACAAAGCAGTGAGAGGAGGAGGGAGAGACACAAAGGAGTGAGAGGGGGGAGAGACACAGGGGAGTAAGGGAGAGACACAGGGAAGTGAGAGGAGGGGGGAGAGACACAAAGCAGTGAGAGGAGGAGGGAGAGACACAAAGGAGTGAGAGGGGGGAGAGACACAGGGGAGTGAGAGGGGACGAGAGACACAGGGGAGTGAGAGTAAGGGGGAGAGACGCAAGCTAGTTAGAGGAAGGGGGGAGACACAGGGGTGGGAGAGGAGGGGGAAAAGACACGGGAGTGGGGAGAAACAGGGGAAGGGGGTAGACACACAGGGGAGGGAGAGGGGCCAAAAAGGAGTGAGGGATGGTGAGTAAAAACACGGGGGGGGAAACACGAGGGAGGGAGAGGAGGGTGGAAAGGAGACACAAGGAAGGGAGAGGAGGGGGAAATGAGACACAAGGGAGGAAGTAGACAGAGGGAGAGACTTGCAATGAGCACCGAAGGCGCTCATCGCAAGGCCAGGAATGTAGAGGGGGACAAAAAATAGGACAAAACAACAAATAGGACAAAATAACCGAAAAAGTCAATGTGCATATTCACCCCCCTAAAGTCAATACTTTGTAGAGCCACCGTTTGCGGCAATCAAAGCTCCAAGTCGCTTTCGATAAGTCTCTATGAGCTTGCCACATCTTACCACTGGGATTTTTGCCCATTCCCCCTTGCAAAACTGCTCCAACTCCTTCAAGTTGGATGGTTTGCGCTTGTGAACAGCAATCTGCAAGTCTGACCACACATTTACATGTTTCGCCTTAAACCACTCATGTGTTGCTTTAGCAGTGTGTTTGGGGTCATTGTCCTGCGGGAAGGTGAACCTCCGTCCTAGCCTCAAATCACGCACAGAGTGGTACAGGTTTTGCTCAAGAATATCCCTGTATTTAGCACCATCCATCTTTCCCACAACCCTGTTAAAATGTCACGTTTCTGTGCTGTAAAAAAATTAGACAAAGATAAATCATTTCAGAACTTTTTCCACCTTTAATGTGACCTATAAACTGTACAACTCAATTGAAAAACAAACTGAAATATTTTAGGTAGAGGGAAGTAATAAAAATAAAAAATAAAATAATATGGTTGCATAAGTATGCATACCCTTAAGCTAATACTTTGTTGAAGCACCTTTTGATTTTATTACAGCACTCAGTCTTTTTGGGTATGAGTCTATCAGCATGGCACATTTTGGGTATGAGTCTATCAGCATGGCACATTTTGACAAGATTTTCCCAATCTTCTATGCAAAAACACTCCAAATCTGTCTGATTGCAAGGGCATCTCCTGTGCACAGACCTCTTCTTCTGTTGAAGCCATTCCTTTGTTGATTTGGATGTATGCTTTGGGTCGTTGTCATGCTGAAAGATGAAGTTCCTCTTCATGTTCCGCTTTCTAGCAGAAGCCTGAATGTTTTGTGCCAATATTGACTGGTATTTGGAACTGTTCATAATTCCCTCTATCTTAACTAAGGGCCCAGTTCCAGCTGAAGAAAAACAGCCCCAAAGCATGATGCTGCCACCACCATGCTTCACTGTGGGTATGGTGTTCTTTTGGTGATGTGCAGTGTTGTTTTTGCGCCAAACAAATCTTTTGGAATTATGGCCAAAAAGTTCAACCTTGGTTTCATCAGACCTTGCACAATGTAGCCTGGCTTGGATGTTTTTCTTCGTAAGAAAAGGCTTTCGTCTTGCCACTCTACCCCAGAGCCCAGACATATGAAGAATAAGGGAGATTGTTGTCACATGTACCACACAGCCAGTACTTTCCATATATTCCTGCAGCTCCTTTAATGTTGCTGTAGGCCTCTTGGTAGCCTCCCAGACCAATTTTCTTCTCGTCTTTTCATCAATTTTGGAGGGAGCTCCAGTTCTTGGTAATGTCACTGTTGTGCCATTTTTTCTCCACTTGATGATGACTGTATTCACTGTGTTCCATGGTATATCTAATGCCTTGGAAATTATTTTGTACCCTTCTCCTGACTGATACCCTTTAACAATGAGATCCCTCTGATGCTTTGGAAGCTCTCTGTGGACCATGGCTTTGTGGGATGCGACTAAGAAAATTTCAGGAAAGACCAACTAGAGTAGCTGAACTTTATTTGGGGTTAATCAGAGGCACTTTAAATGATGGCAGGTGTATGCTGACTCCTATTTAACATGATATGGAATGTGATTGCTTAATTCTGAACTCCGCTACATTCCCAGTTATAAGAGGGTGTGCAGACTTATGCAACCACATTATTTTTCTTTTTTTTTTCTTCCCTCCACCTAAAAGATTTCAGTTTGTTTTTCAATTTAGTTGTACAGTTTATAGGTCACATTAAAGGTGGAAAACGTTCTGAAATGATTTATATTTGTCTCATTTTTTTTACAGCACAGGAACCTGACATTTTAACAGGGGTGTGTAGACTTTTTATATCCACTGTAAATATATACACAGACACATGTACATACATATACACATACTCACACATACATATACACAAATACATACATACACACACACACACAGGTCATATTCATAGTTATATTGCACATTATACAATGGTGAACTTCCCACCTGCTGAATCCTTTCCTGTGTGAGTTTTCAGCCTCTCTGTCTCTCCTGACCTCCTCACTGTTACTACAGTAGGCAGGACCTCCATTGCTCTGCTGTCATTGGTAGCTGTTTAGCACCAGAAGCAGAGCCCCCGGTCACTTCCTTCCTCCTCTCCTCCTCCTTCCTCCACAGTCTCCGCATGGGGAGACAGAGCTGAACCGTATGTGAGCTGTCACAGCTCGTATCCAAGTCCTGTTCTGCAGCACACGGCCCGGCTGAACAGAGGCCGGGAACCAGTGGTTGTCCGCGTCCCAGGGTTTGGGGACCCCTTCTCTAGAGCACTTGTTGGCCTTTTGGCACCATTTGCGTGTTACATGCTTGCTCGGGAGTGACCATGTTGCAATTTAATAGCTGAATTGAACAAGTAGCCATTACAGGCTCATCAGATCAAAGGATTTACGTGCTCAAAGTTCAACGTTGCTCAAGGGGTAGCCTATTCTCGGCCATCCTGCGTGTTAACACACAAAGGCTGCTGCCTAATGTTACAGGGGTAATTTAATACCCGGAACATGTTAAATCAGAGTTACGTGCTATGCTTTAACACCTAGCCCCAATTTAATAGAGCTGCAAATCGCTCAGTAACTCCAGTAAATTTCATACAGGCTGCACAACTGCCACTGCGGGCTTGGAATTTAATACAACCCTAAGTGTTCCGTAATCACAGTATAATGAAGTAGTTACACAATCCCAGTGCCATATTTAAAATGTCTATGAACTGAACAGACTATTGTAGTTTGAGAAGAAGCTCACACTTGTAAAGTATGCAACAAACTAATAACTTTTACATAAATGTAAGCTATGAGCATAATATTATTATTATTGTTTGGGGAAAAAATTCAATTTAGCAGAATCAGCATATGTCATGGGTGCTTCCATCCTAAAATGGTAGATGGCCTTATAAGGTATTTGGTCTTACTGTCAAGGGACACCACTCAATAGTGAATCCACATGTGCTCCCTTTTCTCCCAGGTTTCTAATGCTGTTAGAAACAAAACAAAGTGTCTGTCATCATTAAAGCAAATTAAAATATAATTGTTACAAATTGAAGGCTGTATTTATTTGTTTTAAACTTCCTGAAAACATTTTGCACATTATCCACTCAGCTTCTTCATAAAAGTAAACTCTAAATATGACTAAAGTTGTTATTCTTTATCTTGGCTTCCATAGTGAAGCCACTTAGTACATTTCAATAAACATGAATAGATTACTCTCACAATAATGTGTCTCTTCTTATGTTTTATGTGTGTTGTATTCTTCTATTAAGATTGAACAGGTGAGCCAGCTCTCGGCTCTTGTACAAGCACAGCTGGAATACCACAAGCAGGCAGCGCAGATCCTACAGCAAGTTACTGTGAAGCTGGATGAAAGGTGAGCTGCGCTTTGAATATAGATAATCAAATATTTCACATGGTTGCAGAAAACTTGACAGTTTTGTTGTACCATTGTAACATTTATATACTACTTTTGAAATTGTGTTTTTATAAACTATAGTAGAAAGATTCTGGCTCACATTTAAGCAATACGATTGTCATTGCAAATGTATGAGAGTAGGATTTATTGCACATTTAAATATCATTAGAAATGCATGTATGCTTACTAATATATACTGTAAGTCATTATTGTTTTAGTAGGCAATGAGGTGGTACCATGTTAGCTTTGGAGAAAATAGGAAACAAAAAGCCCCATTCAATTTCAAGCCTTTAATTACGTGTAACCTGACATTTTAGCTGCGGGTTACATTTTTCTAAACATTTAGATGTATTCAATTGTCTCTCACAGCCTCCACACGGTAACATGTACTCGTAAGTAGGATTTCAGGGGTCATGATCATATCATCTGACAATACTTAAGCAAACCCGTAATTTACTTCTTAAAGACTTGCAATACTTCTTAGACACAGCCAATAATAAAACATAGAGTTTGTACTACAATGGATTAGTTTTTAGAAGTACATTTTTTGATTGGACCCGCAATCCAGAAATGTAGAAATCAATAAAAATCATTAAAGCAACTGTTCTAGTCCATGCGGGTTCCATGATATGTATTAACCCCTTGATTCCCAGAATTGATATAACACAGAATTATTTAATTATTTTTTACTGCATATTTTCAAGCTTCAGACTGTTGTGCAATTAATTCTAATGCCATTCATTGCTTTCCCAGTATTTTAAAGTACAGTAGAGTTTGTTTAATAGCTGCTGCAGTTGTAAGAACTAGTGTCTTTCCCCCTTGCGAATCCTATCTAGTACTCGTAATATTTTTTGATACATTTTCGAGTTGCGGGTCAGATTTAATTTGCAAGCTGCTTGAATTTTTGTAATTGAATATCAATTTTGCGTCTTTAGCACTGTTAACTTTTGCGGGCTTAAAAAATCAATGGAGGAGATAGAACTGAGTTACTTCTTTGGCTGGTCTGCAGTGATTTTGGGCGGGTAACTCGAGTAGCAAAATGTAGCCAATTGAATTTCTGTAACATTTACAAGCTACATTACGGGTTAAAGTAATAGTGATTTGGCCAATTGAATGGAGCCCAAAGTGTAGTAAAATGTGATACCTAATTACATATAATAGTTAAGAAAATTAAAGGCTGCATTTATTTTTTACTTTCTATAGTTATCTTAACCAATAAACATGTTAAGCAGTAATAACCGTAGCACCCCAAAACAGTATGTTTTAAATAACATTCTACAAGTGCTTTAACCTTTTAAATGGCAAATAAAAATGGAAAATCCACTTTACAGTCGCAAATTTTGTAATGCCTTATTTTTTTAATAAAAAAATACATATCATAGTTTCCCACTATAAATGTGTTTATATATATATATATATATATAAATATATATATATATACATTTTATAATTATTTGTTTTATTCCCAAGCTTCAGCACTCTGTAACCTTTCCTAAATTTCCCCTGCACCTCCCTAAGCCTTCCTCTGTACCTCCCCCAGGAGGAACTAAACTGGTACTGATGAGTTACCTTGATACTGCCAGCGGAAAGTGGCTGCAAAGTTACGAGATAACTCCTCATTAACAGTTGGAGGGTTAAGGTACCACTGTATTTATTTATTATTTAGTGTAGTTACAGTGCCTTGCAAAAGTATTCACCCCGTTGGCATTTTTCATGTTTTGTTGCCTCACAACCTGGAATTAACATGGATTGTTTTGTATTTGCATCATTTAATTTACAGAACATGCCCATAACTTTGAATTATTATTATTATTCTTGTGAAGCAAACAAAAAATAGGACAAAATAACAGAAAAAGTAAATGTGCATAAATATTCACCCCCCTAAAGTCAATACTCTGTAGAGCCACCTTTTTCGGCAATCACAGCTCCAAGTCACTTTGTATAAGTCTGGGATTTTTTCCCTTTCCTCCTTGCAAAGCTGCTCCAGCTCCTTCAAGTTGTATGGTTTGCGCTTGTGAACAGCAATCTTTAAGTCTGACCACACATTTTCTATTGGATTGAGGTCTGGGCTTTGACTAGGCCATTCCAACTCAATTACATGTTTTCCCCTTAAACCACTAGTAAGTGGTTGCTTTAGTGTTGCTAAGTGTTGCTTTAGCAGTGTGTTTGGGGTCATTGTCCTCCTGGAAGGTGAACCTCCATCCTAGCCTCAAATCACGCACAGAGTGGTACAGGTTTTGCTCAAGAATATCCCTGTTTTAAGCACCATCCATCTTTCCCTCAACTCTGACCAGTTTCCCACTCCCGGCTGTTTCACTGTGGGGATGGTGTTCTTTGGGTGATGTGATGTGTTAGGTTTGCGCTAGACATAGCATTTTCTTTGATGGCAGAAAAGTAAAATTTTAGTCTCATCAGACCAAAGCACCTTCATCCCTACATTTTGGAAGTCTCCCACATGCCTTTTCGATAAACTCATAACGTGCCATTTTGAAGTAATGTTCTGGCCACTCTGCCATAAAGCCCAACTCTATGGAGCGTGCAGCTTATTGTCGTCCTATGTACAGATACTCCAGTCTCTGCTGTGGAACTCTGCAGCTCCTCCAGGGTTACCTTAGGTCTCTGTGCTGCCTCTCTGATTAATGCCATCCTTGCCTGGTCCGTGAGTTTTGGCGGGCGGTCGTCTCTTGGCAGGTTTGCTGTTGTGTCATGTTCTTTCCATTTGGTTATGATAGATTTGATGGTGCTCCTGGGGTTAATCAAGGATTTGGATGTTTTTTTATAACCTAACCCTGACTTGTACTTCTCAACAACATTGTCCCTTACTAGTTTGGAGAGTTCCTTGGTCTTCATGGCAGTGTTTGGTTAGTGTTCCCTCTTGCTTAGGTGTTGCAGCCTCTGGGGCCTTTCAAAAAAGGTGTGTATTTGTAATGACAGATTATGTGACACTTAGATTGCACACAGGTCGACATCATTTCACTAATTATGTGCCTTCTGAAGGTAATTGGCTTCACCAGAGCTTTTTGGGTGAATACATACGCACATGCCAATTTTCTGTTTTCTTTTTCTAAAAAATAGTTTTATGTATATATTTTTCTCATTTCACTTCACTAACTTAGACTATTGTGTTCTGATCCATCGCATAAAATTCAGATTAACAAAACATTAAACTTAAGGCTGTAATGTAACAAAATAGGTAAAAAGTCAAGGGGGTGAATACTTTTGCAAGTCACTGTATTAATTGGTTATTGCAATAGTTGTAATTATATTATACCTGTTTTTTTAATTATTTTATTCGTTTATATGTATTAATGTAAAATCTATTGGGGATTTCCAAGTAAAATAGTGTATATCCTTACTATATTGATGGTATTCGTGGTATTCTTCCCTAAGAAAAATATTTTAATGAAAACGTTATAGAGAGTTTCAGAACCCTTTAACTTTCCCCTATTCTCTCTCTTTTTCCCAGCAAAGCCAGGAACAGTGGGTGAGCCATCGCAATTAAGTACTTTTCCAACAGATATGTAAAAATGGACTTGGTCAGGGAGCTGGAGAGCACAAATAAGGAGAAACCGTAATGCAAACTCATTTCAGACTTTATTTAGTTTTTGTTTGCTCTTGTCTACCATTTTACAGAAACAAAGAAACAATATAGTGGCAGTAGATAACAATCAATAGGCCATTCATTCTATCTAATATAGAAATATAAATTTGACATAATTTGAGAACCAAAAAGACAATCTTGTTTGCCAATTTAACCACTTAAAATGTTTGGTCTTAATTAATCATTAGGATACCCTTATGCTTATGCCCGCCATTCCTCAGTTCCTGTGTTTGTTTGCCCCTATCTCCATCAATGAAAGACTTTTCCTAAAGACTTTTCTTAAAATAGTGCTTTTGCACATTACCCACAAATCTTCCACCTTCCAATTTCAAATCATATTATCTCTTTTTGGAACATAGTTCCCTCATGAACCTTATGAAATCCTTTAACCTATATCAAGGTTTTTAGCATTTCAACCATCTCCCTTCTATCTTTTGAGATTTACATTTTAATGCCATGAAGCCTTCCTTATAAGTGTTGTCTATTAAACTAGACATGGGCAACCTTTTTCACTTAAAGGGACTCGTGGATACTTAAAACAGCCTCACAGTACTTTAAACCTTTTTATTTTACACAAAACAAAAGGGTAAAACTTCTGTAAGAAAGGAACTAATTGGTAATAGAGATATAGGTAATGAGGAGACGTATTAAAGATTACAATTTGACATATTTTGCTAGTTTTGGATAGCTATAATGAATTGTACATTGCTGAACATACCTCATTTGAATTGTTTCTAATGTTTTAATACCCTTTTGAAAATTTAGTCTTCAGAACTAGACAGAATCTTCTATGAGGACTGGCCAGGGAGTGACTTCTCTTTATCTGCTGCTAATTCCTCTTCCAATCCAACCAAGCACCCTATTGGATTTTCCTTTAGCCTACTTTAAAATCATTTATTTCCTCTTCTGTTGTGGTCTTCAAAATATCATTAAGTATGTATTGTACATTTGTTTTTTGTTTTTTTTTATCCCTAAGTGCAGAATTTAGCATTCATCAGCATTAAACTTTAGACCCAACAATATACCAGACCATGAGCTGTTTTAAAATCATTCTGCATTCTGTTTTGCTTAATAAGTTATTGGGACCCCTTTCATATATATACCTTATTTAAATACAGTTTCCTTTAGTAGTGTCTCTTTAAAGCAGCTCCAAAAAGGAAAGAAGACAATTGTCAGTAATTACAAAGACATGTGTATTGAGACTGTGTATTCAGACATAAGCCATAGGAGCATATGACTTATGAGAGAGGAAAACTATTGAAGCATACTGCATATTCTCCCAAGTCTTCTTGAACATGCTTATCAGAAGATAAAAAAATACAAATTAAATAGCTCATTTCATAGTGTGCCAGGGTGTTCATGGATTCTTCATTTTCACAGCCTCTCACCATTTAGATGGAAACACATTTTCTCTCTGGAAGACTAAAGCACATATGTGTGTGGGAGTGTGTGCGTAGGGGTAAAGAGGGATCTGTTCCATCCGAACCACAATAGTAGACAAGAAAGTCAATCTGTGTTGTTAAACGATGCACTATAACAGAAAGAATCAAGATTTTAAGATAAAGACATACATACTGGATATAATATGGTCCCCTGTGCTTCACAGATGCATCTCTCTTCTGTGTAAAAAAATATTTAATTTATTGTTATGTTTTGTAAAGTCTGTATCAAATAAATATGCAAATACAGAAAATGAGATACGTTATTCTACTAGAATACTATATTTATTGAGCTGAAGTAATTTACATTAATTTTACCATTGTATGCGAAAATATAAACTAACCTTTGATAAATATATATAATTTTTTGATAGAATAAAAACCCGTTTGTAAGGGTAGTTACTTAAATGGTTTCACATACCATACTCAACAACACAATAAAATAATTTATCACTTAACACTAGTTATAGAATTTGTTCAGGAATATAAAAATAGATAAATGACATAGCTGTTGATACAATGTACATTCAATATTTTACTATCTTATGCCAGTAATGGCATAAGATATAAACTGATATAAGTTTATATGCGTCAGTGGAGTAAGAGTTCTGCACAGAAATAGAAAATGCTGTTTTACAAATTAGATTTTGCAAAGAAAGTTGCAAAAAAAATTGCCTATTTTACTGGAGACTGCAGTGTACTGTAATGCAGTGGTTTCCAACCCTGGTCCTCAAGGCACACCAGTAGGTCAGGATTTGTGGGTATCTGCCTTGAGGATCAGAGCTGGGAATCAACGCTGTTATTGGACCATTATTGTGGCTCTTCAATTAGATTCAATTCTGGTTAATAGTTGCTTGTAAATGAATGATATATTTTATCATTGGGAGAAACCTAAAGCTTGTTAAAGTGTTTGGAAGCAATTATCTTTAACTATAATATATTGCAGATAAAGAGGTGCTACAATATTATTACAACAACTAATTAATAAATTAACTGTACATTTTATACTATAGTCAAATTACAATTTGCTTTAAGCTAATGGAAATATTGTAGAAGAAGGGGATTTTCTTCAGCACTTTAGTAATAATGTTAAATGGCAAAATATTCATCACAGTTGTACAAATGTTTCACTTCAGTAATCCTGGATGCAAGTTTCAGTAGTTCATAGTTCCTTGCCCCACCAGTCACTATGCATAGGACCTCTCATTTGAGTTGCACTAACTTACTTACATTTTTATAAATGAATCAAAAATAGGAGAGAGATCCTACAAAACATTTTAAATCATGGTGAATTTACTCTACCATAATCTAGACCCTACAACCATCATACCTCTGTTACAGGCATCCTTGGTTGTTTAATGGTAACTGGTTGGTAGCATTACTTTCATTGGCAAGTAAACAGACCTTAATAATCAATGTACCAATTATGAAAACAAATAAGGGAAAATGTTATAATATTACTTGTTAAAGGCGAATTTAAAATTGATAACTTGAAATAAGAATGTGTAAGCTCTTTATGGATGATTAAGTATGGGCCCCCAGAATGGTAAACAGGAAAACTGGTCAGTATTCTCCCGTCCTGACCCAATGTTAGGATTTATAACTAAAAAAATATTGTCTTTAGGGAAAAAAAAGATTTCAAAATATTTTTCAATGTTTTATGTTTTTTATTATATTTTGTAAAATATGTGAAGAGGAGACCACTAGGAAGATGAGGGGATATGAGTTGAGGAATAACTAATCTTTAATCAAACAATGGGTGCTAAAAATATTTTGCACAAGCTTAATAAACTAAACACTCCCTATAAATGTCAAATAGTTATATAAGCCTTTCATAAAGAAGATGCAGATGTCATCTGCATCCAAGAGACACACTGGAAAATTGATAAAGAGCCAAATCTACCTATAATATATATAATTATAAGAGAACAGTAAATTATAATAGAAAATCTAGCGGAACAGCAATTCTTTTTAATAAAAAGAACTAATGTAATCAAAGAATATAAGGAAATCGACGAGGATGCTAGATTTATATTTTGGATCGGTACGTTAAATGGGGATCCAATATACAATCGCAAATGTCTATGCCCCCAATACAAATCAGAATAGATTTTTAAATGAAATATTGAAACACATACAGAAATTCAAATTGGGATGTTTAATAGTCTGTGTAGACTTGAATTACCAATAACTTTAATTTAGATACTCAACCACATTTTATAAAACTGTCTAGGGATGAAATTAGAAATTTTAGGAAGATTAATTTGGGCAAAAAATGTTTTAAAGAAGACCTTGAGGAATTAGATAATCTAAAACTCTATAAACCCCCAGGATCGGATGGGTTCCCCAACCTATATTATAGACTTTTTGCTAAAACTTTAGTGGGTCACTTGTATAATACATTTTATAAAATAAGAGTATCTGGAGTATCATCCAAAGAAATTTTGGAAGCTACAATTATAATGATTCCTAAGGAAGATAAAGATTTGAAAAGTTGTAAAAACTATTAACCTATCCCCCTTATTAACACAGATCTAAAGATTTACGCACAAATTCTGTCGTTAAGATTGAGTCCGTTGTTAAACAAACTTTGTTGTGGCAGACCAGTCCGGTTTGTAAAACACTGTCAAGGCGTGGAAAACACTTGTAGACTGATCAGTTTATTAACCCATGCTAAACAAAAGAAGATACCAACTCTTACTCTGTCATTATATGCAGAGAAGGCGTTCGACAGAGTAAATTAGACATTTTTAGATTTGGCCTTGCAGAAATATGGCCTAGGAAGATTTGGCTCTCACGCTATTAAGACATTATCCTCCAATGTTTCATCTGACTTGGTAGATGTAAACTATATTACAGA
Organism: Discoglossus pictus; assembly: GCA_027410445.1. Lineage (NCBI taxonomy): Eukaryota > Metazoa > Chordata > Amphibia > Anura > Alytidae > Discoglossus > Discoglossus pictus. The sequence continues at coordinate 324,420,946 of CM050163.1, forward strand.
TACATTCTTTATATATAATGGAACCCGTCAAGGATGCCCATTGTCTCCGGGAATCTTTGTTTTAATAATTGAGCCCCTTGCAGAGTGGATTAGGAATAATAAAGGAATATAAGATATCATAACAGGAATTAAGGAGAATACATTATTATTGTTTACTGGTGATGTTGTTATCACTATAGCAAATCCTCAATATTGATTGAGATTTTTTATGGAATATTTGGGCAAGCTCTCTAGTATAAATTGAATACATTAAAAATGGAGATCTTGCCAGTAAATTTAACAAAAGAGAAGATCAACACTCCCATTGGGAATTTAATTCAGTTACACCTTTTAGAAGTACAATTCCACTCCAGTTTGATAGAATTGGTTAAAATTAATAACAATACATTGTATTGTACCTTCTGTTTAATAAAGATGACACCTAATAAATACTTAAACGAGTGTTGAAAATGTGGGGAGAACAACGCTTCTCATCTACATATATGGTGGTCTTCTTCCTTACCCATATTTATACAATACTAAATTGTAAGATTAAATTTATCTCCTGGTCAATATAGACCCCCATGAGACTAAAATTAACCCCCTCAGTCCAATAGGGGTCTATATAGACCCCTATAAAACACTATTAACCCCTAGGTTAACCTTACTAGTGCCATGAGGGTCCTCCAGGAAACTCATGACAAAGTCTAAGCACTACACCTTTAACCCTAACTGTACTGCATTAACCCCTTAACCCTAAATATACCCCATTAAACCAGACTAAACCCTATTTAACTATAACTGGGCTTATTTAACCCTAACTGGGCCTTTTTAACCCCTCTATACCTATTAAACCCTAACCGGGCCTATCTAACCCTAACTGGGCCTATTTAACCCAAACTGGGCCTATCTAACCCAAACTGGCCCTATTTGAACCTAACTGGGCCTATTTGACCCTAACTGGGCCTATTTAACCCCTTCACTTATGGGGTCTATACAGACCCCCATAAGCCTCCCTCTAACCCCATCACTTATGGGGGTCATAGAGACCCCCATAAGCCTCCATCTAACCCCATCACTTATGGGGGTCTATACAGTGATGGGGTTAGATGGAGGCAGACCCCATAAGTAATGGGGTTAGATGGAGGCTTATTGGGGTTTGCCTCCATCTAACCCCATCACTTATGGGGGTCTATACAGGCTCGATCTCCAAGCCCGGCGGACTGCTAGCGGCAATGTGCCAGCTAGCCAATGTACTACATGTCATCCTCATGTCCCCCAATGTGTCCCCTGTCAATTACAGTGATGTACACTGCTGAATTTAATTTATTTTCCACTTTTTAGTTTGGCGGGCTTGCACTCTGATCTGCGGGCTAACGCCCTCGATCAGGTACAAGCCCACCAAAGCTAACGGCCTCTTGCATGGCTTGCGATCCGCCGTAGGAAGGGGTGTGCTGCAGCCCCTTTCATTTAAATAGCAATGTAGACTTAGGGCTACGAGGGGCCGCAGCACCCTCTCAAGGAATCACAGCTTTGCGGCCATTTTACTGCCATTAATTGAATGAGGCCCTAAGAATTGGAATAAGCATCCAAAGTAGTAATTATGTAATTTATAGGGACATTAGTTTGAGAAACAAGTCGACTTTTCAGGTACGTTTTGGAGGCAGCGACAGTAGGGGATTGTGGATATTGTGAATCAGTGCATTCCAAATAATGGGCCCCATTAAATCTCAAGCCTGTAATTGCCTATAACCCTGCTGTACAAGTTCAAGTAATTGGCCAATTGAATGGGGCCCAATATTGGCAAGCACCAAGAGCAGTTTTCTCCATGAAAGGCATCTAACAGTGAATGTGACAAAGAGGAGTATAGCCTGAGAGAAAATCAGAGATACACAATGGAGCAGAGGAGGATGTAGTTTGATAGAACCTTCACATGCTTGTGAAGTATGTAACAAAATAACAGTAAGAACATATTTAGAGAAAATCTTATATTTAGTTAATTGTAGCATGAGAGGGAGGGTTATCCTATGGTGGTTACTTTCAATGAGTTCTGTTGTCATGTGTGTTTAGAGAGGCTGTGTTAAACAGATATTATCCGAAGAGCATACTATAAATATGATACTTCAGAGGGAGAATCATTGTAAGTTATTGGCTAGTTAATTGGAAGTTAATTAAAGGACCACAAAAGTCACTATATGTGGACAGTTTGTTTACATTTTTAGTATTGATTAAGAATTGACTTAGATATTGTCCTTTTAGTGTATCCTTGAAGCCAACTCACAAGAACCTTCATAGATAAAAAGATTGGAGTATGCAACTGTAGACATTTTAAGCTAAATTTATGAATTTTTACAGTGTCTATTAAAGCAGAGTGTGGTTGTGCAGGGGTAAGTGTTTTTTTATTGTTTTGTTTATGTATATCTATCATATATGTTAATAAATACATTAGTCAATTCAAACAAAACAAGTGGGGAGCACTGGATTATACCCGATGAAAACATTTTATGAAACACACTTCACCAACACACTCTGCTTTAAAAAGTAAATATAAAAGTTAATATATTTAGAATATATTGTGTAACAATTACAGACTCCTTTAGTATTTACAAGTTCTATGTAGGTATTTCATCAAGCATTAGAATTAGCTATACAATTAGAACAACAAGTTAAGCTACAGATTTTGATGCTAAAGGTCCTGGGTTCAACCCCTCATACAACATAAATTACACGTAATCTGCAAACGGAGGCTACAAATTAATTAGTGCCAATAAGTAATATTTGCCAATTGGGCTCGCAATCAATCAATTTATAAAATGCATTAGATCACCTGTTCCAGTCCATGTGGTTTTCATGATATGTATTAACCCCTTGAGTCCCAGGATCGATAATACTCAGAAATAATATTTAAAAATAATATTTTTTATTGCATTTTTGTGGGTTTGAGACTGATCTGCAATTAATTATAATGTGTTTCCATGCCTTCCCAGGCTTTTAAAGGACAGTAATGTGTGATGAATTGCTTTTACAGCTTTAATAAGTGTTTGAAAAAGCCCTTGTGATTCCTATTTAGTACTCATTATAATTTGACACAAAAGTGATACTTTTTCAGTTGCGGGTTAAACTTTATTTGCGAGCTACGGGTCTAATAGAATATACATTTTTGTGTAACTTTAATTAGTTTGAGCTTGAAATATTCGAGTTGTGTTAAAACCAATGGAGTTCTAAGGCCTGTTTTGCGGGTCTGGCTGGCCCATAGTGATTGTGGATGGGTAACTTGCAACTGGAATATATATGAATATATATAAATATATAATTACCTTAAAATCAACACAGTTATTTCATATTTACATACGTTTTATTATAAAACCTAAAGGCCAATAAAACAAACTTTGTCAGTATTTGAACCCAGGACTTTCAGCACTGCATACTGCAGCCTAAGCCACTGAACTATTTGTTCTATTGTGACACTACCTGCTACAATATAGTCAAGCAATGACAAAGCCTCTACACCTTATTCCAATTAATATTAATTATTTCCTGTGCGGTGCAGAGCTAATTCAGGCAGAGGCAACACACTGAAATAGCTTGACATCTATTGATCGTAACTCAATGAATTTAGCATCAGTTGTAAAAAGAAAAATACTTTTTACGCATGCTTTTTTGCCCTCTTTCTAATGGTGCAGAGCACATATGGTGACTTCAGTGGCTCTTTAAGGGATTGCTTTTTTTTTCGTTAAGAATATCTACTTACTTTTCAGAATTAGAAATGCTTCAAATCAACCCAGAAGAGAATACCAGCCAAAACCCCGTATGAGCTTGGAACTTACATTGCCCAGTGAAAACTCTCAGCACAATGGAGGCATTTCTCTAGCTGGGACACCAAAGCCATCAGGTAAAGAGGGATCCAGACATTATTTATTATTGAGTATGTGTTTTCATGCAAAGGTAAGATTGGATAATAATCAGTGCAACACAAATACTATATTATGTATAGACTGCCTAACTATTGACCAGTGCAATAAGTACTGTCAAGACAAGGAGCATGCTTGGGTGCCCCAACCATATATTTTGTCATATATAACATCAGCATGGATGTATAACATCAGCATAGCAAAAAATTGTTATACATGACAGAAATGTCTGTGGACACTTCATTGATTTTTTTGATTTGCCACTCAAAGAGGTTACACGTTTCTAGCTACTCCAAGAGTGATCATGATGCTGTAGTTGTGTCTATGGTCCCTCTTTTTTTCCATCTATACATCCTCCATTGTTAACCTAATAACATCTTTTGGATTTCAGTATCATCTATATGCAGATGACACTCAAAACTTTCTCTCAGCACCAGAACTATCCCCCTCTTTTGTAGCTCAAGTTGCAACCTGCCTCTCTGGCATATCCTCTTGGATATATATACATCAACTGAAACTCAACATGTCAAAGACTGAGCTCCTAATCATCCTACCTCTACCACAGCTTTCACTTCTCACATATCTCTCACTTTTGACAATGCCATTATCACTCCCACCTCCCAGAGTTGTCTTCTGGTGCAGTGCAAACACATTTTTACAATCTCCCTTGGGGTGGGGGGCACCCAATTTTTTTTGCACCAGGGCCCTCCATTCTCTAGCTCTGCCATTGTGTGATTCCTTTAGTGAGGATGTGTTCTGACTTATTTACTAGTAGATATATGATTTCCCCTTAAGCAAGGATGAGAGTTAGGCCTCCATCACAGGTTGCATGCAGACATGGCTTTTATCCGAATTAGCAATCCATGACTTGAACAAATTTGAAAGAGTAGACTCAGTAAAGCAGTATTGTGAAGTTTGCGAGTCTTCAATCTTGTGTCAGTGCCTTGGAAACAAGCTCTATGTACATTAGAATTTATGCTCAAAAACAGGGCCCTCCATTCTTTATAGGTGTTAAGTTTGTTTTTTGCCATGTACTCAACCCCTGTACAGCGCTACGGAATATGTTGGCACAATATAAATAAAGATAATAATAATAATAATAATTCCATAAACCAGGATTGAAGCAAACAGTTATTGCTTGCTCTTGGTAAATAAGAAAACAGCCACTCATGTTTCATATAATATCAGGGTATAATCCAACGGGTGCTGTCTGTCTGAAGCTGTCTTTTAAACAGGAGCTAATTGTAACAAATTTGCCTATTGCTAATTCAAAAAATGCCATTGAAGCACTGTCCATGTCAACTACTTCCCATCTGGTCTGTATGTATTTTTAAACTCTAAAGTATTTATCAGGACATCCGTCATTTTGAAGAAGCATTTTGGTCCAGCATTCTCCTTTGAAGCAATTGCAGTGTGTGTAGTTAAGAGTGTTTTAATAAAAGCATTTTCTTGTACTTTGCTAATGTTGCACACTATTTTTCTACTAGTATACTTTATTTTACCTTCAAGATGGACACACACAGTGGATATTTTAGACCATTCTTTCTCCCCTTGAGGTCTTTTGCTTGATTGGGTCTAACTTTTTTAAGATAAGCATAGTGGCTCTATCCGTTCCCATATTTTTACTTATTTAGATGGACTCTTTTTGTGTTTGGAACTGCTGAAAATTCCACTTATAGCCTAATGGACAGAGCAGGAGAAGGATGACCATTTATGATGCCTTAATAAACATGCTTATAATACTGAATTTATGATTGTCCTGCAGGTGCTCCCATGGATCAGCCATGCTGTCGGGCTCTCTATGACTTTGATCCAGAAAATGAAGGTGAACTTGGCTTCAAAGAGGGTGATATCATTACTCTCACCAATCAGATTGATGAAAACTGGTATGAAGGGATGCTTCATGGCCAGTCAGGCTTCTTCCCTATCAATTATGTTGATATTTTGGTCCCTTTGCCCCACTAAGCTATCTGAAATACCAGATATTATCTTTGTACCACTGCTTTTAAATGCTGCTTACTTCAAATCACAAGTACAATGCAGTGGTTTTAAGTCCATCAAGTTTTGTTGTCATTATTTTTGGTTTCTCTGTGTTTTTTCACCTAATGTTGTATTTCTTTTATCTAAGTCTTAGAGTTCTTCATAATGACAGAAACAATAAAAGTATTTGTTGTGGCTTTTTTTTCCTTTCACATGGATACAGTTCATACAGGTCTCATATTGCCTAACCAGCATTGTGTCTTCTGGTCTAAAACGTGTTTTCTTTTCTGCTACTTTTGCTTTTTCCACCTGCTTATGGAAATACATGGTTGACAAGCTAAAGACTTTTTGGACAAGAATAACTAGAACATGCTATAATTCATTAAAATGTTAATGCATATGCAAGGTGGCCAAACATTGACAAATGCAATGAAATTGTTTATTAATATGCTATCATTGATGTACAAAGGATGTTGTTCCATAAACATGTTTATTTTAATAATACTTAATACAAACATACAAGAAAATTGATACATATATATCATATATTCCTGAAACATTAACGATTACACAGAAAAATATTATTTTCTAGGGAGATATTCTATATATGCTGCATCCTTGCTTGTACGCATTTTCTTATGCACTATAGACAATAAAACCTAAAATCATTTCCTCTGGGTTATATGGATCATGGCTGAAACCAGAGGGTTTCCCATCACTCCATCTAGGAATGTGTATATTTTAGAATATAAAGTCCAAAGAACAGATGGGGAAGTCAAGTAATAAGCTAACATATTCCAAAGAAAAGCAGTACAAATAAGATACACATATTTAATTAATGCTTTGTTATTTTTGCTTACAGGAACACGTACAGGAAGCTTAAAACAAATAATATGTGGTATATTTTGTTATTAAAATACTTCATTTTATGTTAAAAATGATAGTGCTGATCCCATAATTACTATTGAACTACTAATTAATAAAGAATATCACAAATTCTAAGGGCACCCTCTACAAACTCCATGTCAGACCCTGTCTGCCTGCCATACACAATTTATTTAATGTATTATTATTTATGAGAAACCTCTTGTAAAAAATTCAAAAGTCACACATTAAATTTGCCAAAACTGTCATTATATATTAGTACTCTCTCTCCCGTTCTTGGGCCGTATTTATTAAATTCAGCCACTTGCAACATTTATAATCTAATTCACTACATAAAAAAAAATTAAGTTTAGGTCCGCAAATCAAGGATTATTCATTGAACTTGTATATGCCTTGAAGTTTACCTGTTACTTCTTGCCCTTGTGCATGAGCAGCGCTTGTTTCCCATAAAGTGTTTAACCTTGTAATGTCGTCATTCAGCTGCTGATATTTTAAAATGTAATGTCTAAAGAAAAGCAAAATGAGTGCAAAAGACTATTTAACTACATACCATGTAGACCCTGGCTGCTCTTGTACAGTTCAGAGCTTTTTGAGACATTATAGCACCTGCAGTTGTTTTAAGTGTGCAGAATACCATAGTAACCCTCCAACTTTACGTGTGCATCTTATGCTTGGTAAAAGCAGGCAGTACCAGATGGTACATTAAGCACATTCAGGCGTGGATGCCAGTAGATGTCATAATATTTGCTACATTTGTATGTAGCTTTTTGGATAGGGATCTCAGAAGAGCAGAAGCTGGTGAGAGACCATACCAGTTAACTTACCAACTTTTTGAAATACTGCATATTATATAGAATAGTCAGTAATATGCCGTGTTACTGTATTCTCAGTGCTCTGTAAATGTTGGTACCAGTAATTTGAAAGAACTGAAGGGCTCTCCAGCAGCGTCAAAAAGGTTGAAGGCCCGAAGCCATTTAAGGAAACTGATGTAACTCCAAGTGCAGAGTTTTCATCTAGAAGTTGATGAATCCTATTATATGTGTTTATTAACTCTGAATATTTCTAGTATCTGTTTCAAATGTGAATGTATGAACAAAAGTGAATGGTTATAGCCCAGAAGGCTTTGGTCCAATCTTCTGTAGGTCCCATAAAGGAATCTGTTACGTTTCATAGAATAGAAAGAGACCTCTGTAGTCCTGGAAGCCGGCAGCTAACACCTAAAAACAAGGGGAAGACAAACTGGAGAATAGCATATGTTTGTCTCAACCTTCTTATTGGTGCACAAAATCTGCCCTCAATGAGGACTAAAATTATACATGTGTGTGCTGCGCATTTAAAGACTTGTGACTGTATTTGCAAAAAAAAAAGAAAAAAGATTAAAAAAAATAATAATAAAAATGACCACCTGTTTGGTTAGATGTTTTATTCACCTTCATTATGTGCGTGTACAGTGCTGTGCCTAGTATTTTAATTTTGTAACAATTGTCCTTATAGTTGGGCTAACCAGAGTTATATTTATCTAAAGTGTACAGTTTTTTTTTGTTTGTTTTTATTTTCTTTTTTGGAGACTTAATGTGCTGCTTCGGATGTGCCACTTCAGTCCTGGATTGAGCAAAAAGAAGGCAATGCTTACTGCTTCATGTGTTAACTATATCAAGGAAAGCACTGACATTAAAAATTAAACTGTGTTAAAAATATTATGTGTTATTTCTTTATTTTAGATTCTAACACCAGTATCTTTTAGCCATGAAGTAATTCAGAATTGTGTATGTTAAATGGATTGTATTAACACCAAAACTCTAACATGAATAAATCACTCTTCCAGCTTATCACACATATAGTTGTGGGAATTGCGAGTTTGTGTGTAAGAGACGGGGGAGAGAGACACAGGGGAGTGGGGGGCAGACATGGGAGGAAGAGGGGAAAGAGACACAGGGGAGGGAGGGGGAGGAAACAAAAGGGGGAAGAGACACAGGGGAGGGGGGAAGAGATACTCCGGTGTAGTGAGAAGGGGGGAAGAGACACAAGGTAAGGACAGGGTGGAAAGAGACCTGGGGGGGGGGGCAGAAAAATAAATGTAATAATTATGTTTAACTAGCAACCCGTCAAAAAATAATGGCAATAAAATTTTAAGCCAGGCAATGCTGTTTTCCACCCAATGTGAGCACCTTCTGTGCTCATCACGAGCCCCGCGTTGAGCGCCTTCGCGCTCATTGCGAGTCCACCTGTCTGCTCCCTCCCTTGTGTCTCATTTCCCTCCTCTTCTCCCTCCCTTGTGTCTCATTTCCCCCTACTCTCCCTCCCTTAAATCTCATTTCCCCACCCTCCTCTCTCTCTCTTGTGTCTCATTTCTCCCCTCATCTCCCTCCCTTGTGTCTCCTTTTCCCCCTCCTCTCCCTCCCTTGTCTCCATTTACCCCTCATCTCCCTCCCTTGTGTCTCTTTTCCACCCTCTTCTCCCTCCCTTGTGTCTCATTTTCCCCTCCTCTCCCTCCCTTGAGTCTCATTTCCCCCTCCTCTCTCTCCCTTGTGTCTGATTTCCCCCTCATCTCTCTCCATTGTGTCTCATTCCCCCCCCCCCCCTCCTCCTCTCCCTCCCTTCTGTACATGGTCTCATTGGTGGTTCAGCGGAGCAATTGTGTCCTACCCTTGCTGGCGCGTCCTCTCTTCAGTGTAGGGATGTAGCAATTACGTAATGACGCTGCAGAGAGGACACGCCGGCAGGGGTGGGATGCCATTGGTCCGCTGAACCACCAGTGAAGGAGCAACCTACATGGTCTGTAAGTCTTGGAAGGGGAGTTCCGGGCGCTGGGGGAGATGAGAGCGAGGCAGAAGGGGAGATGAGAGTGAGGCAGAGGGGGAGATGAGAGAGAGGCAGAGGGGAGATGAGAGAGTTGCACACAGTTGGTGATGGGAGCACCTGTGGCTCTCATTGCAGCCCTTACATCCAGGGGTGATGGGAGCCCTGCGGGCCACACGTTGAGCGCCTGCGGCACTCATTGCAAGCCCTGCAATGAGCGCCTTCGGTGCTCATTGCAGCCTAACTCCCGCGGGCCTCGCAATGAGCACCATTGGCTACTGCTTCCCTCGCTTTGCAAAGCGTGACGGCAACTCGCAGTACAACAACTATATATGCGATAGAAACGAAGATTGGATAAAGTGTGATGTACATGTGGGCTTGACTACAGGGCCAAAAATGGTGGGTGAAATCTGTTGATGTGTAAAGTGTGGATGGACTCTTGAGATTTTACTAATAAATACACAGAGTATGTCAAAGACCTTAGTGGGTTGAAACATCTGAAGATCAGTGATCATGGAACCTCCTTCCTTCAAGGAATTAGCAAGAGTAACAACATAAAATAGAACTAACAAATTACATTGAATAAGAGAGAAGACCTACAGGAGGGCAATGAGGTTCAGGAGTGCTTTAGTAGGTGAGCAGGTGAAAAGGAGAGCAATGTAAACTGAAATTTGCCACCATGGCTTGCAGAAAAATTATCATTTTGTATAAGGGCCAGATATGCATACTGAAATGTCTTGGAGCTGGTTGCAAAAGTACAGAAAGGTGAAATGGCTCCTGTTGTACTGTTGGGCATAAGGGAAGATTGTATGAGGGACATTTGTACTAGGATGGCTTAGAGCTGATTACCATGAGGGTAGAAGGGTCAAATTAATTGGAGGTGTTCAAAAAGATGGAATTAAAGGAAAACTGAAGGCAATACATACATCACAAACCTGCTATTAGTTACACTATATGGTACATGGCTAAGCTCCCCTGCATGTTCCTGAGGCTGACAAATAGCAATTTACATTTGTGAATGTGGTTCTTGTGTTATTTAGATTACCTCTATGTAGGCTTTGTATTTTTCCTTAATTTAATTTGTTTGATTTTAAATCTAACATCAGTGTCTAGAGCACTGTGCCTGTTTGATTGTTTTGTGTGATAGTCTATATTTGTACTGTCCAACACTGTTTGTATCTGTACTTATCCAAACCATGTATCTCTGTAACAACCTAAAGTCCCACCAACCATTACAATCTTTAGTATATAGTATAAAAAGCATGTGTCTCTCCACCAGCAAAAAAAAACACACAAAAAAACGCATGTCAAAAACGTTATAAATTGATTTGCAGGTCAGTGAGGGAAATAAGTATTTGAACCCTATCAATCAGCAGGATTTCTGGCTCCCAGGTGTCTTTCATACAGGTAACGAGCTGAGATTACGAGCACTCTCTTAAAGCGAGTGCCCCGAATCTCAGTTTGTTACCTCCTTGACTTTTTACATATTTTGTTACATTACAGCCTTAAGTTCAATGTTTTGTTAATCTGAATTTTATGTGATAGATCAGAACACAATAGTCTAAGTTGGTGAAGTGAAATGAGAAAAATATATACATAAAACTATTTTTTAGAAATAGAAATCAGAAAATTGGCAAGTGCGTATGTATTTACCCCTTTGTTATGAAGCCTATACAAAGCTCTGGTGCAACCAATTACCTTGAGAAGTCATATATTAGTGAAATGATGTCTACCTGTGTGCAATCTGTCCACCTGTGTGCAATCTAAGTGTCACATGATCTGTCATTGCATATACAAACCTTTTTTGAAAGGCCCCAGAGGCTGCAACACCTAAGCAAGAAGCACCACTAACCAAAAACTGCCATGAAGACCAAGGAACTCTCCAAACAATTAAGGGACAATGTTGTTGATAAGTACAAGTCAGGGTTAGGTTATAAAAAAAATATCCAAATATTTGATGATCCCCAGGGCCACCATCAAATCTATCATAACCAAATGGAAAGAACATGGCACAACAGCAAACCTGCCAAGAGACCGCCGCCCACCAAAACTCATGGACCGGACAAGGAGGGCATTAATCAGAGAGGCAGCACAGAGACCTAAGGTAACCCTGGAGGAGCTGCAGAGTTGCACAGCAGAGTCTGGAGTATCTGTACATAGGATGACAATATGCTGTACGCTCCATAGATTTGGACTTTATGACAGAAGCCATTACTTTCAGCAAAAAAAAAAAAAGGCACGTTTTGAGTTTGAGAAAAGGCACGTGGGAGACTCCCAAAATGTATGGAGGAAGGTGCTCTGGTCTGATGAGACTAAAATGTAACTTTTCGGCCATCAAAGAAAAAGCTATGTCTGGCACATCACATCACCCAAAGAACACCAGCCCCACAGTGAAACGTGGTGGCAGCATCATGCTGTGGCGATGTTTTTCAGCAGCCAGGACTTGGAAACCGGTCAGAGTTGAGGGAAAGGTGGATGGTGCTAAATACAGGGATATTCTTGAGCAAAACCTTTACCACTCTGTGCGTGATTTGAGGCTAGGATGGAGGTTCACCTTCCAGCAGGACAATGACCCCAAACACACTGCTAAAGCAACACTTGAGTGGTTTAAGGGGAAACATGTAAATGTGTTGGAATGGCCTAGTCAAAGCCCAGACCTCAATCCAATAGAAAGATTGCTGTTCACAAGCGCAAACCATCCAATTTGAAGGAGCTGGAGCAGTTTTGCAAGGAGGAATGGGCACAAATCCCAGTGGTAAGGTGTGGCAAGCTCATAGAGACTTATCCAAAGTGACTTGGAGCTGTGATTGCTGCAAAAGGTGGCTCTACAAAGTATTGACTTTAGGGGGATGAATAGTTATGCACATTGACTTTTTCTGTAATTTTTTTCCTATTTGTTGTTTGCTTCACAATAAAAAAAAAACATTTTCAAAGTTGTGGGCATGTTCTGTAAATGAAATGATGCAAATCCTGAAACAATCCGTGTTCATTCCAGGTTGTGAGGCAACAAAACACAAAAAATGCCAAGGGGGGTGAATACTTTTTCAAGGCACTGTACAGTGCTACGAGCATGTCTTTAATCCCTTTGCGCCTCCTATCTGGTAAACGTAGGATTTTCTTCTACATTTGCAATTTACGGGTGTAAAAAGCTTTGCATGCTTGCAGAATTGTAGCGGAAGTGAAATATCAAAGGCTTATATGGGGTGTAAGTTACGGTTGTAAGAACTGCAGGGGTTTTCAGCCTGTAACCCGTAGACCATTTGCAGCTCGCAGAAGGACACCAATTGAATAGCAAATTAGTTTACAGCCTACATTACGGGCTCCGGTAACTTACAATTTCTCAATTGAATGAGGCCCTTAGAGCCTTATTCAATTGCAAGGCCGCATCTCACAGTGTACAGGCTGTATGTCTGCAGGCTTGAACTCTACAACTACAATTACGGTGCTATTCAATTGAACAAGGCCGCAAGTTACGGGCCGAAGCCTCATACCCGTAAACCCCTCCCGCGTCAGCAAGCTGTTAATGTGCTCGAATAAAAGCGATCCGCATTTACGATCCAATAATAGTATTACGGAGTGTGATGCAGGCCTCTCAGCCAATAAAAAGCAGTCTAGCCGAAGATGATTGACAGAGAGAGATTATAAAGTTGCGTTCCACCCGCCCATGCATTGACTGTGTTGTAGATTCTGACAAAGTAGCATGCAGGTCCCAGAGTTGGTGGATTGAGCATTTATAGAGAAAGATTAGGCAATTTGTGAAAACAGATTTCACATAATACAAATACACATAATTTAAATAGCACAGATAGATACACATAGAGCTAGGTCACATCATACACCCCCCATCCCATCCCCCACACCCATCCCCCAACAGTTAATAAAAACACATAAACCCCCTTTTTTTTGTTTTTCATCATAAATATATATATATATATATATATATATATATATATATATATATATATATACATACACAGTTTATCTTTCTTTATAGTTATATTCTTTTTGGGATTTAAATGTGGAGAGCGGAGAGGCAGGGAGGAGGAGAAGATGAGAAGCGAGGAGAAGAGAGAGGTGGCCTTGGGGAGTGGTGAAGGAGAGGAGGAGGTGTAGAAGGTGAGGAGTGGCAGAAGAGAGGAGGAGGAGGTAAGGAGTGACAGAGGAGGTGAGGAGTGGCGGAGGAGGTGAGGAGTGGCAGAGTAGGAGGAGGTGAGAAGTGGTGGAAGAGAGAAGGAGAATGGTGGAGAGGAGGATAGTGGAGTAGAGGAGGATAGTGGAGCAGGAGGTGGGTGGTGGCTGGGTGCCCATAGAAATAGGCACATCTAGTATAGGGACAGAGGGAGAGGGGCCTGATCCCAGGGGTGGTGGTAGTTCGTGGCAGGGGGAACAGTCCTCAAAGGCAATTGAGGGAGCCCCATCTACAGTCATGATGGCAAGAGGCTAAGGGCAAACATAGGGCCCTGAACTACACGCACAAGGAGAATGTGGCCCTTCTTGGTGCCATCCGTTGCTGCCCCGTGATCCTTGCGGTGGGGGGGGGGGGGGAGTCAGGCCAGGTCCTAGGGCCCAGGCATGGAAGGAGGTAGCGGCTGAGGTAACAGCAGTGGGCACAGCGCAAACAGATGTGAGGTCTGTCAATCACTGTGTTGATGACATCAGGGCCAAGGTGAGGATGGCCAAGGAGGACAAGCAAGCTGAAGCAAGTGGTGTCCCTAAAGTGGCTGTTTGCTACAACGAATTGGAGAGGGTGACCAAGGATCTTCTGAGCCAGTTGCCCGCCACTGGAGCTTCAGGTCTGGTGGCCCAGCAGGATCCAGCCTCCATGTCAGGTACATATCACATACACCAATATGCCACCAGATGTTCATCACACACACTACACATGTACATGATGACCAACAAGGACACTGATATGTCAGCTCAAGGGAATTAACAAGGGATAGATGGATGTGTCATTAACCCTATGAAGCTGACAAATCACTGTAATTCATGGGCACAACGGCAGTAATCAATTAATAGAGAGTCCATTTACTGGTGTGCCCACTGCAGCTTATGCAGTTACAGATCGCATACGGAATCAAGACAGGAGCCAAGAACAATCAAGATCAAGAACCAAAGAATAGATTACATCTAGCAAGTGATAGCTACTAACAGTTGCAATTAAGTGAATCATCCAGGTTCAAGCCTAGATGTCAGATAGTTAGGAATGAACACAAAACAATGTATTATTCATAATACTAATAACATATACCTTTCTTTTCTCTCTTTCAGCATCAAGGAGGTCTGGGTCCAGTGGTGAGCCAGAGGCGGGGGCGTCTGCTCCATTGGAGCAGGATGTTGGCGGACGAGCCCCCACCCAGAAGGAACTGATGAAGGGGGAGGAGGAAAGAAGCAAAGCTGAGGGCCCTGGTTCGGAGGAGTAAGATGTGATCTGGGTAGTGGGATCACCAGCAGAAACATGAGCCGCAAGGCTGGCATTTATCCCCACTGTCCCCCTCCTCCAGAGACTGAGCAAATCACCAGGGCCCTCCTACTGGAGGGACCAGCGTGGCTTGACCCCATCTCCTCCCCTCACCAGTGCAGCATACTGGCCACCACCACCAGGCCCTGCAACAGCAACACCACCCGCATAGAGCGAGGCTCCAGCCGGGCCCCAGACCCTCCCCACTGGGCCACCACCAACACCACCACCTCCTCCTCGCCCATCAATGCCCCATGGACCTCCATCCCCACCACCACCACCAAGCCAGGCTGCGCAGGCGAAGATGCTGGCCATCATGCACAAGCAACTGGAGTGTCTTTAGGGGATCCAGGTCAGCATCCCCCCCAATCATGCAGAGGTAATATTCTCTAACCCCCAGCCCCGCCTCTGCCACCCAGGAGGCCTCCCCCTGCCCCCCCCCCCTCCCACTTACACCACCACCACCAAGGAGACGTGTACTTCTCTGTGTACACTTAAGGTTCTGTGTAACATTTCACCAATTGATGGTCACTGAGGAGATGCTGTTGAGAAGAGATGCTGCATCCCTATAGTTTTTAAGGCCTTATTTTGCAGGTGTTCTGTTTTTGTTTGGTTTTGTTTTATGTACAATTCAGGTCCATGAAGGCATCTTCTGCATCTGCAGGCATTGTGAAGGAAATGTATTAAGTGTAAGATTTTCACAGTGCTTCTCAGGTAGACATTCCTTCAATGACAGCCCCCTCTTAACATTTAGCTCCCACAATATTAAAGCTATCATATAGCCAGATATCTAAGGCATGATTATTGTTAGCTTAAATGTAGACTAATATCGCTATGACGGTGCACTTGCAAAGTCTCACAATGTCATGTTAATGACAGCCAGCATTAATATATGCACTAGTGAAGCATGTGATCCTGACCTCAATATCAGTCTGAGAACAGATCCTTGTGTCTGATGTAAGTAACATTGAATCTGGCTGCTGACCTTTGTGCCCTCTGTGTATTAATGGGTATTTTCCCGTATTGCTGTATCCTTTAACATGTGCTAACACCTGTATAACTGATGGATGTGATAGCAATGTTGATTAACAAAATCAGATGGAGAAGGTGATAGTACAGCTTGACCATTGATGCTGGTCACAGCTAAGCATTTATTATGAGATGACACATCATTATTAATGGTCATGACCAGTGAGTTATCCTGAGAACTAGCTAATGGTTAGTAATGCTTGCAGATGGGAATCAGGTGAGTTGGTATATTGTTACAGATACAGGCCCTCTTTCAATTGCAATTTGGCCAATTGGATAGGGCTCTAAATAAGCACATAACATATTTTTTTAAAGAAGTTTTTAGTTAGTAAGCATCTATGCAAAAGCAAAGTTTTCACTAATTAATAACTTCTTTAAAAAATATATGGTATGTGCTTATTTAGAGCCCTAAATAAGCACATACCATATTGCAAGTGAATGAGGCCCACAGTATTTAGCACTGGACTTTTTTTTGATCACTTTTTTTCAGATTTTTGTTGTGGGAACACAATATATGTGTGAAACTGGATTAGATTACGCAGTGCAGAGGTTTTTGCATCTGTTTTATTGTATACAAAGTAGTGGGATGAATATAAACAAAAGTAAAGGTAATTTTTTTAAGTAAATGACAGCGGCGTCTTTAAAAACAGGGAATGTTTAAAACACTAACAAAGGGAGTAAAACAAGGGCAGATGTAAGGAATAGTAAAGAGCCCTGAAGCACTGGTATTGTGCAGTGTATAACTCTTAAGTGAGTGGGTATTACTATTCTCACCTAGCGGGCGAGCCAAAATGATTACAAGGAGATACCAAGGCATAGAAGCCCTATTGTTTCATAAATGATATATATATAAAGCACCCTTGTGCCTAAATAAATGTCCTCCAAATATCTAGAGGGTACATTAGACAAAGCAATATACTTGCATAAAAATGAGGTATAAGTCACTATATGTCTTACTGACACACCTATAGTACTTTAATGAAGGTACCAGGAGGTTATACCTATATGAATCAGACTTAAAGGGAGCTCAACCTAAAATACAGACAAAGTCGTCACAGCAGCTATATGTTACACAGCATAGAATCCAAGCTGTGTCTATATACACTTATTGGCATCTGACTACGGTATGGCACAAAAAGTGCCTAAAGCTGTATATACAAGGTAGAAGCTGTTCCCCAAATGTTAGGGTTATAATAGGTGATATCAGATACTTGCAGACACAATATACCACTAATGGGATGTAAGGGGCATTAAACTAGGCCGTAATTGTAGCAAATCCGCGGTTCCTAGAGAGCTCGACCGCCAGGTTTGCAATGCACATGCGCACGTCTGACGTGATGACGTGCGCAGCGTCGTTGCTAGGAGCCTGACGCGTTTCGACGTACAACGTCTTTGTCAAAGGGAAATTGTATAACGCTGTCTCAAGGAGCTTTATATAGGGAGCTGTCGCCTAGGCAACATGAAACTAGTAAATATATTGCCCATAAAGGGCTGGGAGAATAACGGAGATAATACAAATAATCTATACAGTATATACAAGGGGCCACGGGCTACTGGGATATATATACAAAAGCATAGGAATGACATAGATGTGTGCACTAGTGCACTTATTGTTGATATCAATGTATAAACCATATAAATGATCATGGAGAGCTTATGATAAGCTAAAGGGGAGAAATACAGGTGTGTAGTGTAATGGCTACTACATCTATTAGGTGAAAGACTGCCAAAAGAGGCAGAATAGAAATCAAAAAGTGAGCATAAAATGCCATGTGCAAGAGACCGTTATATAAAGGAGGAAATGGCCCCATTATACAACTATAAAGGTGTGAACCAGGAAACAAGGTCTATAACAGGAGACTAGGGATCTGTAAATATTGAGCACTAAGGGATGTGAAAACAGAACTAAAAACATAGTAATGAAAGAGTACTCATGGACTCTAAGATATGTGCTAACTAATATAACAAACACCTATAACAGGTTACTCGTGTATCATTAAAACAGAATAGTGGGTGCTAATGCACTTAAGGTCCATCCATATAGGATGAACATGAAAGTGAGGAGCTGGTAATGAGACATCTATACTCACTAGAGTTATTATGTATAAATGTGAAAGAAGGGGAAGATGAAAACTAAACTTAATGGGAGCTAATGAGTGAAGTGTATCTATGTGACAGGAGAAGACCTAGCATAGATGGACAAAATAACATATGTATGTATATCATAAAAAGAGAAGAGAAACAAGTACTAAATGAAAGGCGTAAAAGTGAACCCCTCATTGAGTCCATTGGGTACTTGGGCCTTCAATTGGTATATCCAACGTGCCTCACATTGCAATAATTTTCTCTCCAAATCTCCCTGTCTTGGGCCTGTATGGACCTGGTCTATTGCACATAAAGATAAGACTTCACTTTCATTGTTGTGACAATATTTAACATGGCGGGCAATTGGTGTATCCAATGCATTCTTGATATTGTTAATATGCTCGCCAATCCTACGGCGCAACTGGCGCCTCGTTTTTCCTACATAGATCTTCCTGCAAATACAGGTGGCCACATAGATAACCGCCGTGGAACAACAATTCATGAATTCTTTTATTTTAAAATTTTCCCCAGTAATAGGATGTTCATATATTTTTAAAGGTGTAACATACCTACAAAATTTACATTTACTGCATTTGAAACATCCTGTTAGAGGTTTTAACCAGGTCCCAGGCTTCTGTTCTTTAAAAGAACTATGGACCAATCTATCTTTCAGGTTTTTGCCCCTACGATATGTAATAGAGGCCTTAGGCGTTAGAACATCTTTTAGATCTTCGTCACTCCTCAAAAGGTGCCAATGTCTGGATAGGATGTCTCTGACAGCCTCAGAGTCATAGCCAAAAGTCATAATACAGCGGGATAGTTTGCTTTCCTTATCTGTATTCTTATTAAGGCCATTCAGAAGTTCAGATCATTTGCAGTTAGATGCATAATTAAAAGCAGATTTGAGACATTTATTTGAATAGCCTCTGTCTCTAAATCTAGTTCTTAGTTTATCTGCCTCTAGTTTAATATAGCTATATTGATGACGTGTTAGTAGTTTGGACAGGCACTAAGGCACATTATCAACAAGTCTAAGAACGTAATGGAGGATAGGCTTAACTCATAGGTGAATTTAAGGCCCAAATCATTGGTGTTGAGGTCAATATAGCTATATTGATGATGTGTTAGTAGTTTGGACAGGCACTAAGTCTGAATTTGAACAATTCAAGTCTGACCTCAACACTAATGATTTGGGCCTTAAATTCACCTATGAGTTAAGCCTATCCTCCATTACGTTCTTAGACTTATTGATAACAAAAGATGAGGAAGGAAAGATATCAACCACTACTTATAGGAAGGATACAGCCACAAATTCCCTATTGACCTTGGACAGCCAGCACTTTGAACCCCTTAAAAGGGGGATACCAAGAGGTCAATACCTTCGAATAAGAAGGAATTGCAGTTCTGATGCAGAGTTCAAACTAGAGGCAGATAAACTAAGAACTAGATTTAGAGACAGAGGCTATTCAAATAAATGTCTCAAATCTGCTTTTAATTATGCATCTAACTGCAATAGATCTGAACTTCTGAATGGCCTTAATAAGAATACAGATAAGGAAAGCAAACTATCCCGCTGTATTATGACTTTTGGCTATGACTTTGAGGCTGTCAGAGACATCCTATCCAGACATTGGCACCTTTTGAGGAGTGACGAAGATCTAAAAGATGTTCTAACGCCTAAGGCCTCTATTACATATCGTAGGGGCAAAAACCTGAAAGATAGATTGGTCCATAGTTCTTTTAAAGAACAGAAGCCTGGGACATGGTTAAAACCTCTAACAGGATATTTCAAATGCAGCAAATGTAAATTTTGTAGGTATGTTACACCTTTAAAAATATATGAACATCCTATTACTGGGGAAATTTTTAAAATAAAAGAATTCATGAATTGTTGTTCCACGGCGGTTATCTATGTGGCCACCTGTATTTGCAGGAAGATCTATGTAGGAAAAACGAGGCGCCAGTTGCGCCGTAGGATTGGCGAGCATATTTACAATATCAAGAATGCATTGGATACACCAATTGCCCGCCATGTTAAATATTGTCACAACAATGAAAGTGAAGTCTTATCTTTCTGTGCAATAGACCAGGTCCATACAGGCCCAAGACAGGGAGATTTGGAGAGAAAATTATTACAATGTGAGGCACGTTGGATATACCAATTGAAGGCCCAAGTACCCAATGGACTCAATGAGGGGTTCACTTTTACGCCTTTCATTTAGTACTTGTTTCTCTTCTCTTTTTATGATATATATACATATGTTATTTTGTCCATCTATGCTAGGTCTTCTCCTGTCACATAGATACACTTCACTCATTAGCTCCCATTAAGTTTAGTTTTCATCTTCCCCTTCTTTCACGTTTATACATATTCACTCTAGTGAGTATAGATGTCTCATTACCAGCTCCTCACTTTCATGTTCATCCTCTATGGATGGACCTTAAGTGCATTAGCACCCACTATTCTGTTTTAATGATACACGAGTAACCTGTTATAGGTGTTTGTTATATTAGTTAGCACATATCTTAGAGTCCATGAGTACTCTTTCATTACTATGTTTTTAGTTCTGTTTTCACATCCATTAGTGCACAATATTTACAGATCACTAGACTCCTGTTATAGACCTTGTTTCCTGGTTCACACCTTTATAGATGTATAATGGGGCCATTTCCTCCTTTATATAACGATCTCTTGCACATGGCATTTTATGCTCACTTTTTGATTTCTATTCTGCCTCTTTTGGCAGTCTTTCACCTAATAGATGTAGTAGCCATTACACTACACACCTGTATTTCTCCCCTTTGGCTTATCATAAGCTCTCTATGATCATTTATATGGTTTATACATTGATATCAACAATAAGTGCACTAGTGCACACATCTATGTAGTTCCTATGCTTTTGTATATATATCTCAGTAGCCCGTGGCCCCTTGTATATGCTGTATAGATTATTTGTATTATCTCCGTTATTCTCCCGGCCCTTTATGGGCAATATATTTACTAGCTTCATGTTGCCTAGGCGACAGCTCCCTATATAAAGCTCCTTGAGACAGCGTTATACAATTTCCCTTTGACAAAGACGTTGTACGTCGAAACGCGTCAGGATCCTAGCAACGATGCTGCGCACGTCATCACGTCAGACGTGCGCATGTGCATTGCAAACCTGGCGGTCGAGCTCTCTAGGAACCGCGAATTTGCTACAATTACGGCCTAGTTTAAAGCCCCTTACATCCCATTAGTGGTATATTGTGTCTGCAAGTACCTGATATCACCTATTATAACCCTAACATTTGGGGACCAGCTTCTAGCTTGTTTTTTTTTTTTTTTTTTTAATAAACATATTTGTAATTACACCATACAAGAGAGAATAATAAGCAATACAAGAACATGAACATATCCTCTCAACATCTTTGATATCTCTCAAGTTTTAAATATAATTTTACACTCAACAGAAGACAGAGACGGAGAAAAAGGGAGAAAGAAAAGGAGAAAAAAAAAAGAAAAAAAAAGGAAAAGAAAGAAAAAAAAAAAAAAAAAAAAAGGAAAAGAAAAAGTTCACTCTCTCTCTCCTTTCCCCTCCTTTAAAAATTCGTCGCGGGAACACTATCAAAGAGAATTTCATCGCCCTCATTTTTCTTAGCTTAATGTCAGATATTGGTCCCAGAGCTGCCATTTTATTAGACGAGTGGCCTTGGGGATATTATCTCGGGAATTAACCAGCAGATCTAATTTCATCATTTCTCTATTTTTTAGATAGTGTTCTCTAATTATTTCCAGGAGGGTACTTGAGGTTGTTTCCAATATTTCAATAATAACCATTTAGCAACTAGACATATGTGTGATATTAAAAATCTTTCCCCTGATGGGAAGATTTCCATTTGCGAGTGTAAAATAAATATTAACGGATTACAAAGAATTTGTTTACCAGTGAGAGCCGAGAGTTCTTTACTTACTCTCATCCAGAATATTTTAATTTTTTTGCAATCCCACCACATATGAATGGTTGTGCCTGGTAGTCCGCATTGTTTCCAGCATAGGCCATCTAGGTTATTATATATTGTTTTTAGTCTATTAGGGACATAGTACCATCTATGGATTAATTTAACCATCATTTCATTATATGAAGAGTTAATTGATGATTTCTTAATAGTACTAAAAGTTTTAATCCAGTCTTCCTCTAATATTATAATTTTCAAGTCAGCTTCCCAGGCTAATATACCCAAACTCTTTTCAAAGGGAATGTTTTCATCAATTATATTACTAAATTTAGAAATTATGTGTGACAATTCACCTTTGATTAAATATTCTTCCATTTTCCAGATTTTGTTCATATTAATAATTTTATATCCTAGGAGAGTAAGGTGTCTTTGTAGTCCTTCATAATCTAACCACGTAATTTTATCTAAATTAAATTTCTCTTTAAGTCTTTTCAATTCCATTAAATTCCCTTTTTCAAATAGATCTCCCACCTTTCTAATATTATGTAGTTTTAGTAAAGACAGAAGTAATCCATTCGAATTATTATTAAGAAAATCTATTGGTGCTGTCAAAAATGGGGACTTCACTATTGAGAGTTTTATTTTATTTTTATGCCATATGTTGATAATATATTTAATATTAGGAGGTAATTCTGAACTCCCATTCTGTTTATACTCAGTGATCCATAGTATATTTTCTATTGGGACTCTACCCGATAGGGAGTCCTCTATTGTTAGCCATCTTGGACTATTTTGTTTATAGTTATATCCAGCTGCTTGTGTAAGTATAATTTTTTTATTTAACTCTTTGATAGAGGGAGCACTTAGTCCCCCTTTCTCCAATTTCTTGCAAATTATAGATTTTTTGATTCTTGTTTTTTTCCCCAGATAAATATAGTCATCTAATATGTCTTGAATGATCTTTATGCAATAAGCCGGTATTTTACCTTGAAGACATCTCATTATATATGTAATTTTAGGGATTAAACTCATGTTAACTGCATTTATTCTAGATAACCATGATAACTGTAAAGATCTCCAATCATTCAACTGTTTTCTTATTTGTTTCAATATATCATTATAATTATCTATAAAGATATTTTTTATATGGTCTGGGAATCTTACCCCCAGGTGTACTATATGAGAGGACTTCCAGCAGTAAGAGTATGAATTCACTAACCTATTTTTTTCTTCTAATGGTATATTACAGGTCAGGACTTCGGTTTTCTGTTGATTAATTTTAAAATAGGAAAATTTACCAAATTCTTCCAGACTGGTCTGTAGTGCTCTACAGGAGTATTCAGGATTTATTATTGTTATGATAATATCATCCGCATATGCCATTATTTTATATTCCTCTTGTCCTATTTCAATCCCTCTGATTTCTGCCGAGTCTCTAATTTTAATCAATAAAGGTTCGAGGAATAGGACAAAGAGCAATGGTGACAATGGACAGCCCTGACGAGTACCGTTCGATATTAAAAATTTACCCGAGCTAAATTGTGAAGATGAAATATGTGCTATAGTATTTAAATGGAGGGGTTTTATTGCTGATGAAGCAAAACTTTTCAAGCCAAAACTCTCCAGAACACTCTCTAGGAAGTCCCACCTGACCCTGTCAAAAGCTTTCTCTGCATCTAATGACAGGGTCAGGGAGGAGATCCTCTTTTTTTTTATATAGTACAGGGTGTCTAACAGACGCCTGGTATTATCCGACGCTTGTCTATTCGGAATAAATCCTGTTTGGTCTGGGTGTATTAGGGAAGGTATAATCTTGCTTAATCTATTAGCCAAGATTTTAGAATAGATTTTAATATCGACGTTAATTAAGGAGATTGGGCGATAGTTTTTATAGTCTTCAGGATTTTTTCCTTGTTTTAGTATATTAATTATTTTTATTTCCGTTAATTCTGATGGTATCACTTCTTCTTGTTTTATCTCGTTAAAGAGATTACATAAAGTACTATTTAATTCTTTACTTAGATAGCGATAAAATAAGTTATTAAATCCGTCTACCCCAGGAGTTTTATTTTCTTTATTTTTGGACACAATTTCAGTTATCTCAATACTTTCTATTTGCTTATTCAGGAAGGTAAGTTGGGCTTCCGATACTTTGGGGAACTTTATATTATCTAGATATTGTTTAATCTCTTCTATTCCTGGCTTAACTAATTGATGATCTTTCTCTAGATTATATAAGTTACTATAGTAATCCTGGAATACTAATCCTATTTTGTCTGGATGCGATTGAGGGATGTTATTAAAATCTAGAATTTTTTCGATATTATTTTTAATGTACTGTTTCTTCAATTTGTTAGCCAGGAATTTACCTGATTTGCCCCCTTCAAAAAATTGTGTCTGCTGAAATTTCCATAGTATTTTATCTGATTGAAGCTGGAGAATCTTTTGTATTTGACTATTTATGTCTTTTATTGCTTTACTATTTTCACTATTTGGTGTCTCCCTAAAGATATCTTTCATCTTATTTAAATCCAGATAGAGAGTCCTTAAAGACT
Source organism: Discoglossus pictus (assembly GCA_027410445.1). Taxonomy (NCBI): domain Eukaryota; kingdom Metazoa; phylum Chordata; class Amphibia; order Anura; family Alytidae; genus Discoglossus; species Discoglossus pictus. The sequence goes on from CM050163.1 coordinate 324,445,569, forward strand.
TACCTCTTGACCTTTTCACTTCAGCTGCTTTAGCAATAAATATACCCCTCATATATGCTTTATACGTACACCACAAGGTTATATCTGAATTAACAGATGGCTTATTAATTTTTAGAAATTCCAGTGTTTCTTTTTTCAAGTATGCAACAAATTCTTCATCCTTCAGGAACCAAGAGTCCATCTTCCAACAACTCTTTTTTCTTTGGATGTTTGTATTTGGATCTTGTATAATTAATTCATTTAAAGAGTGGTCTGACCATGGGGTAGGACGGATATTTATCTTTTTAATTACTTTTAAAGTTGGAAGGTCGGTTAATATATAATCTATTCTAGAAAATGAGTTATGTCTGTATGAGAAGTGAGTATATTCTCGTACACCTGGATGTAAGATCCTCCATGAGTCTATCAGATTATTATCTTCCTTAATTTTACGAAATGCTTTTGAGATACAATTTGTTTGTGCTACCGATTTCTTAGGTCCGACTATTTGTTTATCTAAATTATCGTCAAATGTCATATTAAAATCACCACAGATTATTAGCAAACCTCCTTTAATTTTATTAATTTCTTTAAGACGTTTCCTAAGGAAACCTATTTGACCTTTATTTGGTAGGTAGGTATTAACCAATGTTATTAAACACCCATCAATCTGTCCGGTCCATATTATGTATCTACCCTCTGGGTCGATCTTGCCTTCTTCTACTAATTTCAAGCTATTTTTAAATAAGATAGAGACCCCTTTTGATTTTTTCTTAAAGGTAGAGTCTATTCTATTTGTATATTTTGTATTATTCATGTATTTTAGATTTTCCTGTTTTAAATGTGTTTCTTGCAGACAAAGGATTTCCGCATTTAGTTTGTAATACTCTAAAAAGGCCGTTTTTCTTTTTGTTGGGGAATTAAGACCATTAACATTATGTGAAATTATTTTTATTTGCATTTTAATTTGTTAAAAGAGTATATGTAATGTTCCTCGAATGCTTCCATGACTCGGGAGAGGGAAAGAGAGAGAGAGAGAGGAAAAAAACAACGAACAAAAAAAAAAAAAAAAAATACATATAGTAAAAAACCGCCCTACAAGACTGTAAGGGTAGTCTAAAGACCAGCTGTAACTTAAAGAAAGATGTCAGCTGATCTTTTGCAAGACGCATTAGATATTGAGAAGTGAAAATATATCGCTCAGTTGCTGAGCGAGGGGGTGAGAACTAGGGTACCAAAAATATAAATAAGGATTCAGGGGGACATAAACAATATAGTGCATTTGCTACAGGCCATCTTTATAATGATTATCTTTTACTCCTCGAACAGTCTAGAAGGGAAATCTCCCTAACCATATATTTTAAATTTATCAGTTTTTTGCTTGAGCTTAGCTCCCCCCAATATAATCGTGTCTACACAATTCTGAGTGTGCCCATTCCATCTAAAAACCAGAGTATATTTATTGAATTTCAACCGTCCAAGGAGAAAAAAGGTTTCACAAGTAATCAATTTTATAGGTGCCACTGGAATCTTCTCTATGTAACTCTATTTATCACCTTAATCCTACAAATGATCCTACAAATGATCTATCCTGGTGAATATGTCTAATCTTAATTTGGTTACTACGCACTACTATTAATTATCTTATCAAATATTTTCATATAGTGTTCGGTGCAGTTTCCATTCTGGAAGCAATTAATTACAAGTGATCTATCCTAGTGAGTATCTCTAATCTTAATTTTGTTACTGCCAGTTACTATTCCAGCTATTTTACTTTCTTAGATGTAAAAAATTTACTTGCTTATCTTATCTAACTAATTAATTAAATTTTATGTGACAAATTGATATTTTAAATTTTGTCTCAAACTCACAAAAACGTGATTCTCTACCTTTGATTTCTTTGTAAAAATCTTTGTGTTTAATAGTATCTATCTATCCCCCCTTCACCTTACTTCTAATTTCGGATTTAGTTCTTCATGCTCTATATACTAGTATTACTAATTCTACCTTACTCCCCCATCCATTTTTAGCTTTGAGTCCTTCTAAAGTCATTATGACCATCTAACTGTAACACTTTTATTTAAAAATCTTTATGTTAACCAATATTTGTCTGTCCCCCTAACCTTACTGCCAGTATGTGGTCTTATTATTACTCTCTATCCCTTACATTATACTTCTTACTCCCAAATTTTTCAAGTACCCATGTCTCAATTCTACGGTTGCCAGAGATTATGTATCATTTTTTTTCTTTTTCCAATCTAAATTTCCTGCTCTCAGTTCCAATTTTTTAACTACCTCTATATTACTATCTATATGTATATCCCATTCCTTTAATATTTCTATAGCTTCTTGGGCTGAGTTTGTTTTAACCCATTTTGAATCTTTATAGATTAATAAACCTGCTGGCTGAGCCCATTTATATCTAATTTCATTTAGCCTGAGTGTTCTAGTAATTTGTGTAAATTCCCTTCTTTTCCCCAACGTATATGTCGATAAATCTTGAAATATTTTTATATTATCATATGGATGGTCTAGCTGTTTCTTTAAAAAAGCATTTTTTAAGACCATGTCCTTTGAAGGAAAAAAATGCAGTTTTGATATAATGTCCCTAGGTATGGATTTGTCCATTGTTTTTGCCAGAGGAAGTCTATACAGTTCATCCATTTTCCATTGGTCTTTCTGTACCTCCGGTACCAAATGGTTAAACAATCCTTTAACATATGACTCCAGGTCTTCTCCTTGGAGTGTTTCAGGTATCCCTCTCAAGCGCAGGTTATTCTTTCTGGATCTATTCTCCAAGTTGTTGATTTTTATACAGAGTTCCTCATTTTTATTTTCTAAGGCAGTTAAACAATTGAGGATAGCATTATTGTCCATTATAATTTTATCGCATACATTTTCATTAGCTTCAATTCTTAAAGATATATTGTTGATAGATTCAGTAATTTCAGACATTTGTTTTGAAAGGTCTCTTGTCAAGTTAACTTGAAATTCTTTTAAGATGGACTTTAATTTAGAGCATGTAAGTATTTCCTCTTCTTGAGTGGAGTCATCTTCCAGATTTCCCTGGGAAGGTTTTTCGGGGTACTGGTTTTCTATGAGGTCTAAACTAGTATCCGTATGAGAGGAATCTGGAGTATTTCCTTTATTTCTAGGGGAGAAGAAATTTGCTTGTTTTGTTGAGTCTTTTATTTTCTCCTTTAGCCTTGTTTTAATGATTGTATTACTTTTTTTGTTTGACATTATTAGGCTTTTGTGATCTTCTTGATTTTACTTTAAAGCTTTCTTTGAGGGCCCTTTTCTTATTTACTTTCCTCTTTTTCTTCCTTTTCCCTTTCCTTTCCCCTCTTCTCTTTCCTTTCTTCTTCCTTTTTTTTTTTTTCCCTTTCCCTTTTTCCTCTTTTTCCTTTTTTTTTTCTCTTTTTTTTTCCTTTTTTTCCCCCCTTTTTTCTCTCCTTCTTCTCCCCTCTCCTCCTTTTTCCTCTTCACACCTTACCCTTTAACCTCCACTACTTTACTCTCCTTTCTCTCTCCTTCCTTCTCTTAGGCGAATAGTTCTTTTCTTTTTTGACTAATTTGATCTGTAGGTAAAAATGTCTTTTAAAGGAGAGTAAAGTTTACTTAGTTATTTTCAGAGGTTATAATACTTTAATACTAACAAGTGGTTTTATTTATCTGTTCCTGGAGGAAAATATTAGTCAACTTTGCAAGTCGGTGGTTTAACTAATTTTTAAAGAAGTTATTACCTTCTTATTCTTTTGAATCTTCAGTTTATAATTTATTTAGTGATCTTCCTCTTGGTCTTTAGGCAAGAGGTATTTAGTGTGATAATTTCCGCTTATTATACATTTTTTCCTTTTACAGCATAATCTATATACCATAAAAATAGAGAAATAAAGGGCGGTATCAGCCACAGCCAAGCCACTTACCCTTCCTCCCAGGCAGGACGGAACAGACCCAGCACGCAGCGCTACCAGCGCTTCTTCAGCTTCCGCTCACCACACTTACTTTCCGTGCTCCAATTGCAGCACTTAAAATACGAGATGGAGAGTGAGTGACGAAAAGTATTAGTTATATGCCAGCAATGCTGGCTTCTTATTTGGTATATCCTTGCCGGGTAACTCTTTCTGGGCCCCTACTGTGTAGGGCTATGAGTATGGCGTTTTCAGCGCAGTTTCTACTCCAGCTGATGTCATCTGCTTGGCGGGTTTTTTTACCTCCGCACTGTTATACCACGCCAGATTTTATTTTTCAAACTTTATTTACCACTCCAGTCTCTATTCTTCAAGTCACCCGGAGTCAGTTACCTTTTCGCTCTTCTTGTATTCCTTTCTTCTTTAAGAGTCTTTATACGTCTTAGGGGGTCTATCCTGGAAGGAGGTATTCCCGGCTTAAATGGCTGTTATGGCTGTTCGCTCCCACATCGGGCTGTATCGGGCTGTTTCGGGTTCACCGCTTTGCAGCATTACTCAGATGCTAAGGTATTGACTCCGTGCAGGAAAGAAACATGTGTCTCTGGCGTCCGTCCCCCCTGCAAACTGACACGGCAGTCTCACACTGACGTGCACGTCACTTCCGGCGCCTTTTTGTGCCATACCGTAATAAGATGCCAATAAGTGTATATAGACACAGCTTGGATTCTATGCTGTGTAACATATAGCTACTGTGACGACTTTGTCTGTATTTTAGGTTGAGCTCCCTTTAAGTCTGATTCATATAGGTATAACCTCCTGGTACCTTCATTAAAGTACTATAGGTGTGTCAGTAAGACATATAGTGACTTATACCTCATTTTTATGAAACAATAGGGCTTCTATGCCTTGGTATCTCCTTGTAATCATTTTGGCTCGCCCGCTAGGTGAGAATAGTAATACCCACTCACTTAAGAGTTATACACTGCACAATACTAGTGCTTCAGGGCTCTTTACTATTCCTTACATCTGCCCTTGTTTTACTCCCTTTGTTAGTGTTTTAAACATTCCCTGTTTTTAAAGATGCCGCTGTTATTTACTTAATAAAATTACCTTTACTTTTGTTTATATTCATCCCACTACTTTGTATACTGTATATTGGCGTGGAAAACACCCAGGGAAATCCAAATCCTCACTTTTCTTTCTTATCTGTTTTATTGAGCAGATCTAGACAAGTTGTAAGTGCTATGCACAATAATGATTTATTTAATTAAATGGAGTGATTTCTGAGGATCCTTTTTTGTATCAAATTCTGGTTGCAGTGGTGTAGTGACCACATGTGACCCTGGTATGCATCATGCTTATTCTAGACTACGACATTACCCCCTTTAGGTATTCCCTTTTTCCAAAAAAAAGCCTCTGGCCCTCCAGGGATCCACCCCACCACACCAATGATATTAAATCAAAGTCTTGTACATTTCTGAGTGTGCTCTGTGTATATATAATAAAGCTTTGTTATACCGTTATCATTGTGTCAGTGTATTTTCAATGGTTGGGGTTTTGGGACATCCACAGACATCACATTTGTCTCACATTCCTATATCAATAAACTAATGAGCCCTAGATACTATGTAATAGGTTAATACATATACTAATAATATTTAATAATAATAATTCATAAGATAATAATAATATCATAAGATGTCATATAATATATATATATCACATTAAATAGTTGTCAATCTGCGATTTGTCATCACACTTGGGTGCCTCACGTAGTGAGGCGGGCAACAGTGCTGCAATGAGCGTCAAAGGCGCTCATTGCAGCCAGTGGCGCCATCACACATGCAAGCCTTGCGAAGCGAGGCGAAGCAGTCGCCTAGCACTTAATCAGCCACACAGCACATAGGCTGCAATAAGCACGAAAGGCACTCATTGCAGCCACCAATGCTGTCACACATGTGAGCCTTGCAAGGCGAAGCAGCCACAGAGCGCGTTACTCTAACCGCAGATCGCATAACTCTAAAAACCCACAAGAAAAAAACTAATGTACACAAAATTACAACACACACAGCACAGGGTGAGACACAGGAAGCCTGGGAGTGAGGTTGCAAGCGAATTACACTGATAATTGGAGCTTTCCACCACATGAAAATCGGCAAAGCAAGAAGAAAAATGTTGGACGAAAAACGCAGACAAAAACGCAAACAGGATGAAAACAAAGCTCACCAATGCCAAGTATTCGGGACTTAGAAAATACACGACGGAGAACCCAGTAACACACAAACAACGCCAGGCACGCAGGACTTTGCAAATAAAATAAACCGCAAGGCGAAGCAGCCGCAGAGCGCGTAACTCGAAAAAACCCCAATAAAATAAAACAAGCTTCACCAATGCCAAACATGCAGGACTTAGAAAATACACAACGGAGAATCCAGTGGCACGCGGGACTTTGAAAATACAACACAGAGGAGAAACACACAGGGAAGGGACAGGGGGGAGATGCTGGAAAGAGACACATGGCATTCACAAGCACAAAACTGCCAGGTTAACGAACCCTGCAATGAGCGGCCCGTACAGTAGCCGGCAGGAAAGGTTCGCAATAAGCGCCTATGGAGCTCATCACGGGGCTTGCGATGAGCATTGCGAGAGGAAGAGGCTTGCAATGAGCACCAAAGGCACTCATTGCGAGACCCTTGAGGAGCGCCTTAGGCGCTCATTTTGGGACTCACGATGAGCGCCGATGCCGATTATTGCAAAGCAGGAAAGTTAAAGTACACAAGGGGAGAGGCTCCCGATGAGTGCCAAATGCGATCATTGCGACCCACGCGATGAGCGGCGAAGGTGCTCAGAGGAGCAAAAGCCTCACATTGTGTGGCAAACAGCATTCCCAGGCTTCAAATGTTATTGCTGTCATTTGTTGACGGGCAATTTGCTATTATATATAAAATAATAATAATAATAAAGGGTTAATACACATGCAAAGTCCAATTTGTGATACTGTGGAGTATTAACATTCCCCTGAAGGCCTGATAGGAATATGACAGGTGAAAATGTCAATTGATTGATAGCAAATTACTTAATGGGAGGTCACCAAATGATAATGGCTATTCATCTTGGCACATGACCACCAGCAGTGGCGTGGGACTTTCCAGGATGGGCGTAGCTGAGATTGTCCCTGATGGAGGTGAGTTGGCTGTTGCTCCACGTTCTCTGCACAGCCTCCATGTGTGTTTGCAACCCTTCCTTATTAGAGTAGATTTGGGTTAGAGTAGATTTGTTTGGTGTATGTTCCCTTGGTCCCCTTCAGGATTGCTAACTTGTGGTGGTGAAGGAGCTTTTGCACCTCAATGAAGCTGTGAGCTATACCATGTAGAGCCATTCTAGGTGGGTAGGTCATAGCAGAGAGGTCATACAAATCACTGTCAACTGGAGAAGGAACTGGCAACCCACTCCAGTATGTTTTCCATGCAAACATTGTGAATAAGCACAGACAGAGACATAAGTAGGTGTGCTGCAGTCCATAGGGTCACAGAGAGTCGGACACAACAGAGGGACTGAACAACCATAAATAAAATGTTCCCCTGGTACTTGATATATGTCATGTTGCGGTGTAATTTAGCCACTATTTTTTTCCAATGTAGATGTGATGAGTGAGATGTATATAAGGTGAACTATTAAGGGGCAACATTAAAGTCTCTGTGAGTGAGAAAGGGTTAATATGGCAGCCATTTTCATGTATTTGTTACATAGTAATTGAGGTTGAAAGAAGACTTTCAGTCCATCAAGTTCAACCTTTCAAGATCTCCGCAGATCTGCAATATGCGGATTAATTGTTAATTGATCCTGAGGAAAGCAAACATAAAAAACAGCCAAGTGAAACTTTACCATTCGTCTCAAAACGGAAACATTTTTTTATTCCTTCCTGACCCCAGATACTGGCAATCCTATTCCTCCCTGGATCAATACTCTCTCTATAATTATCCAGGATAACCCTGAATACCCTTTTTAATTAGAAATAAATCCAGTCCCCTTTTAAAGTTATCTATCGAATCCGCTGTCACCACCTCCTCTGGTAGAGAATTCCACAGATTAGCCACCCTTACTGTAAAGAACCCCTTTCTTTCTTTAAGGTGGAATCTTTTTACTTCTATCCTCAAAGGATGTCCTCTTGTCAGTTGAAAATCTCTTGGCACAAAAAGTTCACTTAACAAAGCTTTATACTGACCCTAGATATATTTATATAGGGTAATCATACCCCCTCTAAGATGCCTTTTTCTAGAGAAAATAAGTTTAATTTGGTTAGTCTTTCTTCATAACTTATCCCCTCCATTTCCCTTATTAGTTTTGTAGCCCACTCTGTACCTTTTCCAGCTCAAAAATTTCCTTTTTATGAAGTGGTGCCCAAAATTGTACTCCATCTTCCAAGTGAGGGCGTACTAGAGATTTGTATAGTGTCAGAATTATATGTGCTTTCCTTGGCTACTATACCCTTCTTAATACATGCTAATATTTTATATGCCTTTGCAGATGCTGCTTGACAGCACTGTTGTGTTGCAATTTAATCAGGGAGTGTCTCTTTAATTGCGTTCAGCATCTTGCAGCATCACTTTTCATATTGGCATATGCATGACCATTCCAACATATGATTTTTTTTTTTAAATAAAGCCTATTTGTTAATTGGGAATGGTTGTGCAAGGAATTGTAATACTTTCCATTGCTTTCCCCACATTTTAAAGTCCATTGGTGTTTTTTTTTATTGTCTTTTGCAGTGTTACAAACTGTATTTGCTGTCAAAAGGCTTCGATGGGCTGTAAGTTCCGGGTTGTAACAACAGCAAGAATTTCAAGCTTGTAACCCGTAGACGGCTCACAAAAACACGCCAATTGAATAGCAAAATAGTAGCTATGGACCTTGTGAAGGAACTCACTAACAAAATTAGGCCATAGACTATATTCAGTGTAATGCAAAATGCTGAAATGTTAGAGTTGATGTAATAGGGAAATGGGTGTCACAACTTTTATAGTAATTGCAGCATGAAATGCTTATGGGCAAGGTTTCTAAAATGGTAAAAATTCAAGTAATTAAATATAAACGATTCAACATAAATGTCATGTGACTTTTAAATTATGAAAGTCTTATGGTTAATACAACTTATTTCTCTGCTTTCACCCAATGTGACCCCAGAGCACATAGTCCTCCTAGGGATGCATATGGCTCTAATATTAAAACTTCCAGTCCCATAATTAAGATGGGCAAGGGGTGTGGGGCCTCACCCGACATAAATATGTTACAGCAGGGTCAGCTGACTGACCTTGAGCCACATTAAATACCCCTAACGTGTAAAACCGTAGCTCGTAACGTAGCCTGCAAGACTTACTGCTATTAAATTAGACCCGTGAAGCAACCCTTCAACGACTTGCGGGGAAAGGGCAAGAAAAGGCTACGGGATGTGGGGATTTGAACTGCTCGCCTGCAAATCCTTTTAACTGTCAAGGCTGTAACTGTTATGTTTCCAATCATGCTATTAAATAGGAACAAAATCACTGGCGTTCAAGCTCATAACCTGCAAATGGAGCCAAGAAGCCAAGGAGTGCTAGAGAGGACCCACAAGGGGGGTAAAGTCTAAACCGTAGCACTTTAAATGCACATATACACACACTACTATACTTTTATTAACAGGGAAAGTGATGTTAGGTCTTAGAATTAATAGCACAACATTCTTAAGCTCGCAAAGCCGCCCCCCAAAAATGCTTTATTTCATGTTTAATTTCCGTGTTATATTGATAGCAGCAATCAATGTGTAAATACATATAATGGAACTCGCATGTAATAGAATATCATATTTATGGCTTCATCAATATTGCACTATATCTGGAATGTAGGTCCGATTGTAACTCGTAATCGAACCCCGTAAGACTTTGAAATCACATCTCCATTTTTCAGTGATGTAATTATGACGATCTCTGTTACCATTGGCTCCATCTAAACCCGAAACTACGGGTTTGACTAATTGATCATGTTCACGGCCGCGCATCCAAACTTCAACAAATGGTTTAAGGGTTTGCGTCTCAAGCCCGTAACTCGCAGCATGGTCTATGTTTATAGCTCTGTATCTCCGCCAAATTTCTAGCCCGCAGCCATTGTGGGTCTCACATTGCACATACGGGCTTGGAATTTTATGTGGCTCTAAGTTGGCAGTAAATCTGGCTGGGAACTGAATTAAAGCACTTTGAAACAGTGAGATAGCTGCAGGGAAGTGGTATACACTCTGCCACCAGTAGTTTGTCTTTAGACCCAGTTCAAAGATAAAGGAATACCAGATATATTCGAGACACTTTGTCACACACAAGGTCAGTTATTTTGTAATCACGCAGGACTCTACAAATAAAATAAACCGCGAGGCGAAGCAGCCGCAGAGCGCGTAACTCGAAAAGCCCCAATAAAATAAAATAAATAATGTACACAAAATTAGAACACACACAGCACGGGGGGAGACACAGGAAGCCTGGGAGTGAGGTTGCAAGTGAATTACACCATGTTTTTCACCACACAAAAATCGGCTAATCGAGATAAAAACTGGCGGACGAAAAACGCAAAAAATCTGAAACAGGATGAAAACAAGCCTTACCAATGCCAAGCATGCAGGACTTAGAAAATACACAACAGAGAATCCAGTGGCACGCGGGACTTTGAAAATAAAACACAGAGGAGAGACACACAGGGAAGGGACAGGGGGGAGATGCTGGAAAGAGACACATGGCATTACCAAGCACTAAACTGCCAGGTTAACGAACCCTGCAATGAGCGGCCTGTACAGTAGGCGGCAGGAAAGGTTCGCAATGAGCGCCTATGGCGCTCATCACGGGGCTTGCGATGAGCATTGCGAGAGGAAGAGGCTTGCAATGAGCGCCAAAGGCACTCATTGCGAGACTCTTGAGGAGCACCTTAGGCGCTCATTTTGGAAATCACGATGAGCGCCGATGGTGATTATTGCAAAGCAGGAAAGTTAAAGTACACAAGGAGAGAGGCTCGCGATGAGTGCCGAAGGCGATCATTGCGAGCCACGCGATGAGCGCCGAAGGTGCTCAGAGGAGCAAAAGCCTCACATTGTGTGGCAAACAGCATTCCCAGGCTTCAAATGTTATTGCTGTCATTTTTTGACGGGCAATTTGCTATTATATATATATAATAATAATAATAATAATAATAATAATAATAATAATAAAGGGTTAATACACATGCAAAGTCCAATTTGTGATACTGTGGAGTATTAACATTCCCCTGAAGGCCTGATTGGAATATGACAGGGGAAAATGTCAATTGATTGATAGCAAATTACTTAATGGGAGGTCACCAAATGATAATGGCTATACATCTTGGCACATGACCACCAGCAGTGGCGTGGGACTTTCCAGGATGGGCGTAGCTGAGATTGTTCCTGATGGAGGTGAGTTGGCTGTTGCTCCACGTTCTCTGCACAGCCTCCATGTGTGTTTGCAACCCTTCCTTATTAGAGTAGATTTGGGTTAGAGTAGATTTGTGTGGTGTATGTTCCCTTGGTCCCCTTCAGGATTGCTAACTTGTGGTGGCGGAGGAGCTTTTGTACCTCAATGAAGCTGTGAGCTATACCATGTAGGGCCATTCTAGGTGGGCAGGTCATAGCAGAGAGGTCATACAAATCACTGTCAACTGGAGAAGGAACTGGCAACCCACTCCAGTATGTTTTCCATGCAAACCTTGTGAATAAGCACAGACAGAGACATAAGTAGGTGTGCTGCAGTCCATAGGGTCACAGAGAGTCGGACACAACAGAGGGACTGAACAACCATAAATAAAATGTTCCCCTGGTACTTGATATATGTCATGTTGCGGAGTAATTTAGCCACTATTTTGTTTTCCAATGTAGATGTGATGAGTGAGATGTATATAAGGTGAACTATTAAGGGGGCAACATTAAAGTCTCTGTGAGTGAGAAAGGGTTAATATGGCAGCCATTTTCATGTATTTGTTACATAGTTACATAGTAATTGAGGTTGAAAGAAGACTTTCAGTCCATCAAGTTCAACCTTTCAAGATCTCCTCAGATCTGCAATATTCGAAGTAATTGTTAATTTATCCCGAGGAAAGCAAACATAAAAAAAAGCCAAGTGAAACTTTACCATTCGTCTCAAAAGGGAAACATTTTTTTATTCCTTCCTGACCCCAGATACTGGCAATCCTATTCCTCCCTGGATCAATACTCCCTCTATAATTATCCAGGATAACCCTGAATACCCTTTTTAATTAGAAATAAATCCAGTCCCCTTTTAAAGTTATCTATCGAATCCGCTGTCACCACCACCTCTGGTAGAGAATTCCACAGATTAGCCACCCTTACTGTAAAGAACCCTTTTCTTTCTTTAAGGTGGAATCTTTTTACTTCTATCCTCAAAGGATGTCCTCTTGTCAGTTGAAAATCTCTTGGCACAAAAAGTTCACTTAACAAAGCTTTATACTGACCCTAGATATATTTATATAGGGTAATCATACCCCCTCTAAGATGCCTTTTTCTAGAGAAAATAAGTTTAATTTGGTTAGTCTTTCTTCATAACTTATCCCCTCCATTTCCCTTATTAGTTTTGTAGCCCACTCTGTACCTTTTCCAGCTCGAAAATTTCCTTTTTATGAAGTGGTGCCCAAAATTGTACTCCATCTTCCAAGTGAGGGCGTACTAGAGATTTGTATAGTGTCAGAATTATATGTGCTTTCCTTGGCTACTATACCCTTCTTAATACATGCTAATATTTTATATGCCTTTGCAGATGCTGCTTGACAGCACTGTTGTGTTGCAATTTAATCAGGGAGTGTCTCTTTAATTGCGTTCAGCATCTTGCAGCATGACTTTTCATATTGGCATATGCATGACCATTCCAACATATGATTTTTTTTTTTAAATAAAGCCTATTTGTTAATTAAGAATGGTTGTGCAAGGAATTGTAATACTTTCCATTGCTTTCCCCACATTTTAAAGTCCATTGGTGTGTTTTTATTGTCTTTTGCAGTGTTACAAACTGTATTTGCTGTCAAAAGGCTTCGATGGGCTGTAAGTTCCGGGTTGTAACAACAGCAAGTATTTCAAGCTTGTAACCCGTAGACGGCTCACAAAAACACGCCAATTGAATAGCAAAAGATTTCTAAAATGGTAAAAATTCAAGTAATTAAATGTAAACGATCCAACATAAATGTCATGTGACTTTTAAATTATGAAAGTCTTATGGTTAATACAACTTATTTCTCTGCTTTCACCCAATGTGACCCCAGAGCACATAGTCCTCCTAGGGATGCATATGGCTCTAATATTAAAACTTCCAGTCCCATAATTAAGATGGGCAAGGGGTGTGGGGCCTCACCCGACATAGATATGTTACAGCAGGGTCAGCTGACTGACCTTGAGCCACATTAAATACCCCTAACGTGTAAAACCGTAGCTCGTAACGTAGCCTGCAAGACTTACTGCTATTAAATTAGACCCGTGAAGCAACCCTTCAACGACTTGCGGGGAAAGGGCAAGTTTAGGCTACGGGATGTGGGGATTTGAACTGCTCGCCTGCAAATCCTTTGCTCGGTCAAGGCTGTAACTGTTACGTTTCCAATCATGCTATTAAATAGGAACAAAATCACTGGCGTTCAAGCTCATAACCTGCAAATGGAGCCAAGAAGCCAAGGAGTGCTAGAGAGGACCCACAAGGGGGGTAAAGTCTAAACCGTAGCACTTTAAATGCACATATACACACACTACTGTACTTTTATTAACAGGGAAAGTGATGTTAAGTCTTAGAATTAACAGCACAACATTCTTAAGCTCGCAAAGCCGCCCCCCAAAAATGCTTTATTTCATGTTTAATGTCCGTGTTATATCGATAGCAGCAATCAATGTGTTAATACATATAATGGAACTCGCATGTAATAGAATATAATATTTACGGCTTCATCAATATTGCATAATATCTGGAATGTAGGTCTGATTGTAATTAGTAATCGAACCCTGTAAGACTTTGAAATCACATCTCCATTTTCCAGTGATGTAATTATGACGATCTCTGTTACTATTGGCTCCATCTAAACCCGAAACTACGGGTTTGACTAATTGATCAAGTTCACGGCCGCACATCCAACCTTCAACAAATGGTTTATGGGTTTGCGTCCCAAGCCCGTTTCTCGCAGCATGGTCTAAATTAATAGCTCTGTAACTCTACCAAAGTTATAGCCCGCAGCCGTTGCGGGTCTCACATTGCACATACGGGCTTGGAATTTAATGTGGCTCTAAGTTGGCAGTAAATCTGGCTGGGAACTGAATTTAAAGCACTTTGAAACAGTGAGATAGCTGCAGGGAAGTGGTATACACTCTGCCACCAGTAGTTTGTCTTTATACCCAGTTTAAAGATAAAGGAATACCAGATATATTTGAGACACTTTGTCACACACAAGGTCAGTTATTTTGTAATCCCAACATATGTAAACATTGTTTTTACTCATATATAATACCTAAAAGTGTTCTATAAGAATGTGTACGTGTTGTTGTTTACAGAAAATACCTTCAAGTGTTAACATCATTTAAGTTTATTTACAATGTTTCAATTGTATGACAGTGAAATGAGAAACCATTTATAGCCACTAGATGGAGCTCCAGCATATTTAATATCCATATTTCAGAGTGACCTTAAGAACCTTCCTCCCTATTATGTTTTTTACTACTTGCTTCAACATTTCAAACTGAGATCAACGTGATCTGAAATGCACTATTTTTAGAATCGTAGCTTTCTGATACACATATCATTTTCCAATGTTTTGGCAATGAGTTCCAAGGTCATTAAGTGGATGTGTCATCAGCTGGAAAATAGGCTTTAGATGTGTCCATCCAATAAAAATCAGAAAAGTGGAAATTGTAAACGGAAATGGAAATTCTTTACAGAGCGCTAATACTCTATAACTAAGTAAAAATAAAAATTAATTTGTAACGTTATCTGCAGTATAGGTCTTCTATATCAGCTGAAAACATCAGAGGTGAGTCTAGAGTATTTGCAGCTTGGTGCAGTTATATTTTACCATTCTCATGCTTAGAAGTATTGTATTGATAAACTATTAAATTGATATATAAAAGTGTGTCAGAAAATGCTTTTTTAAAAGCATGAGAGAGATGTTAGGGATTATATTGTTCTACGTTAAATTAATGGTTGTTTTTGAAGCATTTTTTAAACTTTCTGAACGCATTTTGCTCATTATCAATTTTTGCTCAGTTCTGTCTGACTCTCTGTGACCTTATGCACCACAGCAGGCAAGGCACATCTGTCAGCTACTGGCCCTATAAGCTCCCTCAAGGTAATGTTCATTGCTTCAATTACCTCATCTATCCATCTCCTCATCTGCCATCTTCCTCTTTTTGTGCCTTCAATATTTCCCAGCTTCAGAGTCTTCTCTAGGGAATTCTATCTCCTCATAATATGGCCAAAATATTTGAGCTTTAGCCTCAAGATCAAACCTTGCAGTGCACATTTTCCCCAGCCTCACAATTCAAAGGCGTCAACTCTATGGCACTCAACTTTCTTTATGGTCCAAGTCTCACTTCCGTATATTACTACTGGGAATACTATAGTTTTAACTATATTTTGCTAATAATAACTTTACTTTTTAATAGCTTGTCCAGACTTGCCATAGCTTTCCTCCCCAGGAGCATATGTACTTTTAATTTCTTGGCTGTAGTCATCATCTACAGAGATCTTGGAGCCTAAGAAAATAAAAAATATCACTGCCTCCACTTCTTCCCCATCTATTTGCCAGTAACCTATCGTGGTATTTATAGTAAAATGATATTTGAAATAGTCAATTTAACTTATTGTCCGAGTATAACGTCAATTCATAGGTAAATATCACTTTTTAAACAAAACAGCGTTTATTATCAATATCAAAATCGGATTCTAAAGTAAATAAAAAGTTCTAAACAGTACTATATGATTTTCAGATGTCAATAACCCAATTAAGTCTATTGCAATATAAATACGATAAAATGTTAATAAAACAAGAAAAACCTTCTAACTTCTTTATCAACAAAATCTTCTAGGGTAATAGAAAATAACAATTAATTACTATAATCAATATTTCTTATTTTAGCTATTTATAATAAACACGAAAATCAATCTTATTAATATAGTAACTCACAATAATATTGTTGGCAGAATATATAATATATCCCAATAGACCTATATAACTAATAATGGGGTGATGCTATAATAATAACCATATATTGAATAACAAAAATACTATTGGAACAAAGGAAAATATATCACAATTTGAATAATACCTACAGTAGATATATTGGTGGCTTCTGTGATATAATTGATTTAGTGGAATAAATAAGATCAATTTATCTATTATATCACAGAAGTTTGAAATTAAATCTATACATTACCAGATACCAGAATCAACCCAATATCACGTAGAGTCAGCCTGGATAATCCCAAATCAATTATTATATGAAAAATGAAATATATCAGGAATCAAAAATATGTCCTCTCTTTCTTAGTGTCTTGCATCTGTGTCAGCCCCTCTTTCTCTGTTTTTTCCTTTTTTTTCCTTTTCTTTGTCTTAGGCCTATTTTAAATACCCATTCTTATCTAGATCTCACTTTATCACATCCTGGAACTATTTCTCACTATTGTGTTAAGTGGGGATACATGAATATCAAATGCACAGTCAAACAAATATTGTCAGTACAAGAGCCAAATGGTGGATTTCTCGTCTCCAATTTGAGGTGTGACTATTTCATGACATTTGAGGATCAAAAGAATCTAGTATGAATACTAATGACTAGCCTTTTGGTGGTTTCACTGTTTACATTCTCATTACAATGTAGACATTTAGTGAAGCTCAGAAAAATGGAATATGTGTATAAATTTAACAACTCAAAATAAAAGGATGATGTGCAATACAGGTATAACATAACACATAGATATGAAAAGCTTAAGATATTTCCTATCCGATTATATCAAACACCGTTATGTTTGAGGAATTTCTATATGTGTATTAATTAAAGTATTAATAGGATATATTTAATCAGAAATATATAATGAAATGGTATATATCTATAAGAGTATACTAATTTATATATTTAATAGGTAAAACCCCTGACAAATCCCCCTTTCTGGAATACTGTCTCCCCAATAGGTAGGTGACATTATTATAGTAGCAATATGGGTAATTAAATAGATAAATATTCGATTGTCTAAACATATTTCTTTACCTATGCATCGTTTCTATTGGGGTATATTTTCTGACCTCATTGCTTACATGTACCACTTATATGGATGATCCAGAGGAAGGCAAACATAAAACCCAATAGTCTTAATTGGGAAAAATTAATTCCTTCCTGACCCCAAATATTGGCGATCGGATTCCTCCCTGGATCAACACTCCCTCCATGATTAAGCAGGATAACCCTGAATGTCCTTTTATTTAAAAGAGATGCAGTCCTGATTCATCATCTATTATTATCTTCCTGATAATCACTTCAATGGTTATGATTCGGCAAATGTTCTGACCGTTGATAACGGGAGTTATGTGAGTTTATAAAGTTTTCCTTAGTTGTTTCTATGTCTTCTTTACAGTGGTCTATGAACAGGCAATGTGGTCACGATACCACGTTTGAGTCTTTTCCACCCTGATGTGGAATATTCTGAATGGTCTTTTAATCATCCTCTGTGGATCGACACTGATGAAGATTTTCGGCGACGTTATTCTCCTCCCGGGTTAGGATGAATCTTGGAGCCTCTGGGATAAAGACGCTTGAGGAAGGACCGTCCCACGATAGCAGCCTTTTCTTTTATCAATTTGGATACTCTCTCTTTTGGTTTCTATGTTTAACCGAAATACAAGTGGTTTTAATAATACATTCCTAACATGATGGATTAGGTAGATAGATGAAGAGACAGAAGATTTTTTTTTTTACGCGAAAAGCATTTCACAAATCACGGTTCATCTGGGCAAGTATTTTCAACGAATCTTAACTGAGATCTAGGATGACAGGTTCTCATTTGGTTAATATGGACCCATTTTTCTACCATTTTACCATCTTTTGGGATCTGAATCTTATACACGACGGGTGAAATTTTATCTATAATGGTATAAGGTCCTTTCCATGAGGGTAAAAACATTTTCTCTTTTGCCTGATTACGTAGGAAGTTATATAAATAAACTTGATCTGTGATCTCATATTCTTTCTTAGATGTTTTCAGATCGTAATATGTTTTAGTGCTTTCTGCAGATTTCTCTAGATTTTTCTGGGCAAATGCAAAAGCCTGTTGTAAATGCTTCCTCAAGTTCTCAATATACTGATGGGTCGTGGCGGCATTCACCAAGTTATGGTCTTGGGTTCTATAGATAAGGTGTTGTGGGAGTACCATACGTCTCCCAGTCATTAATTCAAAAGGGGACATTTTAGTAGCAGTACTAGGAGTAGATCTTATCGCCATTAAAACTAAGGGTAATTTTATGTCCCAGTCCTTACCTGATTCCTTGACATATTTCTTTAGGATACTTACAATAGATTGGTTGTACCGTTCTACCCCACCACTAGAAGCGGCGCGGTAAGCAATATGTAATTTACGTTTAACACCTAGGATTCTCCACATACGGCTCATCACCTCACTGGTGAAGTGACTTCCTCTATCTGACTCAATTCGTTGCGGTAGGCCAAAACGAGAAAACACATGGTTAATCAACAAAATTGCGGCAGTCTCCGCTTTACAGTTTGTCGCCGGAAGGCATTCTACCCATTTGGTGAATAGACATGTTACGGTTAACATATACTTATTACCCCTGGAAGAGGTAGTTACTGGGCCAATAAAGTCAATCTGTATGTCTGACCATGGCATGGACATCCCCCTTTTCTGAAGAGGAGCCCTATGGGTAGGTGAATGGGGTTGAAACTGGGGACATACTAAACATCCTTGACAGTAAATTTTTACATCCATCAACATGTGTGGCCAATATGCAAAATCACGAAGTATCTCGTATGTAATCTTTTCACCTCTGTGGCCTGATGTTAGTGCATTATGAGCATGTTGTAGCATTAGACCTCGATAAGCAGTAGGAACTACCCATTGATGTATACCATTTTTAGATGTGCGGATAAGTAAACCATCTAAGATGTTAAACTGGGATTTGGACTTAATTAGAATCCTGAAATCTTCCTTATCTGACACATCTATTTTATCCAGAGGATACTGTATTGGATCCTGTATATGGTTATAAAATGGACCTATGATAGGATCTTCTTTTTGACTATTGATCAAGTCCAAATTAGGAGTATCATGGGACCACTGTACTGTGGAGAGTTCTGTATCTTTCTGTGATTGCTGTCTAGTGATAGCCTGAATTTGCAATGGACCCATGAGGGGGTCCATTTCAATTGATTCCCCCTCTAGGGCACCTTGCTTTGCTAGTTTATCAGCAAGATCATTTCCGTCTTTATCCTGACCCTTTACTTTGGAATGCCCTTTTGTTTTCTTCCAGTATATAGTTAGTTCATGAGAATTTACCATTTCGTCAATGGCATGTATTAACTTACCATGTTTTATCGGTTTCTTTCGGACATTAGTCATATTATTTAGTTTCCATACTGGTAAATATTCAACAAAACTATTTCGGGCATATTCTGAATCAGTAATGATTACAAAGTCCTTAATGTTATGCTCTATTGCAGTGTAAACAGCATAATATATAGCCATCAATTCTGCTACCTGACTACTCTTGGGTCCTATTTTACATCCTTTTGGAGGAGCAGGAAAATTATCTATCCATACATTACCAATTCCCACAACTAGCTTATTATCTGTATCTACTTTTACGTGATAGGCACATCCATCCACATAAACTGTGGGTAAGGATTTACAAAATACCTCTTCATATATTTTATGAGGTGACAATTTATATTCCTCCAGAAGGTCTATATGAGGATCATCATCCTTAAAGGGGTCTGGGGCAGTACAATCATGTAAATCCGCTAATCCTTGGGCAACTAGATTCTTTTTATTTTGGGCATATCTTATCTCTAAAGGCCATCCTTGTAAGGATAAGGTACAAGCAGTTATGCGGCTATTTGATAGATTACCGGACCTAATTTTATTGCTCTGAATATATTGTAATGGTTGGTGTGCCGTTTCCACTATTATTTTCTCACCTTGTATGAAATTTCGAAAATGTTGTAGTGCCCATACTGTAGCAAATAGAGCCTTCTCGCAATCATTAAATTTTACCTCTACAGGTGATAGTGTTTTACTCGCACAAGAGATAATCTTGTTATGTTGGTCATATTTCTGATATAACACAGCACTTAAACAATTATCAGTATAACCGGTTTCTAAGAAGAAGGGCTTACCTCGTTCTCGATAAGCTAGGCAAGGGGCCTGACTTAGTTTCTGTTTTAACTCATTTACAGCTTGGTTCTGAATCTCACTCCATTTCCATGGCTCACCTTTCTTTAACAATTGTATGAGGGGTCTTGTTATTTCGGCATAATTCTCAATAAATTTACGAGAATAATTGGTGATACCCAGGAATGATCTCAATTCTTTTGTAGTTGTAGGCATTTTAGTTTTAAGTAGAGCCTCTACCTTCTTTTTCTGTGGATTTACACCATCAGGAGTTATCTCATGACCTAAAAAGTTAACTTTAGTGCGGCACCACTGAGCCTTTTGGAGAGATATTTTAACTCCTGCGTGCTTTAATTGGTCCAAAACATGTTCAATTTCTGCGATATGTTTATCAAATTCGCAACTTTTAATCAAGATGTCATCTACATAGGTTAATGTCCCTCGCTCTTGAGCATCAGGCCTTGTGCAAGAAGATGGCAAACTCATTCCCTGAATTTATAAATCCAAATGGAGTTCTAGTCCATGTAAATTGTTGATTACCAAATGTAAACGCTAATTTATGTTGGTCCTCTTCATTGACTTTAATAGTCCAATAACCTTGGGCACAATCAAGTGTCGTAAATAATTTAGACCCTTGGACTTGTGCTAAACACTGGTCTATATATGGGACAGGCCAAGCCGACATATGGACTCTCTTATTTAATTGCCTCAAATCAGCGCATAAGCGCCATGTCCCATTTGGCTTCAGAATACTTAGAACAGGATTATTATAAGAACTATGTACAGGACGTATAATTCCCCTTGATTCTAGATTCTTTATAATATCGGCCAATGATTCATAAGAGGCGAGGGGTAGTCTATATTGCTTAACAAATATAGGTGGCATACTGGGAACAGTTTTAATCTTAGTGACATGTAGATCCGTTAGGCTACAATCATATGAGTCTTTAGAAAACACACCTTGGTAATTCATAAGCACTTGTTTTAATTTTTGGCGTTCAGTATCATTAGAGCACCCATCTGCTAAAATTATCTGTTCTTCAACTCTTTCTTTAAACCCAGGGAATACCTCAGGTTGACTAATTTCATAGGCTTCCTCTAGTTGTGTAGATAGGTCAGTGGTAATGGAGTTTATCTGTATCTTATCGACCAAATTCTCTTCATACTCTTGTTCATCTATATTTTGATTAAAAATTAGCTCGTCATCTGTTATTTCACACTGTCCTTCCATGGAACTGAAGGGATAAATAGATTGAACAGTAAATAATCCTTCTGGTTGAGTATCGAAACATTGGTCAATCATTTTATCATCATTCATATATTCCTCTGGTATCAAACCAATAACTGAATTGGTAAATTCAGAGGTGAAATATTCTGCATCAATGGCCATTCCTGCTATGGATCCCTTCTCCATATGTATTGGATGGGAAGCTATGTTATTTACTAGGATGACAAAAGGTAATTGTGTCACAGCACTTAAAGGAGTGTGGGTGGTGTTGAGGCCTTTTTGTTGGGTTTGATAGCTAAGATGAACATAAGCATCTTTGCCTTGAATCATCTGCCCTCTTTTTACTTGCAAGGGTAGAGGGAATTGGGCTACTCCTTCTGGTATAATGACAGTTCGTTCCATCTGTATGGTTATTGCATAAGGCATCTGTTGGGCATATTTCAAGGCTTCTGAGTCATTACTGAAGTCTAATGGTGACTCATTCAACCGAGACCATAGAACGTTATGGATTAAATCAATTTGAAAAGCAAACCGATGTAACAAATCATTACCAATATATATTTAATATTGGGAATCCTCTATCACCTGGAACAAGTGCACAACCTTTTTATCTCGTATCGAAAGGGGTATTAAACATCTTGCTATAATAGGATGGGTTGAGGTTTCATGATCTATTTTATATATGTATTGGTCATATGGTTGGGGATTACGAATTAATCTTGGATTCTTTATTCGTTTTAATAGATTTTCATTAATGTAACTATGTTCATGGGTTAAGGCTATTTTTGGATAGTTTAGGATATCTCATACCTATAATATTTATGGGGATAACTAAACCCTTATCTCTTATTTCTATGTTAGCCATAATTTTGGAATGTCTAGTTATTTCAAAAGGTTTAGAGGTTTTCCTATTTAGTGAAATAGTTAGGACATTTCCTTCTACATGAGTGTTATCTATGTGGTCCTGATTAATTTGGATCACATTTTCATCATTTATTTGTTCTTCAGAAATGTCATGGCATTGTATTATCATCATTTCAGGTGTTTGATTATTTTGAAAATGAATTTCCACCGAATTTTCTTTTGTTTCTATTACATGACAATTTCTCTGCATATTGGATTGTTTAACCTTTTCATAGTTTATGGGAAAGCTAACTTGTGACCATATTACTCCATCTATACAGTCTATTATTGGACTTAATCGCCTCAGTAGATCTGTCCCAATTAAAAATTGAGACTCAGGAACATCTACGACTATCACTGGATGTTTTATCTGTTTATTTCCTATTTTAATACTCAACCATACACTACCTTTGGTCTTTATGGTAATTCCATCAAAATTCTTTACAATTCCAAGGAATGATTTTAGAATAGTTTTCTTATTAGATCTACGTTCTATTTCTTGATACATATCTTGGGAAAGAACAGTTACTTGGGAGCCTGTGTCTATTAACCCTTTAATGTCCATGGAGTCTATATCTTGTAAGCTAACAGGAATATAGTATCTTCCCTGACATTCCTCCATCTCACATAGGAAATGGGAATGTTTTAACATATCTGACTTCTTCCATTGTTCGTTCTTATTTAGAGAGTCAGACTGGGGGGTATTATTTAACCAATTTATGGTAATTTCGGGGGGGTTATCGGTCAGGTCAGGTATATCTTCAATTTTACCTGTATTATATTGTTTATTATCTTGATTAATTATTAACCCTGTTTCAATGATTTGTGGCTTGGTCAGTGATGCATCCTGTAAACAAAAAGGTTTAACCTGTATATTGTTCATACCGCTCCCTTCGACTTCATTGATACCTCCTTCTTGCTCTGTGGGAGTTCCTGTGTACAAAGAAAACTTAGGGACAGAAGGAAGACACATCTTATTATCATTTGTTTCAGGATTATCCATCACAGTTTTGCAAACGCCATTCAGTCACTGGTTTTGGTTTTCAGAATTTTGTCCCCTTTGGACTGGCTGGGCTCTCAGTGTTTGATTTCCCGGCATATTCATTCCTGCCATGAGGGCAGTCATTTGCTGGGTCAGTAATTTAACTTGCTCCTCCAGGTTAGAGTTTTGTTCTAAATTTTGGTTTTGGTTATACCTATTCGTAACTCTTTGGCTTTCTGAATTTTCTGAAGTACTGGGCCTTGGAGAGCTCAATCTTCTTTCTACATTGGGGTTTTTAGGTTGCCACCAATAATCTCTAATAGGATTATTTCCTTTGTAATTTGGGCTTACATAAATAAGGTTATTATTTCTATTTTGGGGCCTTTCTGGGGTAACTTTTATAGGTCTAGGTTTGGGTGGAATGTATTTTGGTTTATTTTGGCTTTTAACCACATCAGCATAGGATTTAGTATTTGTTTCGAAAGGTAGTTCTGGTTGGATAGAGATCTCCGCTATTTTATGGATTTGGCCCTTTTCCTTACGTTTAAAATTATTTTCCTCATCCTGTTGAATCTCATATATCTTGGAACATTCGTTTACCAACCAGCTGAGTGGTTTAGAGTCATCATAATCTCTGATTATATTTCTTTTCATAAATGATGGTAAGGCATGAAAATATATCCTCTTGAACTCTGCGGATTCTATATCTGCTCTTTTATCTGTCTGCTGATATGCATGTTTTAATGTGACTAAAAATTCTTTTGGACTTTCGTCAGGCTGGCATTTGAGATTGTGTAAGGCCCTTAAAGCTGCTTGGGGGTAACGAAATTCAGAAAAGTACCTCCTCACCTCTGCTCTGTATTGATCCCAATCAGTTATATCGCTATCTTGAAGGGAAGTAAAGAATGATGTATATGAATTATCAAATGACCAAGGGAGATATGATATCTTTGCATGAGATCCCCGTACATTTAATTCAAGCATGATTCTCTCCACAGTATCTAGGTGATCCTCAATGGATAATTTAGATCCTTTAGTGTAGGGCTTTACCAATTTTCTGATAGCCTGCGCTGTCTCATGGAAAGATAATTTCTTATTATGAGTATCCCTTGAAGGGGATGAATCAAACTCCTCATCAAAGTCTCTAGGATGCCTGGCAATTGTTATGTCTGGTACATGATTTTGGGCCTTATCTAGATCTGCTTTTAACCTGCCAATATCCTGCTGGTAATGTTTAATCTCCTTTTGGGCATTATCAAGTAAATTTTGAATCTTTCTAGCTTCCTGGTAATTTTCAGCTTCTCTTATTGTTCTCTTAGTTATTTCATTAGTAAGGGTGGTAAGTTTATCTTCTAAACTTGATTTTTCTCTTTTTAACTCCCCACAGTCTTGTAAGTATTTTTGAGACAGTCCCTCAACCTGATTTACTTTTTGAGCTAAATGATCACATTGCCCAGACAACGCTTCAATTTGGCCAATTTTTCTATCTCTGTCTTCAGATAACTCATCCCATTTTATTTGAAAATCCCCTAATTTCCTCATTAATTTATCA
This sequence comes from Discoglossus pictus, assembly GCA_027410445.1. NCBI lineage: Eukaryota > Metazoa > Chordata > Amphibia > Anura > Alytidae > Discoglossus > Discoglossus pictus. Next base: position 324,470,533 of record CM050163.1, read on the forward strand.
CACATTGCTGTTAATCCCTCATATCCTTGTAATCTTTCCTTAGCATCTTCTAATTCCTTTTCTAACTCACCCAGTTTAACTACTTGATGTTCTGACATTTTTATCCTACCTTCGTGTAAGTCTCTCAAATGGTTGCATGCCTCAGATATTTCATTAATTGTCTTATTTAAACCAGTTATGAGCACCTCCTTTTCAATAGTCTGGCCTTTCCAGTATCTGGCGACTTCCATCCAGCTAATTGCTACACAGGCAAGATTCTTTTTACGTTCAAAGTTATCCTGAACTGCATTTATGACACCATTAATATTCAGTAATAATTCTGTCTCCTGACTCCAATTGTCTATGGCATTTCCATCAATTATCGGTTGGATGTTACTAAAATATTCTGACAATCTTGATGGGTATTCACACAGAGGATACACATTGCTTATTAATCTTTTGATCAATGTTTCACATCCCATTGCATCTAGTTTCAATATCTCATCCAATGACAACACCCCTGTCCTTTCTGAACTGGATCGGCCTTCTGCCATTTTGTTTTTATTTTAATAAACGCTGTTGTATTAAAAGTTTTAAATTGATAAATATCAATTCACTTATCTATAAAGACGTTATCTCAAGCAGTGCCTCCAAATTATGTCGTGGTATTTATAGTAAAATGATATTTGAAATAGTCAATTTAACTTATTGTCCGAGTCTAACGTCAATTCATAGGTAAATATCACTTTTTAAACAAAACAGCGTTTATTATCAATATCAAAATTGGATTCTAAAGTAAATAAAAAGTTCTAAACAGTACTATATGATTTTCAGATGTCAATAACCCAATTAAGTCTATTGCAATATAAATACGATAAAATGTTAATAAAACAAGAAAAACCTTCTAACTTCTTTATCAACAAAATCTTCTAGGGTAATAGAAAATAACAATAAATTACTATAATCAATATTCCTTATTTTAGCTATTTATAATAAACACGAAAATCAATCTTATTAATATAGTAACTCACAATAATATTGTTGGCAGAATATATAATATATCCCAATAGACCTATATAACTAATAATGGGGTGATGCTATAATAATAACCATATATTGAATAACAAAAATACTATTGGAACAAAGGAAAATATATCACAATTTGAATAATACCTACAGTAGATATATTGGTGGCTTCTGTGATATAATTGATTTAGTGGAATAAATAAGATCAATTTATCTTTTATATTACAGAAGTTTGAAATTAAATCTATACATTACCAGATACCAGAATCAACCCAATATCACGTAGAGTCAGCCTGGATAATCCCAAATTGATTATTATATGAAAAATGAAATATATCAGGAATCAAAAATATGTCCTCTCTTTCTTAGTGTCTTGTATCTGTGTCAGCCCCTCTTTCTCTGTTTTTCCTTTTTTTTCCTTTTCTTTGTCCTAGGCCTATTTTAAATACCCATTCTTATCTAGATCTCACTTTATCACATCCTGGAACTATTTCTCACTATTGTGTTAAGTGGGGATACATGAATATCAAATGCACAGTCAAACAAATATTGTCAGTACAAGAGCCAAATGGTGGATTTCTCGTCTCCAATTTGAGGTGTGACTATTTCATGACATTTGAGGATCAAAAGAATCTAGTATGAATACTAATGACTAGCCTTTTGGTGGTTTCACTGTTTACATTCTCATTACAATGTAGACATTTAGTGAAGCTCAGAAAAATGGAATATGTGTATAAATTTAACAACTCAAAATAAAAGGATGATGTGCAATACAGGTATAACATAACACATAGATATGAAAAGCTTAAGATATTTCCTATATCAAACACCGTTATATTTGAGGAATTTCTATATGTGTATAAATTAAAGTATTAATACGATATATTTAATCAGAAATATATAATGAAATGGTATATATCTATAAGAGTATACTAATTTATATATTTAATAGGGAAAAACCCTGACAAACCAAGATTTCATGTATTAACTTTTGCACTCTTTTCTTTCACCCTCATCAGTAGGTTATTGAATTCCTCCTCACTTTCAGGAGGTTGTTGATATTTCTCCCAGCAATTTTAATTTGGGGTCTGAATTAATCCAGCCGAGCCTTACACATGATGTATTCCACATATAAGTTAAATAAATAAGGTGACAATATACAACCTTGTCGCACTCCTTTTCCGATCTTGAACCATTCAATTGTTCCATGTTCGGTGCTGACAATGAGCCACATTTAATTGCAAGCTCGCAGCTTACATGCAGAAGGTCGGATGTCTCGGAGTGAGCTGCGAGCTGCGTTTCCCCTCTATTTCCAAGGATATTTAATTAGCCACGCTGCCCGAGATCCGGTTTCGAGATCCGGCTACAGCTCACTATCAGCCAATCGGAGTTGAGACTGTCATGATTGATGGTCCTCAAAGCTGCCACTGCAAGGTTGCAGCTACAGCTCACTATCAGCCAATCGGAGTTGAGACTGTCATGATTGATGGTCCTCAAAGCTGCAAGTGCTCTCACAGCCTCCCAATATGTAACCCTGCTGCAGGGGTCTCGATCGGACTCCTGCAGGGTCCCCACATTAACCCCTTGCTGCGGGGGTCTTGATCGGGTCCCCCGCAAAGTCCCCAAATTAACCCTTGCAGTGGGGGTCACCCTCATGACACAAAGTGTAAACACTACAATACACTATTAACCCTAACTATACCTCATTAACCCATACTAAACCCTGTTAACCCTATCTGGACCAATAACCCTATCTAGGACTATTTAACCCTAACTGGGCCTGTCTAACCCTAACTGGGCCTATATAACCCTAACCTGGCATATCTAACCCTAACTGGGCCTATTTAACCCTAACTTCAACTATTTCACCCCATCTAGACCTATTTAATCCGAGTACTATGTAAGCCTATCTAGTCCTATTTAACCCTAACTGGGCCTGTTTAACCCTAATTGGGCCTACCTAATCCTAAATGGCCCTATGTAACCCCAAATGTATCCAGTAAACCCCTATCCTATGACCCCCCTCCCACCCTACCCTATTAACACCTACACTACCTACCCAACAATAATAATAAAAAACTAATTACTGAAAATAAAAAAACACCTAATTACTGAAAATAAAAAACAGAACACTATATAACATAATAAAGAACACTATAGAAAATAAAAAGAACACTGCATAAAATAAAAAGAACACATTACTGAAAATAAAAAAACTAATTTACAAAAAATAATAAAACCTAATTTACAAAAAATAATAAAACCTAATTTACAAAGAATAAAAACACCCCATCATTACAGAAAAAAAAGAATTACTCACCTAAAAAGAAAATACATGCACAAATAAACATAACATTACAGTACGTCAATAAATACAGTTCAAATATCCCCCTATCAACATACAGTATTAACCTAACTACATAAATTAACCCCTATCTAAATACAGTAGTAACCAAACTACATACATTAACCCCTATCTAAATACATTACACCCTATCTAAATACATAAAAAACCCTATCTAAATACATTAAACACTATCTACATACATAAAACCCTATCTACATACATTACACCCTATCTAAATACATTTACCCTTATCTAAATACATTAAAAACCCTATCTAAATACATTAAACACTATCTACATACATTAAACACTATCTACATACATTAAACCCTATCTACATACATTACACCCTATCTACATACTATTTAACCCTATCTACATACAGTAATCCCTATCTAAATACAGTAAAACACTAACCTAACCTAAAATAGAATAAATAAGACCACTTACCTTACTCAGGTGTCCCTCAGATGTCCTGCCGCAGATCAGCCACCCCTAGGAAAAAAAGAAACATAAAATTAGTACAGACATAAACACAACATAAACATCTAAACATTCTGCATATTAAACTTACCTTTTCGTGAAGTCACTGTCCATCCTGTAGTCTTCTCCGGTGGGGCCCCTGGAATAAAAGAAACCTAACATTAGTCATAAATACACACAACCTAAAAATCAAATAAACATACTATATATTATATATATTAAAAACGTACCTTGCCGCAATGTCCCCGTCCTTCTCCTCTTCTTCCCCGGCTAGACCCTTGAAAAAAAAAGATGCTCTAAAAAAAAAAAAAACTAATGGAGCTCCTCCCTGGAGGAGCTCCCCGACGCTAATGAGGCTTCTAGCGCTTCTGCCGGTAGAAAAATGGCAATGGCGCCTTCTGATTGGCTGAAAACTCTGTCAATCGAATTTCAGCTTATCAGAAGGTGCCAAGCTGTGAGACAATCAGAATGGGATGCATTTGCGCTTTGTGTGCTGGAATACTTTTTTGGAATGTGCGGTTTCGGGCAATAGAATAGGGATTTGCGAAAATCGCCCTGCGAAAGTGACAGATCAAAGGCTTCAGAATGGTGTAAGCTCCGAGTTGCAGGTCGGCCATTTTCTCAGGGCCGCCACTTGGAACCTGATCCGAGGTCGCAAAAATGGAGCAATTGAATCGGGCTGTATGTTATTTTGGTCCACATACAGATTCTTCAGGAGGAGGATGATCTGGTACTCTCATCTCTTTAAGAACTTGCAAACATTTTGTTGTGATACACACACTCAAATAATCTATAGTAGTTTATGAAGCAGAGGTTAATATTTTTTCTGGAACTCTCTTGATTTCTCTATTATCCAGCAGACATTGGCAATTTGATGTCTTGTGCCTCTGTCTCTGTGAAACCTGGCTTGTACATCTGACAGTTCTCTTTCCATATATAGGGCCATATTCAATTGATGTTTTGGGCGATCCGGTAGCCGTCAAGTGAGTTTGCAAGTTAATTTGCTATCCAAAAAATATTGATGGTTAAACTTACAACCTCCCGAAGCTTTTGATCTCTCAAGGCTGCAAGACTTCCGATCGCTAAAATGGCTAATCGATATTCAATTGCAAAAAAATATATATTCCACATAGGTTGTAATGGTCATGCAAATGCCAATATGAAAAGACATGCTGCAACATGCTGAAAGCTATTAAAGACACACTACCTCATTAAATTGCAATACAAAACATGCAAATGGCTAACATATTAAACCTTTTACACTCACAGAGGCTCTAATGTGGATTCTAAAAATGCAAAGATCATCTTATATACATATCTGTCATCATATCTACATTGGGAAAACAAATAGTGGCCAAATTACACCGCCACATAGCATATATCAAGTACCAGGGGAACTTTTCACATATGGTTGTTCAGTCCCTCACTTGTGTCCGACTCTATTAATGTCTCTGTCTGTGCGTATCCACAAGGTTTGCATGCTAAAGATACTGGAGTGGGTTGCCAGTTCCTTCTCTAGTGGACTGTGATTTGTCTGACCTCTCTGCTATCAACTGCCCACCTACAGTGGCCCTACATGGTATAGATCACAGCTTCATTCAGGTACACAAGCCCCTTCACCACCACCACTATGCAAACCACAAGGGGACCAGGGGAACATACACCACACTAATGTGAATTGATGAATAGCAAAACGTGAATGGGTATACATGGCCACGAGGAATGGTGTGGGACTTTCCAGGATGGGCCTAGCAGAGATTATCCTTGATGGAGGTGAGTTGTCTGTTGACCTCCGTTCCTATGCATAGCCTCCATGTGTGTTTGCTGCCCTTCCTGATGGGTTAGAGTAGATTAGCGTGGTGTATGTTCCCCTTGTCCCCTTGTGGTTTGCAAAGTGGAGGTGGTAAATGGGCTTCTGTACCTAAATGAAGCTGTGAGCTATACCAGTATCACCTGTCATATTATTAGGAATCGCTCATGGGAATGTTGATACTCAACAATACTACTAATTGGACACTTGCTTGTGTGTTAACCCTTTATCTTGATTATATATGATATATTATATGATATCTAATGCTATTATGACTATTATTATTGTTATATGAATTTATATATTGCATAGTAACTAGGGCTCATTAGTTTACATATATAGGAATGTGACACATATGTGATGTTTGTGGATGTCCCATATCTCCAACCATTGAAAACACACTGACACGGTTACAACGGTATAACAAAGCTTTATTTCATACACAGAGCACAATCAGAAATGGACAAGAGTGTGCATTAATATCATGGGTGTGGTGCATGCGGATCCCGAGAGAGCAAGAGGCTTGGGTGAAAAAGGGGATGCCTACAGGGGTTAATGCCATAGTCTAGAATAAACATGATGCATAGCACCTACCAGGATCACATGTGGTCACTACACCACTGCAACCCGGAATCTGATGAAAAAAAGGATCATCACAAATCCCTCCATTTAATTGGAGAAACCATTGATGAGCAAAGCACTTACAACTTGTCTAGATCTGCTCAATGACAGGGGGAGGCAACCCCACGGGAGGCAGCGGCATCTGACGGTGGTGTGGGTGCACCCCGGTTCTGGTGGTGGCGGCCAGTCCAGCGCACTGCTATGGTTGGGAGGAGATGGTGGCTGGAGGGCCGGATGGTGACCCCTCCAACCATATTATATCCTCCTTCTCCGAGTCAGGATCCACTTCCTTCCTCCACCCCCTGCGCTGGTTCCTGCTGGGCATGGGCTTGCTCCTCCACTTCCTGCTCCAATGGAGCCTACGCCCCCGCCTCTGGCTCGCCACTGGACCCAGACCTCCTTGATGCTGAAAGAGATAAAAGAGAGGTATATGTCATTAGTATGATGAATAATACATTGTTTTGTGTGCATTGTTAACTATCTGATATCTAGGCTGAACCTAGATGATACTCCTAATTACAACTCAGATTAGATATCATTTGGGGGCTTGGAATTGAATGTGGCTCATAGTTAGTGACAATTATTATTATTTTCTTATCATTTATTATTACCTTATATTTATAATGCACCTACATATTCTGCAGTGCCATGCATAGGACAAGTACGAGGCAAAAACATTTTCAATACAAATTAAATGAATCGAGGGCTCTGTCTTTGAGCTTAGAATCTTTCTAATGCATCGTATACGATTAAAAACTCACAAACTTACAATCTATAGGATTTGGATGTGAAACAAGAGGGTGATAGTTTCATTGGGCATATTAAGGATGAAGGTGATAAGCTTTTAGTGTGGTTTTGAAGGACTTGAGACAAGAGGAAAGTCTAGTGGAGCGAGGTAAGGAGTTCCAAAGAAAAATAATTGGGACAACACAAGAAAAGTCCTGAAGGTGGGCATGAAAGGAGGTGATAAGAGAGGAGGAAAGAAGAAGATAATTAGCAGTGCGGAGAGGGAGGGTGGGGGAGTATTTTGAAATGAGAGCAGAGATATAAAGGGGTGAATTATTGCTTAGGGCTTTATACATTAGGTTGATTATTTAAATTTTATTCTGGAGATTATGGGAAGCCAGTGGAGTGACTGACAGAGAGTTGATGCCAACATTGAGTATGGTAGATGATCCTAGTGGAGGCATTCATTATGGATTGGAATAGTGACAAGTGGGTGAGAGGAAAGCCAGCAATGATGAGTTGCAGTAGTCGAGGAGAGATATGATGACAGAATGTATTCTGAATGTATGTATCTTAAAGGGATATCTAGGTGAGCTGGATTAAAACTTTCCTGCACCCTATATGCAAAAATAATCTTATGTGTATGCAGCACATCTCATAAAACATTTTATTTGTATTAATATATAAAAATCCTGCTAATGCCTCTAATGATAATGTTGACACCTCCAGGGGGTGTCTAAACAGGCATCTGATCCCCCAATCAGCATGCAGCATCCGGGAGCAATATTAACCAACTATTTACTTGCTCTTGCTTGCTCAGCCAACCTCCTTGCAGCTTCCGGTCACGTCAGTGATGAACTACATTTCCCAGCTGTCTTGCTACATATCCCATGCTGCTTTGCACCACAGACATGAAACCAGACTTAATTCAAGAGCTTCAGCTAACCTAATTGGCTAAAACAAATCATTCCAAAACAAAATGGATACCATACTGCCTGTGATTGGTCAAACTGAATATTACTGTTATGCTAATCTTAGAAGAGATTGGCTGGGGGTGTCAACTTTGAAAGCCAACTGTTTGCAAGTGGAAGAAATACAGCATACTTTAATTCCATTGACTCATGCAGACTTATTATCAGCAAAACATCCTGGGGCTATCTCACTTCCCTCTCCAAATTGTTGGGCTCTAGTTCATTGGACAAACTATTTAGGTTATCAATGTTGCTAAGATCCTTCCTGTATCTCCTGTGCATTCTTGCCACCTCGTATTTATATGATCTGCTTCTGTTAAGTCCCTACAATTTTTGTCATTTATCAAGCCGACTTTGGCATGAAAATTTAATTTGAGATCCCTACTTTTCTTCAAGAGATATCTTCACTTTCCCACTCTGTTATCTTCTTCTATCTCTTTACATTGTTCATTATAGAATGTCTCCTTGTCTCTTCTTGCTATCCTCCGAAACTCTGCATTCATTTGGACAAATCTTTTTTCAATTTCCACTAGCTTATGTTTGCTACTCGCAAAGCCTCGTCAGTTATCCAGTTCGTCTTCTTAGTTTTCTTTCTTTTAGAAATAGTTTTTGTTGCTGTTTTCTGGATAAAGTGACAAACTTCTGCACAAAGTTCCTCAGGCATTCTATCTACCATGTCTAGTCCCTTAAACCTTTTCTTTACTTTCACTGTATATTCACAGGGTATATTATTTATTTTGTATCTGTTTGGTCTCAGGTCTTGTTTTTGTTGAACCTATGTTGTCCATCTGATATAGAGTTGTCTTGGAGGCTTTCCATGTGTAGAGTCATCCTGACGGCTGTTGGAAGAGGGTGCTTGCTATGACCAGAGAATTACCTTGAGAAAATTCTACTAATCTCATTTTTTACTCTGAGGCCAAACTTGCCTGTTATTCCAGGTATCTGTTGATTCCCTACTTTAGCATTCCAATCTCCCATGATGAGAGTAACATATTTCTTGGTGTTATATCTAGAAGTTGTTGAATATACTTGTAGAATTGGACAATCTCAGAGTCTTTAGCATCCATGGTTTGAGCATAGTTTTTGATCACTGTAATGTTAAATAGCTTGCCTTGCAATTGAATTGAAATCATTGTATCATTTATTGGGTTGTAACCAAGCACTTTTTTTGACCACCCTTTGACTGAATATGAGGGCTACTCCATTTCTGCTGTGGGATTCTAGAATACATGGGGTTTGTCTGATATGTTAGGAAATGTCCCATTCCAGTCCATTTGATTTCACCAGTTCCCAGGATATAAATGTTTAATCTTGTAAAATCAGGTTTGATGATTTCCAGTTTGCCTTGGTTCATAGTTCTAAAAGGTTCCTATGCTGAATTGTTCTTTGCAGCAGCATACTTTTCATTACCCTCTAGACACATCTGCAGCTAGTCTTCCTCTCGACTTCATTAGATCTGGTGCTACTCATACTCCCCCTCTGCTCTTCCCCAGTAAATGAGGGTCTCATTTTTCGGTTCCATATTATTATGTCTTTGGTTGTACTTATGCATAGGGTTTTCTTGGCAAAGCGGGTTGTCAGTTCCTTCTGCAATTTATGCAAATTACCCTTAGTGTTTAGTCTCCCTAAGGGTAATAGGGGACTCCAGACGTGGACCCCTTGCTCACTGTGCCTTAGTGAGTTCAGCTGCACCTCACTGACGAGGCCCATAAAGGCTGAAACGCGTCTGGGGTTTGCTGTTTCTCCTGTTCAGGGTAGAATTGCCTTGTATTTCGGGTCTGGGTCACTCTTTTGAGTGGGACCAGACTGATATACTACAGGATATTTCTCCCTGTGAAGGGCACAAGTGAGATAAAATAGGTTGCTCTCAGAGTGGCTTATCATGGCCATAGAACTAACCTATTAAGGTTGGTTCGTTCTCTGATGAGCACCTCTGACTTAGTTGTTTTGATTATACTTATGCATAGGGTTTTCTTGGCAAAGCGGGTTGTCAGTTCCTTCTGCAATTGACCAGGATTTGTCTGACCTCTCTGTTATGACCTGACCATCTTGAGTGAGATACATGTATAGCTCACAAGCCCCTTCACCACCACCACACAGTAGCAACCCAGAAGAGGCATTCATTCAAAATAGATAATTGCAGCCCCCATTGAAGTGTGGGTTGCTTCTTTTAGATATTACATTTACATTACCATTTTCATAAAATTACATATTCTTTCCATATACATTTTGCACCTGACAACCTAAAGGAAAGTGGATAATAAAACTTCAAAAATAATCTAAAAATATAAATACAACTTTAATATTTTAATAAAGAATTAAAAACACTCTATAGGTCTTTAGTGAAAACTCACCGTAGAATACTGGAACAAGTTCTACCCACCGAGTTGGAGAGTGCCACATGGTGCACTAAGCTTGAGAGAGTACCTGGCTAATTTCATGGACTGTCCAGCCACTTGTCCATTCTGGGAGAGTCTGTGTATCATATTTATTTTAGTTGCACAAGATTGCAGCCCCCTTATCACTATTTAGGGTCCTCTTTCTGCATTTCTGGCTGTATTTCTCGCCTCAACTTTTTCTATCGGTAACAAGGCCAGGGACCTCATTGTCAACCTGTTCCATGGCATTAGCCAAGCTGATTATTTATAAGTCTAGGTAGCAGGTTTTGGCTTTGTCAACTGGGGGATGTGTGAGTTTACCTCCCAGTAGGCTGTAGATGGAGTATTCTGCTCTGTATCCCCCCATCTGCATACATTTCTGCTCAAGCTCCTAATCTGATTTTGTTTATTACTATGTCTTACTATGTTTTTTACCACCAGGTGGTGCTTTGAGTAACAACTCAGAATTGGCCCTATAAAAGGCCAGTTATGGTAAACTTCTAGTTTGATACACTTTGACTACTTCTACTCACCGTGGACATTTATTTTAGTTGTGCCAGGTTGAGCCCCTCTTATCATTCTTGAGAAGCCTCATCCTGTAGTTCTGGCTGCATTTCTGCCATCAATATTTTATTGTTGGGTGCCCAGTGTGAGGGGCAACAGAGCCATCAACTGCCTTCTCAACCTGCTTCTGGCATTAGCCAAGCTGGCTATTTATAAGTTTGGAAAGTAGTGTCTGGAAAGGTAGGTTCCATTGTCATATGAGACCATGTTCCGGGCACTAGTGGTTTCCTTTACCCGGGCAGAGTAAGTCCTGGCTTTGACCACTGGGAGGAGTTTACCTCCCAGTGTGCTGTAGATGGAGTACACTGCTTGATACCCCCACTCACCCGGATTTATTTTCTCTGATGCTCCTAATTTCATTTTCATTTATTTTGCAATTTTACAATTTCTTTTATGGTTTGACATATTTCTCTCTACCTCCAGGTGGGGTTGTGATGAATTCCAGATTGTCCCTACAAAAGGCCAATCCTTATCAATGCTATCTTAATACATTGTGACTAGTTCTACCCACCGGGTACTTGAGTTGGAGAGTGCTCCATGGTGCACAGAGTACAAGAGACTATCTGGCTAATTTCTGGGAAGATGTCTGAGTTTACCTCCCAGTGGGCAATGGAGTACTCTGCTCTGTATTCCACCATATTGATTAATTTACTCTTATGTTCCTCATTTCATGTTTATTTATTTAACAGTTCCTAATATATTCTCTACTAACAGGAGATGATATGAGAAAGGCTATTTCGGCAGATACATATATAAAAATAAATACATTTAAAGCAAATCTCGAAGGATATTACTAAATTAAAAACAATTAAAAGTAGGGCAATTAAAATGGTCTAAAAGACAACAAAAAATTAAACCAAAATGAGAGAGTGATGATATGATGGACTGCATCGTTATTTACTGTAAGAAAATGTAACATTAAATGTTTAAAGCAATTGTTGTCCGGACCATAGTCAATATGGAATCCCAAAATAATGGACACAACCCAATAATGAAACTCATACTTATGATGGGGTTAAACGGCTACAGCTTCTTTATTGATCACACAACTTTTACTTATTTAACAAATAACTTCTTAACAAATAATGAAAGAGTTGCTTCTGACTTTTTTTTCTGGCTTTTTCTGTGACAAACTGGACCAGGGACATCTGTCTCTGCTTTCTATGACCATCCAGCTAATTCTGGTAGTAAGATATTGTCCCAATAACTCTGTGTCTGACATTTCTGCTCCTCATAGCATCAGGATCATTTGCCACTAAATCATTCATAAGGCCATGGATGGAACACAAAGTCTTGCTGAAGGACATGGTTTAAAGTTATTTTCGTTCCTCTGTGTATGAGTCACTGCTGTTCTAGGCTTCCTCAGTGCCCTCTTCCACCAGTTGTTTGAGGTTCTCATTGGTCAGGCTCTAGCCTGAAGCTTGTACCAAGTCCTCGACAGCACCTTCCAGTCCAGCCATATTCACCAGGTCTACTATCTCTGCTATGATGGGCTGTTCTGGTTGCACATCTGCACACAGCTCTGACCAGGTCTTCCCCCACACTCCTTTGATACTTTGCTGTGTCACCTCCTTCCAGGACAAATCAATGTTAGTGACTGCCTGCATGAGTTTTTCCATAAATCCATTTTTGTTTGTCCTTGATGTTTGTCTGGTCAATGAGGTGACCATATGCAGTGAATGTAGTGGGACTTGAAGGTCGCAATGACCATAGGCTGGATGAGTGAAATATTGTTGGGTGGCAGAAACATTACTTCCACCGGGATGCAGCAATGGAGCTCAGCCAAGTTGGTATGGTGTCCATTAACAGGAGTTATTTGGCCTCAAGTGCTTTGCGCCTGCAATAGCACTACACCAATGGACAGAAATGTTTGCTGAACCAGCTCTTAAAGATGTCTATGGTGATCCAGGCTTTCCTGTTGAATTGCCAAATGACTGGCAAAATTGAATTTGGTATGCCCTTCATGGCTCTAGGTGTGTTTTTGAGTTGCAGATCAGCAATGACTTGATCTTAAAGTCGCTGCTGGTGTTCCCACCCAGAAGAAGGGTTTGCCGGTCTTTGTCAGCTTTGTACCCTGGTGGTCTCTTCTGCTTCCATGATATGAAGGTGTGGCTTGGCATTCGCTTCGAGAGCAGGCCGTTCTTGTCGATGCTGAACATCAGTTCTGCCTTTACAAAATGTCATTAGAAATGGGTGGAAAGGATGAATAAAGAAGCTTCATTGTCAGCGCTCATAACTTTTCTCAGTATCTTTATGTTGTAGAGGTTGTTCCTCTTCTTGAAGCGTTCTCTGCTGGCAGAGAAGCTTTCCATCAAATCTGGTGTTGGGCTCTGGATATGGCCATATATGCTTCTAACCTTCTCCATTATGATGCCCTGGCTGAGAGGCATGTTAGCCCAGGTTCGTCGTCGATCCAGTTGGACTACAGCTTCTCAATCTGATGATGCAATGCTGGTGGTTGCGGAAAAGTGATAATGTCTGGAGCGGTAATAAGTAATATAAACAGAGTAAATCTGTAACATTGCAATCATTCTTAATGTTAAGAATAATTATTCAGTTTTCACCTCATAAATTAATTTTGATACCAGACAGAAGATATATATTTGTTTAATTTCATATAAATGATTTATGCATGAAAACACACACCGCTGTTTCACTTCTGCATACAACCACATACACAGAGAACAATACACACGTGTGAAATAATGAGAGGTAGTTTCTCCCTGTGGTAAGCACAAAGTCAGAGCATTGAAGTTCATGTCAGTTAAAATGCTGGAAATACTTCTCAAGCTCAGTCAATTTTTTTAAATTAACCCAGTCATAATCAGAATTATACTCCGATCCAAAAAATGATCATTGAAAAACCCATAAAAAAAATGATCATTTAATGTTCACCTTAATGGCACTTTGGTAAGCTTTATGTTTACAGTACGTAATTATACTTATATCTATTATATCTTGCCAATTCCTTATAGTAAAATATATTGACGTATATAGAAAAATACATTCAATTACAATTGTTTGTGTTTTTATCATGTTGATGATATGAATGTGGACAATTTTTATTTTCATTTTCTTAATTTCTGTTTTGTACTATATTAGATTCAAATGGTTAAAGTTATTTGACAGGTGCATAGTACATTCGGGATACCAGGGGTAATCACAATATAGAAAAAAACACAGACACCTAGTATGGGGTAAAACAGGCCGCAGCTCCTTTATTACTGAAATATAAATATTAAAACTCCCAATAACAAAGAGAGCCGCTTTGCCCACTGCCACACATGAACTGAAGGGGACCCCGCGCCCCTTTTACTTTTATCCATAACTGGTACTTCCATTTTACCGACCATATATGGGTAAGCGCCTCCCGCCATCCAGGAGCTGCGACACATCTGAAGACCCAACACTGCCTTCCACTCCTGCTTTTCATTCAGACAGAAAACCTAGGGAGAGAGGGAGGGAGATCAGACACCAGTGCCTTACAGATACCAGGTTCAAGAGACAGCCCACCAGGAATGGAAGAGTATATATACCCAGCTCCTCCCCCGAGAAACAAATCCCATCTTCCTCTGCATAACCAAATTTCTTTTACCTATTCCTCGCCCAGTCAACTGCCCACTCTCCTCAACTTCGTTCAGCCGTGGCCTTTCTTGACAGGTGCATAGTACAATCGGGATACCAGGAGTAATCACAATATAGTAAACAACACATACACCAAGTATGGGGTAAAATAGGCCGCAGCTCCTTTGATACTGAAATATAAATATACAAATTTCCAATAACCAAGGGAGGTGCTTCGCCCACTGCCACATATGAACTGAAGGGGACCCCGCGCCCCTTTTACTTTTATCCATAACTGGTACTTCTATTTTACCGACAATATGTGGGCAAGCAACCCCCCCCCCCCCCACAAGAGCTCCGACACTAACAAGGAGCTCTCCACCCACAAAGAGTGAGCCGCCCTAATTAGACACACTCAAAGGAACCCTGTACCCACCATCCCTAATAGGGGGGGGGGGCGACTCACACCCAGATATACTGCGGCCTTACAAATGCCCTCCATCAGGTCAAAATTAAAATCCCCCAACCAAAATCGTTGAAATACACCCGTCCTTTGCGTAAAAACCCGGGCCCTCAGTATGCTTTATCGGGAAACCCACCAACCTCCTGACGTGGCTGGAGATGACTTTGCTCACATTTTTACGGCACTTTTAAAGTATTGGCCCCGATATCACTGAACGCCATTTAAAGCAAGATATCATAACCAATCAAAGGACTATCATGCTGGGAAATCAGAGGTGCAATCTATCCATATTCCTTTTAATGCCCAAAATCAACTCTATTAAGGGCAAATTTCACAGATCGTTACCCCCTGTGTGAATTACTGTACCAGTATATCCAGGGTGAAAACAAACAGACATATTGGACCACCTCTACAAGCACCACCTCCCATCTTAACCCTCTAACCCCAAACCATTTTATGCCCAACCCCCTACTGTGAAAATTCAATTGCAGACGATTATCCTTCTTAGCAGCCGTACGGCGGGCCCAATAGACATATGAATGGCCGATTGTCCAAGTAGACACCTGCTTAGCACCTTAAAACAATAAAAACGATTGAACCAATTGAAATTTATTTCCATTATCATCTTTTTTGAAGAAGAAGAAGAAACAAATGCAATAACATACATATATACATCAGATCATTCTGAACAACTATACATTATTACTTCCACACCAACCCACAGAACCATGCGTTATATTTTCCTTTACTCTTTTCTATATATATATATATATATATATATATAATTTTTTTTGTATTCAGTTTTGGCAATGCGATTAGCAATCACTGTATATTTCAACAGCATTAACTATTCTTGGCAACCTGAAAAAGAGGGGGGGGCCCAATTCTCCGAGCCCCATTGTCAAAAAGAGTAGCTTCTATCCTAGGGCCAGGCGCACCACCGATAGCAGACCAACTGATGACGTACGCACCAAAACCCTTCCCCTCCCTGCCGCATCTGTAAACAAATTCACCTCTGCACTGGTTAACTTGTCTGCCATGAAAAGTGTCTTACCATTGAACCCCGCTAAGAACTTCTTCCAGACCACCAGATCCTCTCTCCTGGCCCTACTAATCCTAATAGAGTGATGTGGTTTTCTAATGCCTACTGATGCCAGCGCCAATCATCTGTTAAAGATCCTACCCATAGGGACTACCCTACAGGAGAAGTTGAGCTTACCTAGCATGGTTTGCTTTTCCCTAAGCGACGCCTCTTTTTTTTTTTTTTTTTTTTTTACAAAATCCTCAATACTCCTGCTTAGCACCCAAACCTTGTCCATGCGGAGTGAACTTTGAAAGCCCACAGAATCTATCTCAATAACCAAAAAATAATAATTCAGGCCCCTGCTAATGAGACATCAACATCTTTAGGTACTTCATAAAAATTGCGATTATAGCTGATGGCCTGATCAAAAGAAGCATGCTTCACCGCTACCAGCTATTCATCCATGCCATCATTATCCAAACCCTTTTGGGGAATGACAGATGGTGTATGAGTCTAAATTTCCCAGCCTCCTACCTTGACACTATACCAAATCTGAAAACGAGAATTGGGGAAAATGGCCCACCATCCTGACCAAGGAAACCTCCTTCTTTAATTTTTTCACCACAATGGAGGGATTCTGTTTCACAGATAACAAAAATGTATTTATTTATTTATTATTTATTATATTATTTATTTTAAATCTGCGACAACCAAACTATGGAACTGGGAATATGAACACCAAACTTGAAACCTTTGAATAACAGACTTCTTTCTAAGCGCAACCCCTCATCATAGCGTACTGTCCTTGCCAAGGAAGCATCCTCTTAAACTGGATCTGAGTTGCCGCCTTTTGCAGCTGCCTCCGTGTCTGATCTAAGCTTCCATACGCATTTGCACAGAGGGTGCAGTTTTCCACACTCTAAACACTCATGCTTGAATCTGCAAGTTGCCCCCCATTTGCACACACTCTCGCTGTACCGGTAGCAATACCCCTACTTATTTTCACTGGTAAGGGACCCTACCCTTTGTGAATTATCCACAGAAGGAGTTACCCAAGTGAAGGGGAGTCACTATTTTCATCCATGTACCCATGTCCCGCTCAACCCACCTCATAGCATTTGCCGGAAGTGCTCGTCACATGACCACCATGCCATCCCACCATATGTTCTATGTATACTCTCAAACTTGTTGAGGTAGCAAGAACAAGGGGGGACATGCTCAGGGAAACACTTGCCAATTATACACCAATTATAATCACAACAGCCTGCAACTAGTTATGTACCTACACTCCCTTTCCTCCTCATCCTTCTTATCCTCACTCTTTCTCTCGTGAACCTCAACGTAGCTATCTAACAGTAGGAGGGAGAACAATTCTATGAATTCCCTCCTCCAGATTTTTTATTTTACCTCTGAGGGTACATGCAACCCGGGGGGGGGGGGCAATTGGCATAGAGCCGGCCTACCCCAGATGTGTACTCCACAATTAGCACTTCTTCCTTCCTGTTCCTACCTGCTTTCTGCCCCTCACCACTTCTTGGACCTGCCTCGAAACTCAACTCACCCACCAACTGAAGCTCTAGGGTGGGAGGGCTATTATCCTGCGCTACCCCGGGAATCCTATGAACAGACCTACCTGGGACCAACATTGATAACATATCGTGGCTTGGCCTTGCCATACTGTGCTGCAAACTCTGTAACAGATCCTGCACTTGCCTAACACATCATTAATTCCTTGCCTATCTATAGCCTCACCTGCCCCTGTGCCCAGCTGCCTCCTCATGCTAGCCTCGCCAACCTCCATCCCAGTTCTTCTTGTGTGCGGGCCATCTACCCCATTCCTCTGATGTCTCGGACACACTCTCTTATTCGTGAGTGCATTGGAACGCATGACCATATCTGATGGGAACCTTACCCCCAGGGGCAAAGATGATCTGGTGGCTGGTCGTTACTTCCTCTGCGGCCTTGAAGGTTCACCCCACTGTACGTCCACCATACCATGCTCTGAAAGAGAGTCCACATATAAATTCCCAGCAATGACATCCTACCACACTGACGGTCCCCCCAAAGCTATGCCCCCCCTCCGCCACCCTGAACCACCTGGGCAGAAAGCAGGGATGAGTGGGCTGCTGCTGCCCCACTGAGGCCAAAGCCCCAAGCCCATCCCACCCCCAACACCTTCACCGCAAGACCACCCCCATCCATATTGCCCCCTCATACCCAGAACCCACAGATCCACCCACACCCCCCATGACATCCCCACATATGCCTATATTACAGGAATGGACCCCTGCAACAGAGCCTGTGCGCCCCCTGCCAACCCACCCACCCCTATATCTCCCTGACCCTAGAGAAGCACCAGGTGACCGCCATTTTGAGATATGCCCGCCGATGCCTCCATCTTGAAAACCCCCCCTGTATACCCCAGATACATGCCTACACCAAATAGAAAGAGAACAGACACCCCGGCGACCATGCGTCACTAGCAGGCCCTACCATGTGACACGCCACATCCGATGACGTCAACTGCGGGTCTAGTTCTGGAAACCCACGAGGCCTTGTCCGACGGCGCCGCAGGCCCCGACAGCCTGTTGCTGCCTGGCACCAGGGGAGGAGGATGGGGAGGAGGGTGCCTGGGACACGGCCCTGCCCTCCGGCGACGCCGCCCAGGTAAGAGGGGGAGAAGATAGGGTAGGGAGTATACAGCCTAAGGGAGAGAGAGAAGAGAGGGCCCCCAAAACGGAGCACAATGAAAGGAGAAGAAGTACACCCCTAAGGGGAGAGAATAAGGGCCTAACTGAGGGCTCACTAGCCCTTGGAGGTCTAATGGGCTGCCCCAGGACACATCAATCCTCCTGGAAGGCATGGTGATCCTTATGGGGTGAGTAGGCGTAAAGACATGCTCCTTGGGCCTATCCCCTGGGAATTGCCAGCCCTCCTAGATCCAACTAAATCAGGGTCAATGACGCAATATTGATTGCAGCCACCCTGATCCATGAAGCCTAACCTTTCTCCTGACCAGCTCAACAAGGCTATCTACCATTAGGGAAGCCATGCCACCTAACTAACTAGCCTAGAGACCTGAGCTTCCAGATCAGACACCAGTGCCTTACAGATACCAGGTTCAAGAGACAGCTCACCAGGAAGGGAAGAGTATATCTACCCAGCTCCTTCCCCAAGAAACAAATCCCATTAATCTTTGTATAACCAAATTTCTTATCCCTATTCCGAGCCCAGTCAACTGCCCACCCTCCTCAACTTTGTTCAGCTGTGGGCTTTCTTTCTTGTAGTTCAGTATATTGTACTATATAATTATATTAAATAGTTGTAAAATAACCAATTCTAATAACATATTCTATTGTAAGGGCATTTTTAATCTCTCATAATGGATTTTGGCCCATACATATTTTATAGGACTATCTAATGGCATAGTTGTTATTGTAGTCTACTGTTGGTGGATAAAATTGTCCAAAACAAATATAACCTAGGAGCTTGACTCTTCATCATTTAGTCACTCCCCTGCAGAGAACTGCAGGTCCTGAAAGATCTGTAAACAAACAGGGAGACATTTTTTAAAAATATATCTGCATTCTACTTGGTTATTTTTTGCATATACAAATATTTGCCCAAGACATTTAAAGGTCTGAGATAAGAGGAAAGGCAGTGATATCTCTTGATTGCCTTGTAAATCAGTTAGGGCCGTAACTACCCACACATATTAATGAGTTGAAAAGCAACAATAAATCCTGAGAAATAATGTGACAGGATCACAAGAAGTTGTGATAATGTGCATGAAAATCTGCGTTCATGTTAAGTCCTATATCTATAGGGTTAATGAATGTGATCGTCTTCATTTCAATTTTTTTCTCTCTTCTGGATGTTTTTGAAATTACCTCTGAGTATCTTGATTTTCAGGTTTAGGATGGATGTTAAACCCTAATTAGTATTGCTTCTGACTACATAATTGGTATTAAGATGAAAATAAGCAAGTTTTCTAGCCTAAACCCTTTTAGATTTATTACCATTGAAATAATATAACAGCATAAAGCTATAAAGATCGAGGCTACACTGGAGGAAAGTAAATAGCCATAAATCTAACCTTTTCTCTCTGAGGATTACGGTACCCTGGCTGTGCAGAGGGAATACTGTCATGCAGATCTGGTAACTACCACTCCACTGCAGAGAACCAATACTTATGAGCAGGGAGAGACAGACATCATCAGATACCAATAGGGAATGGCTCCTATATTTTCACTTAACTCGTAGGACTGTGCACAGAGGAACTTATTTCATAACTAAGTTAATTTGCTTTTACTTTACTGATAGAGACAGCAGTGCCAGAGCCAGTCTGTTATGAGTAAAGAAACCTATATCTGCACACTGGACTGCTCTATTGGAGAATACTGGGCATAAAAAAAACGTAAATCAATAAAATGTTTTCCCTACCACGTAAATTGTGAAATTACCCTCTGCGCCGGGGAATCCCTCCCCCGGTAAATCTAGTCACTACGTTAAAAAATAAAACCATGGGGGTCTATATCAGTATTCTCAGATTGATAAAGTCTGTCAATCTGGGCACTCTGATTGCTTGAGAAGAAAATCCCACGTAAAAAGAGCAGGGTGGCATTTATAAATCAAACCTGATTGGCTGAAATCTGAGTGACACATATTTCAGTCAATCAGATTACAGAAAAAAAACGTATTTAAGCCACAAAAGCTCAGCAAAAAACATTTTCCATTAGGTTAAAAGCATTGGCTTTTCAAGAGGAAGGCAATTTAAAAGGATCAGAAGATGAGGATCCAATGACTTCAATCAAGATAGAAGAGGATGTGAATCTTCAATCAACACAGATAGTCCACTTGATCCAAGACATTGTGATTTGTTTTCCAGTAGTTTTTCTGTATTTTTTTGTATTTTCTTTTTTTTCTTATAATCACATTTTTATCTATGTAATTTAGTTAGGTCATTGGTATGTTTATATTTTATAGTGTATTTATTTAATTGATAGTTTATATTTATTATATATTATGTAGTATAGGTTTATTTATTTATTAACTTAATTTTGATTTTATTTTATTATTTATCAGGGTGCTATGGGGGTCCTTGAGGACCCCATGACACATTAGGGGTTAACTTAAGTATACTATCAGGGTCTATATAGCGTCCCATGTTATTAAGGGTTACCTTTTGTATCCCATGGCATCTATATAGATCCCCATGGAATAAGGGGTTAAAGTTAGATACCTTGCAGTCTATGTAGATCCTAGTGATTGTAATGAGCTAATGTTAGGATACAATGAGGGAGCTTGAAAAAAAAAACATGGTATTTGGGGGTTACTGTAGAATACCATGTGGATCTATATAGACCTCCATGGCAGTTAGAACTTCATAGTTAGTGCGATACGTTTGGGCTATGATCAAACATAAAAAGGATCATCAAAATCAGCATGAGTAGGCTGATAGGTTACAAACCAGTCATGGATGGTCTGGCTGACAGAGGTCCAAAACAAGCACGAGTTGTTGGATTATCAAAGGTGGAATACAGGCAATGTAGCCTGATTGCCAGCGGTCTACGAAAGACAAGAGATGTTCAGTCTATGTCGCTATGTTTTTATGAATTAGCATTTCTCGATGTGATAGGATACTCCATTAACTCGAACGGAAAAGTTATTTTTTTAATCCAGGGAGAAATTATCAAAATGTAGGAGAGTATGTGTAAAACATCTATACTAAATACATGTCTCACACCCTTTACTTATGTGCCACTGAATTTCATGATTTCAATGGTCTGCACTGTGGTTCGCTTTGTGTAGCAGGAGCAAGTTTTTTTTAAGCAACAGAAATATAGAAAGGATTTTTCTTTGCGTGATTTATAATGGTTTAAAATAGAATCTAGACAAGGTTGAAATATTTAAAACCGCAAATGGAATGTCATATTTAAATGTAAACTCTAGTCGGTATTTGTTTTCATGAAAAGCAGCGTTCCTCATTCACATAGCATTAGCACACCTTTGGAATTCCATGCATAGTTCTACTTTATAATACAAATACTATTGTTCAAACCTTCTATCCCTTCTTATAGAAGAAAAAACCTTCAGTGTTCCCTGCTTGTCTCATAAAGAGAGGAGGTGTGGGAGAATGGCATTTGAGACAAAAGCTAAATCACAGCAAGAGTATGGAAATACCAAACAGAGGAAGAATCTCTGGACGCCAGGAGGAAGGAGGAGGGAGAATATAAGTAACCCAAGAACTTGGAGAATAATGAGAAAATTAGATTTGTTTTTAATCAGAGCTCTCACAGGCTTGTTCTCATACACAACTAGGCAGCCTTTGTCTTGCTCCCGGCTCCATGACAACTTGAGGAGCAGGCAGAGGGCCAAGCCAGAGCGAAATGAATACCTGCAAATACCAGACCTTTTGAGCACTGAGAAAGCTTACATGTCATAATGTCACAACTGTCTCACAAAAATCTCAGCAATGAAGAAAAAGAAACAGATCAGCTTTGAACAGATTGCTGAGCTGAATCCCATTTGTATTTATTGACTAGTTTTTTATTGATGACTTTTTAACAAACTTGTGGCTTTGGCAAGATGTTTTTAATAACTTACAGCAGTAGATGAATTTATCATTTATAGCATTGCCATTCAGTAAGGAATTGAGAACACTAGAACTGGAAGTAGCTGTCATATATATCACCTTTTGTCAGTAAACATTATACCTCAGATACTGCAGTAATAATTGATCGAGACTCTCAACTAAAAAACAAGAGCCAGTGATGATTTATGAGATAAATAAAGCAGTACTACTGAATTCAATACATTTTCTTTTTTTTTTTATACATGTTGTTTTCAAAATAATAAAAAATCTAAAGAAGCACTACATAATATAAAAAAATCAACGGTGAAATTAGCAATGGTTGAATAAATTCACTGATACATTTATTAAGAATAGCAATAAATGCTCTTTATATCATAACACAAAAAATAATACATGCCACTGAATACCATAAAACTTTATTCCTATTGTAGCTAACAGTGCCACCGTAGCAATCCCAACACAAACGCTTGGCATCATACACAGTCCGTATGGCAAGCACTAAGTGCTGTATTAGAAGCACAAGGTTGTTGAAGGTGGAATCAAAAGTCCTCCAATTGGTAAGAGAGATTGTGTGTTGGTGAAGAGAAGAGAAGGTGACATGTAGGCATTCTGCAAACATATCAACCCTCGCTGTCATGGGTAATATGTGTGATTTATATGATTTTGAAAAGGGGATGGTCATTGGCTTTCGGGGCAAAGGTGGCAGTATTTCCAAAACAGCGTGAACTGTTCATGTGCTGCAGTGGTTAAAGTGTACAGTGAATGGACAAACGGCACCATTGCGAATAAATGGTGTTGAAACTGTAAAGCACCACGTGCCATTGATGTCAGAGGTAAACTTCGGCTGCAAAGGTGGGTGAGGGCCAACTGACAGTCTACAGTTGAGCAACTCACCGTCCAAGCAAACCAGGGGGCTACCAGACATGTGTCTAAAATGACAGTAAAGTAAACCCTGTTGGATATGAAGCTTCAAAGAAAATGGCTGGTCACTGCACCCATGCTGATGAGGGTTCATCGTCAGAAACAGCTTCAACTTGCACAACTGAAATTGTACCTCTTCTGATTGGCAAAGCGTTGCCTTCTCTGATGAGTCATGTTTTCTGCTCGATCAACTGGACGGACATTGGAGTGTCAGAAGTGAAACCCCCCAGAATAAACACCCTTCAACCATTGTTGGAAGAACACAAGCTGGTGACACCAGGGTTATGGTCTAGGGAATGCTTTTTGGCATGGTCTGGGAAGTTAGATTAGATTAGATTATCTATCCATCCTTGCAGATAAAGTACACCCATACATGTCTCCCCTGGAGTGGATGGTATCTTCCAACAGGACAATGCAACATGTCATACCAGATTTGTCCAGGAGGAGCACAACAAAGACCTCCAAGTATTTGCCTGGCCTCCAACTTCCACGGACTTGAACCCCATTGAGCACCTGTAGGACCACCTAGATTGCTATGTTAGCCGTATGGATCATCCACCATGCACTCTTCAGCAGCTATTGGATACATTGCAGTCTGCATGGCTCCTGATACCCTTGCCAACCTTCCAGCATCTTATTGACTAACTACCACTAAGTTAATATATACAGTATATACTAGCGACTTGCCCATCAAAAATGACGGCAATAAAATTGTAAGGCTGGGAATGCTGTTTGGCACACAATGTGAGTCTCTGACACTATTAACCTTTTTGTTATCTACAAAGAAGTACAACAAGTTTAATTTTTTTTTATTAACCTTTTTCATTGTCATGTATGCAGTAATAATATAACAATGGATGAAATCTGTATGAATACATATTGTGAACCATTACATAAAGCTTTGTAACATGCAACTTATATTGGAAACAGTGGTCAACCAATTATTTTTAACAATACTAACATTTTTAATTCTGAGCTATGCTTGAGTGACATACCAATAGGTCAACTTTGTATGAATGAGTATATTAAACCATTACAGAATGCTTCTTAACATGCAACTTATAGTTGAACTACTGGTAAAGCACATAGGTATTGAATCCAGAGGAAGGCAAACAGTAAAAAACCCCATTGAAACTCAGCCAATTGTATCAAAGGGGGAAAAAAATAATTCCTTCCTGACCCCAGTAACTGGCGATCGGATTACTCCCTGGATGAATCCTATCTATTTAATTACATTACATTTAAATTGTTAACAAATGATTATGTTGCTACTGACATAAACCCTAATAAGATCCAAGAAAACAGCTTTTGAAACCTTGAAAAATACAATGTTAACAATGCAAACATTAACGTAATCTAATAACATTTAAAGTACAATTGTCAAAAAATACAGTGATCTTGAATATTGAATCCAGAGGAAGGCAAACCAAAAAAAAACTCAGTGAAACTTGGTCCATTGTTTCTAAGTGGTGAAAAAGATTAATTCCTTGATTAACTGGTGATCAGATTACTCCCTGGATCAATACTCTCATATATAATTAACCATGTAAATTTAAGAATAAATGGTCATCATTGTACTAACGTAAACTCTTAATTATATACAATGAAACAACTTTCTCCACTGTTTAAAATGCAATTTTAATATTACAAACAGTAACTTAATGTAGTAACATGTAACCTTGAATTTTAAGAAAATGTAACATAACTGTTTGGTGGGGCCAATCATGCGAAAAGGCCACTTCCAAGACATTGCAATTTGTTTATTTGTTTGTATGTCCAAGTGGTTCCCTTGAAAAGAACCCATGAGACTTGTAAGTTTGTCTATGAGATATACCGTATATACTCCAGTATAAGCCGACCTGAGTATAAGCAGAGGCACCTATTTTAAAACAAAATACTGGGTAAAATGAGTGACTCGAGTATAAGCCAAGGGTGGGAAATGTGCTGCCCCCTGTGTCCCTCTTGTGCCTTCTGTGTCCCCCTCTCTCTATCGTGTCTCTTCCCCCCTCTCCCTTCCCTGTGTCTCTTCCCCCTCTCCCTTCCCTGTGTGTCTTCCCCCACTCCTCATCCTCAACCTCCCTCCTCAACCCCCTCATCCTCAACCCCCTCCTCCTCAAACCCCTCCTCAACCCCCCATCCTCATCCTCAACCCCCCCATCCTCAACCCCTTCCTCAAACCCCTCCTCAACCTCAACCCCCTCTGCATCCTCAACCCCCTCCTCAACCTCCCTCCTCAACCTCCCTCCTCATCCTCAACCTCCCTCCTCATCCTCAACCTCCCTCCTCATCCTCAGCCCCCCTCCTCATCCTCAACCCCCTCCTCATCCTCAATCCCCTCCTCAACCTCCCTCCTCAACCTCAACCCCCCATCCTCAACCCGCTCCTCAACCACCCTCCTCAACCTCAACACCCATCCTCAACCTCAACCCCCCTCCTCATCCTCAACCCCCCTCCTCATCCTCCCTCCTCAACCTCCCTCCTCAACCCCCCTCCTCATCCTCAGGCCCCCTCCTCATCCTCAAGCCCCCTCCTCATCCTCAGCCCCCCTCCTCAACCTCCCTCCTCAACCCCCTCCTCAACCTCCCTCCTCATTCTCAACCCCCCCTCATTCTAACCCCCCTCCTCATTTTAACCCCCCCCTCATACTACCCCTCTAAATACCCCCCTCCACTCACTTACCGGCTCCGGCCTCTGCTCTTCCCGGGTCTTGACGTGGCGCGCATGTGAAGTCACGGCATTAGCATATACCGGGTGCCGGCACCCGGTATATGCTAATGACGTGGCGCGCATGTGACGTCACATCATTAGCATATACCGGGTGCCGGCACCAAGTATATGCTAATGCCGTGACGTCACATGCACGCCACGTAAAGACCTGGAAAGAGCGGAGGCCGGAGCAGGTAAGTGAGGGGAGGGGGGGTATTTAGAGGTATGGTATGAGGGGGGGGGTTAGAATGAGGTGGGGTTTAGGATGAGGAGGGAAAGGGAAAGAGACACGGGGGGTTAGAGAGACACGGGGGGTAGAGACACACGGGGGGTAGAGAGACATGGGGGGGTAGAGAGACACACGGGGGGGGGGGGGAAGAGTGACTCAAGTCTAAGCCAAGGGGCCATTTTTAGCCTTAAAAAAAGGGCTGAAAAACTTGGCTTATACTCGAGTATATACGGTAACCACTTTTTATTCTTGTTTTAGAATTATTTTTACTTTTTTTTTGTTATTCTTGTAGTTCTGGAAAATGGCAGATGTAGTTTCCTAAGTGCAATAGTGGTCCTCTAAAAAGAGTCCCAGCAACATTCTAGTTCGTCATGGAAGTAAAACCTCTTCTGTATGTTTTTGTCCATTTTATAGAGTTTCTTAGTGAAATAGTGGTCCTCTAAAAAGAGCCAGAGTGACATCAACTTTCGTCCTTGTAATAAAACCACTGTTTTCTAGGTTTACAGAACCCCATAGTACACAATGTTTTTTTGTAAAAATGCGACCATCCTCTAATAAATCACCCTGACTATAATGTAAACCACTCTCACTTGGAGCCAAATCAATACATGGTATAAAAACGTGTTCACCTTTATGGGTACCAGTCATAATTTCTGCATGTATAAAATGATCTTTTTTTATTTTCCATACATGGTGAATTTCGATTCGTATCTCCACATGGACCATGAATCATTCTGTGTGTTACAATGTCATAAAGTTTTGCATATTTTTCTGGATGTGGCAATTCAGCAGTAATTACTGAATCCACTCTCTCTGCAGTATTCAATGTATCTTTTTTTTGCAGAATTTAACGTATGTGAGCATGTGGCAGGCCTCTTTTTTTAAAATTCAATGGTATAAACATAAGCCACACATTTTCCAAATAACTCTGCTTTAGTTATATAGGTAATTTATAAGTATTAATGAATTAAGTTTAATTTTGAATACTCTGGCCACTAAATCTGGTCGGTCTGAAGTATTTTGGCCATTTTTTTCATTTTCCTTGATCTCTGGCCATTGTGGATTACATGTTAATGTAATGAATAAATCAGGTTTTCCAAATTTTGTCACAATAGCCATGGCATCATTGTATCTTTCTTGCATATTGCGAGGAGATCCTTGGAAAGTGGATGGCAAAATGATTGCTCTTCCAGCTGGAAAGTCTCTGTTGTTAGCCAATTCAGCAACATAATCCATCAATCCACAATATTGTTTTATGCAAAGCTTGTTTTGTTGAAATTTAATAAAATTTTGATTATTTGCTTCGACTTGTAGCTATAAATCAATATCCATTGTTGTGTAAGTTTTCCCCCACATAAAATAGGATTAAAATGATTGTGAATAGCAGTTTGTGCCACTTTATATTCCAGGATAGAAATTTTGTTTCTAACACGAACTTTAGTATTGGGATAACTTTGCAATTTTAATTGTGGTTCCTATCCTGGCTCCCCATTTGGAAAGAAAATTGGATATGTCATTGAATCCAAATTACAACTTAATATATATATATGTTTATAAAAGATTGGTCTTCATTGAGTGGATATATTCTAACATCCCACTGAAAATGGGGTTCACCATCCTCATTTTTAAAGACCATGGCAACCTAATTTACTGTTGGTAAATTATATCGTCTTTAGTCAGTATTGCGATCTCTTTTCAAAACCATATTTACTCTTGGCATTGGCAATTGATGTATTTGAGCATGTTCCTGTTGTTCTTTTTCAACCTTTGCTAATTTTTTGTATGCTTGACTATATGGGTTGTTGGCCATAATTTTATCCAGCTATTCAAATACTATGCGCAAACACTGTTTATTTTCAGGAAGCGTCATCTGTTGTTCAACAGCTTCCATTGTATCGCAGACATATAACTGTGCAAATTTCCTTTGCTCTCCTTCTTGTCGGTGTAAATGTGAAGTGCAGTGGTAAATTTATCCTTGAACTCTAAAACAGTAAGGACCATGTCCTGGGACATTTTTTGCTAATGTAGCACCCATTGAAGCTAATGAAATTGTACTGTTATAAGACCTGATGTGTTTTTTTTTATTAGTATTATTTTGAAATGTTGGATTGCACATTATACTTTGTAAATATTCAGGAAATGTGTGTCTTTGTGGAAGTCTTACCTTTCCTTTCTGACAGCAAATAATAAAGTCTCCATCAGTTGGTCTTTCCTTGAGAAAATGATAGGCCCCACAAAACTGACAAACCACATTCATTAATCCACAATAAGGAGTGTCTACTGTTAGTGATGTAAATAAAGGACAATCCTGGGCTTCTTGAACATAGCTATCAGTACCAGTGTGTATATCAACATTGGTGTTATGTGTATCAACATTGGTGTCATGAGTCAATATTGGGTCATGAGGCAATGGTTCACAGACATGTTTTTGTTTACTTGTTCTTTTCTTTGAAGGTCCAGCACACTCAGTTTATCATTTTGCACTCATTTTTCTTTTATTGGCAAGTCTTTGTTCGCCTTCTACTCTTAGTATTTGGGAAGTCTCTAGCGACTGTGCATCTTTCCATCTTTGCTTCTGTTCCCTTGCCACTCTTCTTTTCTATTCTTTTTTTGTTTCTGCTTTGTCCGCCATTTTAATCTGGAATTGTAAATACAGACCTTTTAGTTTCAATTGTACATTTTTCTTGTATAGCAAAGTACATGAATGAGCACATTATTAAAATGTTTTCGTAGTTACCTGAAGTATTAAAGGATTAACTTCCTTTCCACTTTCTGATGGTCTTGAAGTTGTATTCTTTTGTGTCTTCGAATCTGTAAGGTATAATGTATTTTTATTGTAAATACATTAATTAATCAATAACTTTCATCACTGCAAAACGAAAAGACGTAATCATGTTTTGATAAAGAAGGGCATCATTAAATCATATACCTGTAATGCTGATGTAATTTCAGATGAAATGCTGCAGAGCTCAGGGTCTGTGTTAATTCAGGTCCAGTGTTCACGGAGATGAGCAAACTGTATAATGACATTGTTAATGTTTGTATTGAATTAATTCATTAATCAATGAAAGTTTCATGTTTAATTTGCATACATGCAAAACGTAAAGGCCTAAGCATCAATATGAAATGTAGCAGTTGTCAGAGCATAATAAACTGATTTAAATATGTAACTGCTGTGGGGGTCCTTTCTCTGTCAGGCAATGAGCATTAATATAAATATATAAGTGTAGTGTAATATATATATATATTTTACTGCAGTGTAAAATATGATTTTTTTTGAGTTTCAGAGCAAAATAAACTGATGTAAGTCATTGCACTGTAAAGTATATATTTTTGTACTGCAGTGTAAAATATGTATATTTTTGAGGTCTCAGAGCATAATAAAGTAATGTAAGTAAGATCTGTGCAAAATGAGAATTGTGTGAGGTCTCAGAGCATAATAAACAGATTGAAGTAAGTGCAATACAAAATGTCCTTATTTGTAAATGCAGTGTAAAATATCAATTTATTTTAT
The DNA here is from genome assembly GCA_027410445.1 of Discoglossus pictus. Taxonomy (NCBI): domain Eukaryota; kingdom Metazoa; phylum Chordata; class Amphibia; order Anura; family Alytidae; genus Discoglossus; species Discoglossus pictus. Next base: position 324,500,454 of record CM050163.1, read on the forward strand.
TTTAGCTTCCTATTGCTGTCATGCAATGAGCATTAATACAGATATCAAACTTTAGTGTAAAATATTGTAATTATTCATTAATCAAATAATTGACGTTAATTAATTAGTGTATTATGAAGACTTTTGCATAATACAGATATGTAACTGCAGTGTAAAAGAGTTCTTTTTTTTAGTGCAGTGGAATAGTTTTTTTTTGTAATTATCAATTACTAATGAATTATAGATTATTAATTAATTAATTAATGAATAAATGTATTATAAAGAACTAAGCATAATACAGATCTATAACTGCAGTGTAAAATATAAATTTTTGTTCCTGCAGTATAAAACATATTTCAGGGTCCTATTGCTGTCAGGCAATGAGCATTAATACAGATATAAAATTGTAGTGTAAAATATTGTAATTCTTATTTAATGAATTACCGTATATACTCGAGTATAAGCAGAGTTTTTCAGCCCTTTTTTTAAGGCTGTAAAGGGTCCCCTCAGCTTATACTCGAGTCACCTGTGTCACTCCACCCCCCGTGTCTCTCTCCCCCCCGTGTCTCTCCACCCCATGTCTCTCTTACCCCTGTGTCTCTCTTTCCCCTGTGTCTCCTCCCTCCCCCTCCCTTATCATCCGCCTGATCCTCAACCACCCATCCTCATCCTCAACCCCCATCCTCATCCTCAACCCCCCATCCTCACTTTACCCCTCTAATTACCTCCCCCTCTCCCTTTCCCCTCACTTACCTTCCACCAGCAGCTGCTCTTCCACGCTCCTTCCGGCTGTGTCGGGACCCAGCATATGCTAATGACGTGATGTGACATGCGCTTCACGTCATTAGCATTGGCCAGGTCCCGACGCAACCGTAAGGTGCACGGAGGAGCGGAGGAGCAGCTGCTGGTGGAAGGTAAGTGAGGGGAAAGGGGGAGGTAATTAGAGGAGTAAAGTGAGCAGGGGGGTTGAGGATGAGAAGGCGGGTTGAGGAGGGGGGTTGAGGAGGGAGGTTGAGGAGGGGAGTTGAGGATGAGGAGGGGGTTGAGGAGAGAGGTTGAGGATGAGGAAGTGGGTTAAGGATGAGGAGGGGGATTGAGGATGAGGAGGGGGTTGAGGAGGAAGGATGAGGAGGGGGTTGAGGTGGGAGGATGAGGAGGGGGGTTGAGGAGGGAGGATGAGGAGGGGGGTTGAGGAGGGAGGATGAGGAGGAGGATGAGGAGGGGGGTTGAGGAGGGAGGATGAGGAGGGGGGTTGAGGAGGGAGGATGAGGAGGGGGTTGAGGAGGAAGGTTGAGGAGGGAGGATGAGGAGGGGGGTTGAGAAGAGAGGATGAGGAGGGAGGATGAGGAGGGGGTTGAGGATGAGAAGGGAGGATGAGGAGGGGGTTGAGGATGAGGAGGAGGTTGAGGATGAGAAGGGGGGTTGAGGAGGGGGGATGAGGAGGGGGGTTGAGGAGAGGGGTTGAGGAGGGAGGATGAGGAGGGGGGTTGAGAAGAGAGGATGAGGAGGGAGGATGAGGAGGGGGTTGAGGATGAGAACGGAGGATGAGGAGGGGGTTGAGGATGAGGAGGAGGTTGAGGATGAGAAGGGGGGTTGAGGAGAGGGGATGAGGAGGGGGGTTGAGGAGAGGGGTTGAGGAGATGGGTTGAGGAGGGAGGATGAGGAGGGGGGTTGAGGAGGGGGGATGAGGAAGAGGTTGAGGAGGGAGGATGAGGAGGGGGTTGAGGAGGGGGGACGAGGAGGGGGGTTGAGGAGAGAAAATGAGGAGGGGGTTGAGGATGAGAAGTGAGGATGAGGAGGGGGTTGAGGATGAGGAGGGGGTTGAAGATGAGAAGGGGGGGTTGAGGTTGAGGAGAGGGGTTGAGGATGAGGAGGTGGATTGATGATGAGAAGGGGGGATGAGGAATGTAGGATGAGGAGGGAGGATGAGGAGGATGGATTGAGTGGAAAGGATGGGGAGGGGGGTTGATTAGGGTGGATGAGGAGGGGTTGAGGAGAGAGGATGAGGAGGCAGGTTGAGGATTAGGAGGGGGGTTGAGGATGAGAAGGGGGGTTGAGGATGAGAAGGCGGTTGAGAAGGGAGGATGAGAAGGGGATTGAGGAGGGAGGATGAGGAGGGGGGTTGAGGAGGGGGGTTGAGGATGAGAAGGGAGGATGAGGAGGGGGGTTGAGGATGAGGAGGGGGGTTGAGGAGGGGGATGAGGATGAGGAGGGGGGTTGAGGAGGGGGGATGAGGATGGGGGTTGAGGAGGGGGGTTGAGGAGGGGGATGAGGATGAGGAGGGGGGATGAGGATGGGGGTTGAGGAGGGGGGTTGAGGAGAGAGGATGAGGGGGGGTTGAGTAGAGAGGATGAGGAGGGGGGTTGAGGAGGGAGGATGAGGAGGGGGGTTGAGGAGGGAGGATGAGGAGGGATGTTGAAGAGGGGGGATTAGGTTGAGGAGGGGGTGTTGAGGATGAGGAGGGGGTTGTGGATGAGGATGGGGGATGAGGAGGGAGGATGAGGAGGATGGTTGAGCGGAGAGATTGGGGAGGGGGGTTGAGGAGGGATTGAGGGGAAAGGATGAGGAGGGGGGTTGAGTAGGGTGGATGAGGAGGGGGTTGAGGAGAGAGTATGAGGAGGCGGGTTGAGGAGGGGGTTGAGGATGAGTTGGGGGTTGAGGATGAGAAGGGGGATGAGGAGGGAGGATGAGGAGGGAGGACAAGGAGGGAGGATGAGGAGGGGGGTTGAGGTGGTGGTAGGGGGGTTGAGGAGGGAGGTTGAGGAGGGAGGATGGGGAGGGGGTTGAGGAGGGAGGATGGGCAGCAGGGTTGAGGAGAGAGGATGAGGAGGGGGGTTGAGGAGGGAGGATGAGGAGGGGGGTTGAGGAGTGAGGATGAGGAGGGGGGTTGAGGAGGGAGGATGAGGAGGGGGGTTGAAAAGTGAGAATGAGGAGGGAGGTTGAGGAGAGAGGATGAGGAGGGTGGTTGAGGAGGCGGGTTGAGGAGGGTGATAAGGGAGGTGGAGGGAAAGAGACACAGGGAAGGGAGAGGGGGGAAGAGACACAGGGAAGGGAAAGGGGGAAAGAGACACAGGAGGGAGGATGAGGGGGGGTTGAAGAGAGAGCAATTGGAGGGTGGTTGAGGGGAGAGGTTGGGGAGGGGGGTTAAGGAGGGATTGAGGGGAAGGATGGGGGGTTGAGTAGGGTGGATGAGGACTGGGTTGAGGAGAGAGGATGAGGAGGCTGGTTGAGGTAGAGGAGGGGGGTTGAGGATGAGGAGGGGGATTGAGGATGAGAAGGGGGGATGAGGAGGGAGAATAAGGAGGGAGGATGGGGAGCAGGGTTGAGGAGAGGATGAGGAGGGGTGGTTGAGGATAGAGGATGAGGAGGGGAGTTCAGGAGAAAGGATGAGGAGGGGGATTGAGGAGAGAGAATGAGGAGGGGGGTTGAGGATGGAGGATGAGGAGGGGGTTGAGGAGGGAGGATGAGGAGGGGGGTTGAAGAGAGAGGGTGAGGAGGGGGGTTGAGGAGAGAGGATGAGGAGGGGGTTGAGGAGGTGGGTTGAGGAGGATGATAAGGGCAGGGGAGGGAAAGAGACACAGGGAAGGGAGAGGGGAGAAGAGACACAGGGAAGGGAAAGGGGGAAAGAGACACAGGGGAGGGAGAGGAGGGGAAGAGACACAGGGGAGGGAGAGGGGGAAAACACAGGGGAGGGAGAGGGGGAAGAGACACAGGGGAGAAAGAGGGGGGACACAAGAAAGGGGCATAGAGGGCACACAAGAGGGGGACACAGAGGGCACAAGAGGGGGACACAGAGGGCACAAGATGGACACAGGGGCAGCACATTTCCCACCCTCGGCTTATACTCGAGTCACTAAGTTTTTCCAGTATTCCAGCTTATACTCGGGTCAGCTTATTCTCGAGTATATACAGTAATTGCCGTGAATGAATAAGTGTATTAGGAAGACTTAAGCATAATACAGACGTATAACTGCAGTGTAAAAGACTTTTTTTTTCTGATTAGCAATTAATAAAATAATTTGACATTATTAATAAATTAATTAATGAATAAATGTATGATAAAGAGGTAAGTATAATACATATATATAAGTGCAGTGTAAAATATACATTTTTCTCCCTGCAGTATAAAATATATTTTTTTATTAAGTACTTATTAATTATTAATGTACATTAATAATAACATAATAAATGAATAAATGTATTTCTGTGTTTTTCGATGTACGCGTTTCGGGCGTTAACTTCCTATTTTTGCGACCTATGAATTATTTTATTTTCAAAGTACTGCAGGTCTTTTTTTTTTTTTTTTTACGGCCCGCGGCTCTGTCCTTTGACTTATTTTTTTTTTTTGTGGAAGCTTCGATTTCCACATCCCGTCTTTTTTTTCCTAAGTCCTGCAGCTCTTTCTGTCCTTTGTAATAGTGTATTTTAGACGATTTTCAAGTGCCGATACTGCTTAAATTCGAGTGCAACCTCACTCCCAGACGTCCTGGCTGTCCCCCCATGCTGTGTGTGATGTTTTTTTGTTATGTTTCTGTGTTTTTGGTGTTTTTTCGATGTATGCGTTTCGGCCATTAACTTCGTATTTTTGCAACCTCATAATTATTTTGTTTTCTAAGTCCCGCGGCTTGTTTTTTTTTTTAAGTCCCGATTTCCTCATCCTGCGTTGTATTTTTTTTTTCTAAGTCCCGCGGCTCATATTTTGTTCTTCAAAGTCCCTCTTTTCTGCGTTGTTTTTTCCCGAGAGTGAGGCGCCGTAGAGCCTCCACCTCCGTAGAGCCTCCACTTCCGCAAATGCAGACACTCGCTTTGCGAGGTCCGCATTTGCAGTCTGAAATGAGCCTTTGGCTCATTGCAGCTGATGTGGGAACCTCCACCCCTGAAAATGCGGCCCTTGCTTCTCAAGGTCCTCATTTGCGGCCCGAACTTGCAAAGCGTAACAACAACTTGCAGGTTGACAATTATGATATGTTATATATATATATAACATTCCAACAATTAAAAGTCCAGTCTAATATGTGTATATATATATATATATATATATATATATATATATATGTATATATATATATATGTGTAATATGAAACAGATGATTATATTAATAAGAATAATTTTAATTTTGGTTTAATTTTGAAAATATATTCACTTTAATATATACTAGTAATTTTTCTAAACATCCTTAGTACTAAGTTAAATGTGCCCTTACTTTTATTTCGCTTTTTAGCAGCTAACATCTCAAATTAAGTTGTAGTTTGGAAAATATAAAATGTTGCCTAAATATGCAATTGTTGGGTTCTTATAAATTCACTAAACAGCAACTGGGCAAATCAGAAGTCAGTTCATCTCCTTCATATAAGTACCGGTCAATTGTGAAAATGTGTTTGTAAGGCCCACGTAGTCACAGGGAATTGAGTTGGTTGACAGAAATGGTATAGCAGTCTGAAGGGGATTCTTCTCTGCTTTAGCTACTGCCAGAATGAAAATTTCATTTTTCTTCCTAATCTGAGGCAACACGATTGGGAGTGAGGTAAAATATTTTGTTATTGGGTTAATTTGTACCTTCTTGCTAATGTCTGGACAATGAAGGAATGTTACAAAACCCACTTACTAATTAGACATTGAAAAAAATATGTTTTTGATGAGTCTAGGCCCAAGTAGGTGTGAGGTGACATATTATTGGGGTAGTCCACTAGAACTGTTGGTAGGAGATTCGTTTATCTGACTTGTGAAACAGATGGCCTGGTCTGTTAATTGTTGTAGAGAAGAATTAGCAGAAGTGCAATAAATAGAATATAGAAAGTAAACAATATATTACAGTAAAACAAATAATTAAAATATGAACTTACATCAAATCACAAGAGAACATTTAAACATTTTTGGTGCGCAGCTTATACACCATAATCTCCACACATAGACAGCTGTGCTTTACTGTTGGCAGATCATTATAAAGTTTTTGGATGTAGAAAATAACAGCATTTTTATAGATGTTTTGGTCCCCAGTATCATTGATAAAATGTTGTTTGTGTACAATAATACAGGAGAGTTAACTGAATTCCTGTTCGGATAATAATTGATTTAATTTGACACTGCCTTACCACAGTGTTATCCAAAGGGTTAAGTTCAACTATCTATGTATTTGCACAGAACCTCTTCCCTATGACGCATCAGTTATTAGTCCAAAACCCCAATTGGCTAATTCCATTTGTGAACCTCTCTTGTTTCTCGTTTCCTCGCTTTTCATACTTCAGCACTTGGCTGATGTGTTTGGCTCTTCCAAGTCCTTAGCCACACGTAAAGCTGCAGATAATGGGAATTTCTGGGAACCAGACTCAGATGAGAGACTTCTCTCCCCTTCTCTACAACTACTTAAATTAAATTCATATCACAGAGCAAACAAGGAGTAAGAATTTCTTAAACCAACACTTCACAGATTAGCCAAGATTTTCATGTTCTACTATTAATTGTTTAGGAACTTTAGAAGTAGTGGTATTAATTGAAGCTTATATGAATCTGTATTTTTTCCTCTGGTATCGTAAGGCTAACTCACAACCAAGTGGGTGCAGTTAGGCATGTTGTGTGGAAGGAGGTACGTTGGGACAACATATAGTTGATCCTCAAAGAAAATGAGATTGAAGGGAATAGCGTATAGGTTGTATCTGTAATGCATTTTGAGAGAATGTTTACAAGTTAAAAAATGATGGTAGAATCTTAAAGTGCTTGATAATGAATTCCATAAGTGGTGGGGGAGAACATTTTGGAAGTCATGACAGGGAAAAAGTAAAGATAGAGGAGAGGCACAGCAGGGTTCATGGCAGGAGTGGGGTGATAAAAAATTACATTTTGTGAAGTGAGAAGAAAATGATAGGGTTTTGTCTTGCCATTGCGAGAATGGTCCATAGTTCACCAGCAGATGAGAACTTAAACTAGGACAATTAATCTTGAAGCAGTATTCCAGATGGATTGGAAGTTACAGTAGTCTGTAGGTAACGAATTGACAGTGGTCTTGACAGTGTATTTAATAAGAAATCAAATTTCAAGGAATGAACTTTACATGTGGATGACACAACTTGGTAGTAAACTTAAAGAACCACTAAACATTTTAGTGAATATTTTTTTATGGAATATTTTGTGATTGCTTGATGTATTTTGCCCCTTTTATTGCTTAGAATAAGAGTGGCCATTTTGCCTCTCACATTCTCCCTCACTGTTATATTCCTCCATTTTGTTTTGCAACAGAATAAGTACAGATCATGTCACTGGTGATGATGGAGCCATCTACACAGTTTCGCAGACTACATTTGCAAATCACAGGGGGACTAGCACTGCAGTCAAGTGAGATTCATCCACCTAAGAATAAAAGTACTTTATCAAGCAAATAATGTATAATACATATTATTGTGCAGCACACAAAACTCTAATAATCTATATATATTACATACAGTTTTTATGCCCCCCCCCCAGCAGTTACATAATTTGTTCAGCTAAACAATGTGAGGAATATAACATGTTCAAAAAAAGTTTAAGAGATCCATTTGGATGTAAAGTAAAAAAAAAAAAAACATTTTAGAGTCCAGAGATCTTTTAATATGAGAGGTATACAAAAAGGCATAGCCAAGTGGCCATGTCAAGGGTATCTCACTAGTCAATTCAGATAAGTTTATAGCATTTGACATCTTCTCCTCCCCTTCACATGCCAGTAGACTTGCCTTGATCTGTAACCACCCTATCATTGACAGATTTCATGCACAAGCAAATCTATTAAAATGAAGATTTTATTTCAGAATGTTTTAATGCATATGGCTTGAATAACTGCTGATGTTATTAGTTTGTTGCATACTTACAAACATGCAGCCTTATTAAATTGTGATTCTACCAATTGAATAGGGCTCTATATAAGCACACAGCATTTTTTTTTTACAGAAGTTTTTAGTTAGTGAACTTCTATTCAAAAGCAAAATCTTCACTAACTAAAAACTTCTAAAAAATATATGCTTTGTGCTTATATAGAGCTCTATTCAATTGGCCGAATCGCAATTTAATAAGGCTGATGAAGTTTTTTTCCTAATCTACAATGGTCCTTTAAGTTATAGCACTTTCATGCTCACATTAGCTCACACAATTATTATTATTTATGAACCTTTATTTGTAATGCGCCAACATATTCCATAGCACTAAACAGGGTAGATACCAGTCAAAAACAATTTTAACAAATTACAAAATAATGGAGGGCCCTGTTATTGAGTTTAAAATCAAGTAAACAAAATGCTTTCTCCAAAGCACGCATTAAGATTGTAAACTCGCAACCTTACAATATAGAAGATATGTGTGAGGTACAAAGTCCTGTCTGCTGACCTCAGAGAAACTCAAATGCTACTCTTGCTCAAGTCTCATAGAAGCTTTTTTTGCACTATACCTCCATGGTAATAATACTACCCATAAACCACTCTGCCTACCCAAATTATTTATAGCAATATAAATTCCACTATTATGTGTTGACCTCTTATGTAGTGGAGATTACATCTATGGAACTTCCACACTCCATTCTGCACAGCATGTTGTTTCCGCACACTCTGTTGCTCTGCATGTTCTGTTGTTTTACACAGTCTGTTGTTCTGCACATGTTGTGACAATATTGGATATTTCTATTTTTTAAATAGGGTGTATTTAATTAGCTACAGGCAAAGCAGATATGATATCTGCACATTAGTTTTTTTCAAAGCATTTACTAGGAGCAATATTTATTTGTTACTCTCAAAAGAATCCTACCAACAAACTCTTTGTCTCTCATATTTCCATTCTATACTCTTATTTTTCTATTGACATAAAATGCATTTGTATTATAATTCCATCATAATTTCTGTATTTATGCAAATGTACGCATGCTAAAAGTTCATTCAAGTAACACCTCCAATGCTTAACTGAAGTTGAAGCATTGCATACTGAACAGTCACTGACCTGCACTGGACATGAATGGTTTCCTTTTGTTGACTTGCTATATTTCTAGTGGTGATTTTTCAATCACTTTTAAATAACCACCCTAACAAAGTTCTGCCTTGCAAAATGAAATGTAGTTTTTCCCCAAATGGGCTGTGCTTGGATTCTTTCCCCCTAGATAATCTCTCAATTTACAAATGTGTATTACAAGTCCAGAGCAAAAAACTTGATATACTTAATAATATGCTATATGCAGTTAGTACCTATTAAATGCTGTGCTTTAAAAAAAATAGAAGTACTTTGTTATTTTAGTTTATTCACGAAACACAAAATATCTCTGCAACTTCAAATTTACATATAAAGTTGAGAGAATGCATCTTAGTGCTTATAGCCTCTATTCTATCTCATGTATTTGAAGTGAAAACTAAAGTAACTAAGGACATCATAGCTTATTATTATACTGAATATAGTGGATCTTTCTACATAAACTGGAAATCTTTGTGGGAGACTTGCAAAACATCCAAACACAGTGTGTACAAAAATCTATCCAACCATTCCAACAAACGAAATAGCAGCCTTGGAGCTTGTTAAAAGGTATCCTGGGAACTTGTAATAATATTTAGGAATCCCTATAAAGTAATACTTTTTACATGTAAAGTCAGCAAGGCAAAAAATCTGTAATTTGTTTAAATTGGTCCAATATGTGTTTGTGTGTGGTATAGTACACTGCTTGCACAAGTCTATGTGTTTACTTCAAATCTTCCCTAGTATTGAATGAGAGGGCCAGCATTGTAATAAAAAGTATATTGCATTGCATATATTGTCAATTAACTGTATGTAGATTAGTGTTGGAGGTCAATTTAAAGACTATATGATTGCAACAATCCATTGCATTGCAGAAGTTTCACTAACAGCAGTACAAGTAAAATACCGTAAGTGGAATCATTTTCTATCCAAAGGCAAAAGCTTGCTTATAGACAAGCACACCGATATGTTTTCTGGTTCAGTTGCAAACAGCCTCAAATTGAACTGCAATACAGAATGATTACCAACTACTGAGCTCAAATAAGTACAGTGGATATAAAAAGTCTACACACCCCTGTTAAAATGTCAGGTTTCTGTGCTGTAAAAAATGAGACAAAGATAAATCATTTCAGAAATGTTTCCTCCTATAATGTGACCTATAAACTGTACAACTCAATTAAAAAACAAACTGAAATCTTTTAGGTAGAGGGAAGAAAAAATATAAAAATAAAATAATATGGTTGCATAAGTATGCACACCCTTAAACTAATACTTTGTTGAAGCACCTTTTGATTTTATTACAGCACTCAGTCTTTTTGGGTATGAGTCTATCAGCATGGCACATTTTGACTTGGCAAGATTTGCCCACTCTTCTTTGCAAAAACACTCCAAATCTGTCAGATTGCGAGGGCATCTCCTGTGCACAGCCCTCTTCAGATCACCCCACAGATTTTCAATCTGATTGAGGTCTGGGCTCTGGCTGGGCCATTCCAAACGTTAAGGTTCTTCTGGTGAAGCCATTCCTTTGTTGATTTGGATGTATGCTTTGCGTCGTTGTCACGCTAAAAGATGAAGTTCCTCTTCATGTTCAGCTTTCTAGCAGAAGCCTGAAGGTTTTGTGCCAATATTGAATGGTATTTGGAACTGTTCATAATTCCCTCTATCTTAACTAAAGCCCCAGTTCCAGCTAAGGAAAAACAGCCCCAAAGCATGATGCTGCCACCACCATGCTTCACTGTGGGTATGGTGTTCTTTTGGTGATGTGCAGTGTTGTTTTTGCGCCAAACAAATCTTTTGGAATTATGGCCAAAAAGTTTAACCTTGTTTTCATCAGACCATAACACCTTTTCCCACATGCTTTTGGGAGACTTTAGCAGACTTTTGCAAAATGTAGCCTGGCTTGGATGTTTTTCCTCATAAGAAAAGGCTTTGGTCTTGCCACTCTACCCCATAGACCAGACATATGAAGAATACGGGAGATTGTTGTCACATGTACCACACAGCCAGATATTCCTGGTAGCCTCCCAGACCAGTTTTCTTCTCGTCTTTTCATCAATTTTGGAGGGAACTACGGTTCTTGGTAATGTCCCTGTTGTGCCATATTTTATCCACTTGATGATGACTGTCTTCACTGTGTTCCATGGTATATCTAATGCCTTGGAAATTATTTTGTACCCTTCTCCTGACTGATACCTTTTAACAATGAGATCCCTCTGATGCTTTGGAAGTTCTCTGTGGACCATGGCTATTGCTGTGGGATGCGACTAAGAAAATTTCAGGACAGACCTACTAGAGCAGCTGAACTTTATTTGGGGTTAATCAGAGGCACTTTAAATGATGGCAGGTGTATGCTGACTCCTATTTAACACAATTTGGAATGTGATTGCTTAATTCAGAACACAGCTACATCCCCAGTTATAAGAGGGTGCGCAGACTTATGCAACCACATTATTTTTCTTTTTTTTCTTTCTTCCCTCCACCTAAAAGATTTCAGTTTGTTTTTCAATTGAGTTGTACAGTTTATAGGTCACATTAAAGGTGGAAAAAGTTCTGAAATGATTTATCTTTGTTTAATTTTTTACAGCACAGAAACCTGACACTTTAACAGGGGTGTGTAGACTTTTTATATCCACTGTATATAATCAATTGCCATGTTAAGTTTTTGATCAAACATACCTTCAAGGTTGCCAGCCTGCAGGATTAAACTCATTGTTCATACAAAAAAAGGGCGAATTAAAAACTAAAGACTTATCTAGCAAACATATTCTGAATCAAAGTAATTTTCTAAGGAGCATTAATGTTCTGTATGCATTAAAACAGCTGGTTTAAACATTACTAGTCCGATTCAATTGCAAGCCTGCAACTCGCGTGATCCTGGCCGTATGTCTGCGGGCGTGCTGCAGGCTCACGTTCGTCTTTGATTCTGGAGCTATTCAATTGAGTAAGAGCGCAAGTTAGGAGCCAAAGCCTCAAACCCGTAAACCCCTCCCGCGGCCGCAAACTGTTAATGGGGTTGCCAAGATGAGATCCGCTGTTACAATCCAATCACGTAAAACTGTAGTTCGACACAGGCCTCTCATTAAATAGAAAGCGGTCTAGCCACACACCCCCATGCATTGACTCTGTTGTATTTTCTTCCGAAGTAGCATGCAGGTCCAGGAGTTGGAGGTTTTTCAGTGAGAGTGAGAGAGTAGGCAATTTGTGAGAGCAGTGTATTGCAGTTTTGTTTATTTCTATTGATCTAACTTTTTACACTTAATCCTTGATTACGCATATTTACAGATCACACATAATAGCAATACACGTAAATTAAAGAACACACATAGAGACATATAGAGCTAGGTCACTCCATAAACACACACACCCATCCCATCCCCCACACCCCATCACCCTACAGTTAATAAATACACATAATACACACATTTTTTTTTTTTTGCCTCATACATATACAGAAAAACTTTTTTTGATTTAACCTTATATTGTTTTGGGGATATAAATGGAGGGAGGCGGGAGGAGTGGAGAGGCGGGGATGAGGAGACGAGGAGAGGTGAGGAGGAGAGAGAGGTGGCCCTGGGGAGTGGTGGAGGAGAGGAGGATGAGGTGAGGAGTGGTGGATGAGAGGAGGTTGGGAGTGGTGTAGGAGAGGAGGTGAGAGGTGGTGGAGGAGAGGAGGAGGAGGTTGGGAGTGGTGGAGGAGGTGAGGAGGTGGTGGAAGTGGTGAAAGTGGTGGAGGAGGAGGAGGAGAGTGGAGAAGAGGAGGTGCATGATCCCTTTCTCTGTGGACACGTAGGGTTATATTTAACATTTCACCACTTAATGGTCACTGAGGAATACTGTTGAGAAGAGATGCTGCAGTCCCGATCTTTATTAAGGCCTTATTTTGTAGGTGTTATGTTTTTGTTTTGTTTTGTTTTTGTTTTAGGCACCATCCAGATCTATGAAGGCATCTTCTGCATCTACAAGCATTGTGAAGAAAATGTATGAGGTTTAAGGTTTTCACAGTGCCTCTCAGGAAGATATTCCTTCAATGACAGACCCCCTCCCCCTAACATGTAGCTCCTATAATGTTAAATCTATTATATAGCCAGGTATCTAAAATATGATTGTTGTTAGCTTAAATGTAGACTAACATCCTTTAACATGTGTTAACACATGTATAGCTGATGGATGTGATATCAATGTTGATGAACAATATCATACTGTGAAGTACACCTTGACTATTGATGCTGGTCACAGCTAAGCATTTATTGTGAGATGACGCATCATTATTAATGGTCGTGGCCGGTGAGTTCTACTGAGAACTACCTAATGGTTAGTAATGCTTGCAGATGGGAATCAGGTAAGTTGGTATATTGTTACTGTTACAGTATTTTGCACTGTACTGTACATACATGTTTGTTTATTTTTTATCCTCCTTCACCTTTTTTTACCACCTTTTTCAGATTTTTCTTTTGTCACTACACTTTATATGTGAAACTGGATTGGATTACACAGTCCCTCATCTGTTTCATTGAGCAGATCTAGACAAGTTGTAAGTGCTATGCACATTAATGGTTTCTTCAGTTAAAAGGCGTGATTTCTGATGATCCTTTTTTCATCGGATTCCAGCTGCAGTGGTGTAGTGATCACATGTGACCCTGGTAGGTGCTATGCATCATGCTTATTCTAGACTATGACACTACCCCCTTTAGGTATCATCTTTTTTTCAACAATAGCCTCTTGCTCTCCCAGGATCTGCCCACACTACACCCATGATATTAATACACAGTCTTCTCCATTTCTGATTGTGCTCTGTGTATGAAATAAAGCTTTGTTATAGCATTCTCACCGTGTTAGTGTGCTTTCAATAGTTGGGGTTATGGAACATCTACATACATCACATATGTGTCACATTCCTATATCAGTAAACTAATGAGCCCTTGTTACTATGCAATTGCAATACATTTAATAACAATAATAATAGTAATAATATAATGAGATATCATATAATAATATATATCAAATATAATAATAAAGTGTTAATACACATACAAAGTCCGATTTGTCATACTCTGGAGTATCAACATTGCCCTGGAGGCCTGATAACAATATGGTGATAATGTCAATTGATTGATATCAAAACACTTAATGGAAGGTCACCAAATGATAATGGGTATACATCTGGGAACATGGCCACCAGCAGTGATGAGGGATTTTCCAGGATGGGCGTAGCGGAGATGAGTTGGCTGTTGATTCACGTGTCTATGCACAGCCTCCATATGTGTTTGCGGCCCTTCCTGATAGGTTAGCGTAGATTAGTGTGGTGTATGCTCCCCTGGTACCCTTCTGGATTGCTAAGTGTTTGTGGTGAGAAGGCTTATGTTCCCTTAATGACTGTGACATTAGCTGTGAGCTATACCATGTAGGGCCACTGTAGGTGGTCAGGTCATAGCAGAGAGGTCAGACAAATCACAGTCCACTGGAGAAGGTACTGGCAACCCACTCCAATATGTTTTCTATGCAAACCTTGTTCATACACACAGACAGAGATATAAGTAAGTATGCTGTAGTCCATAGGGTAACAGAGAGTCAGGCACAACAGAAGGACTAAATAACCAAATGTAAAATATTCCCCTGGTACTTGTAATTTGTCCTCTATTTGTTTTTCCAATGTAGATGTGATGAGTGAGATGTATATAAGATGATCTTTGTATTTTTAGGGTCCACATTAGAGCCTCTGTGAGTGAGAAAGGGTTAATATGGCAGCCATTTCCATATATTTGTGTTGCAATTTAATGAGGTAGTGTGTCTTTAATAGCTTTCAGCACCTTGAAGCATGACTTTTCATATTGGCATATGTATGCCCATTATAATCTATGAGGAAAATAAAATTTAATTTTTTGCAATATTTGATAGTTGGGAGTTGGGCAAGCAATTGCAATGCCTTCCATTGCTTTCCTTCTATTCTAACGTGCATTGGTGTGGTTTTACTGTGATTTGCAGTGTTCCAAACTAGTCAGTAAACCCTTTGCGGGTCCTATTTGGAAGCCGTAAGCTTTGGGCCGCCATTTGCCGTTTGCGGGCTTGACTGCAAGTGGAGTCTTGAGCGCTTTTTGCAATTGAATAGTGATTTGCTATTTTAGCGACTGGAACTCTTGCGGCTGTGAAAGATCAAAGGCTTTGGAAGGCTGTAAGTTCCGAGTTTCAAGCCTGTAACCCGTTCGGAGCCTGCAAAAAGACGCCAATTGAATAGCAAATTAACTTAGGGCCTCACTTACAGGCTACAGTAACTTAGGATTGCTCAATTGAATGAGGCTCTATATAAGTACTATCCAAATCTAAACATGCAATTTGTCTACTCTATATCTTTCCACATTGCCTCCCTTGCTTTTAACTCATTATATAAAGCTGGTGGGGACCAAACAATGGTGCAACTCTATTTAATAATAATAATTTAAATTAAGTTATACAAGTCAACAAAAAAATAACCCTCTATTCTGTAGCTAATAAAAGAAAAACTCAGTGCTTTTAGAAAAAAAGGTGTTAATGCAGGTTGATTCTTTGGTAGTTCCCAGCTACAAGTCATATGATAATCTTTTAACGTCATCCAACATGTTTCACAATGAAATAACTTCTTCAGGGATGTTATCTTATAATGCACTTTGACAAACTTTTTACTCTAGTTTACTCAGGCTTTATAACAGGGGTGGCTGGTGCAAAAGAACCAAAGGGGCAGACGCCCCACCAAAAATGATCAATCACTTTAACATTGTATTTTAAATTGATATAGATAATTCAATTTAATTATATCTGTATATCAGCTTTTATATCTTCTTCCATATGATTTTGTTAAAAAATATGTATATATCATTTTTAAATGAACCCTTTGTGTGCCTTCCCCCTTGCCTGGTGTCTCTCTACCTAGTGCTGCTATATTAGTGTGTGTGAGCGTAGAGCTCTAACACTCCCCTTCAGTGTGTACAAATTCAGTGTTCAATTAAATGTATCAATTTTCCTGACTGGCAGCTTGCAGCTTCAACCAATCAGTGCTGTAGGCTGCCTAGTTGCTAAGAACATCCCCTCTGACCTTTCCCTCTGAGCACCCACATGCCTATGGAGCCTTAATGTTAGATATGACATCAGGAAGGCTATAAAAAAAAACATGATTATAAACCCTTCCCACTCTGTTCCCGCTTTTTTGCCTGAATGATCCTCTCTGACAGATCCTCCCTGGCTGGACCATGATCTACCCAACTTCAAAATAAGTTTGCCCAAGACTACACTATCCAAGCCCCCTACTCTTAATAAACTCAGCAGCCCCCTACACTGCCTCATCTACTCCCCTATGCTCCTCTTGCCCTCTGATGCCCCCATCTACCCCCTCCTGCCCTACACTGCCCCATCTAGGCCCTGCTATACTCTTCTGCCCTCTGATGCCCCCATCTACCTCTTCCTGCCCTACACTGCCCCCATCTAGGTCCCGCTACCCCCTCCTACCCTCTGATGCCCCCATCTAGGCCCCGATGCCCCCCCTGCCCTACACTGCCCCCATATATGCCCCGCTACCCCCTTCTGCCCTACACTGCCCCCATCTAGGCCCTACTAACCCCTCCTGAATTACACTGCCCCCATCTAGGCTCCGATGCCCCCTACTGCCCCCATATAGGTCCCGCTACCCCCTGCAGCTGTTTGAAGCATCCATTGAGGCCCTGCTACCCCCTCCTGCCCTCTGATGCCCCCATCTAGGCCCTGCTACCCCCTCTTTCCCTCTGATGCCCCCATATAGGCTCTGCTACCCCTCTTTCCCACTGATGCCTCCAACTAGGCTCCACTACCCCCTCCTGTCCTACACTGCCCCATCTAGGCCCGGTGGCCCCTCCTGCCCTACACTGCCCCCATCTTGGCCCGCTACCCCCTTCTACCCTCTGATGCCCCATCTAGGCCCGCTACCCCCTCCTGCCCACTGATGCCCCCATCAAAAGGCCCCACTACCCCTTCCTGTCCTACACTGCCCCATCCAGGCCCCAATGCTTCCTCCTGCCCTACATTGCCCCCATCTAGGCCCCACTACCCCCTCCTGCCCTACACTGCCCCATCTGGGCCCAGCAACCCCCCTACTACCTTCTACTTCCCATCTACTCTTCCCCCCCCTCTCCGTACCCTGTGTCTCTCCCCCCTCTTCCCCTTTCCCCCTCTTCCTCCCTTTCTCCCCTTATTTTCCTTTTCCATTTCCCCTTATCCTCCTCTTCCCTCTTCTTTCCCCCTTATCTTCCTCCTACTCCATTTTCCCTTATCCCCATCCCCCCTCTTCCCCTCTCCCATGACCCCCCCTCTCCATACAATGACCCCCCTTTCCCCTTAATGTAATCAGCTGGGCTCCTGGTGCTCTATCCCCGCCAGCGCGTCTTCTGGTGTGTCCGGGACCGGCATATGCTAATGACGTGACGTCACATGCGCATCACGTCATGAGGATTAGGGGAAATGGAGTAGGAGGAAGATAAGGGGGAACGTAGAGGGGGGGAGAGACACAGGGGAGAGAGAGGGGGGAAGAGTAGATGTGGGAAGAGTAGATGGGGCAGTGTAGGGCATAGACGGTTAGAGAGCTAGGGTTAGGGGGGTAGTGTTAGAGGGTTAGAGTTAGAGGGTTAGAGGTTAGGGTTAGAGGGTTAGGGTTAGAGAGTTAAGGGGTTAGGGTTAGAGGGTTGGGGTTAGGGGGTTAGGGTTAGAGGGTTAGGGCATATAGGGTTAGGGTAAGAAGGCTAGGGGGTTAGGGTTAGAGGGTTGGGGTTAGGGGGTTAGGGTTAGAGGGTTAGGGTTAGAGGGTGAGGGGGTTCGGGCATAGATGACTAGAGGATTAGAGGGTTTGGGTTAGAGTGTTAGGGGTATGGGGTAATGGTTAGGATTAGAGGGGTAGGGGTTTTGGGTTAGGGCATAGAGGGTTAGTAGGTTAGGGTGTTTGGGTTAGAGGGTTAGTGGGTTAGGGTTAGAGGGTTAGGGTTAGAGGGTTAGGGCATAGAGGGTTAGGGTTAGGGTTGGAGGGTTAGGGTTAGAGGGTTAGGGGGTTTGGTTAGGGATAAGAGGGATAGAGGGTTAGGGTTAGAGGGTTAGGGGGTTTGGGTTAGAGGGTTAGGGTTAGGGGGTTAGAGGGTTTGGGTTAGAGGTTGGCGTGCCATATATTTGTATATATATATGTGTGTATATATGTATATATATATATATATATATATATATATATATATAATGTTGTAAATATATGTATGAACGTGTATATATATATATATATATATATATATATATATATATACACACCCATGGCATGGTTGTGGCCTATATTGTTCCGTTTGGTATTTTAAGGTTTTTTAGGTACGATTTGGTTGGGCCTGTATATTATTGATTGGTGTAATGTGGGTTTTTAAGGTCCGGCTGGGGCCTATATAGTCCTGGTTGGTATTTTATGTTTTTTTTATGTACAGTTTGAGCCTATATAGTCCTGATTGGTGTAATGTGGGTTTTTAAGGTCCGGTTGTGGCCTATACAGTCCCGCTTGACATAATAGTTTTTTTTTAGTTACAGCTGGGGCCTATATAGTCCTGCTTTGTCTAATATGGGTTGTTTAGATATGGTTGGGGTCTAGATAGTCTTGCTTAATTTCATAAGTGTTTAAGTATGGTTGGGGTCTTGCACTTTCTGATTTGTTTGCTTGTTTTATATCAGGCTCAGGTCCAAACACTCTGTGGCTACAAACTATTTTTGACTACTACACTTGAAGACACCCTGAGAAGGAGAATCAACTGTTGGGGAGTGTCATTGCATTCATACAGAAGATAAATTTTATTTTTTGCCTGAATCCCAAGATTCTAGAATTTTTGGACAGTATTAAAAAATCAGTAGGTGAAGTCTATTTCAATGGGTGGGGCAAGTATAATGTCATTGAGCAAGGGTCAATATGACATCAGGGGGAGGGATTTTAAAATGGATTGGGTCTGTGTAAGGGGAGAAGCCAAATTTGGCTTTGGCTCCTCTCCAACTTGAAAGTTCACCAGCCCCCACTGCTTTATAATAACAAAGATCACACCAATGCATTAAAAAATCAGACTTAAAAATGTAGAATTTAGATTTTATGAACAAAATAATAATATTGTTATGATTATGAAAAAAATAACATTTGGTATATATATAAGAAGTACACATTTTTGCTTAAGCAAAATGTTTGTGCAGCACATATATTCCAAATGAATGAACTTAATTTTATATTAAGATTAGTTTGATTAAATATTGGTTCTTTTCCACCACTTTTAAAATTAATGATGTTATCACTTAATTAATACTATTAGCAATATTTAATTTTTGTAGTTTATAAATTTATGATAATAACTGAATTTCACTTGCATAGACACTTACTATGAAATATCACTTACAGTCACCCAAATTAACAATAAATCTGCGTATTGCAGATCAGAGGAGATCTGAAAAGGTTGAACTTGATGGACTAAAGTCTTTTTTCAACCTAAATTACTATGTAACTATGTAACTATGTAACTAAATATCAGGATCTGACGCTGTATACATACATGCTTTCAACAAAGTCAACTAAAGTCACATATGTACAATATCCTCTTTTATACAACTACTCTTAATGTGACAACAGCCTGTACATGAAGTGCTGTGGTGTTGTAGGTGGCCATGGCAAGAGTGACAGTTGCAAAATGAACTTTAGCTTGAGACTAAGTGCTGTTTGAGCTAAGACAAATGGGAATCCCGAGCACCGATACACAGAAATCCACAGAGGAGAGGACCTAATCAGTGGGATCCATTCACAGGCTGGCCCCACTCCTCTTGACAAACTGGTGGCAGCAGTGTGGTTGGTGCTATCAAGAGGAATATCCAAGCAAAAGAGGCCGGAGAAGAAGTAGTGATGGGCCAGTACGATGAGCTTAGCATGACCGAGCTAAGAGAGCTGATCCGATTTTGTGCCATTGTGGCAGAGCTGCACCATCTGGATGAGTAGCAAGGTGATGCCCAAGGGCTCCAGGGGTACAAAGTTTATTGCTGAGCTGATCTATGGGTTTTAATTTTTTTATTTTTCTTGTGATGATTTTCAACATATGTCAAATAGCAAAAGCACACCTTTTCTGATTAAACATTTTGTTTTAATGAAATCAATAAAAATTATATTTTAATATTTTAAACCACAAATGAAGAGTACAAAACTGTGGTTCTTACTATTTTTTGTTGTATGGCTGAGCTGACGCAGTAGTTGTGGCAGAAGTGCAGAGTGACACAGCTAAGGTCGACGCCCTATCATTTCCACACCAATGGTTTGCGTGAGAGGTTCAATGGCACCCTGAAGGCCATGATTAGAGCCTTTGTGGACCAGGAGCAGGATTGGGAAAAGTTCCTTCCCTACCTCCTCTTTGCTTACATAGAGATCCTCAAGAGTCCACGGGGCTCTCCCCATTTGAACACTTATACAGGTGATGAGTGAGGTGGCCATCAAACCTATTATGTGAGTTTTTGTAAGGGGACCAGAAGGAAGAGGAACTCCCTGTGGTGCCATATGTGCTGTTGTTCATTGATAGGCTGGAGATTCTGACTAAGCTATCCAAGGAGCATATGCTTGCAGTTTAAGGGAGCCCCTGATGAGCTGACATCCACAGATCTCACGAAACGTACGTCGGGTGCTGATGATATCACTTTGGCACCAAAAAAATGGCTGAAGCAAAAGCTGATAATATGCTATAGCTTCTTAACAAAAAGCTTCTATACAGATGTATCATGAAGATCTTACATACTTATACTGTCCCATACAAGGTATATGTAGTGGCCCAGGTATAGAGGGACCACGAGGCATAATATATCTAGTCCATATAAATGTCCAATTGCGTTAAGAACTTTGGGTATAACCTACTTAGTCCTATAGTGATACAGAAGGTGTAGTGGTCTCTCATAGTAGAACCACGGGGTATAACCTACTTAGTCCTATAGTGATACAGAAGGTGTAGTGGTCTCTCATTGTAGAACCATTAGGTATAACCTAGTTAGTCCTATAATGAGACAGAAGGTGTAGTGGTCTCTCATTGTAGAACCATGAGGTATAACCTACTCAGTCCTATAATGATACAGAAGGTGTAGTGGTCTCTCATAGTAGAACCACGAGGTAAACAGCATAGATTGACAGTTTCCAACTTGTAGTGTTTATCATAGTAGAACCGAGAGATATATTAACAGCTTGCCCTTAAGTTTGCAGAAAATATAGTTGATATAGTAGTGGCATTTTTTTTCCACAAGGTAATTATTGCTGAAGTCGCCACTTGTGAAATGGTGGTCTCATAGAGATTACACAGATTGTGAGAAACTTAAATACAAAGTTTATTTCAGCAACATAAATATCTTTATAATGCAATTGAACATTAGTAGGATGTAGTAGTGACACTAGCCAAGATAGTGTCACAAGATATTCACAGTCAGACTGATTAACATTTGTGAGAAAAGCATTAAAACTTACATGTGGGAATGTATGTTTATAATCCAATATACGTAACTGATTGAATTCTAAAACTTTATTGTTCATAATAGTATCGGCAACATACTGACATATACTCCTAATCTCAAGACATCTTGATAAGACCAACAGTATAAACAAAGAAACTATTCATAGAAGTTATATATTCAGCTAAGTGGATAAATTCCACCACCTTTGTATAGAGTGTATATCACCTTTGTATAGAGTGTATATCACCTTTGTATAGAATGTATATCACCTTTGTATAGAATGTATATCACCTTTGTATAGAATGTATATCACCTTTGTATAGAATGTATAGCACTTTTTTCATTCTTTCACTATTTTATTTTTTCATTTGAATTTTATCATATTTAATTAGTTTATGTAAAAATAAATCACAAATATATATGTCAATATACTTTTGGAATAGTAAATCATTATTTACACAGATATCAATGTTGCTATATTAAAAGCAACATTTAAAGTCTCACTAGTCACTTATTCTAATATAGTTAATGTTGCAATTTATGGAGCAACTCTAACCAATATTTGTAAAACACTAATATCATCCTCTATATTCACTTAGCAGCTATGGAGAAATTGTAAAAATCTTAAGGGACAAAAATATATTGAAATAAAATATATATCACATTATATCTAAACCAATTACTGTAGTGACGTCATTGTATTCTCTGGAGAATAAATTCAGAGGTCTGTTTGTATATATTTTTTGTTTTAAACGATTGGATTTTAGTTATGAAAAATATTTCAAATAATTTTCATTAAAGATTGATTTTTTAAATTTAGTATGAGGCAAGTCATAACATATTTAGCCACATAAAGTGTTCCCCCTTGTTTTGTTATTTCTCTCTGTGCCCATCTTCAGGGACACAGATAACAAAAAGATCTATTATCTAAGTGTTCACACTTTGGCTATAACCAAACAAAGGATCAACTCTAAGAGAATTGCAAATTTTCTGGTATGATCAGAAGAGCAAGGCTAGGGAATCCCAGGTAGGCCAGCAGGTATTAATGCTTGTCCCCTTAACAAGCTCCAGAAAGAGCTCCAGGTGATTTGAGAGGTCCCTTCCAAATCATCCACAATCTAGCAAATACCATCTACGTGGCAGCCCTGGGTGAGCAACAGCAGATTCAGAAGGCAATCCACATGAATATGGCTTATGCCATGCCAGAGTAAAAATCCACAAGTAATGGCCATATTCCTAGCAGCAGGGTAATACTCTGAGGATCGGTTATTACTAGACATGCTTGCCCCTGCTAACCCCCAGATCCTGTGATGTTTAGTAAATATTTTTCATACTCTTCTGTGGTAAAATAAATTACATTTGTTTGAAAAAGTATATTCATAAATGATAAATCTGCTTTGTGTCTGTGTACTAGAGGAAAAAGAAGAAATTATGATAATTTTTTTGCAAAATGGTAGTGATTCATTGTTTACTTTCTGTGTAAGGGTTGACATTTTATTTGACTGTGCTCATTAGCTTTGGATATTCTCTAGTTTTATTACTTAGGTATTTTAGCATCCATACCACAATGAAATAATTATGATGACCATTCAGATTTAGGGAAGGGCTGGGGTTTCTCAAAAAGCTACACAATTTAATTTTGGTTACCTCAACCAGTTGCAAAATTCTGCAATAAAGGCGTTATAACCTGTGCATATATATATGTGAGCTGCTTGTTAGTAATTACTGTAACTTTAAGTACATTGCCTTAATTATTTTATTATTTAATATTTTATTTACTCTTGATAAGATGAGAACCACAATAAAAAACAACAAGAGCAGTTTAAAGGACCGATGACTTTTCTAATTTTCATGATGCTCTTTTGCAGAAAAAGGTTTGATAACTGACAGAATGCATTTTTAGAAAGTTAAAAAGATGCATAGACTTTTAAATGTATTAACAACTATATGAAATTATGTTTTACTATGGGTAGATTGACCTGTCTGAATGGTCTTGGGTTCTTTCCTGGTATAGTCGCGCTGCTGCGGCATGACTCAAACAAGCAGGAGGGAGCACAGCCATGTGTAACACACATCAGTGGTGAGGGTAACACACATCAGTGGTGGGGGTAACGCACAGCAGTCCTAGGGGTGGCACACATCAGTCCTAGGGGTAACACACATCAGTCCTGAGGTAACACACATCATTCCTGGGGTGGCACACATCAGTCCAAGGGGTGGCACACATCAGTCCAAGGGGTGGCATACATCAGTTCTAGGGGTAACAAACATCAGTCCTGGGGTAACATACATCAGATCTAGGGGTGGCACACATCAGTCCTGGGGTAACAAAGATCATTCCTGGCGTGGGACACATCAGTCCTAGGGGTGGCACACATCAGTCCAAGGGGTAACACACATCAGTCCTGGGATAACACACATCATTCCTGGTGTGGCACACATCAGTCCTGGGGGTGGCACACATCAGTCCTGGGGGTAACACACATCAGTCCTAGTGGCGACACACATCAGTCCTGGAGGTGGAACACATCAGTCCTAGGGATGACACACATCAGTCCTGGGGTAACACACATAATTCCTGGGGGTGGCACACATCAGTCCTAGGGGTGGCACACATCAGTCCTAGAAGTAACACATCAGTCCTGAGGGTAACACACATCATTCCTGGGGGTGGCACACATCAGTCCAAGAGGCTGATCATGAAAGCAGGAAGATGAAAATGAAAAGTGAGTGGATGTGACAGGAGCTGGAGAGAGGGATGGAGGTAAGACAAGCTGTGATCATCACAAGACAGCAAAGCGCAGGGTCCCAACTGGAAACTTTTCTACCTGCAGACAGGAAGGTGACAGCTGCCGCAGGGATGGGGACATGGCAGGACCAATTGATCATTAGGATACATGATCATTAGGATGGCCGGTTCTTTCCTGTTATAGGCCATGCCGCACACAGCTGCACTCCTTCCTGCTTGTCTGAGTCGCGGCGCGACTATTACAGGAAAGAACCAGGTCTTGTAAGCTGATTAGCAGCCATATTAAATTCCAGCCTCGTAGATACAAGGTTTGAACTTAAGCCCGTCCGTGTTAAACACGGAGAAACAGTGCATGAGTAGTGATCTTGCAGGCTCCCCCACATCATCGCTTGCCGCAGGGGTCCTGAACGGGATCTCTGCGGCAGTTCTACATACAAGCCCTGCCATGGGGGTACTCCAAGTACCCTGCCGGCACCTAAAATTAACCCCGCTCTATGCTGGAGGTCCCCATCGGGACCCCCAAAGTGTCCCCACATTAACCCCTTGCTGCAGGGGTCCATAGGGACCCCCGCAGCCGACCCTCATTAACCCCTTGCAGCGGGGGTCCCCGATCGGCATCGATTAGGACCCCATTGCATTTAAAAAATTTGAATTCCCTGCCGCGGATCCTTAAAGGGCGCGCGGCACACCATTAGCCAATCTTGGCCGCGGGGGTACTGTAAGTAGCCCTGTGGCACCTAACATTAACCCCCTCTATGCTGGGGGTCCTCATCTGGATCCCCAAAGTGTCCCCATATTAACCCTTGCAGTGGGGGTCTCGATCGGCATCGATCATGACCGTGTTGCATTTAAAAATTCAAATGTCCCGCCTCGCGGGTCCTTAAAGGACCGTAAAGGTCCTAAAAGGACCCGCGCTAAAAAATATTAACCCCTGCCGTGGGGGTACTATAATACCCCCCCAGGCATCTAAAATTAACCCCATCACTCATGGGGCTCTGTATAGAGCCCCTAATGACCCTTATAACTCCTGGGGCTCTAAACAGAGCCCCATGAGCCCTTAAGTAACCCTTTCACTCATGGGTGTTAATACAGACCCACATAAGCCCTAATTAACCCTATAACTCATGTGCTCTATACAGACCCCCATGAGACAAAAATTAACCCCCTCATTCCAATAAGGGTCTATATAGACCCCTATAGGACACTATTAACCCCTAGGTTAACCCTACAATTTCCATGAGGGTCCTCCAGGACCCTCATGACAAAGTCTAAGCACTACACTACACTATTAACCCTAACTATACCCCATTAACCCATACATCTAACCCTATCTAACCCTATCTGAACCTAATAACCCTAACTGGGCCTATTTAAACCTATCTGAACCTAATAACCCTCACTGGGCCTATTTAAACTTATCTGAACCTAATAACCGTCACTGGGCCTATTTAAACTTATCTGAACCTAATAAACCTAACTGGGTCTATTTAAATTTATCTGAACCTAATAACCCTAGCTGGGCCTATTTAAACCCTTCTAGCCTTATTCAACCCCAAGTAAGCCTATTTAACACCATCACCTATTAGGGGTCTTTACAGATCCCCATAAGCCTCCATCTAACCCCATCACTTATGGGGGTCTAAACAAACCCCTGTAAGTCTCTATTTAACCCAATCAGTCCCATAAGGGTCTATGAAGACCCTCATAGGACAATGAGAACCCTATTATTAACCCGATAAGTAGCATGAGGGTCCTCCAGCACCCCCATGATATTGAGTACAAACACTACACTACACTACACTATTATTCCCCCCAATAAACCACTAAATCTAAACTAACCCCCCTCTACCCTAACCTATTAACCCCTACCTACCTAACACTGCCGACCTAAACCCCTATTAAACCCCCACCCCACTAATTACACAAAATAATAAAAGCTAAGGTACAAAAAATAAAAAAAGGACATTACAAACCCCCCCTCACTACAAAAATAAAAAAGAACATAAAAAAAACACCTACAAAGAAAAGGCATACACAAATACACATAACATTACAGTAATAAATACATTATAAATATACCCCTAACTACAATACATTTTGGCCTATCTATACATTACCCCCTATCTATACATATCCCCCTAACTACACATTACCCCTTATCTATACATACCCCCCTATCTAAACATTACCCACTATCTAGATATTACCCACTATCTATACACAACCCCCTAGGTAGGGGTTAATAGGTTAGGGTAGAGCGGGTAAGTTTAGGTTTAGTGGTTTATTGGGGGGAGGGGCGATAGTGTAGTGTAGTGTTTGTACTTAGTGTCCTGAGGGTCCTGGAGGGCCCTCATGGCACTTATGGGGTTAATAATAGGGTTCTCATTATCCTATGAGGATCTTCATAGACCCTTATGGTACTGATTGGGTTCAATAGAGGCTAACGGGAGTCTGTATAGACCCCCATAAGTGATGGGATTAAATCGGGCTAGAAGGGGTTAAATAGGCCCAATTAGGGTTATTAGGTTCATATAGGTTTAAATAGGCCCAGTTAGGGTTAGATTGGCCCAGTAAGGGGTAGATTGGCCCAGTAAGGTTATTAGGTCCAGATAGGGTTAGATGGGCCCAGTTAGGATTAGATAGGGTTTAGTATGGGTCAATGGGGTATAGTTAGGGTTAAGTGGTTAATGGGGTATAGTTAAGGTTTATAGTGTAGTGTAGTGCTTAGACTTTGTCATGAGGGTCCCGAAGGACCCTCATGGCACTTGTAGGGTTAACCTAGGAGTTAATAGTGTCCTATAGGGGTCTATATACACACCTGTTAGACTAAGTGGGTTAATTTTAGTTTCATGGGGCTCTGTATTAACCCCCATGAGTGACAGGGTTAATTAAGGGCTTATGGGGATCTGTATTGACCCCCTTGAGTGACAGGGTTAATTAAGGTCTCATAGTGCTCTGTTTAGTGCCACATGAGTTATAGGGGTCATTATGGGCTCATGGAGCTCTGTATAAGGGTTAATTAATAGCTTATGGGGGTCTGTATTGACCCCCTTGAGTGACAGGGTTAATTAAGGGCTTATGGAGTCTGTATTGACCCCCATTAGCAACAGTGTTAATGAAGGGCTCATGGGGCTCTGTATAGAGCCCCGTGAGCTATAGGATTAAGTAAGGGCTCATGGGGCTCTGTTTAGAGCCCCATGAGTTATAGGGGTCATTAGGGGATCATGGGGCTCTGTATAGAGCCCCATGACTGACAGGGTTAATTAAGGGCTTATGGGGGTCTGTATTGACCCGCATGAGTGACAGGGTTAATTATGGGTTTATGGGGTCCTGTATTGCCCCCATGAGTGACAGGGTTAATTAAGGGCTCACAGGGCTCTGTATAGAGCCCCTTGAGTTATAGGGTTAATTAACGGCTCATGGGGCACTGTTTAGACCCCCATGAGTTATAGGGGTCATTAGGGGATCATGGGGCTCTGTATAGAGCCCCATGACTGACAGGGTTAATTAAGGGCTTATGGGGGTCTGTATTGACCCGCATGAGTGACAGGGTTAATTATGGGTTTATGGGGTCCTGTATTGCCCCCATGAGTGACAGGGTTAATTAAGGGCTCACAGGGCTCTGTATAGAGCCCCTTAAGTTATAGGGTTAATTAACGGCTCATGGGGCACTGTTTAGACCCCCATGAGTTATAGGGGTCATTAGGGGCTCATGGGGCTCTGTATAGAGCCCCATGAGTGATGGGGTTAATTAAGGGTTTATGGGGGTCTGTATTGACCCCCATGAGTGACAGGGTTAATTAAGGGCTTATGGGCTCTGTATAGAGCCCCGTGAGTTTTAGTGTTAATTAAGGGCTCATGGGGTCATTAGGGGCCCATGGGGCTCTGTTTAGAGCCTCATGAGTTATAGGGGTCATTAGGGGCTCATGTGGCTCTGTATAGAGCCCCATGAGTGACGGGGTTAATTAAGGGTTTATGGGGGTCTGTATTGACCCCATGAGTGACAGGGTTAATTAAGGGCTTATGGGAGTCTGTATTGACCCCCATGAGTGACAGTGTTAATTAAGGGCTTATGGGCTCTGTATAGAGCCCCGTGAGTTTTAGCGTTAATTAAGGGCTCATGGGGTCATTAGGGGCCCATGGCGCTAGACAGCGTTTTGCAGGCGCTGCCCCGAGGGGAACATAAACGGATTCATAATACACAAGGTCCCTCCTGACTCTCGATGGGGTTGCTGGGGGCTCCTGCCTCTGGATGGGGGCTGTTGGGGGCTCCAGACACAAGGTCCCTCCTGGCTCTGGATGGGGGACTACTCGGGTGAGGGTCTGCTGGGGGCTCCTGGCTCTGAATGGGGGCTGCTTGGGGTGACGATCTGCTGGCAGGTCCTGGCTCCGGATGGGGGACTGCTCAGGGTGAGGGTCTGCTGGTGGCTCCGGGCTCTGGATCGGTGGGCTGCTCAGCGTAAGGGCACAGAGTGGGGTCTGGATGAAGGATACTCAAGGTAGGGTGTGGGGTCTATTAGATCCGGGTTGGGGCAGTGGCGGCCCGTCCATAGGGGCGTCGGGGGAAGCGCCCCCCCCAAATATTTTCGTGACCCTGCAATAAAAAAACACAATAATTTATTAGTAATAACCAAAAAACAATTAAATATAATGTGTTCATCAGCATTCAAGTGTTATTACAGTAATAACTGAAGCAAACTATTCCCTGGGACACTGTCACTTTAAGATAACTCCTTGCCCTTGTGTGTATATACATGAACTGCTGTGTATCCATTGTAGCTTTCCCTGCATCCCTGTGTGATCATATTACACTACACTAGTAACCTTTAGACTCTATGAATGAGGCCTGACCGTTAATGCATTCCGCCCACCAGCACAATAATGCTATGCATGGGCAGTGATAATGCATCCATTTCAATGACTGACAGTCTTCCATCATTGACCAATCAATGATGGAAGGCTGTACAGTTGTCAGGAGAACCACCTAAACCCACCCAGACCGTTAGCTACGAGCGCCCGCCAGCTAATAGAGCCTCGAGTTTACTTTTTGATTGACAGCCCCTGTTAATAAAAACACCATAAGCCAGGTCCCATCCCTCTTTTCGTTTCCTGACCTGCTCCCGCTGAGACTGACTGAGAGACCTCCCTGGCTGAAAATACTCACTCAGACTGACCCAACCTAACAGTAAGTCCTAACTGCCCTGGTTAAACCCCCTGAAGGGCCCCCCAGTTACCCCACTATGCCTGCCTGCCACCCACCCACCCACCAACTTACCTACCACCTAGGCCTGCAATGCCTGGGCAACCCCCAATCACCCCCGCAGTGCCAGTAGGCCCAAAAGACCTGTGCCACCCCCGATCACCTCCATGTGGCCTACGCCACCGCCCGATTACCCCGATCACCCCCATGGGGCCTGTGCCACCCCCATGGGGCCTATTATGGGTTTATGGGGTCCTGTATTGCCCCCATGAGTGACAGGGTTAATTAAGGGCTCACAGGGCTCTGTATAGAGCCCCTTAAGTTATAGGGTTAATTAACGGCTCATGGGGCACTGTTTAGACCCCCATGAGTTATAGGGGTCATTAGGGGCTCATGGGGCTCTGTATAGAGCCCCATGAGTGATGGGGTTAATTAAGGGTTTATGGGGGTCTGTATTGACCCCCATGAGTGACAGGGTTAATTAAGGGCTTATGGGCTCTGTATAGAGCCCCGTGAGTTTTAGTGTTAATTAAGGGCTCATGGGGTCATTAGGGGCCCATGGGGCTCTGTTTAGAGCCTCATGAGTTATAGGGGTCATTAGGGGCTCATGTGGCTCTGTATAGAGCCCCATGAGTGACGGGGTTAATTAAGGGTTTATGGGGGTCTGTATTGACCCCATGAGTGACAGGGTTAATTAAGGGCTTATGGGAGTCTGTATTGACCCCCATGAGTGACAGTGTTAATTAAGGGCTTATGGGCTCTGTATAGAGCCCCGTGAGTTTTAGCGTTAATTAAGGGCTCATAGGGTCATTAGGGGCTCATGGGGCTCTGTTTAGAGCCTCATGAGTTATAGGGTCATTAGGGGCTCATGGGGCTCTGTATAGAGCCCCATGACTCACAGGGTTATTTAAGGGTTTATGGGGGTCTGTATTGGCCCCATGAGTGACAGGTTTAATTAAGGGCTTATAGTAGTCTGTATTGACCCCTATGAGTGACAGGGTTATTTTAGGGCTTATGGGCTCTGTATAGAGCCCCATGAGTGACAGGGTTAATTAAGGGCTCACGGGGCTCTGTTTAGAGACCCATGAGTTATAGGGTTAATTAAGGGCCCATGAGTGATGGGGTTTTAGGTGCCTGGGGGGGTACTTATAGTACCCCCACGGCAGGGGTTAAATTTCTTTAGCCCGTTTCCTTTCAGGACCTTTATAGTCCTTTAAGGACCTGCGAGGCAGCCATTTGAATTTTTAAATGAAGCGGGGTCACGATTGATGCTGATCGAGACTCCCACTGCAAGGGCTAATATGGGGACACTTTGGGTGTCCAGATGGGGATCCCCAGCAAAGAGGGGGGTTAATGTAAGGTGCAGCGGGAGTACTTACAGTACCCAGTGGCCAGGATTGGCTAATGGTGTGCCACGGGCCCTTTAAGGAGCCTCGGCTGGGAATTTGACATTTTTTTTAAGGGTTTATGGAGTCTGTATTGACCCCCATTAGCGACAGTTTTAATGAAGGGCTCATGGGGCTCTGTATAGAGCCCCGTGAGCTATAGGATTAATTAAGGGCTCATAGGGCTCTGTTTAGAGCCCCATGAGTTATAGGGGTCAGTAGGGGATCCTGGGGCTCTGTATTGCCCCCATGAGTGACAGGGTTAATTAAGGGCTCACAGGGCTATGTATAGAGCCCCATGAGTTATAGGGTTAATTAAGGGCTCATGGGGCTCTGTTTAGAGCCTCATGAGTTATAGGGGTTATTAGGGGCTCATGGGGCTCTGTATAGAGCCCCATGAGTGACAGGGTTAGTTATGTGTTTATGGGGGTCTGTATTGGCCCAATGACAGGTTTAATTAAGGGCTTATGGTAGTCTGTATTGACCCCCATGAGTGACAGGGTTATTTAAGGGCTTATGGGCTCTGTACAGAGCCCCATGAGTGACAGGGTTATTAAAGGCTCATGGGGCTCTGTTTAGAGACCCATGAGTTATAGGGTTAATTAAGGGCTCATGGGGCTCTGTAAAGAGCCCCATGAGTGATGGGGTTTTAGGTGCCTGGGGGGGTACTTATAGTACCCCCGCGGCAGGGGTTAATATTTTTTAGCGCAGGTCCTTTCAGGACCTTTACGGTCCTTTAAGGACCTGCGAGGCGGCCATTTGAATTTTTAAATGAAGCCTGGTCACGATTGATGCTGATCGAGACCCCCACTGCAAGGGCTAATATGGGGACACTTTGGGTGTCCCGATGGGGACCCCCAGCATAGAGGGGGGTTAATGTTAGGTGCAGTGGGGGTACTTACAGTACCCGGTGGCCAGGATTGGCTAATGGTGTGCCACGGGCCCTTTAAGGAGCCTAGGCAGGGAATTTGACATTTTTAATTCAGCTGGGGCCTGATCGATACCAACCGGGGATCCCCGCTGCAAGGGGTTAATGTGGGGGGCTTTCGGGGGTCCCTATGGACCCCTGCAGCAAGGGGTTAATGTGGGGACACTTCGGGGGTCCCAATGGGGACCTTCAGCATTGAGGGGATTCATGTTAGGTGCCACGTGGGTACTTTCAGTATACCCGAAATTGGTTGATGGTGTGCCGCAGGCCCATTAAGGACCCGCGGCGAGAAATGTAAAAATTTTACATACAGCGGGCCCGGATCTATGCCGATTGGGGACCCCCACTGCAAGGGGTTAATGTGGGGATGCTGCAAGGGTCACATTTGGGACCCCTGCAGCATGGGGATGTGTTTAGGGAGCAGGGGAGATCAGGCACCAGTGTCGGCTGTTCCGAGGCAGCCCAGGCAGCACAGATTGACTTTTGTATCCCTTGCGGCACTTTTTTGTGCCCGTAGGGATTCTTCCGACGTGGGAGGTTCACCACATAGATTTATATGTGCTTGTTACTACGTAGATCTGCCGGAACCTATTCTCGGACGTTTTTGGGTGTCATCTAGCAAAGGAGACTGCGAGGGACTTATTGTGGAATAGGTCATCGCAAACAGCAAAAAAAAATGTATTTTGCGAGGACAGAGGGAACTACGAAGGCTAATTTAATAGGGCTATAGATTTCTATTAATCTCAGTTGAAGCAGCTGACAGTTCTGCATTTGGAGGTTACCTCCCATTTGTAGAAGCAGAGGAAGAGAAATGGAGGCGTAAATGCTTATTTAAGCTAATAATTAAGGCAATATTTTTATTTTCTAAAGCCATTTGGTCCTTTAAATAGCTCAGAAAATGAATATAATAAATCAGGATAACTTAACCTCAATACATAGCTCAGTACTTGGCTGCCACTTTCACAGATTGTGTTTTGTCAACCCCCTAAAGCCTCAGAATATTTTAATTCTAAGATATGACAATTTCAGACAACCTTGGTCACATAAATATGGAATTGCTTTAAAAAGCTCCAGCATCCATTGTTTTAAAAGCTCTATTCCACAAGCAGGAGAATAAAGAATATTATATTTTAGTGTCTTCTTTCTTTTGGTGTGTCAGCATAAAAGAATGTGTCAATTTTAATATGAAAACAATACAACACCGCACACGTGTTACATTCATTTATAGCTGTTTATCATACAGCCTGACAGGTACTTAAAACCATTTATGATTCTTTTCCTTCATCAGGTTTCTAAAAACATACTGAAATGTCCAGTAATCTAGGCTCTGTGTCTGTTATTAGATATACATCTGCTCTGCTGAGTGTGCTCCAACTGTGGATCAGCAGAAAGGCTTCCATAATAACACATCCATCACTATTACCTTCCTCGCCTCAAAATAATTGATTTAATAAGTAATATTGATATGAACAGATAACAGCTTTTAATAAGTGTTTTATACCTGACTAGAACAAATTACTTTCCCAGTGACTAATTTCCTTTTTATAATTCTCAGTATAA
Organism: Discoglossus pictus; assembly: GCA_027410445.1. Classification (NCBI taxonomy): domain Eukaryota; kingdom Metazoa; phylum Chordata; class Amphibia; order Anura; family Alytidae; genus Discoglossus; species Discoglossus pictus. The sequence continues at coordinate 324,533,682 of CM050163.1, forward strand.
CTGTTTCTTTAACAGGAACCAAATCCACCAATATTAGGAGACCACTCACAAACCACTGCAACCCACTATAAATAACAACATCACACCATCTTCAACAAAAACGTTGGTAATTTATTTTCCTTAAATTATAAAACTGACTAAACTTAATAGGATGCATAATAGAAATGTGTTTAGCCAAACCCCCTTTGCAATCATGAAAGTTGAGTCAGAAGGATTGAGTTGTATAAATCAATTTTTCTGTCCAATTTACCTTAAGTAATTGTCAGTAGTGGTGGTGTTGGCGAAAACTCCTTCCCTTGGATTGCAAGAAGATCCAATAAAGCAGTACTTCAGGAAATCAAAATGAACCGTTCACTAGAGGGTAGGATTATGAGGCTGAAACTCAAATATCTTGACCATATCATGAGAGGCAGGATTCCCTAGAGAAGACTCTGATGCTGGGAAAGATTGAAGGCACAAGAAGTAGAGGAAACGACAGAGGTGGAGATGGATAGATGAGGTCATTGAAGCAATTAACATGTTCTTGATGGAGCACAGAGGGGCAGTGACTGAGAGATCTACCTGCCGTGCAGCGGTCCATAGAGTAATGGAGAGTCGGACGCGACTAACGACTAAACAATTGTCAGTCGTATATGTTTAAACATTTTATTTCAAAAGTACAGTAGAAAAAAGGAAAGCATTCTCTTAATCTGACAATTATATTTATGGATTACAAATTGTTGTATCAAGTGGTAATTATAAAATCTGAATGGTTACAATTTACATAGGGCCAATGGTAAAAGAGTAGGAGGGATTTGTCTGTCTGTTAAGCCTGAATTTAAGCCTATAGTCAGAGAAGATATTTATGTTGGAACTAGCAATAGTGTTGAATGTTTGTGGGTAGAGTTAAATTGAGGAGCAGCAAATTCCAAAAGAATATTAGTTGGAGTATGCTATAAACCCCAGGGGAGCAGGGAGCATAGGCTGTTTTAAATAACAGGACGCTGCAAATTAGATCCACACTGAGCCCTAACAAGCAGCATAGACTGTTTTAAACCACAGAACGCTGCAAATTAGATCAATGCAGACAATAATGTGGATATAAAGATAAATGCCATCTTACATATAAATGGTGAACTACTTTGTATATAGAGCTGTAAATTAGATCAGACACAAATATTGTAGCCAACATATAGAAGGGCATGATAAGACACCAGATTGATGTATGGACTGGGAATTTGTAGGACTTACTGCTTTGGATATAAGTAAAATCTCCCAGAGATATATACATATATACATACCAAGGAAGCCAAGCTTCACAATTGTAAAAGCACATAATAGAAGAGATTATAACACTGAATTTATCTCTCAGTAACTGGTCTAGGGTGCAATATAAAGGGAGTCAATATTAATTGTTTTTAAGGAATTATTTCCTATTCCCTTGATTTTAAACAAGTTTTTAATCGACGTTGTCTCCAAGTAATTAAATAAAGATTTATTGTTTTGATTTCTCTGGTTCTTTATTATTACATATGAATAGGTGTTATGCACCGAGAGAAATAATAACCATTATTTCCCAACACTACAAAGAATATATATAAGTGGTTTAATCCACAATTTTGGGTATCAATTGAATTCAGGATCTAAGGCTATTCTCCTTTAAAACTGTGTATTCCAAATAAGATGGCGAGTCTAAATATAGATAGTTGGAAATTCATCAACTTACATAATGAAGCAGCAGAAAGTTTCAACTTTACAGCCATAGAAAAGAAAGATGAGGATATTAACATTAAAATTGCATTTAGAGACCTGAATAAAAATTTAAAAAAGCAAGTGAAAATAGTATGGGAAATGACAAGCCTTGAAAATTACATAAAACAAAAGATTATTCCGAGAGGCCTGAGGATAAAAATAATGCCAGCAACAAGTTTAATCAGTGATGATTTTTTAAAAAAATGGACAGACATTCTATCACAATGTTCATTAGACTTAATGGACTTAATAGTGCAAACAGAAAAAAAGGATTTAGAAATGTTCAGCACTGACCTAGACAAAAGCCAGAAATTGGTTGAAACCTTTAAAGAAAAACCAGAATATGAAACGAACTGTCAGAAATTGACTGAAAATCTGGAGAGATTTAAAAATGAAATAAAATCTAGAAAGCAGAAGAAGTTTATGAGAGATCAGGATGATTATAAAAACAATAGGATATATTATCCCACCCAGAGGAAAAATAGAACTAAGATATCTTCTGACATAAGTTCATCAGAATATGAAACTTCAGACATTGAAGACCCAAATATGAGATTGGGAACTGGTATAAGTACAGATGGAATACAAAGAGGTTTAAGGACTAGGTCAATGCAGGAACATGAACAGAGACAAGAGAAAGCTTTTTTAGACAGAGGCCAACATATCCTAAGAGGAAAAAGGAAAGCAACCAACACACAGATAAGACCAAATCGATATCAAGGACCACCACATTAAGTCCGAATGCCTCTGATTTAAAAGATTCCTTACAAATAATAAATTTATCAACTTTTGCACTAAATGAAACACATAAAGCTGTCCTTAAAAGAGGCCTCTCTTTTGTTCCGTCATCCAAAGTAGAACTTTTCACAAACATAAAAGATTTGAATCTCTTTGGAAGGAAATTGGCACTTTATAAATTCTATAAAAATAAAAACATGAAAGAGTATGCCTATTTAAACATTGATAAGGAAGATCAAGACACATTTATGGATATGATGGCCCTAATAGAGGAAAATGAGAATGAAAATGCATTCATATCAGAATTAGGAACATCAAAAATATGGAAAAAAAAGAGTAAATTCACTCCTCAAATTAAGGACTATCCAAATATTAGTGTCTTTATACAACAAGTCACAAGAGAATTGGAAAATTTATATACATCCAAGCAAAAATCCACATACAATCTAAGTAAAAAGGAAAATGTAGCATTAAAGGAGCTCCAAGATTGTAAAAATATACAAATAAAACCAGCAGATAAAGGGGGAAATATTGTAGTAATGGCAAACGAAGACTACAAAAGAATGTGTGAGAAGATTCTAAAAGATAAATCAACTTATGAAACACTGAGTGCAGATCCTACAAACATATATAGAGGAGAACTGAAATCAGTGCTTGATAAAGCATTGCTAGAAGGAATAATCAACAAAAATACATATGACTATTTACTACCAAATAGTCCAACAATCCCCACTTTCTATGCACTTCCAAAAGTGCACAAAAAGATGTCACCAATACCTGGTAGACCAATTGTATCAGGGAACAATAATTTATCCGAAAATATCAGTAGATTCCTGGACTACCATCTGAAAGATCTAGTCACAGGTCTTCCTTCATATATCAAGGATACAACAGACATATTGAAGCAATTGGAAGACATAATAGTACCAACTAAAACATGGCTCGTGAGCATAGATGTAGAAGCCCTATATAGCTCTATACCACATATACAGGGCATCGAAGCTGTGGGCTTCTTCTTAAGAACCAAAGGAACGAAAATGGAACAATTCAATAACTTCCTATTAAATCTTCTTGAGTATATACTAACTAGAAATTATTTCATCTTTGCTGACAAATGGATACATCAAATTAGGGGCACAGCAATGGGGACATCGTGTGCCCCGAATTATGCAAATTTATTTCTAGGGTGGTGGGAAGAGAGATGGGTCTTTGAGGAAACCAAGAAAGATATGACAGATAATATACTAATGTGGAGACGATTTATAGACGACATAATTATCTTTTGGACCGGAAAAAAGGAAGAACTATCTCTCTTCATAGATACCCTTAATAATAACACCTTGGGCCTAAAATTTACATATGAAATAAACTCAACTGAGTTGGCCTTTTTGGATTTAAAAATTATAAAGGATCACCTGGGAAATATCAGTACGACCACATACAGGAAAGATACAGCATCCAATAGTTTACTAGAGTGGTCAAGTCAACATTATGAACCCCAAAAAAGAGGGATACCAAAAGGCCAATATCTACGCATCCGAAGAAATTGTAGTGATGACAGTTCTTTCAAGTTAGAGGCTGACAAACTTAGGAAACGTTTCAAAAGTAGGGGATATCCAAATAAATGCCTTAAAAAAGCATATCAATATGCCCTGAATGTTAAAAGAACAGATCTCCTAAATACTCAAGAAAAACATATACTAAAGACAAAACTGGAACAATCACAAATAGAGAAAGAGGAAATTTCCAGTGAAGAAGAAGACATAGTACGATGTATACTCACATATGGATATAATGCAAGAGAAATTAAAGACATCTTCTCTAGATTTTGGTATCTATTAACGGCTGATGAGGACCTAAAAACCAAGGTATCCACGAAAAGTTCAATAACATATAGACGGAGCCCAAATCTGAGAGATCTGCTTGTACATAGCCACTTCTCAGAACATAAACAAAAGGAACAAACATGGCTGAAACCTCTGACTGGATGTTATAGATGTGGACGGTGTAAATATTGTAAATTTATAAAACCTTGCAAGGAATTTATCCACCCAACATCAGGTAAAAAATATCCTATAAAAGAGTTTTATAACTGTAAAACCAAAGGAGTTATTTATGTGATACAATGCATTTGCCTGAAAATCTACGTCGGGAAAACGAGCAGAGAATTCAGACGTAGGATGGGAGAACACATCTGCTCAATTACGAATGAATATGATACACCAATTGCACGCCATGTAAAATTAAAACATCAAAAAGACACATCTGTCTTAAAATTCTTGATAATAGATGGAGCAAAATTGGGCCCAAGAAAAGGGAACCTGGATGACATACTACTTAGGAGGGAATCTAAGTGGATTTATGAATTACAGGCCCAAACACCTAAAGGTCTGAATGAAGGATTCTCCTTTAAGGCATTTTTATAAGCAAGAAGTGGCATACTCTATCAAATAGTACACCCTCTGAGAAGGAAATAAGATAATCCCAAATCATGACAGAAGTCTTTCTGGATTTCCTCATATTATACCAAGATATAGATATACCATAACCTCCAATGTCTACAATTAGAGGAGGAATTATATATAAGATCTTTTAATTATAAAACTCACTGCAACACATAACACAATCATACACAGTTTGTATATAATTTTTGATTGTGGGAATCCTCATATTATATGAGGACATAAGCACGAATATATGTCATATAATTAGGACACAGTTCAATCATTATGGATTCACTATGAATTAGATTGTAGTTACGAAAATACACATATATAGGAGAATTGTTTTTTGTTTTTTGATTTTTGTTTCTGAAGATATCCTATACAATAGATTGGTTATATAAACCCAGCACGATAGGAGTTATATAAGTATAACTTTACACAATATATTTTACATGATCTATAATATATAATATAATCTATTGTATGAATTACAATAAAAGAGGAACTATATGGGAGATATATCTTTGTTAAAATGACAATGGAGGAAATAATCATGCAATAAGGATCTTATTAATTTAGTGGAAGATATAGGGATATACCTCAGTGTAGTATGATAGAGTTATAATGTAAATAGTACCCAAGTTTTCTGTTGTGATTCTGCATGAAAACTATAGATATCCCTCTGAAATAATGGGGAATAGGAGATTGACTCCACACATGGAAGAAAGATATAACATACTGGATATCAAAACATGTGGAGCCATTGATATAGAGTGGATTATATCTAAAGATATATCATCACCCCAGATTAACTGGCTAAATAGCATACACATATCAAATATATGCAATTCAGACATAAATATGCAAAGTAATCGGAATTTGCTTCTGGTTGTAATTTTGTGGGATTTGTCATACCAAACTTATACATATTGCCCCTTCACTTGCTAACAAAGGCAAAGGGTAACCATGACTACTGACCTATTATAAATAGGAGGCACCGTTGAGGAGATCGCCTTCCCCCTTTGAGAAAGTCACTCCCACGTGACGAAACGTGCGTCAGGGCAGCGTCTGACGTCAGACGCTAATTCTGTAAACAAGCAAGTGCTTCCCATGTAGCTGAATGCAGCTCCGTGATCTCTAAGTCCTTACCAGTCATACAACTGGCGCTTTAGCCCTAGCACACGGTAGTGTCCGGTGCTAAATTCAAACAAGCAGCGCAGACCGATTTATATCACAGGACGTTGTAACTAGATCTCTAAGTCCTTGTCATCTGGCGCTTTAAGTGCAGCACACGGGAGAGCCCGGTGCTGAGCTGTGACAAGCAGCATAGGCTGTTTTAAATAACAGGACGCTGCAAATTAGATCCACACTGAGCCCTAACAAGCAGCATAGACTGTTTTAAACCACAGAACGCTGCAAATTAGATCAATGCAGACAATAATGTGGATATAAAGATAAATGCCATCTTACATATAAATGGTGAACTACTTTGTATATAGAGCTGTAAATTAGATCAGACACAAATATTGTAGCCAACATATAGAAGGGCATGATAAGACACCAGATTGATGTATGGACTGGGAATTTGTAGGACTTACTGCTTTGGATATAAGTAAAATCTCCCAGAGATATATACATATATACATACCAAGGAAGCCAAGCTTCACAATTGTAAAAGCACCTCTCAAGACATAATAGAAGAGATTATAACACTGAATTTATCTCTCAGTAACTGGTCTAGGGTGCAATATAAAGGGAGTCAATATTAATTGTTTTTAAGGAATTATTTCCTATTCCCTTGATTTTAAACAAGTTTTTAATCGACGTTGTCTCCAAGTAATTAAATAAAGATTTATTGTTTTGATTTCTCTGGTTCTTTATTATTACATATGAATAGGTGTTATGCACCGAGAGAAATAATAACCATTATTTCCCAACACTACAAAGAATAAGCATGGGCAAGTTCTAATAATTGGAGATTTTAATTACCCTGAAATAAACTGTATAAATGAGACCAGCAGTTCAGCTAAGGGGAGCAGGGGAGCAGGTTCTTGAGTACACTCAGGGATCATTATCTGGCCCAGGTTATACAAGAGCCTACTAGAAATGCGGCTATCTTGGATTTAGTCATAGTATCAAATGTTGAAATAGGGCAACCTTTGGGAAACAGTGATCACAACACAGTCTCATTTGAGATTGAATTAAAAAAAAACAACTGTAAACTGCCAACAAAAACTGTCAATGTTAAAAGGGCAGATTTAACTGGTCTAAGGGCAGCAATACAAAGTATACACTGGGGAAGAGAGCCGATAGGTAAAAATACAGAACATAAATGGACAACATTTAAATCCTTACTAAATATACATACTTATCACCATATGCCATTTGGAAATAAAAGTAGAAGAAGTAATTCACAACCCATGTGGCTTAACAATGAATTAAAGATGCAGATGAGGAGTAAAAAACAGTCATCTAAATTATACAAACAAGAGGGGACAGAGACTGCTTTACGGGAGTACAAGGAAATGAACAAGGCTTGCAAAAGGGCTATTAGACTGGCTAAAATAGAAAATGAAACGTTAGTAGCAAAGGAGAGTAAGACTAACCCTAAAATATTTTTTACATATATTAATGGGAAGAAGGCGAGGAAGGAAGCTATCGGAACATTACCATGTGACATAGGCAGTCTGATAAGTAGTGACCAGGAAAAGGTAGATGAGCTAAATAGGTTCTTTTCTTTGGTATACACAAGGGAGGTACCAGTGGTTGGGATACTGCATCATAATGGGGCGACACTACCTTCACCAAATAATTGGTAAAAAATGTTACTACAGACCCAGGTCCTGGTGGAATACACCCAAGGGTACTGATGGAACTGGGTTCTGTAATAGCCACACCATTATATCTAATTTTTCAAGATTCACTCAACACAGATGACTGGTGAAAAGCAGAGGTGATACCTATATTTAAGAGAGCAATAACAAATGCAGGACATTATAGACCTGTAAGCCTCACTCCAGTGACAACCTGTGAAGCGCTGGTGAACTCAATGCCCATGAGGGTAAAGGCAGTGCTTTAAAATAATGGTGGCCACACAAAATGTTGACACTTTGGGCCCAATTTGGATATTGGGCCAATGTTTTAGAAATTAATGGCCGTGTGTTGAGTTATTTTGAGGGGACAGCAAATTTACACTGTTATACAGAGTCCTATGGTTAGATGAAAGTAATAAACCCTCACAGGTTAAAAACATCCAACTTATTGTGTCTCACAATATGTATATGTACAGAAGAGGTGAATCATATAATTAAAGTAGAAGATTTCAATACTCTTTGGAGTAAACACACTCACATTCAGATAGACATAGAAAGAAACATATACCCTTGTCCAAGTTAGCATGCATAAACTCTATGTAGTATCCCACTACACTCAACAATCTGTTATATATACCGTGTGCTCAGCATAACCATACAGGGAATAAGTATGTAAAATTAGCACTTACTCATTGATTAGTTAAGTCCTTGTTCAAATAAGCAAAAACATATTATGTGAAGTGATTCAAGTAGGTACTTACCGTAAATAAAATAGGTGATCTCAAAAAACAGTTTGCTATATTTTTATGAGGAAAAGAAAAAATAGTATATTAATATTAACTTAAGAGGTAATGACTTTTAATGCATTTGGTACATTAAAAGTACTCATAGGGATAAGAAGGGCAGTAAGAATAGATTTTGTAAATTTTAAGGAATTTTATTATTTATTATTAACAAACATTATTATTCATACTACAACCTTAATTACATTTTGCTTGATATAAAAAAAAGTGACAACAAATACATTGTGTGGAATTATGGATCCACAATTATATCTAACGTTTAAGAAGATTTATTTTAAGAATTAAGTATCAACAAAAAAAATAACCAAGAGTTATTATATTTAACCTCATAACGAGTGAAGGGGATTTGTGTAAATAGCCATATAATATCCACAAGTGAAAAGGTAAACAATGAATTAGAAACCTCCCAAATAAACAATGTATAATAAAAAAAAAGGATTTTTTTTAGTGGGTATAGAGTGATCAAAAAACATACCTATAATCCCCATTGTAAACATAATATAATATGAATGTATCTATGTACTGAAAACTTTGGCCCCTATTTAATTGTCCACATTGCAATTACATGAGCCCATAAGGCAGCCCATAAATGTTACTGATATTCAATTTAGCTACTTGCAGTCCATTTGAGAGATACAAGCTCAAAATCCCTGCGGTTGTCAAAAACGTAACTCTGTCCTATCTCCTCCTTTGATGTTTCAAGGCCGTAAATGTTACCAGTGCTAAAGACGCAAAATCTATATTCAATTTCAACAATTCAACAAGCCCGCAATTTCCTTCAAACTCGTAAATGTATAAAAAAATTATAGTACTCAATAGGACTCGGAAGTGGGTTAAACACCTGTTCATAATACTGTAAAAGCAATTAATTGTCTCAAGCTCGCAAATACACATAAAAAAATATATTTTTGTTTTATGTCTTTGTTATATCGATCCCAGGTATCAAGGAGTTGTATTGTCTGTGTTGCTTTCAATTAACAGATCCATAAGATCCTTGTGTGTATGTTGCTCTAATGTCTTAAAGTCTATATTGTTGAAGTGTTTATTCAACCCAATTTCTTTCCCCAAATAAATGGGGATCATTTATTGTCTCAAAAAAAGTTAAACTGATTTGTTGGAGATATAACTTTGGATCCACCATTACACACAATAAAAATGATTTTATCATTTTGTAATAATTACACAATCACAATTTTATATCAAGCAGGATTTAATTGAGGTAGTAGTATGCAACATATTTGCCATATTTGTAACTGCTGCAATTGTTAAATATAAGCATTAAATTTACTTTTTGGGGATGGCTTGGAAAAATTACATATGGGTAACTAGTAGAAACTATAAGGCCCTCATTGCAATTGAATGAGGGCCTAAAACAAGAGTCCTAGATTAACTTTATTTTGTCAATTAAACCACATTGTCCTGTCCCATATAAGTCAATTGACTTAAGAAATGTTGTGCTTATATGTAAGTCTGAATTTAATTATTTTACAAAATCATTTAAAAACTGTAAGAACATTTTTACTTTACTTGCACTGGTCTATCTGTATCGAAAGAACAGTTTGGATGACTTCAGTGGCCTTTTACTCTCAATAATCCAATCCCTAAAGCAGAGTCAGCACCCAGCCCAGACTATTGGCCATTTCGCTTTTAGCTTAGGAGCACCTAACCACATTTGTATTTTGTTCTTCTCTGTAAAGCATGCCTCATTGCACACTTCAAAATGGTCATTGGCATCTAGGAAAATCTGCAGTGTCCAGATTCACCACTAGGAAGCAAACGCTTGGAACCAGAGAATTACAAATGAGAGAAAGGTGCTGTGAAACTGTCACTGCATACAGAGAAATGGTGAGTTCTAGAGGAAATATATACCATTACTGGAGTTGTTATCATCCGTAAGCTCTGTAATTTTGTGTGAATGTTCTAGGTGTGTTACTCTGCATGTATGTTTATGTTAGAAGGTCTCACTATTTTTGTTGTGTGTACTTTATAAAACAGTGCTTCATAACTGCCACAGCCTTCTAGTACAAGTGATCGGGTAAAACACATTTATGGAATTTAAAGTTGCTTGGCATAAAACTATCCTCAGGCTTAAATAACCCAATCTGCAATGAAATCTATTTTTCTATGTTAAACAAAATATTCACATTTATGAGGCATCAGTCGCCACCAATCAATTTTGGTGAAAAAATGGTCAGCATGCATTTGTGACAAGTTTAAATAAACAACCTATTTCACTTGTATAACAATGCATATTACTTGACACATACATTGACACAATTATATTTTCAGAGTTTGATAGTTTCTTTGATAACACTGTGATAGTTACATTTAAATTGTTACATGGACGCTGTTTAGCTGTTAAATATTACAAGCGCATACATTAATATGGTACATGGAATAAATTCTAGTTGCTCTGTTTTAGGCTGCAAAAAGACCTGTTGGTGGAAAAATCCTCCTGTCTTTTGAAATTGGGAACAAGTCAGCTTTTAACAGATAAAACAATTTCAAATAGTTCAAACATTATACAAAAGTTGCACTGAAGGTTTATGAATAAAATCATACAAAATAAACTTGTTTTTCTCACGCTTCTCTTCATAAGAAGCCCTTTTTTTGTGATAGCTTTTACAATTTGCAGGTCTTGCTTTCATCAATAACATCTCTGTGTATGTTTTAGTTTTAGTTTTTTTAAGAACCTTATAGGACATTCAAAGGTCGTGGCTTATATGTGAAAGTATTTATAGAATGTTGATATGCGATTTGCTTAGGAAATGTAAAAGGTGTTTTATATTTTCTTTTGTTTTTCAATAAAATATCACATATATAGTTGTCGTAACTGTGAGTGTTCGCGAAGGCCTGAAAGTTACGGGCTTGACGGGGGCTGCAATGAGCAGCCTCATCGCAAGGCCTGCAAGACTTTTTTTTAAAAGGCTGGCAATGAGCGCTTTTGGCGCTCATTGCCAGGCCCACGATGAGCGCCAAAGGCCGTAGGCCTTCGGCGCTCACCTTGAGGCACGCACGTCTTTGAAAAAGGCTCACCAAGAGCTTTGAAGATGCTCATCGCGAGGCACGCAAGGCTTTGAAAAAATTATGGCTTTAATGGTTGCTATTTTTTTCAAGCCTGTATCTCGAAAGCCATCAGAGGACCGCCAAAACCTTACAAACAGCACAGGGGTAGAGGCAGGGAGCCTGTAAGTGAGGTTGCAAGCGAATTTAATGTTTAATTGGCATTTTTGGGAGGTCTGAAATTGGCTAAGCAAGGAAAAAAATGGTGTCTGTATAGCCGTAAGATTTTTAAAAAGGCTCACAATGAGGCTGAAGGCCACAGGGCTTAGGCACTCATTGCAGTGCCGCAAGACTTTGAAAAAGGCACGATCGGCGCTCATTGCGAGGCATGCAAGACTTGAGGAGGGAGAGGGAGGAGAAAGACACAGGGGAGGGAAAGGGGGGAGAGGGTGGAAAGAGACATAGCGGGGGAGGGGGGGAAAGAGACACAGGGGAGGGAAATAAGGGGGAAAAACACAGGTCCGGGAGATGAGGCAAAGAGACAGCAGGAGGGAGATAAGGGGAAACAGTAACATGGAAGGGAGAGGGGGAAACAGACACAGGGGGCAGAGAGTGGGGAGAGGCTCGCAATGAGCGCCAAAGGCGCTTAGAGCGAACCCAAAAGTTGCAGGTTAAACAACGCCTGCAATGAAGGCGCTCATTGCGAAGCATGTAACGTAGATGGTGGGATAGGCCAAAGGCGCTTATCGAGGGGCACGCAAGTTGGAAGGGGGAGAGCCTCGCATTGTGTGGCAACAGCATTGCCAGCCTTCAAATGTTATTGTTGTCATTTTTGACGGGCAAGTCGCTAGTTTATAATAATACATTGATAAAAATGAGTACTATAGTTATATAATTTCTTAAATTACAAATGAATAATCAGAGTACGGATGTACATTTGTGATTGCATTGCTCAGTTGTGTCCGACTCTCCGTGACCTCACGGACCACAAAACATCATGCTGATCCATTTGGTATTCATGGCAGAGATTCTGGCATTCATGGCACAGCATACAGCTCCTGGTATTCCTAGATGGTCTCCCATCTAAGTACTGACCAGGCCCAACCCTTCAGAGTGGCTTGACCTCTTGGTTCCCTGACTGGGATTGAATCCAGGTCACAAGAAGGGAAAGCACCAAAACCTTACCACTGGACCACCAGGGAAACCATGGATGTACATAGTGATACAATTTTTGTTGGACAACTGATAAAGGTTTAAAGGCATATCTAAGTTTCCCTGTTCTTACCTGTTCCTAATCTAACACGTGCTGCTTATATCCGAAACACACATTACATACAGACTTATTTTATTTAAAAATAAAACTTGTTACATGAATCTCCCAATAAAAACACTTCAGTAGAGGACTACGTACACATCCTATGATTCCTTCCTGGACAAGGTGCTATTACAGATTGCTACAATGTTTCAAAATGTATAGCTGCCTGTGATTGGCTAATAATAATTATGGATCGTATGCTAATTTTAGCAGAGATGTTAACTGATTGCAAATAAAAGAGATTTAGCAAATATCAAGGTGGGTTTGTTAATGTTAATTTTGGTATTTTCTCATGCAAAAAACTTTTTTCATACACTACTGATTCTCCTCTATCAGATACATTCACAATCTAGAAAACCTAAATATGCCTTTAATTTCCAATCCATGCTCTGTATATTCCAATACTCATGTTAAACTTGCTTGCCCCTCTAACTAAATTGTATGGCCAGAAAAAAATGCAAAAAGTGCATTAAAGTATATTTAGGGTTGTAGCGCAGGATGGGGCAACTTAAGGTTGGATAAATGGAGGAAATTGGGAAGTTAAGGTAGCATGCATTTCTCCATCCCCCTAAAAAAAAATGTGATGACATTAAGTGTAATAATTCCTGACATCACTTATAATATAAATATTGACACCTGTTATGACATCACTCATGACATTACATATGATATGAAAAATGAGATCATCCATGATATTACAGATGACAACAAATGAGATCCCCAATGATGTCACCTAACACATTTAACATTGTACACTTTGTTGAACTGTTAACTTTTGAAGATTTCAAAATTTCCAAAGTAAGATGAATATTTAAATACTAGAGACTTGCCCATCAAAAATGACGGGGCAATAAAATTGTAAGGCAGGTAATGCTGTTTGCCACAGACATTAATTTTTTTGTTGGTCTGAGATCCTTCGGCGCTCATTGTGAGCCTCGCGGTGAGCGCCTTTGGCGCTCATTGCGAGGCTCTTGGTTGCTATACTTTTTTTTAGGAGAAGTGCTTTTGCTGTCATTGTAAGGTCGGTGCTGATCTCCTTTTTGACCTTATTGCAAGGGTGTCCCCTGGTGTAGTTTGTGGGCTATGAGCAGCGTTGGCACTCGTTGTGAGGCGCGCAGTGAATGGCTTTTGTGTTTATTGCGATAGTGTTTTTTTTTTGTGTATATGTACTTTTGTATGCTAATTAAATAATTCATCAATGAATAAATTAATATACTTTACCTATTTGTAAGTAATATATGCAGTAAGCATTGTGCTGAAGAGCTGACAATCTGTTTTGATGTTCCTGTAGCATACAATGTAGGTTTGCAGTGTTGTGGAGCTGAGGTTTAAGTGTCAGCAATGTGTGCAGTGTGTAGTGTAAATAGACTGCATGCGCGAGGGGAAGCCGTTAGTGGAGCTGTGTATTTCCTCATTCTATAAGTTAGTGTAGTAAAATGGCGGTGAATGTGTATGTGGTACGTGGGTGTGGATGATTTAGCGTCCTTGCTAAAAGTGTATCTTGTACATCGTACAGTTTTTTGGAAAAGCCGTATGTGCTTGGTCGTGTTTTGCGGCTTTAGGGTCGTGTAATTTTTGTTTTTTTCGGCGGCCATTTTTTCTCTTGCTTAGGGGATTTACGTGTGTCTAAACTTGGTAATTTGGACTTAAATTGAGGTGTAACTTCACTTGCAGAGGTCCTGGGTGCCCCACCCCACCTTGCTGTGGGTAAGCTTTTTATGTCATTTTTGTGTGTATTTTTGTTCTTTTTATATTTTCAGGAGCACGCGTTTCGGCCTTTAAGGTCGTATTTTTAAGAGTTCGTAATGGTTTTTTTTCGAAGTCCCATGGCTCGTATTTTTTTAGTGTAAGTCCGTAAATTTTTCGTTCTAAGTCCCGCAGCTCGTATTTTTTTTGTAAGTCTGTATTTAGTGATTGCTTGTTAGATGTATTTTTTTTAAAGTATATATACATGGGTTTGTGCAAAGTATTGAAAGGAAACTGTGCAGTCATAGTTCTGACCAATGTTTCTCTTGAAATGTTGCATTTGTCCAAAGAAAACCTTAAAGTTTTTTGCTGGTCTAAGGAAATGCCAGTATTTTTTGCCAAAAAGTTAGACTTTAAAGTACAAAACAAATTTAAAGGAATAAAAGGAAAAGCATGTTTAATTAATCAGTTATCATGTATGGTTTTATACACTTAAGGAGTTTCAAAAGTC
Source organism: Discoglossus pictus (assembly GCA_027410445.1). NCBI lineage: Eukaryota > Metazoa > Chordata > Amphibia > Anura > Alytidae > Discoglossus > Discoglossus pictus. The sequence continues at coordinate 324,548,726 of CM050163.1, forward strand.
ACATCTATCAAAACATATTAGTGCATTGATATACTGTAGTTATGTATAACTAATTATTAACTTTAAAATCTTAGCTATGAGGAACTAAAGGGCTACTATACATCAGCAAAAACATCCCATGTTTGTGAAGTTTGCAATACACTAATAGCAGTAACATACATGTAAGTAATTGGCATAAAGCATTTTCAGAGATAATCTTCATTTGGGCTTACTCTGCTCATGCATAGAAGCTGCCAATATATTTCCCTTATAAGGCACAAGGGGAAGAGGTGCCTCTTCAGTTGTCCTTCGCATATGCACTCTACTGCTTGTTTTGAAACTTTCTTATATTGGTTGGATGAAAAGATGGCTTAATTGAAAGCTTGTTTCTGATATCTGTGATAACTGGAAACTGGGAGAAGGGATGCTGGATCAAACCCAAAAAGCATGTCACAAATGACATTGGAAGCATTTACTGCTGGGAGATGCACTGCTGGCAGAGTTTTAAGGAGACACTGATACACCTACTTTGGTTTTGTATAATGGAAGGGTGGAAGGAACGAAGCAGCCTAATGAGGTTTGCCAGGGTCTCAGGTTTTCAGATGAACTATGTTAAAACGGAAATCCTGAATATTGGAACCAATATAAAGAGTCTTTGCAACATGGTTTTTAGTTTCCGATAGATCAAAACGTTCTTTGATGCATTTCTTCTTTTGGAAACTAAAGTTCGTGCCATCTGCTGCAGAATAGGATAAAAGATAAAAAGGCATGTGCATTTGGAGATTGATTTACCACATAATGGTTAACTAAATGTACTATTTTGCTGATACAATAAAGCTGAAAAGTTTGTTAGCTCTTAGGTAAAGGAGTACGCATTCCAACAGCAAATTAACTGAGTTCCAAGCACAATCAAGTGTTGTTAACCTGTGGCAAATCTACTAACTAATGTGTTGAAATACATATTAGAAATACTGTTATTCAATTAATAGAATATCCATTTTATTTACTCTGGAGAATGCTGCACTCATAAATATTTCTGCAGTTCAAAATAAAAACTCAAATAGAATATAATCTCAGACACTTTGTGGAAATGGGCAAAAGGGCAAAGCATCATACTTCAAAGAACTTTAGGTCATGTGTTCTGTTTGGGTTACAACGTCACCATTTGTGTGAAGTATGGAAAAAATACTGTTTGGGAGTTATCCATACACCCTGTATGCAAGGCCATATGGTTCTAGCAGAATTCAGAAGATTAGAAGAGTGACCCCTAAAGCATATGCAATGACCACATGAAAGCCAAGTAATGTTCATTCCCTTTGACCCACTATTTTTCTTTCTATAAATACTTTTGGGCTTGACTTTTATTTGTTTTGACAAATCTTAAATTTAAGAATAAAGGCAAATGTCTTTCATCTTGGTCTGTTGTTCAAAGTGTGTGCATGAGTTCTCACTTGCCTTAGAAGCCAAAGTGGTGATAGTCCATGCTGATAGCATGGTTTTGAGTAGTTGCATTACTTTTCTGGTTGCTAATCTACCATTAAAAACGAAACAACTTTATTTATTCCAAAGTTGTTTCCCAGTATTCTCCTCTGTTGGAAAATGGACACTGTTGTAATAGCAACTGATATAGTATGTTTCTCCTGTTGGAGATAATAAAAGTAAAAGAAATGCACATCAAAGTGCAATATGAAAATACTCTAGTCCAGTAAGACTCGGCTTATCTCATTTAGAACCATAATTACACTATGAAAACACTCTAGTTGCATCATCACTGGTCTTCTTAAACCTACCGTGCATCTATTCAGACTGGAATACTGTGTTATCATGGACTTAAAGGCAGTGGCGGCTGGTTAACTTCCAAGTTGGCGGGGTGAAAGATAGATACCTGGCCCCTTCCCTTACATTGACTCCACCCCATAGTATAGACACCTCCCCTTCACTGCAGGTTGACCCATATATATATATATATATATATATATATATATCTGTGACAGGCATCTAAAATTAACCCCATCACTCATAAGGTCTATACAGACCCCCATGAGCCTCTAATTAACACCCTCAGTCCCATAAGGGTCTATATAGAACCTTCTGGGACACTAATTAAACCGCACTAGTCCCATAACTGTCTATACAGACCCTTATTGGACAATTATTAACCCCATAAGTCCAAAAGGGGTCTATATAGACCCTTAAAGGACTATTAACCCATAGAATAACACTATAAGTGCCATGAGGGTCCTCCAAGACCCTCATGACACCAAGTCTGAACACTATAGTATTAACCCCCCTCTACCTTATTCACCTCGCCTCTACACTGTTAACCACTTCACTACCTACCTAAATTACTGAAAAAAATACATTACAGAAAATAAGAGAACATACATTACACAAAATAAAAAACATAATTTACAAAAAAAAAAAATCTAGAATTACATAAAATAAAAAACATAATTCACCGAAAATAAAAAAACAGAATTACACAAAATAAAAAATACATTACATTAAATCAAAAAGACTACATTACAGTTTAATAAAAACATACATTACATACACTAAAAACTCTCTAATTACACCTAGTACAACCCCCTTTCCTAAATCTACAATAGGGTAAATAACCCCACTTACCTTACCCAAATGAAAGAACGGTTTTCTAGCCTTCATCCCTAGCATAAGGGCCCATCCTTCATTGCCGCAGGTCCGGCACCCCTCCGACACCGCTAGGAGAAAAAGAAACATTAAAATTAATAAATAAATAAACAAAACATATAATCAATATCAACCCCCCCTTCCCTATCTCTCTCCCTCCCTATCTTTCTCCTCCCTCCCTATATCTCTCCCTTCTAATTTCTCTCCCTATCCCCTGATCCCTATCTCCCCCCTATCCCTCTCCCTATATCCCTCTTTCCCTATCCCCCCATCCCTCTCCCTATATCCACCTTCCCAATCACCCATCCCTCTCCCTATCTCTCTCCCCAACTCTCTCCCTCCCTATTTCTCTCCCTCCCTATCTTTCTCCTCACTCCCTCCCTATCTATCTCTCTCCCTCCCTCTCTTTCTCCCTCCCAATCTCTTTCCCTCCCTATCCCTCTCTCACTATCTCCCACTATATCTCTCCCTATCTATCTCTCCCTCCCTCTATTCCTCTCCCTATCTCTCACCTCCCCATTCCTCTCTCAACCTCTATTCCCCTCCCTATCTCTCTCTCACTCCCTAACTCTCTCCCTCCCCATCTCTCTCCCTCCCTCCCCATCTCTCTCCCTCCCTCATCTTCACAATCTCTCTGCCTTCCCCTCCTCTATCTCTCTCCCCCTCTATCCCTATCTCCCCTCTCTCTCTATCCCTACCCAACCCTCTCTCGCTATTCCTCTCTCCCTCCCCCTCCCTATCCCTCTCTTCCTCCCTCCCTATCTCTCTCTTCCTCCCTCCATATCTTTCTCCCCCTCCCTATCCTCTCTTCTTCCCTACCTCTCTTCATCCCTACCTCTCTCCATCCTACCTTTCTCTCCCTACCTCTCTCCCTCCCTATACCTCTCTCCCTATCTCTCTCTCCCTCCATCCCTCTATCTCCCTCCATCCCTCATCCTATCTCTCTCTCCCTCCCCCTCCCTATCTCTCTCTCCATCGCTCCCCCTAGCTCTCTCTTCTTCCCTATCTCTCTGCCCATCTCTCTCTCCCCCTTCCCTTCCTATCTTTCTCCCCCTGCCTATCCCTTTTCCCTATCTCCCTCTATCCCTCTCCCTATCTCTCTCCCCCTCTCTCCCTCCCTCTATACCTCACCTTATCTCTCTCCCCCTCTCTATATCTCTCCCTCTCTATCCTTCTCTCTCCCTATCTATCCACCCTCTCTCTAATCCCTCTGCCCCTACCTATCTATCCACCCTCTCTCGAATCCCTCTGCCCCTACCTATCTATCCACCCTCTCTCTAATCCCTCTGCCCCTACCTATCTCTCCTCTATCACTCTCTCTCTAGCTCTCTATCTATGCCTCTCTCTCTCCCTATCTATACCTCTCTCTCCCTATCTATTCCTTTCTCTCTCCCTACCCCCTTTTGCTTAGTAAACCCACATTGTCCATAGTCAGCTGCCTAATTTATATATTATATGAGGTTTAACTCCAGACAAAGGTTCTGGTTATGGACAAGTAACTAAACAGTGGATTACTATTTGCTTCATACAGCTATAATATACTATAATATATATGGGTGGCATGACTTTCTGGCGCACGGCCAATACTCACCGATGCATCCTCGCAGAAAGTAGCGCTCCCGACATTATTATTATTATTATTATTATCGTTTATTTGTAACGCGCCAACATATTCCGTAGCTCTATACATAAGTTAAGTTACCGACATCTGCGCTCTCACTCTCCCTGTCACTTAGCTTCGGTCAGCCATCTCTCCTACACCACGTTTTCAGCCCTCAGCACCCTGCTCTCTCCTCTGTACCCCTGGCCCTGAACCCCTGCGTTCTCCCCTGTACCCCATGCCCTCTCTAGACCCTGAGTTGTGCTGGATGGTGTACCTTGTGGCTCCTGTCTAACTAAAGTCAGTCAGACTGGAGCCACTATGTACACCAGTTTACATGGGGTACAGGGAAGGAGGCTGGGGTACAGGGAAGGAGGCTGGGGTACAGGGCCAGGGGTACTGAGGAGAGAGCAGGGTGCTGAGGGCTGAAAACAAGGTGCAGAGTAGAGGGCTGACTGAAGCTAAGTGAAAGGGAGAGTCAGAGCGTAGATGTCAGGAGCGCTATTTTCGGCGTGCATGCATTGGGGCATATTGGCCTTGCGCCAGAAAGTCAGGGTGCCCTTGAAATGTATTTTTTGGAAATACTATTAACCTATTAAAAAAGCTAACGTCCATAAAATAATCTAGCTATTCATAATTTAAGTACTAATTTTCTGTTAAACCTAAATATAATAATTGAATCCTGGCACTATCACACTGTAGCAATGCTAATTCTCTGTATGGCACTGGATTTCTTTAGATGTTGGGCACCCACCACAAGTGGCTCAATCACTGAAGCAACAATATTGCTGACCTTCCTGATACCTGGAACTATTACTAATGCCGAACAAGGTTCTAGTGTATCCTAGTAATCAGGTCTCTTGTGAAGACTGGGCCTTGACCTACCGACCAGACCATTTTGCTCACAGGGTAATAACTACAGAGAAAAGTCCCAGCTATCAGTAAGAACAGATTGTCGTGTGAGAGGGCAGAGGCCCTCTGTGCATCATACTGGAATAAGTGTGTATGATGATGTTCTTGACACCGGATTCAATAGCAATGTGTCTGCGTGAGAATGAAAGGCGGCTACGGGAAGACAGAGATGTCAATGCCAAAACACATAGCTGTTAGACAGGACAGCAGCCTAAATGTGTTATGAAACAATATTGATTCATTTCTTCTTTAGCCAATGTAATATCATTAGATATTCAGATTTGTGAACAATCAATTTGCAATAAAACAAAAGCTGATCTTAAAGGGTGTATGACTAGTTATTTTTCACATAGGGTTCACAAATACCTTAATGTTGTTCCAGGAATACAGACTGTAAAAATGCCAGATTTATGGCTTACAGGTTAACATAATTTAAAGTCATAATTTGAAGTTCTCTAAATTATTGCTATAATTAAGCCATAATTCCATCACTGTCATAGTAAAAGGTTACTTCTTGTATTTCTAGAGATATGACCTTTACATTACATGATAACTCCTCAAAAATTCACCAGCAATAACACAAAATATACAGTAATGCATTTTTGTGAAATTGAATATATTTCCACAGAACATTGTTACTCAAAATAATCTTGACCATCTACATTGTGTACATATTATCTACCTTTGGTTTTCCATGATGAAGTAGCTTTTTTAATTTAGTATAGTTTGAAGTTCTCATACACAAGTCACAGCAAAATTCACAGAAATAATAAGTATTAATATATTACATGGAGCTATATACAGTGCCTTGCAAAAGTATTCACCTCCCTTGACTTTTTACCTATTTTGTTACATTACAGCTTTAAGTTCAATGTTTTATTAATCTGAATTTTATGTGATGGATCAAAACACAATAGTCTAAGATGGTGAAGTGAAATGAGAAAAATATATACATTAAAACATTTTATAAATAGAAAAGAGAAAATTGGCATGTGAGTATGTATTCACTACTTTTGTTATGAAGCCCATAAAAAGCGCTGGTGAAACCAATTACCTTCAGAAGGCACATAATTAGTGAAATGATGTCCACCTGTGTGCAATCTAAGTGTCACATGATCTGTCATTACATATACACACCTTTTTTGAAAGGCCTCAGATGTTGCAACACCTAAGCAACAGGCACCACTAACCAAACACTGCCATGAAGACCAAGGAACTCTCCAAACAAGTAAGGGACAATGCTGTTGAGAAGTACAAGTCCAAATGGAAAGAGCAAACCTACCAAGAGACGGCCGCCCACCAAAACTCACGGACTGGGCAAGGAGAGCATTAATCAGAGAGGCAGCACAGAGACCTAAGGTAACCCTGGAGGAGCTGCAGAGTTCCACAGCAGAGACTGGAGTATTTGTACATAGGACGACGATAAGCTGTATGCTCCATAGAGTTGTGCTTTATGGCACAGTGGCCAGAAGAAAGCCATTACTTTCAGCAAAAAACAAAATGGCACGTTTTGAGTTTGCAAAAAGGCATATGGGAGACTCCCAAAATGTATGGAGGAAGGTGCTCTGGTCTGATGAGACTAAAATTGAACTTTTCGGCCTTTAAAGAAAACGCTATGTCTGGCGCAAACCCAACTCATCACATCACCCAAAGAACACCGTTTTTCAGCAGCCGGGACTGGGAAACTGGTCAGAGTTGAGGGAAAAATGGATGGTACTAAATACAGGGATATTCTTGATCAAAATCTGTACCACTCTGTGCGTGATTTGAGGCTAGGAGGGAGGTTCACCTTTCAGCAGGACAATGACCCCAAACACACTGCTAAAGCAACACTTGAGTGGTTTAAGTGGAAACATGTAAATGTGTTGGAATGGCCCAGTCAAAGCCTAGACCTCAATCCAATAGAAAATCTGTGGTCAGATTTAAATATTGCTGTTCACAAGCGCAAACCATAGAGACTTGGAGCTGTGATTGCCGCAAAAGCTGTCTCTATAAAGTATTGGTATAGGGGGATGAATAGTTATGCACATTGACTTTTTCTGTTATTTTGTCCTATTTTTTGTTTTCTTCACAATAAAAAAAAAAAAAAACATCTTCAAAGTTGTGGACATGTTCTGTAAATTAAATGATGCAAATCCTCAAACAATCAATGTTAATTCCAGGTTGTGAGGCAACAAAACATGAAAATGGCAAGGGGGTGAATACTTTTACAAGGCACTGTAGTATGTACACAGATCTGCAGGTGCACTTAAACAGTCTTATATGTTATACTTATTTTTTAGTTCACCATTAATTAACATAAAAATACATGAGCAGAGGCAAAGCTTTAACCAGAAAACATATATTTAAAAAACACAGTTTACATAATTTTTGGCTGTAGTCAATCCCACATTTCTCATTGTCCTGAAAGGAAGTAAAATATTTCAAATGACATAACATTATTAAAGTCTTACCACCAAAGCCTAATTAATGTTGTCATCGTTGAAACCTTTTACTTCCATTCAGTAGTGCTCAAGACAACGAGAGAGATGAGGAGAAGTACAACAATGACCATTAATGTGGTTAACCATGTTTTTAAATTATATGTATTTTATGTCAATACTGAATTAAAAAATAGGTTTAACATCAAAAGTGCTTACAATGGCCATTTAAGGCAACTGTCACCTCAAAGACAATTTGGTTTTATCTTAAAGAGAATAAAAATGTGGCTGTACATTACCTAAGCTGTTTTCCTGTACAGTAACTTATTCCTGATAGTAACCATTGTTTATTTGTCTCCTTTATGATAATGTGCAGCCCAAATGGTAATTTGCTGCTCAGAGTTCCTGATAATTGTTGATTTAATTGTATTGGGGCATTGTTTTTGCCTACTACAGAGACAGATAAGCAGGTTAGGCTACTAAATAGCAAACCAGCTAGCTATTATTCAGGAGCCATTCATTTGATGTTCATCACAAGTATCTCAGTATATTCAATGCATAGCTCGTTTTTCATTCTCTTTAAGAATAACTTAAAAAACAACTTGATTGTGGGGCGAGTAGTGCATTAACCTTGAACCATACTACTGCAAAGCAAAGTGTACAAAAAAAATAAAAAGATTTGATGTTTTTTTTCTATTAAAGAATCTGCTAGCACCCTAAAAATAAAACATAATAATCACATATATAGTTGTGAGCATGCGAGATGTTGCTAACCCTTGCCGGCTCCTATAGCGAGCCCGCAGTTGCTGGCAAGGAGCGCCAAAGGAGCGTAACAACATACATTTTGCGAGAGTCGCAGTTGCTGGCAAGGAGCGCCGAAGGCGCTCCTTGCCAGCAACTGCGACCCTTGCAAAATTTACGTCGTTACGCAAGTAAAATACGAGACACGTTACAACCCATTACGGCCTCGCAAAAATCGGACGCAACACGCGCATATGAAAACATGAAAAATACAACAAATACACAAAACAAATACATAAAAAGCTTACTTACAGGAAGAGGGGGCATCCTGGACCTCGAAAACTAAAGTTACACCTCAATATAACTCAAATTAAAAGAGTTTAGACACTGAAAAAAAACTCTAAGCGAGAGAAAAAATGGGCGCCGAAAAAAACGAAAACGAGGCTACAGCAGTCTAAAGACGCAAAACACCACCAAACACCTATGTATTTGCCGAAAAACATTTACGAGATTAAAAAACAAGGACGCAACCCGCGCGACCCCAAAAACATTACAAACACAATAAATACAAACAACAAACACATAAAAAGCTTACTCACAGCAAGGGGGGGCACCCAGGACCTCTGCACGTCAAGTTACACCTCGATTTTTAGAAGTTTAGAGACCTGAAAATCACCTAAGCAAGAGAAAAAATGGCCGCCGAACAAAACAAAAACAAGGCTAAAGGTCCCTAAACACGCAAAACACCACTATAAACACGCAAAACACCACCAAACAGCTACAGATATTCAGAAAAAGTCGCACGACATAGAAAAGGAAGGACGCTAAATCAGCCACAGACGCATACCACACATTAGCCGCCATTTTAGAACAATAACTTATACAATCTGGAAGTACACAGCTACGCTAACGGATTTGTCTCGCGCACGCACATTATTAAACTACACACATTCATCACGCTTACACAGCAGCTCCACACCACTAATGCTGCAGCAACATGAAAACAGATTGCCAGCTCTTGAACACAATGCTGCATATATTACTTCAAAATAGATAAAGTATATTAATTTATTAATCTATTATTTATTTTATTATACACCAAACAGCATTAGATCACTTACAATTTCAATGCCGTCATTTTTTGACGGGCAATTCGCTAGTAATAGTAATAATAATCAGATATTATAATTGTCAAACTGCGAGTTGTCATCATGCATGCGAGCCTCACGAAGCGAGGTGAGCCATTGAGGCATAGAAGCCTTCCAAGCTCAGAGCACTGCAAGCCTTGCGAAGCGAGGCAAGCAGTTGAGGCATTAAGAAACGCAGAACTTACTTAGGCCCTCATTCAATTGCAATTTGGCCAATTGAATAGGGGTCTAAAAAAGCACATAACATATTTTTTTAAAGAAGTTTTTACTTAGTAAACATCTATCCAAAAGCAAGGTTTTCCCTAACTAAAAACGTATTTAAAAAAAATATGTTATGTGCTAATTTAGAGCACTATTCAATTGGCCAAATCGCAATTGAATGAGGGCCTTAGACTGCAAGCAATTGAGGAACGCGGGACTTAGAAAAAAAAATACCGACCTCGGAATCTGGAGGGGAAAAAAATCGAAAAAACATGAAAAACAAGACAAAACAGCATTACCATGGCTTCAATTTTTATTGCCGTCAATTTTGACGGGCAAGTCCCTAGTAATAATAATAATAATAATAATAATAATAATAATAATAATAATAATTAACTTTTTTTTTACATTTTAATAACAATTTACGTTTTATGATTTACAGTTTTCATCTGCACGCGTATTACTGTAAATTCTGTGTGGTATTATGTTTTGTGTGATAAGCTTTAATTTTTGTTGCTTCTACTTTTTTGTTCATGCTGAATAATTTCATTTTAAGCAGAGCGTTTTGATAACATAAATTACGCTGCTTCTATTGGAATCACTAACTTTTCCTTAGATATTAAAGGAGTATTTGTAGCTTTATTCAGTGAAGATGAAGAAAGATACCAGGCATTGTGACACCTTTGATTTGTGGGATAGTTTTAATAATATTTCTCAATTAATCAAGATTTTCATATTTTTCAGCCATGGGCTCCATGTTGCCTTTACTAGAGCATGTCTAAAACTAATTTGGGTTGAGGTAACCTATTTGCTACCACTTATCTTCTCCAGCCTTCCTATTTGTTTATCCAAGTCACCTTTGCCACCAAAGTTATAAAACTGTAAACAACAAAAAAGCACACGAAGCTTCAACCAAGAGTAACCTAGTACATTGTATCTAACCAGAGCGTCATTTTAATGGGAAAATGGTCTCAAGCCCCAAATGGGTTGTCTTCAATATAAATTGGTTTTGTGCATCCTCCCTTACTCTATCGGTTATTTTCCTTTATTCTTTCTTTACTGATTGTCTCATGTACTATTTAATGATATTTGAGTAGTCATCAGGCCACAATTGTTAATTTTATATTGGTTTTATAGTAACGCCTCTCTATCTCCGTGCCATATACACTCTTCCTCTTCTATGTTAGCTCAGCTATACCTTGTGAAGAACCCTTCAAGGATCAATCCTTCAGTATGATCTTTTGGCCATTCGCCATGCTTTGCTGTTAACACTTTTAATTAATATGTAACATAACCTTTAATAAGTTACAGTATTACTATATTAACTGAATCATACTAAAAACATGTCTATTAATGTATTCACTGGAGCATCAGTTTCAGCCTCATATTCCAATGCAACAAATATGTTACTAAGGAACAGGAAAGTTCAGCCAGAGGCAGCCTGGGACTGAAAGAATATGAGTTTTGTGCGAGGGTTATGAATATCATTCTCGTTTGATATATTACTTCTAGTTAGCCAAAAATATGCCTTTAAAGTTCTAATACCAAATGATGAGGGTCAAGGCATAGCTTTTGCTCCTTTTGTTGTCATAAAAATATCTTTATTTTCCCTGTTTATTTGCTGAAAATCAGCAATGCCAAATATGGCACATACAGCCCTATTGAATTCCAGCAAGACTAACGGCTATGAAATTGACCACGTAAAGCAGCCCGCTAACGATCTGCCGGTTAAAAACTCTACAGGATGTTGAAATTTGAACTCTGTGGCCAAAAGTCCTTTGATCTGTCCAGCCTGTAACTCTTACATTCTCAAATCGCTATTAAATTGCTACAAATCCAATGGCGTTCAAACCTGTAACCCACAAATGGAGCCAAAAAGCAAATGGGTACTAGAGAGGACCCGCAAGGGAATAAAAGTCCCATCCGTAGCACTGTAAATGCAAATATAAACACACTACTGTACTTATAATTAAAGGGAAAGTGATGTTAGTTATCAAAATTAATAGCATCACATTCTCAAGCTCGCAAGTCGGCAATATAAAATAAAATATGTTATGCTTAATTTCTGTGTTACATCGATCCCGGCAATCAATGTGTTAATACATATAATGGAACTTGCATGGACTAGAATATAATTTACTGATTTATTAATATTGCATTATTTCTAGAATTTTGGTCTGATCGTAACTCGTAATTGAAACAAGTAAGGCTTTGAAATCTAACCTCCATTTTTCATTGACGTAATGATGACGATCTCATTTGCCATTGGCTCCGTCTAAACCCGTAACTACGGTTTTGACTAATTGATCATGTACACAGCAGCACATGAATGGTTTACGGGTTTGCGTCTACGGTCCATAATTTGCAGCATGGTTCAATTTAATAGCTCTGTAACGCAGCCAAATTTCAAGCCTGCAGCCTTTGCGGGTGTGCCGATGCCGCTACAGGCTTCGAATTTAATGGGGCAGTTAGTCACTTACTTTGACAATGATTAATAGTTTAAGATTTTAAGGTTTTTATTCTGCTATTGCAAGTTGTGTCCATTATAAAATGAACAGTTTGAAAGAAATGTATTCTGTTCTGCCTGTAATTTGGGTGACATGACAGCAATGCACTAAATGATACACAACATGACTATCTTCCACTTGTGATACACTGGCCCCCACAACCACAGGAAAACGTCATAGCTCTCATCCTCAACCATGGCATACTACACTAACACGCTACATCCAGAGGTATTCCTGTGCTGCTGAACGACAATGAAGGAAATCTCGCACCTCTGCCGATTTCCTCCATTACACGTTTTTTAGCGCTTCTGCTTTCTCTGCCCTTAATCTTGTCAAACAACACTACTTCTCCTCTTTAATATCAAATCTATCCTCAAACCCCAAATGTTTGCTTGCCACATTCAACACTCTTCTCTGCCCTCCCCCACCTCCTCTCCCTTCATTCTTCTTTAAAACATGCCATAATTACACCCATTGTTAAGAAACCCAAATCTGACTCAGCTACTATATCTAACAATTGCTGTATCTCTCAATACTTCAGATACTACAGATACTTCAATTGACTTCAAAACTGCTGAGCGACTTGTTTATACCATCTTACCCACTTTAATTCATCCAACTCCCTCCTTGACCCGTACACTCAACAGAAGCAGCTTTCACAAAAGTCACTAATGACCTGCTCACCGTGAAGTCAAAGGGTCACTTCTCTATATTAATTATTTTGAAATCTCTCTGCTGTCTTTGACACTGTAGAATATTTAGCGTCTCCTTCTCTGGCACCTCTTGTTCACCTCGCCTTCTGACTGCTGGTGTACCCCAGGGTTCAGTCCTCGGCCCCCTCTTTTTCTCTATCTATACATCCTCACTTGGCACCATATAAAATATTTTCGATTTCAATATCATCTATATGCAGATGACACTCAAATCTACATCTCAGCACCAGAACTATCCCCCTCTATCCTAGCACAAGTAGCCAGCTACCTGTCAGTCACTCCAGTAGCTTCCTGTAGCCTCCAGATTAAAATATCTCTGCCACTGACACATACTGATCAACATATGATATACATAATAATGCACACATTGCATGTCAAAGCCTGCTAATAGTTTTGCACGTTCCTCACATGAGCTGTCACAAATTCAGACTCTCTCTCTCTCACACACACACACTTCCATTCCAAACTGTTTCTTGCTGTCAAAGCTGGTCCGATTTTGTTTGTGATATAAACCTCCGGCTAGTCCTTGAGCCTCATTAAATTGAGAAATTGTAAGTTACAGTAGACCCTAATGGAGGCTGTAAGTTAATTTGCTATTTAATTTGTGGTTTTTTGTAAACCGCAAATGGGCTACGTGTTACGGGCTTGAAATCATTGCGATTGCTACAACCATAACTTACACCCAATCAAAGCCTTTGATCTTTCATGTCCGCAAGAGTTTCAATTGCAAATTGCTATTCAATTGCTGCACTTCTTCAAGCCCGCAAATATTTTCACACCCGTAAACGGCAAATGTAGAAAAAAATCCTACAAGTTCTAGAGAGGACCCACAAAGGGGTTTAACACATGTTCATAGCACTGTAAAAGTAAATAAAAACTCAATAATGCACTGTAAATGACAGGGAAAGAAATTAAAGACATTAGAATGAATTGCACAACACATTTCGGTGTAATATCGATCTTGGGAATCAATGAGTTAATACTTATCAGGCCACCCACACGGACTAGAACTGTATCGGCATTCATTTTTATTATTTTGTGTTTTGTGGTTTTGCAAGTCCGATCGCATATCGGACCTCTAAACGCTAATTGATTGACATGTAACCTCCATCTTAGACTGAGTTAATGATGATGGTCTCATTTTCTATTGGCTGTTCCAAAATGGGTAGTTACAGCCTTGCTTAATTGATTAGGTTCCCGCTCTGAAATGCTACCTACGAGTGCATGGTTTATGGTTTCGGCTTTTGGCCTGTAACTTGCGGAATTGAAGCAGAGGGCGAGCCTGCAGCAACCTTGCAGCAAGCCCGCAGATATGAGGCCTCTTTTATCCAATGCAATATTCAGCTATTCTAAGCTTCTTCCTTAGGGAACTGTTGACTTGATTTTTTTCTGATCTGTTAATCAGTCACTCCTCCTTGCTGTCAGTCCTCATTCCAGTTCATCTACGACTTTACGTTGGTGGCTATTAGTTTGGACTGTTTTTCCTGATTTTCACTCCAAATTGCCTTCTTTGCTCCTTGTATATTGCTGGCCTTATTTTTCTTGCTATCAGTCCTAGTTCTAAACAAAATTACAAAGTCAGAGGTGCTCAATCAGAGAACCTTAATAGGTTAGTTCTATGGACAGAATAACCCACTCTAAGAGCAACCTCTATTTAGCTAATTGAGCCATTCACAGAGAGAAACATCCTGTAGTTTATCACTCTGGTCCCACTCACTAGAGTGACCCAACCCTTGAAATACTGGGCAATTCTGCCCTGAACAGGAGAAAAAGCAAACCGTTTCGGCCTCATTGGGCCTTGTCAGTGAGGTGTAGCTAATATCTCCCTAAGGCACAGTGATCAAGGGGTCTATGTCTGGAGCCCCCTATACCTCTTAGGGAGATTAATCCCTAAGGGTAATTTGCATAAACAAAACAAAAAAGTCAGAGGTGCTCAATCAGAAAACGAACTAACCTTAATAGGTTAGTTATATGGATAAGATAACTCACTCTGAGAACAACCTCTTTTAGCTCACTGTGCCTTATTTTTATTTTTTTTATTTATATTTTTTTTCCAGACAAAAGAATACAAGTACAAAAACAGAATGTAAATACAAAGTACAGAACAGACAAACAATCGCAATTCATAACACACTTCTGATAATACTCCTTCTTCCTTCCTTTCCCCTCATGTTTTCCTCTTAACAGGGGAAACTTATACCTCCAGACCAGATTTAAACATCATATATATATATATATATATGTACACCTATATATATACATATATATATATATATATATATATATATATATATATACATATATATATACAGAAAAAGAAAATATTACATCTGTATCCCCTATATTATCACTTAGCTTCTTTGAACCCAGGGCTGTGAGTTCTGTTAGATACTTTGACAGATCTTAGCTCCTCTCTAATATTTGCATCTATAGCTATGGCTTTTCGCCATCCCCCCACCCAAAATTAATTCCAACATTATGTGAGAGAGTTTTCCACTATATAGGGACCGGGGTCTACCCTCTCTTTCAGAGAAAGGTCTATTATTCTTTATCGCTTCTCTTTCTTAACTATCTGCCTTCCCACATTTTCCCTATATTTGTGTTTTCAGTAAAAACGTCTGTATATATAGGAACAGAAATTTTTCCTTTTTTACTCATACCTTTTTTTTCCTTTCCTATGAATTCAAGGTATGCCCCCGTTTAACCTCGTTATATTTACAGAATATTTGACTATTATCTAAAGAAAACAAGAGAAGAAAAGGCGAGAAAAAGAAACACATACACCATTCACACTGTACCAGACCGATGACCTACCAATAAGTTGTTGCTGGAGAGTTTGGGTTCCTAATCTACCTATTATATGATTTATAGTCTTTTCCTTGACTACTCCCTTTTTTTTTTCCTTCTCCCCTTCTACCTCTTTTATAATTACTGAATTATGATCCGTTTGTCTATACTCCAATAGAACTTACAAATTTATCCCACTTCTGCCAAGGGAAGCGGGTACCTGTTTCCATCAGCCAATTCTTGCCTATGGGATCAATAATCTCTCTATTTTCTCGTATTGCTGCCACCAGCTGTATTCTTGACGGAACATGGGTATTTTTCCATGATTTTACTATCAAACTTTTAGCTACTAACAGAATGTGACATATCAATATACCATCTGAACCACGGAATTCCTCCAAATTCCTATGGAACAGTACAAATGAAGGGGAGCACCTAATTTCTTGAGCTAATATTTCTTCTATTAATTGACACGCATCTATCCAAAACCTGTTTATTTTAGGGCACTCCCACCACATATGAAACAATGTTCCCAACTGATTACAGCCTTTCCAGCATGTTCTTTGATTTTTTGGGTCTATTTTATTCATACGTTCAGGAGAGAGGTACCAATTATTCGAAAACTTAAAAAACATTTCTATATACCTTGGTAGACCTGCTGCTTTTTTTACCATTCTTAAACTTTGGTACCATACCATCTCTTCAAAGGTTTCTCCCATAATTGATTCCCAATACATCAAACCTGAACTTTTCCTCAGTGAACGGTTCTCATTTATAATTTTATTGCATTTCGAAATAGTTCGTAAATTATCTCTTTTTATCACTAGATCTTCCATTTTAGTTGTTTTTAAATGTTGTGAGATCCTGTAACCGCAGGCTACTATTCTTTTTTTAATACACTCATATTCTAGCCAAGTTAATTTTATATCTCCGAATTTCCTACTCATCCTTTGTAGGTCTATAAGTTGTCCATCTTCAAACAGTTTTGCTGTGGGTGTGTCACCCTTGATTTTCAGAGATGTAATTATTGGGTTAGAGCCCCCACGTTCCAGTGTATCAATTGGGGCAGCCAGTGAGGGAAGATTAATTAGCTGCATGGATAGTCTATTTCTATACCAAAATTTGGTTAAGGAAACCAAATTCTTCGGGAGATCTCTAATCACTGTCTCATTCAAGCTAGGTAGCCACAGCACGGAGTGGATCTTAATATTTCTTAATAAGGCCTCCTCGATTTCCATCCATCTAGGTTGTTCCTTTATCAAATTCCAGCTAATAAGATGTGCTATACAAATTTGTTGGTAAATATCTAATATACAGGGGCAGTTTAACCCACCTTTCTCGACCTTTTGATTTGCTATTATTTTTCCCACCCGGGGTTTCTTCCCACCATAGATAAACTTATCTAGCTGCACTTGTATTTTTTTGATGTAGTTATATGCCAGCACTCCCGGAATACATCTCAGACAGTAAGTGATTTTTGGGATGATATTCATATTGATAGCTGCAATTTTAGCTAACCATGATAAATTTAGTTGTTTCCAATTGGTCAAGGTAATGTTTATTTTATTAATGGTTTCATCTAAATTAGCTTTAATCAACTTACCCAGTTGGAATGAGAATTTGATTCCTAGGTGGGTGATACTATTTGAATGCCAGTTACACTGTAGCATATGCTCTAGAGCATCCCTATCTTCTATCTTTAATCCTCTTTTCAAAGCTACGGACTTAGTTTGATTTATTTTAAAGTAGGAGATTCTACTGAATTCCTCCAGAATGTCCAAGAACTTTTGACATGATGTCGCCGGCTCTGTGAATGTTACTACTATATCGTCCGCGTATGCTAATAGTTTAAACTCATGTTTCCCTATTCTGATTCCACTAATATCCGCCTCTTCCCTTATACGTATTGCTAGTGGTTCTAAAAACAGGATAAATAGAAGCGGGGATAAGGGACACCCCTGGCGCGTGCCATTGCTTATACTAAAAGATACGGATTCAAAATCCGGGTTGACTATGCGCGTCTTTGTTTCCCCATAAAGCGCTTTAACTGCCTTCAGGGCAAAGTCTCCCAACCCGAATTTCACCAAGACAGCCTCTAGAAATACCCAATTGACCCTGTCAAACGCTTTTTCTGCGTCTAATGACAGGGCCAATATAGGCATTTCCCTGGCTTTAGCATGCGCGAGTATATTTAAGAGCCTTCTGGTACTGTCCGAGGCTTGACGCCCTGGAACAAAGCCCGTTTGATCTGTATGTATGAGTTTATGGATGACCGTTTTTAGTCTGTTTGCTAAAATTTTTGAGTAGGTCTTCAAATCTATATTTATCAAAGTAATTGGTCGATAGTTTTTACAATCATCTGGGTTTTTATCCTCCTTTAATAGATTTATTATTTTAGATTCTGACATTTCTCTTGGGATCTCCCCAGATATTTTAATCTCATTATATACATTACATAGGGGTTCTTTAATCTCTGGAAGAAGAAGTTGAAAGAAGACTGCATCAAACCCATCTAACCCTGGGGCTTTGTTTCTCTTGTTACTGTTAATTACCTCACAGACCTCTAACTCTGTAATATTACTGTTTAGATAGATTCTTTCTGGCTCCGAGATGGATGGTACATTTATCCCATCCAAAAATTTTGATATATCCACTTTAGTGGGACCTGTAAGTTGTGAGTCCTTTTCCAAATTATATAGCTTCCTGTAGAAGTTTTGGAAAACCTCCCCGATTTTATCTGGGTGATATTGATATTTTCCTTTCAGGTCGATTATTCTGGCTATTCTATTTTGCTCTCGTTGTTTTTTGAGTCTATTCGCCAAAAATTTCCCCGTTTTACTGCCGAACTTCAAATGGTTTTG